>CM031600.1:41069373-41076873 GCA_018398815.1 Conus ventricosus
ATAACTACCCTTATTTTATTGTCAGTTTGAACGAACTAAGTTTAGCCGTTATTAGTTGAACCATAGCTGTGTGCTTTTGGAGTTTAGTTTTTATTTTTGCTAGCAGCACCTACAGCTAACGAACACAGGCCGAGAGATAAAGACAAACCGCCTAGAGGTAAACCCGCGGTGCGCCTATGCCCGTTGCTAAGAGCCCAACACCTCGTTCCTGCTGATAGAGCGCTTATAGTCGATGTTCCAGTATTAACATATGTAACAGCATTAAAGGCAGCAGAATACCTTCGTTTGGTTTTGCTGATTTTGAAAGGTCTTGCTCTAGTTTTTGTTGCATTTGTGTAAATGTTTGTTAATCTGAAGGTTTTTTATTTCCCAGGGTTTCTATAACACAGAATTGCCTGCTATCTCTTCTTTGCGGCGCTGTAGGCCGTTTGGAAAAAAACCTGAACAGACATGCTTTTTAATAAAAAAAAAATAATTTAGTAATTGTTACTTTTAATCTGTTATTTTAATTTCAGACTGCGCATCATATATTAAAAACAAATGTACATTAAGCAGTTTATCAGCTTCTTCTTCTTTATAAATTTTGAATGTTTATTACGTCTCTCACAGTTCTCCCGCTTCCATGTAACTGATTATCCTCCGTTGACCTTGGGTCAATCCATAAACCGTTTTTTGTTGTTAAATAATCATCAAGTCTTACGCTGTGAAGGTGTAGATCTTTAGCCACAAGGTCAACTTTTGGGATTTTTTACACCTCCCACCTCCAAACATTTTCTTATTTCATCAAAATGCTGATAAGGTTTAAGCCCGCTAGCATAGATTTGGTTAGGATGCCCTCAATCGAACATTGTACTTTCGTTATTTTGGATTAAAAAACTTTTCACTTCCTCTTTTGAATGGTTCTTCATCTTCACACAGCAATAAAATCCCTTTTAAAGGGCGATCTTGCTGAGACGCAAAACTAAAATTCCATATAGTGTCTGCCCTGCTTCAGGATATGTTGTATGAGGAATCACTCTTTCGTAATATATTGCTAATTTGACTGATATTGGTGCTCAATCAGCCTTGCTAAATTAGGGTTCTAACAACGTCAAACTCTAACGAGATGTCAGAAAATGCTGTACTTTGCTTCGGTGTCTGATGATTTGATAACACGTTTGTATTCATTAAAAGTTAGTTCATATGACAATCTGTCTTTTAATGCTCCTTGAAAGTATGGTGCATGCGCTTTTAACAACCCCAAAATCAAAGGGGAATGGAAAAGCGATTTCCATACCATAACTTACAGCTAAAGCCTTTTTGCTGCCTTTAGCGCCTGAGCGAGTTCAGCTTTCTATTCTAAGTTTTAGTGCTTCTTCATTGCCGATTCCTTGAAACGCAAGATCTTCCCTTTCATTTCGCGGTTAGCCATAGATCAGAATAGGTTAAAAATATGTCTGCATTGTTTTAAAGAAAATCTTCTTGCCCCTCAATTTTTACAAAAATTTTCTTAACGATTGCCCGCCCCAGATTCTGTACAACTGTCCTGTTTGGGTCTGTTGTTGAATCTGTACTATTTTGAAAGAAAAGACGCGCAGAGCCGGGCACAATCACGTCATCTGCTCCTAGGTCTGGAAATTTAACAGAAGAATTTGATCTGCATCAATAGTAGATGGATTATTTGGAACAGTAATAGTCCGCTTATTTCCCTTCACGCCAAAGGGTTCTTTCAGTCTTCTAGGGCGGGTTAAGAACGAGCCATGTGCTTGCGACATTTTATGAAGCAAAATAAAATTAATTATTTAAAAACATGGCAGGAATTGAAGATGAAGAAGATTATGATGTTTTTGATCCTGGAGACGACATGAGTGAAATGACCCCTTTAAAAACACAGCATCGCTCCCCGCTCTCAATGCAGCGTGAATTAACAGAAAGTAGGGTCGGAGCATTTTACAAAAGTTTAGGTCAAGAACCTCCCAAATTTTATAGACCCAAATGATTTGAATTAAAAGATGGTCATTTGTCTGTAAAAACGATCAAGGGCAACTTGTTCGGCTTACAACTAAACCCGACCCATCAAAGTTTTTAGCCGTGGGTTCAATTAAAAATAGACCCCAGTGTGAAAGATCAAAATCGCCTTGGCATTGCAGACCAAAATTAGATAGATGCAGTTGCTAAACTTCAAAACACACTAGAAGAACTCCCGACAGATACCCAAATGCAAAACATGGAACTTAAAGAATTAAATCAATCAGCAGGCGAATTAAAAAATAAATAGAAGCAGAAACCAGTTTTTCAGAAGAAACAGCGTTAAAAAAAATTTAAATGATTCCCCATTGCCTATGCGAGAATTATTAGCCCTTGATCATGCTTTAAGAACCATCAGAGGCGAATTAACAAACAATTTAGCAAAACAGTGAACTAGATGAGCATATAAAAAGAGAAAAAGAAAAACTCGTTGAGGCTGACGACCGCATCGTGGGGCCCTGATATTAAAGAAAGAATAACCCAAAGACTAAAAGATCTTGAACAAGAAAGATCAGCAAGACTAGAAGTGCTAACTCTAAACCGAGCCCAATTACAACTCAAGTGAATAGAATAAGAGAAACTATCCGAAAAATTTTATATGAAGACACAACGCTAGCAGAACGAATCCGAACGCTGTTTAGAGAGCAAGGCGTCACATTAGCAAGCGTTATAACGGCCTTAGGTTTGCAATAAGTACACTGGAAATGGCTATTACAGGCGGCGGTGGTGCTGGGTCAGTGCCTCCACCCCCATCGCCCTCCACCTGATAAATCATGGGAAAAAAAACAGCTTAATCATCTTGCGAGTTTATTAAAAAAATTAGCTGGTAAAGCTATAGACTCTTTACCAGGTATATTATGGAGTATTGTAGCTGGCTTTTGTCTACTGCAAGCAAAGTATTTTGCTTTAGGCCGAGCACTTATGGCATTAGTTCTTTTAATAGTTGGGTTAATTTTTAGTAAGATAAAGACCAAGTAATCCTAGGCCATTAATCCAAGAACAACGCTGTCTTTTCATATCATGGTCATTCGCGAACAAAAGTCCGCGAGCTTTGCTGAGTCTCAATGACTTTTGGGGTTTGGACTTCGGGATTGGATGACCTTAATCTTGGGTGTTCTTTTATTGTTTGTAATATTACTGGCTCAGAATTTATGTCGTTTTTTCCCAACCTTCTTTCATTGCCTGCTATAAGAATTTCATTATTATAGTTTATTATTGTACCTATCTGAGTCTGAGGTCAGAAGGCAGCATGTATAAACCAGTGCCAACAGCAAAGTCAAACTTTCGATCTTGCGTATTGTAAAACATGTTTGGTACCTTTGAATACTTGAAGGTAAATCAACTGTAGAATTTAAAGGCGTCCTCTAAATTTGCTAAGTATTGTTTTTGTGCTTTAAAGCCAGTAGAAAGATCATTTTTGCTTTAAACTTGCCTGTGCTTGCGAACCTAGCAAACACCAACGTAAGTACGAATAGAGTCTTTATTCGTTCTATTCCCGCTCTAGTTAGGCCCCTTAGAAGTGTCTAAGATAAATGTTGTCCATGCTGTTTTATGCTCTTGCTCTATGGACCAGGCTGAACAATTTTGAAAGGAAAACGCCAGTCAAAGTTATACTTTCTGTGCGTGCCCTGAAAATAAATGACCCTAGACCATGATCAAGATCCAAATTTTGTCTAAAGTCTGTCTTGATGTTAATATTGAATTCGTTACAGATCCTTTCCAAAGCCTTCATGTCTATTCTGTTGCTGAATGGATTAAAAAGATTTGTCCCTTCGGTAATGTGCTTGCAGTTCAGTCAAAATACGTCTAAAGGTGTAATAGAAATGAAATCTGTACACTGACCTCACCAAAGGATCATGGTGATTTTTAAATGATCGGCATCGCCACTCCACACCCAGTTGATGCGCAAAACACAGCAAAGTTTAAACTGGGTTTTGATAAAACTGCATCGGATGACTAAACCACGCTTTCTGGATTGCTCGTTTTCAATAGGGGGTTAAGATAGCTCTTCAATGGAAATACTCACCTTTTTATGAAAAGAGGCAGTCTGGGTCACAGCAATGTCAAGAGTATCATTGCTATATTTTAAGATTGTAGTGCGGCCCAACAGAATATTTTTCGCCAGTATATTTGAATGCGCTCATTTTTAATTTGTTTTAAAAAATGTTTTTAACAATAACAACTCAAGACCGCCCTTCGTTTTTTAGAACGCTATTAATAACAATTGCGGGGCTAAAACGGCGCGCCCATGAAATATTTTACAAAGTCGTATGGTTTAATATAAGTGAATCCAGGAAGAATAATAAGATTCAAAAAATTAATAATGCAGGAACATAGTTTTGCCAGTTAACAATAGCTGAAGGTTATTACGGGTTTTGCTCACTAAAGAAGCAATGAGTAACTTCGACATTACTCTCAAACTAACAATGCGAATCTAAAAACAATGTTAACATTCAAGCCTGAAGAAGAAGTAGTTACTAAATTTTTATAAAGAACTAGCCCAAAATGTTAGGCTTTACAGCTAACAATTATATATTTAGAGTTACACAACCAAAACTACTTATGAGGGGGAAAGCCCCTCGATCTTGCATTACATTCATTACTCTAGTTCATTTGGATGAGCTAAGCACTGATGAAAACTTATAAGATGGAAGGCCCTCAACTGTTTTAAGAGCTCTTCCGTCAGGGGAAAGCTGCATATTGCGATTATGAAATTATACAATTCCCTAATTACGTTTTAAAAGATTATTTGTTGGAGGGTCGGATCATTTAATATAAAAATCAAAGACAAAGCGGGAAAGTTGGGAAAAGGATAACTTGCACATTGTTTTTTGGAAATAAAATAATACGCTACTAAAAAATAATGTCGCGTGGGCCAGAAGAACCAGAGTTACATTAGCGCCTGTGAGGTGTATAACCTTAGAATTAAAAGACCTTGCAGACGTTTGCGGACTTTGAACAGAACGGTGAAATAGGCAACTTTGTATGGGTTTGAGTACACTAAAGATGGTGATTATAAACGCAAAGAGGTTGGCGACAGTAAAAAGTTTCCTAACTAGAACAGCTGCGCAATCTAGAAGCAAATAAAAGTTGGTCAGTATGAATTAAAAATAGTTCGAAAACCTGACCTCCAAAAGGCACTTAGAACCATATTTAGAATGGGAAATAAAATTTGAATTCATAAGCCCATTTACATATTTTAGCCGTCAAAAAAGTTTCAGAAAAGCATTCAACTCTGGCCCTTTACATGTAAGTCTTATGCCGGACGACAATAGTCGGAAAGAAATTGAAATAACGCCGTATGGGAAAAAGCAGTACATCCTCCACAGAAGAGAATCAGTTTTGAAAGATGCTTCTACAAAATTACAGTTCATTCCGCAAATGAAATTAGGAACACATTCACAATGATATTGAAATTTCTGTCTTAAAAGAAAGGAGAGGGATGGGGTTTGGGCGTTAGTGACGTCCTTTTAAAGGGAATTCTAATTAGCTGGCAAAACTTAGACGTTGAAAAACCCTTAAGTACCGTCGTCATTCTTCACAATGGCGAGGGTATTAAGGTCATAACAACAAGCAACAAAATTAATATTAGTCTAAATAGAAACAATCTTACAGAACTGAATTGGATTAATCTTACACATTTAGGCCTCGTAGAGTTTTATTATATGAACAAGTTTTGACAGAGAGTATGATAAAAATAATAACTGGATTAGATTAAATTCCCGCTATAAAACTATGGAGCAGTTAAACTTTATGACAAAAACTCTCCATTGCTCATTGATTTGTGGGCAGACTGGTTGTGGAAAAACAATATTGTCCAGACTATTACAAACAGTTTATCGCTATAATTTTAATCATATTGTAATTTCTGTCCAACACTTAAATGGAAAAAAAGCATATCATGAAAAGAAGGTTTATATGGGCAGATGATGACATATATTTGTTAATCCTAGCAATAAACTGAGTGATTTTTTTAGAAACAGTTTTATAGACTGTTTGAAGAACGCAGACACTATTTATTATAGATGACTGTTCAGCAGAAAGAGACATAGTTAAAAAAAAAAATACTTGTCAAAACTGGCTTCAGCGGAAGACATGCTAGGATAAGTGTGTGGATTTATGCCAGAAATATAACTCGGTTTAAAAAGACTTTAGAGAACAGTTAAAGACTGTAGTTTTTTTTCACAGAAAGACAGAGACTCATTTGAAGAAGTTGCGCGAAAAAGATGTTATGAAAATGATCAGGAAAAAAATAGGATTAAACAAAAACTGAAATCTGAAAAGTTTAGTAAATTAGTATTGAAAACGGATAACCCCACCCCAGTATTTTTTGTTTGTAGATAATCGTTATTTTTGGTTATTGAAGTCTTACTTGTCAGAGAACAGGAAAACCTTTATTCTGGGGCCCCTTTCGCCCGGGAAATGGTTGAGGGGAAGGTGGCCCAGAAGAAGGTTTCCTGTTCTTTTAAAGGCGAATCCAGGATCTGTTTTTCTTAGCTGAGGTCCGCGAGGACAGGGCGATGTGAGAGGCAGTACTGGGAAAGCGCGATCGGAGTTTGAACGACTTGTGAATCACGAAAAGAGCGACTGTATATCAACGTGCTTATGGCAGCCTGGACACATCTAGACTTGTAGATTATTGGGTTTCAAGTCGCTAAACATCTGTGTATTTATTTCGTTAGGATTTACTCAGGTACGAATTCTTTTTCGTTTTTCTCTGCCTTCCTTCTTCTTTTTCCTCTGTCTGTCTGTCGTTCTTTCTTCCTCTCTGTCTCTCTGTCTGTCTGTCTTTCTTTCTCCAATTCTACTTTTCTTTTGTTGTAAGAAACAGAATGAATGTGTCAGCATACCAAACATGAGCACATTAAGAAATCCAGACGCTCTGTATCACACACTAAGATACTACAGTTCACATGGAATGTCCATCGGTAATACAACACACAGACTTGCATGGTGAATGAGAGTTGATAAAGCAAAAACAAACAAAATAAAGTGAGAAAATAGGAGAATGGAGGACCCCCCCCCCCAAAAAAAAAAAAAAAGTGAAAAAAATTGGAGATTGGAGGAAAAAAAAAGAAGAAAAGGTCTAGTTGTAAAGTGAGGCGACTGCATGCGGAAATCTAAAATCTTAAATGTTAGTAACAGCACACCGCCAAAAAACAACAACAACAAAAACGTAGACAAACAAATCACAAAACAAAAACACGGCGCGTTTCGACCTCTTAGGTGTTCTACAGGCAAGATACAAAACACTCAGGACAACGGAAATGAACGAGCAATCACTTATGTTCATTAACTTCAGCGCAAGATGGGCGTTGAATGAAAACGAGGCTGTCAAGCAGGAGACAATGTGTGAGTCGAGGTAGTAGTGATGATAATGATATCACTGATAGGAATAATGATAATGGTAATGATGATGATCAAAATATTATAAAAAAAAGTAATGAAAGAAAAGAAAAGAAAAAGAAAAGAAAGAATAAGGAAAAAAAACTT
>CM031600.1:41079373-41084373 GCA_018398815.1 Conus ventricosus
TAAACTCATACCAGACACAAACAACATAAATGAAAGAACAAGGGGAGAAAAAGAACGAAGCGAAAGAAAAACAAGGAAAAAACCACAAACACGGGTACATTGTATTTTCAAATAATTTTAGTGATGGTCGGTGTGTAGGTAGATGGACTTGATTATACCAAGGCATATTTTGCCATCTGTCTGCTGCATCTAGCATCGCTTCACCTCTACAAGTTCTCAATGTTTAAAATCATTTCCACACAATCTACCAACAATACAGCTTAATGCAGCTCGGCAGATAACAACGAGGGTGAGAGGGATGTGGTATATCACAGCTTTAAAATGAGTTGATTACCTGATGTATTGGCCAGATCAAACAATAGGGTCAAGTAATTACGCGCGCTAATGAACGACTCCGGATTACAAGAGCACAAGCTAACTATTAATCTTTATAAGAAACAAGTAGGGTAACTCCTGCTCCCATGATGAAATAATTCCAGGCCCATAACTCCAAACGAAGGCTGTTTACGACACCAAATCGCCCAGCAGAAATGACAACACAGAGCACACAGAACAAACAAGGAGACACCCCCCCCCCCGCCCCCCCCCCCCCCCAAAGGATGTTCCAAGCTTGCCCACATACCCTATACCTATGTCTGGCATACCTGATTGAACACACGTGGTCCAGCCTGGAAACAAACAACAACTGGCGGAGTATAAATCTATGGGGTTAATGCCTGGGATTTTTACAGTTTCTCTTAAAAGGCAGCGAAGGTGATGTGGTGTAACCTCCGTGTTTCAAACGTCATTAGCAGAATTACTGTGGGACCCGCGGGGTGTGTGTACAGTCCCCTGCAGTCTGATCATTGTGAGTGGGTTGTTGAGGCCGGTCAGTGATTTGACGCCATCCTGGGAGACTGACACAGGTTAAAGCATCAGAGAGAGAGAGAGAGAGAGAGAAAGAGAGAGAGAGCAGTCTGTGATGTTCGTCGCGGAGTGAAGCTATGGAAGTCGTCAAGGTTTTTTTTTTTCGTTTTGTCGTTGTGTTAATAATATATCGGCTTCGTCTGTGGTGAATGGCTTCCATATTTGAGCAAGAAATTCGGGCTGGGCAGAGACGACGATAACGGTAAAATGAAGAGTTCTCGCGACGCTTGTTTACTTGTTCGGTGATACATTAGTGCCTTTGTTTGTTCATATCTCTCTCTCTCTCTCTCTCTCTCTCTCTCTCTCTCTCTCTCTCTCTCTCTCTCTCTCTCTCTCTCTCTTGTTCGTTTCGCTCTCTCTCCCTCCCTCCCTCCCTCCTCTCTCTGTCTGTTATTTTTGTTTGTTTGTTTTGCTTTGTTTTGTTTCGCATTGTTTCTTCTTCTCTTTTGATTTCATTTCCAGTAAAGCAGTCATTCATTGTTGGGAATACCAGGTCCTCACGTTTATCTTCACGTGATGTTTCACACGTGTTGACTGTCTAATGTGCAGCGCTTTTTTCTCTCCTACTTGTGTGTGTGGATTTTTTTTTCTTCTTTTCATTTTAATGTCAACACCATTTGAACGGTCAGCGGGTACTTTTCCACTAACCGCTAAAGTGGACAAAACACATTAACCCAATTTCTCCCACCAACGAGCCGACCGCTCCAGGAAATGAGGTATTAATCACTTCGCCCCCACTTCGCCTCGAGGGCAGCGGCAGAAAGCTTGCGTTCACTGACGTAGGACAGTGTGTGGGAGACCAATGCCAGCACTGGGAGGTCTGGTGCCGAGAGTTGGCCGACGGCTGATCCGATGGCAGGAAGAAGGCTTCCACGACTCCGCTTTCGCCGCCATCACCGGTGACGTCACAGGTGGCCCTGTTGAGAAGCCCTTCGCCAGGGGAAGAATCGGAGTCGAGGGCGCATCATTGGAGGATGCTTCCACGGAGGTAAATCTAATGGCTTGGTCAATAATTCAACCGTGTAACGTTACGGCGGGCAGTGCTGGATGTGTGTGTGTGTGTGTGTGTGTGTGTGTGTGTGTGTGTGTGTGTGTGTGTGCGTGCGTGCGTGCGTGCGTGCGTGCGTGCGTGCGTGCGTGTGTGTGTGTGTGTGTGTGTGTGTGTGTATGCGCGCGCGCGCGCGCACGTGCATTTTCGCTATGATTTCATAATGGTCTAAGTGATCGAAATAAGTAATTACGTCCTTTTCAGGAAAAACAAAATCGAATGAAATGCCTGAGCTATCAACTTTAACAAACAAAGGTGGAAAATAGGGACTTGAAGAACTAGGTTCCATCAATCGGCATGAACCCTTCTGCGATGAGTGCTGTATGCACATGATTGTTCCTCCACAGTGGAGGCTGACTGGACTTTCTCAACGTCATTTTAATCCTTGCTGATTTTTAATCCCCTGTTACCAGCCCCATAGGCTGTGTCTGTTACATTTCGACCTTCTTCAGTTATTTCATTAACAAATCGACATATTTCAGAAACAACGCCTGTCTGTCCATTACATATAGAGTTGCCCTCACCCCCCCTCTCTCTCTCTATCTGTGTGTGTGTGTGTGTGTGTGTGTGTGTGTGCCGCGATGCCTGTGTGCTTTAATCAAACGGATCGATTTAGAGTAACGTGTTTTTGATTTGAAGCACATACTAGTATGCGGATCAGGAGAATTTCGATCATCAGCTTTAAAGGCGGGTCGTTTCACATCCATATTTTGGCTTCCGAGACTGATGCGACAAAACTTGCTATAGGTATGCCTGCCGGCGGGCAAAAGAACATTAAGAGGACGAGGGCTTTGCATAGCTCGAGGCTTGTTGGGAAGCTGATCTTGTTGCTTCTTCACAGCTTTGCGAGCTTTGCCATCGCTGATGTGGCAAGAGCTAATCTGACCTTGATTTATATTGTGCAGCGACCGTCTTTCGTGAGTGTGGAGCCGAGGTATTTGAACGTTTCCACGCTTGAGTGGACGTTTAGTCTACTATTTGATTTAGCATTTTTATTTTCCCACCGACTACCACTTTGGAAGGTTAATAAAACCAGTAAAGCACTGAATAGACCAGGATTACCTCTTGTGCCCCTTCCTTCCCTTTAATACGACGGTCTGTTTTCACGGGACAGATTTAGAAGTTTGTTGTACCACTCCCTGTCTGGACATTCAAGGCATCCATCTAGGCCAAGGTTTTACTATGATTTAATAAAAAAATAAAAAAAATTCTGCACGGTTTTGCGTTAACCTGTCGGCCCTTCACGCTTGCGCAGTGGAGTCCGGTATTTTAAACTTGGAACTAAAACACTGCCTGAAACGCGCACGCGCGCACGTGTGTGTGTGTGTGTGTGTGTGTGTGTGTGTGTGTGTGTGTGTGTGTGTGTGTGTGTGTGTGTGCGTGCGTGTTTCTTTATGTCTGTGTGTCTGTGTTTGTCTGTCTGTGCGCACGGCATTGCATGTGTTTGAACTGTTAAGTGTCTCAGACATGTGGCATCACTGGTGTAATTGGCAAGACTTCTTTCGATGAAACGTTCGCTTGTAGTAAACAGACCGCATCTGGGACAGATACACAACAACAGGAGCTGAAAGAGGGCCTACAGTCGACATACAAGCTGATAGAATGCTTTTGAGAGAGAGAGAGAGAGAGAGAGAGAGAGAGAGAGAGAGAGAGGGGGGGGGGGGAAGAGGAGGGAGAGAAAGAGAGAGAGAGAGAGAGAAATAGAGGGAGAGACAGAGAGACATTTGACACTTTGATATTTTATTGTCATCATCAAAGGTCTTTGGACAAGGGGGGAGAAGTGGGGGGGGGGAGGGGGGGGGGGAGAGGGTTACAGGACAACAACATTTATCTCTTCCTTTCCTTGCAAACAAATAATACCCGCTTGTTCCCAGTGTGTACCAAATCAAAGGTTAACAAAAACACGTATAATCGTCACATCTCCGGATGTCCTCGCACAAAGGAGTAAGACAGTAACGTTAGAAAGAAACAAGATGCAAAGCATATAAACGTACTCCCAGTTTGTCTTGAATACGCATGAGATATTCCATGAAGAGGAAAACCCGTTTTGGGCCGTTATAGCCGTTAGTAACAGCCATTCTGGTAAATCGGCCATTACCTGTGACCCATAATGAACATACCTACACATTTTCAGAAAGATCGGCATGGTGCTTTCTGAGAGTTTCCATAAAGAAGAAAAAGCGTTATGGGCCGTTATAACCGCTAGTAACGGCTATAACGGTAAAATAAAATATCGAACATCATCCGTGACCATAATGAACATACCTACACATTTTCAGAAAGATCGGCCAAGTACTTTCCGAGATATTCCTTAAAGAAGAAAAACTGTTATGGGCCGGTATAGCCGTTCGTAACGGCTATAACGGTAAATTAAAACACAGGGCATCATCCGTGACCCATTATGAAAATACACATTTTCAAAAAGATCGGCCAAGTACTTTTTGAGACTTTCCATAGAGAAGAAAAAGCGTTATGGGCCGTTATAGCCTTTAGTAATGGGTATAACGGTAAAATAAAACATTGGGCATCATCCGTGACCCATAACGAACGTACCTACAAATTTTCAGAAAGATCGGCCCAGTAGTTTTGTCTTGAGCGAGTGGAACACATTTTGACCACAGACCGACAGACACACAGACAGCATTTCTTCGTTCCCGTTGTAAAGTACTCCCTGTTCTATAAGAGCTGGGAGCACAAAAACGCAAGGAAACAAAGAGAAACAGAGACAGAGAGATAGAGAAAGGGGGGCAAGGGGGGAGGGGGGGGGGACGAAAGAAGAAAACAAGCAAACAGAAACAGACACAGAGAGAAAGGGGAGGGAGGTGGTATGGGGTGGTATGTGGGGAAGGGGGGTGGGGGGGGGGGGGGGGGGGACGGCGAGAAGATGACACTGTCAACAAAGAGGCGCGGAACATTGGTAGTCTCATGGAAACCTTGGGTCTCTGGAGACGGGGAAGCGATACCGGTGTCAGAATAATACATTCATATAATTCCGTTTTGTCTCCCGAGCGGAAGGGGGTGGGGGTAGGGGGCTGGGGGGAGGGGG
>CM031600.1:41086873-41096873 GCA_018398815.1 Conus ventricosus
GTATATGCAACAATGTAGGATCTGGTATGGAAAGTATATGCAAGAATGTAAGATCTGGTATGCAAAGCATATGCACAAATGTAAAGCCTAGTATTGTTTTTGAGTGGCTGCTGATCCTGTTGTTCAGCTCTTGGGGAGTGCGACAAGGAGATCATCCCTCTCTCGTTTCTTTCTTGTTATTGGAAAACTCCCTTTGTTGTCGTGAGTTCATTCACGTGTAGTGAGCGCTGCCTCGGCCGCTGGTGTGGATGACAGGAACCCATCGCTCGCACCCCGTGTGCTTCTCAGACAGACATGAGACTTTTCAGGTTTTAGCCTGAATTCAGGCATTTTGGAAGTCCCCAGGGCCATTCTTGAAATCTGCATAAATCTGTTGAGAAAAACTACGCTGATATGGAAGTTAAGAGCGGCATGTTTCAAGCTCACTAACCTGTCCATTATATCACTTCAGTTTAGTTTGCCAAGGCTTCTGCCCGCTCCTCCAAACTGGTCAGGTAAAAACTTCTGTGGGCTCAAAATGTTTTGAAGGCTGAAAAAACAACAACAACAAGACTTGGCAAGAAACACTTGCAAGACTGCAGGCATCAACAACTGTTGGAATGCAGGATGGCATGAGGATACTGTCCATCTCTCAACAGTATGCAAATCGAAGTTGGAGGGTTCAGCTTCTGGGGGCTTCACCCCCTGACCCACCGAGGCCATTGCTTTCAGAGCTGAGGGTCCGATGCCAGCTCCTAGACCCTCTGGCATTTTCCCGGCTTTTTTCAACTTGTGCAAGTCTCATGTCTGTTAGAGTAGATATGAAGACTGCTGCGTGTTGGACACGACGATATCCCCAGCTGGAAGAAGAAGAAGAGGAGGCGTGGTGCCTGCTGATGGTCTTATCTGAAAGACTGGAACACAGATCACCACTGAAGTTTTAGTGGCACGCAACTGAAGGGTTTTGTCCACTCGGCTACCGCGCCCATGTAATTGTTGGACCCGCGGCGTGGTCATTTCCTATCCGAATGTGTTAACCGATCGGACACCACAGTCCTAAAACGATAGACCCAGGGACTTGTCATTTTCTGGCGATATGTATATGTATGTATAGTTTAGATCTGTTATGTGTAATTGATCGACTGAAAGGTAGCGAAAAAGAAAAAAGTGGAGGTAATCAGTCGCTTAGTCTTGGCAAGACTTGACAAAGTTCAAGAAATTAAATATACGAGAGAGAGAGAGAGAGAGAGAGAGAGAGAGAGAGGAGAGAGAGAGAGAGAGGAGAGAGAGAGAGAGAGAGATCTGAAATATCTGAACTTTTTGGACACTTCTGCCGACAGCTATCAGGTTAGTATTGTTTTGTGTAGTTTTATTTACGTCTAGCATTTGAGACGTCTGAGGAAGACGTATCTGTCGACAATTCAGTGTTCTGTTTTGCATGGGGTATGAAACAAGCGTTACTCTGCACCTGTGTTTACATGTACACTGGCTTCTTTCTAGCAACGCTGCAGTTTGGTTCACTCTGCTTTTTGTGGATGGCTTACTAGGAACATCCAATTTCCTTCGGAGCCAGATCTTTCAGAGCAATGCATTTCTTTCTTAGGGAACATATTCATGGACTCATGAAAGCTTCCATGCCGTAGGGAACTTTTTTGACGTTTCCGTTGAAACGGTTGTCATAGGAAGGGGTCGGGATCGTATTCAAGTTGGTTGTAACAGTAAGCCTGTTCCGAATAGATAAACACGTGTATTCAAGAATGAATACGCTCAGGTGGTTAACATTGAATATCTTTGCTTAAATCAGGAAAGGGGAGGGAAGCAGGAGTGGAGTTTTTCGTGTTTGCGGGAACACGCAACTTCCTTTGCTGAAAATGGACCCATATTTCTGGTGTGTGTATGTTCGTTCGTATTATGTGTGTGTGTGTGTGTGTGTGTGTGTGTGTGTGTGTGTGTGTGTGTGTGTGTGTGTGTGTGTGTGTGACACGTCATATCAAACGTCAGTAATATGGCCAGTAGGCCGTAGTGGCCTCTTCCGTTCTTACATCCATCCATCCTGTCAACAAGAGAAAGTTCTTCTTGTCGCGAGCTTTGAATTAATTTCCTAACCGCCTTGTAACCGTGGAAGTGTTCCCTCTATTTTCTTTTTACCAACCTGATTTTCACGGTCCTTCGCCGATGTGACCGACGTGTTCGGACATTCCTTTGAGTCGATTCCTCTAGAAACTGTAAAGCTTTTAGCTTGTCTCTTATTCGAAGCCGTCTTCTTCGACTTGAGCCGTCCTCTACTTCTTCTTCTTCTTCTTCTTCTTCTTCTTCTTCTTCTTCTTCTTCGTCTTCATCTTCGTCTTCTTCTTCCTCTTCTTCTTCTTCTTCTTCTTCTTCCTCTTCTTCTTCTTCTTCTTCTTTTTCTTCTTCTTCTTCCTCTTCTTCTTCTTCTTCTTCTTCTTCTTCTTCGTACACTCAGACAGGAACCCCAGTGGAGCCATCGTCTGACTCCGTTAGTTTTGATGTTGTTCAGACTTGCTGAATATTGAATGAGCCACGTTTGATCAGACAGTTCATGTGCATTTCTCCGTGCTGTGATTTGCTTTTATCAAACACGGCACAAACGAATATTGTTACTTGGCAACATGTGTCCCAGCTGTACCGGCCGGCTTCAAGGGAAATCACCCATCAGCCGCTGTAGTTCCAGTACGCCGATTGTCTCCCTCTTCTGCTTCCTGATTTTGTATGAAGTGGTTGAACTTCGCTGACAGGAGGTGGTCAACAACTGTTGACGGTTTCTGAAACGTCCGTTTTCTTCTTGACATATTTGTGTTTTGTTTCGTCTGAGCAGTGTTTGATGTCACAATTACTGCAAAGCCTAGTTCCTTTGTGGTGCAGTAGACCTGTTATGGGGGGAAAAAAATCGGGGAAAGATAACGCCTATCTTTCCTTTGCAAACAGAGTTACCTTTTCTCAGTTTCTGGGTCAAGAACAGCCATTGTCTGGCATGTGATTCATTAACTGACTGTACATCTGCCAAACAACAGAACGGCCTTTTCAAGTCATCCAGATTGGAAGGCGTTATGATCAAATGTTCCTTTTCCAATGGCTTCACAGAGGGAACAATAAACAAGTAGGGTAACTTTCAATTTCACAGAGGGAGTTATCAAACCTGTTCCTCCTGACATCAGCCTTACAGGTGTTGAAAGGGAGCTGATTAAAGTCAAATATGTGAGGTGAGAGGAACCTTTTAGATTTTCTGATGTTGGTGCTGCTTTTGTGACGCCATCCATTAACATCAAACGAAAGTTTTATGATACAAAAGAACGTTCAGTTTTTACAGCTGAGTTATTTGCAGTTTTGAAAATAAGTTTTTTTATTGATATGTCTGTTTTCACATAAAAAATACGTGTATGATCAGCACTTGCTTTTTAGTAAAGCTGGATATCAACTGGCAGCAGTGCTGCTGTCCTGTGCTATGTAATGGTGAAGTGGTGACACAAATTTGTCACGTAATCTGTTTGTCCTTGTCATCTGGCGGATTTACTTTAAATTCCTTTTAAAATCAAAATCACAATCATATAAAGAGAAACGAACTAGTAAGACACTGTATTCTTCCTATCGACGCATACTTTGGGAATGTTGGGGCCCTTTGCCAAAGCTCGATTTGTTTTCAAGAGAGTTGAAACTGTTGTGCGCTGTGAGAGCAGTCTGATACCTTCCATCGCAGAAAAAAAATTGTCCGTGGTGCTTGGTGCAGCCCTAACGGTCTTGTTTGAATCTCACCTCCCACGGGAGGGGAGCGCAAGAGGTGCTTGTTTTGTGTGTTGTAAAATATAAATGAAATCTGTTCGTTGGTTATTGTGGAAGTGATTCCAACGATCGTGTTTTGCGAACAATGCCGTCTGTGGCTGTGTCAAGAGATGAGTGTGAAATGGAAAAAACAGGCCCCTGACGGAGTTTGCCCCAGGCACAAACAAGTGTCACTGTGAACTCTGGAGGGCGTGCATGTGAATGAAGAGCGGGAGGAGGACGTTTGTGGACAAATCAGACGGGAACGGTAAGGGACACGTATGTCACGTTTCAGAAGATAGTCGCCTGACACACGTATGTGTAGAAATGGGAGAGGGGGGGGGGGGGGGGCAGTGTGGAAGCGAGTTGTGTGTGTGTGTGTGTGTGTGTGTGTGTGTGTGTGTGTGTGTGTGTGTGTGCGTGCATGCGTGCGTGCGTGCGTGCGTGCGTGCGTGCGTGTGTGTGCGTGCGTGCGTGCGTGCGTGCGTGCGTGCGTGTGTGTGTGTGTGTGTGTGTGTGTGTGTGTGTGTGTGTGTGAGTGTGACTGTGTGTGTGCAAAGAGAGAGAGAGAGAGAGAGAGAGAGAGAGAGAGAGAGAGAGAGAGAGAGAGAGAGTTGTATTTCCGTTGCTTATAAACTGGTGTGCGTGCACGCTGTGTGA
This sequence comes from Conus ventricosus, assembly GCA_018398815.1. Taxonomy (NCBI): domain Eukaryota; kingdom Metazoa; phylum Mollusca; class Gastropoda; order Neogastropoda; family Conidae; genus Conus; species Conus ventricosus. The sequence continues at coordinate 41,091,290 of CM031600.1, forward strand.
AAGGGGCTGTTGTTAGCACAAGGCAGTGGGATATCATAACAATGTCTGAAGCTCAGTTTACGGAGGAAAGGAAGTTTACAAGGAGCAGCAAGGGGCAGTTTCCTGCTAAGAAGAGGACAGACAGGAAGGGAGGAGGAAGGGGGGGGGGGAGCGGAGGGGCAGGAGGGGTAGCAGACGGTAAGACAGGCTAGATGTGTGATGAAGTAAGGGGGAGGGTGGGGGAGAGAAATGAAAGTTGTGGATAGAGGGATGGCTGTGAATGCGTGGGGAGAAGTGTAGGGATGGTGGAGGGGGGTATCAACAACGTGTGTGCATGTGTGGTGTGTGTGTGTGTGTGTGCGTGCGTGCGTGCGTGCGTGCGTGCGTGCGTGCGTGTGTGTGTGTGTGTGTGTGTGTGTGTGTGTGTGTGTGTGTGTTGGGGTGGGTTGTTGTAATGAAAGGCAGGCTTGTGCGATGATGACCAGTCGCAGAGCAGCAGCAGCTAATACAGAGTTCAGAGCAGTTTCAGTGTAGGTGAACCCACCCGCCACCTTTTCCATGCACTCCCCCAGTCACCATGTCCGAACGCGCAATTCCGAATTAGGCCCCAAACGCTATATATTATTCTCTGTTATACTCAAAAGCTACACGTAACCTACCTCAGAAACCCCGCCCTCATCAGAACAAATTCACTGCACAGTTCAGCCCACTGTGCCTGACTTTTGAGAGACTGCTCCCATGTTTTGTGTACTTCACGTGCAAACAAAGTCCGGAAGCTGTACGGAGGACTGGAGGACCTGCGACGTACTGCACCTTTGTCGAGGAGACGGGGAATCCATCTAACAAATGACGAACGAGAACAACAACAACAACCCCCTGTTCTTCCTGTTGTCTGGCAGGCTTTTCACTCCCAAATTTCCCTGCGCCCCAACAATAGCAGTAGGAACACAAGGAATTCACAAGTCATGCATATTTAAACCATCGTTGTTGACATCTAGCTTTGAACTACTTTACCAAACTCAAATACAAGGACAAGGTCTTTTATTTTTCACATGAAAAAAATCACAGAAGCAAGGCCATTTCCATCTATTGAAACTGTGTGGTACTGTTTGATCTTTACTGTAACCCCGAATTCTGATCTAGACAGGACTGAGTCTGCAGTGACGAATTAAGCCCGAAACACTATGTATTCTCTATTGCATTGAAAGTTACGTGTAAGTTGCCTCAGAACATCACCCCTCATTGAAGAAACTCACTGCACAGTTCATCCTTAAGACTTACTGTGTCTGACTTTCAGACCAGCTCCAACCTTTTGTTTACTTTACGTACAAACTAATCGACAGAATCAACAAGTCATGCCTAAATCCACCATTCTTGTTGACATCCGGCATTGAACTAATTCACTGAATCCGAATACAGGGACAAAGTTTTCTTTTTCATATGAAGAAAAATGTTTTCACCGAAGCAAGGTCATTCCAATCTGTTCAAATGCTTTGCTGCTTGACCTCTACCTCAAACTTTGACCTTACCTTCGTGTGACCCCACGCCACAGTTAGGTTAGGATTTTTTCTGTAATGTGTGTGTGTGTGTGTGTGGTGTGTGTGTGTGTGTGTGTGTGGTGTGTGTGTGTGGTGTGTACGTGTGTGTAACCGGTTTGATCCTCAGTACAGAGATGAAGTAACACTTTTTACACGGTTGGTTACGCATGATGAATCTACTTTACATGTTACTTTTATAGTTTTAACAATCAGACCGGTTACCTGTCTTTAATGAGGTGTTCTGCTTTGTCTCTTTTTGCTATGCTAACGATTACCTCTCTCTCTTCTCTCTCTCTCTCTCTCTCTCTCTCTCTCTCTCCTCTCTCTCTCTCTCTCTCCTCTTTTCTCTCTCTCTCTGAACACAAGAACTTCCTCGCCTACGAAACCTATCATTTAAAGTTTGGACTCTAAAAATTTCCTATTCTTTGAAAGAAAACAACAACAACAACAGCAACAACAACAAAAATAATGGGGATGCTGTTGATTTTGATTATATCGGAGGCTGTGAAGAAAGAGGAAGAAGATCTTTGTATATTTGTTGAAAAGTTCACGGCCGAAAGTGTTGTCTCTCCCCCCCTCCCTCCCCCCCTCCCCACCCACCCCCACCCCCTTGCACCTACCCAGCAGCCCTCCCATGTCCCTTCCCCACACCCCTCACCATCCTGCTTTCCTGTCAGTGCGTATTCACCCTGTGTAGCTGTTTACCTGTTTGTTTTCCCCCCGTCACACCCTGTCGGCGGAACAGGACCCAACGGACCTATAGTGAAGAAGGTGCGTGGGTTGGCACTGCTTTGATTGGGCTCTGACTGATTGATGCAGGTCCACTGATCACAGGATTGCTTCTGATGGTCAGAACACGGCCAAACTGCCTGCCGTTTCACGCTGCTGTGAACGTGAAGAACACTGTTTATGTCTGTCTGTCTGTCTCTCCTTCTTCTCTTCTTCTTCTTCTTCTTCTTCTTCTTCTTCTTCTTCTCCCTCAACCTTCTCTCCCCTCCTCCCTGCTCCCCCCCCTCTCTCTCTCTCGCCTCCATCCACGCTCATGTTCGTGCTTAGCGATTTGTATGGATTCACTGGTAGAGAGAATTCTCTACTTTTGAGATTTTGTGCTTGTAATCTAAGGAAACGAACTCTAAAATTTGTTCGAACGAATGTATAGACAAAAAAAAAACCCACTCCAACCCCCCCCCTTTTTTTTGTGTGAAATAGGTAACAAAGATCAAAAATTGAGAGAGAGAGAGAGGGACAGAGACAGACAGACAGAGAGAGAGAGAGACAGAGAGACAGAGAGAGAGACAGAGACAGAGAGAGCGAGGGCGCACTTTTGACTAGCATCATCATTTTGTGATTCATTCCTCAACAAGAATCTTGAACGATAAAAACTTGAATGAAGAAATAAGTAAATAATCACGAATCTTTTTTCTGTATACATCGATCACGTGACCGGTCGTGGCTAGATGAGAAACTAGTGATGGCGCAGATGGATTCTTGTCAGGTGAAATGAAAATCGAGCATGAGTATACCTACTGTTGCAGAAAACGCCATTTCAAACAACTCCCCTTGTATGTCGACAGCCGTGGACGTTTTATCAGAGAGACTTTTGTGTATTTCACTGTTGCAAGAAGGCACAGGTTTTCTGTTCTTTACGAAGATTTAGATGTCCGAAATACACTTACTGCAAAGCAACAATAACACCAACCATATTTACTTGCTAACGCAGTAGTTGCCAGTGCTACTGCAATGAAGGTAAGGCAAGGTAATGTTGCTTATAGCCCAGCTGACCGCAAAGGCCATACCAGGGCTGTCACCGCGTTGAAGTCAACTCACATGTCATTAAAAGATTTTTTTTTTTTTAAAACTCAATCACAGAATCCTTTAAGATACACCGGAAATTTTGTTTAAAAGTGAAATCTTAGATCAGATGAAAAATGTTGATGTCTTTCAGGAATTCAAAGATCACATCAGATGGGACAACTCTGAACAAAGTTTTTATGGAAGAAATGAAGAAAGGAAGGAGGAAGAGGTGGGGGGGGGGGGGGAGGAGGGGGGAGAGATGGGCAGGTGGTGGTGGTGGGCGGGGTGGAGTATGAGGAGGTGGGGGTGGGGGGTAGCTGCAAATGAGAATGGCATGACAACAGTTCCATTCATTTGTGAGCCACAGCCGGAAACCAGACAGGGCAAACAGAACGGGGAGAGATCAAAACAGCCATGCAGGGAGAACTGAGAGGGGAGGTAATCAAGGTACTACAGGACGGCGTGTTGAACAGTCATGTTGGGAGACGGTCAGTGAGCACAGAAAACCGGTTGGCTTTTCTTGTTTACGAATATTCCTGTGCTGTAACTGTTGCGTTAATGTTTTTTCGGGGAGAGGCGTCGGAATGGATGGGGCTGTTGGTGAACCAGAGAGAGAGAGAGAGAGAGAGAGAGAGAGAGAGAGAGGAGAGAGAGAGAGAGAGAGAGAGAGAGAGGAGAGAGAGAGAGAGAGAGAGAGAGAGAGAGAGAGAGAGAGAGAGAGAGAGAGAAAAAGAGCACAGAACAGAATTATATTCAGAAAAGCCAAAGCCTCATTTAAAGGGGTGTGAACATTGATGTAGATTCACCAACACCAACAACACACGTACAAGGTACAATGTCGGACTGCTCCGGAACAGGGACACACAAGCAGCATTCCAGATCAGCCTTTCCAACAGGTTCCAGCCGCTACAAGAGCTGATAGAAGACAGTGAGACGGACATCGAGACACAGTGGGAACACTGCAAGAAGCTCTTGGCATGACACATGTGAAGAGATCCTCGGCAAGAAGAAGGCCCAGCACAAAGAATGGATCTCTGCCGACACCATCCACAAGTTGGAAACAAGGAGAGAGAAGAAAGCTACACTGAACACGAGCCGAACAAGAGCAGCTAGGGCAAAGGCACAGGAAGAGCACACAGCAGCGAACGGAGAAGTAAAGAAGAGCATCAAGAAGGACAAGAGGGACTACTTTGACGACCTGGCCAGCCAAGCAGAGGCAGCAGCCGGACAGGGGAATCTGAAGGACCTGTACCTGGTGACCAAGAAGCTGACGGGTAAGTTCCAGCAGACAGACAAGCCAGTGAAGGACAAGAACGGAAACCCACTGACAACAACCGAGGAACAGCTGAAACGATGGGCAGAACACTTCAGGGAGCTGCTGAACCGCCCCGCCCCTGACGCACCACCAGACATCCCACCTGCAGAGACAGACCTGCCCATCAGCTGTGACAAACCCACAAAGGCAGAGATCAAGAAGGCCATCATGACTCTGAAAAATGGGAAGGCTGCAGGGCCGGACGAGATACCAGCAGAAGCCATCAAAGCAGACATAGAGACAGCTGTCAACATGCTATACAGCCTCTTCAGCAAGATCTGGGAGAAGGAGGAGGTACCGGCTCAGTGGAAAGAAGGAATCGTCATCAAGCTGCCGAAGAAAGGAGACCTCAGGGACTGCAGCAACTACCGAGGGATCATGCTCCTGTCAACGCCAGGCAAGGTTCTCAACAGGGTTCTACTGGAGAGAATGAAAGAGGCTGTCGACCCCAAGTTCCGAGACCAGCAGGCAGGCTTCCGGCAGAACAAATCATGTGCTGACCAGATCGCCAGCCTGCGCATCATCGTGGAGCAGTCGCTGGAGTGGAACTCCCCCCTTTACATCAACTTCATAGATTATGAGAAGGCCTTCGACAGTGTGGACAGAGAGATGCTGTGGAAGCTGCTGAGGCATTACGGAGTCCCCGAGAAGATCATCTCCCTCATCCGGTGCACCTACCAGGGCATGAACTTCAGGATTGCCCACGCCGGCCACCTGTCCGAAAGTTTCGAGGTGAAGACCGGAGTTCGGCAGGGATGCCTGCTGTCGCCGTTCCTCTTCCTCCTGGTCATTGACTGGATCATGAAGACCACTACAACAGGCAGAAACAACGGTATACAGTGGACACTCTGGACGCAGCTCGACGACCTTGACTTCGCTGACGACCTGGCGCTCCTGTCACACAGCCACAGCCAGATGCAGGACAAGACCACTCGCTTGGAGACCACATCAGCCGGGA
>CM031600.1:41106873-41124373 GCA_018398815.1 Conus ventricosus
CATTGGTTGGGTAGATTTAGGTTTGACAGATCGAATGGTTTCCCAGAATTTCTTTGGATTCTTCAAATTATCTTGTAAAGACATTATGATATTCTCTTTATGGCTTTTTTTCTTTTGCCTAATTAACTCCTTATAGGCTGTTCAGAGAGAGAGAGAGAGAGAGAGAGAGAGAGAGAGAGAGAGCTCTGTGTGTGTGTGTCTCGCTCTCGTTTTCTCTCCTTATTTTTTTCAAAATTATCATGAAATAGGAGAGAGAGACATGATTTGGAAGGAGCATCAATGACATAAGCTTCACACCCAAAAAATATCTTCAGTGGCGTTCGAAAATTTTTTTTCCTTTTTCAACTGTTTTTTTTCTTCTTCTTCTTCTTCTTCTTCTTCTTTTTTAAAACACTTGTGTGGTGAGTGTGCGTATGCGCGATTGCGCGTGCACGCGTACGTGCCTGCACGCGTGTTCTTGTGTGTACGCTCATAGAGGATGAAGAAGAATCGTTCCCGCTATAGTGTCTTTTAAGGTTTTGATATTTTCACTCGCATTTCCCCTTCTTCACTCTCCTTATTAACAAACAGAATTAACACTTAAAAAGGAACAAGAAAATCTTTTTTAAATATGCAGGTAATTTTGGTAAAGTCATGGAGATCTGCGATTTTTTTACAACTGCACCATTGAGTTGTTCGCCATGTCTACATCTACTTTGATACTGACAGAGTACCTTTCTGCCTCTTACCTCTCCCATGACTATTGATGTCGTCATCTTCAACAAACGATGTTCGAAAGTTTTCGTTCTTTTGTGTAAAGCATTAAGATTTAAAGAATCGGCTACCTCTTGAAAGTTCCCAATGATTTTGTGTTTCTGTATACTTTGTTACATGTCGTGTATATTTGTTGCAAATGTACTAAATTCATTCCCCTTCATAAGGGGCCTAGGTCTGTGTGAATACACCATCCGAAAACCTGTCCCATTATGCAGAGGGATCACGAGAGGCTCGGTGGGTGGGAGAGGGGTGGGGGGGGGGGGAAGGTGGATCCAGCAACAGTGATGACTGTGGGGAGTTGGCTACTGTGACAGGTGTTGGTCAAAGAGCCGGGCGTAGACCTGAACATGGGGGGTGAAATGGGCAAGACCCCTCTGCACGTCTGCAGCCACAAGGACAACGCGGAGTGCGCCAAGGTGCTGGTAAGTACCACGGGAATGGCGGGACAGGACAGACGCCGAGTCCACGATATCATACTGCATGGGGGTTGGGTGGGGTGGGCTGGGCTGGGGTGGGGTGGGGGGAGGGATTATGGCGGCCCAAAAATATAAAAGATTTCATTTCTGACCTCTAACTCTTCAAGACATTTAAACTAAACGTGCCTGGAAGACGAAAGTGATGATAACCAAAAAGAAGCACCATCGGAGATTAGAATGGTTGAACGTAGGCTACATCCACATTTAGCCCCGGTAAGAGAAGATAACCTGTTAAAGGAAAGAAACGCGACGAAGAATTCAGAAAACTGTTCTCTGTCAGTAGATTATCTACTCTTGCGGGTCTCAGTGTGGATATAGTCGTCGCCTTATCTATGTCTCCTTTTATTATTAATGCATCTCCATGTGGGTGTAACTGATGCACTGAAGTATGTCAATAACCACACAGTCAGTAACACGTTGTCCGTATGAAGGACAGCAGAATTCCAAAGATGTTACTCAATGGACAACTGAAAGAAGGACCAAGGAAGGCCTCTCGAGAGATACAAACACTTGAAGGCCAATCTCTGAAGCTGCAACATCGACACTGCTTCCTGAGGAAGATGTCGCCCTTGACAGAGCACAGTGGAAGCAACGGTGTACCCAGGGCACAAAGACATTCGAGCGCAGCAGAGCAGCCGTCATCCAGGAGAGGAAGTTATCGGAGCACACGCGCGCGCACGCACACACACACACACACACACACAACACACACACACACACACACACACACACACACACACACGTCATTGTGCTGATTTAAAAACAAAACAAAACAAAGCAAGAACAATAGGAACCCAAACCGTTTTACTTGTTGTTATGACTTATAGCAGTTGTAGTTGTAGTAGTAGTAGCAGCAGCAGCAGTAACAGTACTAATGTAGAAGTCGAAACAAGGATGATCTTAACGACTACCGGATTTACACAGGTCACTCAGCTAGGAATAGCACTTACTTGGAGCTTTCGACAGACCTCCGTCTGTCTTCTTCAGGGGTGATGTGGCTCCTGGGTGAACTGGCGTTCAGTGCACACGACCACGGGTCGAACCCTGGTCATGTGACTGAACGATGAGGGTGTTGTATACCGATGGCAAGGTGTGTCTGCCCCGGTCCCGGTTGAGTGTGGGGTTGTTGGCGGCAATATGTATAGCCTCCTTCACCCCACGCTGAAACCCTCTATTGTCACGGTCGAGAACACTGATGTTTTCGTAATCGAACTGATGTTGCTGGGCGTGTAGGTGGGCGCCTACTGGTGATGATTCCCTTTTGTGTTCTGTCAAGCGTTTTTGAAGGTTTCTCTCAGTTTCCCCGACATAGTTTTCTTCACAGTCACGACAGTCTATTTGGTAGGTCACTCCAGACTTGTCCAGTTTGTCAGTTTTGTCCTTGGGGGTGACCAGCTGGCTGCGGATGGTGTTGATAGGTTTGGGATGTACGGAGACACCGGTTTTCCTGATCTTCCTGCTCAAGGCTTCAGTCACACCGCGGACATAGAGGATGATGACATGTCCTTTACGCCTGGTTTAGTCTTGTTTGGTGGTAGGGTGCGGTGTGATCTTCTTGCTAGCCGGGATGTTCCACGTCCACTTCTCAAAGCCTGATACGGTGAGAACCATTTTGAGGTGTTCCATTTCCTGGTCTTTGGCATCCAGAGTAGAGCAGATGGTGTTGGCCCGATGAGTGAGGGTGCTCCGAGTTTGTGTTCCAGTGGCTGGTGGCTTTCGAACTGTAGGTACTGGTCGGTGTGGGTAGGTTTGCGGTACACACTGAAGGAGAGGCTATCCTCTGTCCGTGTAATGAGTGTGTCTAGCATGGCAATCGAGTTGTTCTCCTCCACCTCATGAGTGAATTTGATCGCAGGGTGATCTTGTTGACAAAGAAGTTCTATTTTGTGTCCATGTTCTTATATGTAATAGTACTAATATAGAAGTAGAAACAGGGATGTTCTTGTTGACAAAGAAGTTCTATTTTGTGTCCATGTTCTTATATGTAACAGTACTAATATAGAAGAAGAAACAGGGATGATCTTGTTGACATAGAAATTCTATTTTGTGTCCATGTTCTTATATGTAATAGTACTAATATAGAAGTAGAAACAGGGATGTTCTTATCGACAAAGAAGTTCTATTTTGTGTTTATGTTCTTTTATGGATGGTTTTCTTGCTGTTGTTTTGACTATTCATTATTTTTGCTTTTTGGTGAAAACACACCGCATTGTACACAATGTCCTCCAAAACAAGCAATGCCGCTTTGTTTTTCAGCTGGAGAACGGGGCTAGGCCTTGTGCGCAGTGCAGCCTGGGATACTATCCCATTCACATCGCCGCCAAGAGCGCTGCCGCTAAAACCTTGGAAGTCCTCATACAGCAAGGTACGTGCGCGTGCGTGCGTGCGTGCGTGCGTGCGTGTTTGCGTGCATGTGTGTAGTGTGTGTGTGTGTGTGTGTGTGTGTGTGTGTGTGTGTAGTGTGTAGCGTGTAGTGTGTGTGTGTGTGTGTGTGTTTGCATGCGTGCGTGCCTGCGTGTGCGTTCGTGCGTGAGTGTGTGTGTGTGTGTGTGTGTGTGTGTGTGTGTGTGTGTGGTGTGTGTGTGTTTGCGTGCGTACGTGCGTTCGTGCGTGCGTGCGTGCGCGCGCGTATGTGTGTGTGTTTGCGTGCGTGCGTACGTGTGCATGCTTGCGTTCGTGCGTGCGTGCGTGCGTGCGTGCGTGTGTGTGTGTGTGTGTGTGTGTGTGTGTGTGTGTGTGTGTGTGTGTGTGTGCACGAGCGCACGCGCGTGCACATGTGTGAGTGTATGTGCAAACTGCGTTGTGTTGTTTTCGCTACCTCATATTCAATGCTTTTCTCTGACCCACCACATAGTTAAAGGCAGGGTAACGTGGTCTAGTTCTTAGGTACGGCGGCTTTCTTCTCCCATACGTGACAGTTACGTGGTATTGTAAGGTCTTAAAAAAAAGGATATGGCGGCATCGTTGTTCTGTACGTGACAGTTACGTGGTATTGTCAGGTCTGAAGAAATAATATGGCGGCATTGTCCTATACGGGACAGTTTGGTCTGAAGAAAGGATATGGCGGCATTGTTCTATACGTGACAGTTATGTCGTATTGTCTGGTCTGAAGAAAGGATATGGCGGCGTTGTTGTCCTATACGTGACAGTTTGGCCTGAAGAAAAGATATGGCGGCGTTGTTGTCCTATACGTAACAGCTATGTGGTATTGTCTGGTCTGAAGACAGGATATGGCGGTATTGTTGTCCTGTACGTGACAGTTACGTGGTATTGTCTGGTCTGAAGAAAGGAAATGGTGGCGTTGTTGTCCTATATACGTTACAGCTGTGTGGTTTTTATCACGTCTCGAGAAAGGGTATGGCGGCATTGTTGTCCTGTACGTGACAGTTGTGTGGTACCGTCAGGTATGAAGAACGGGTATGAACGCGACCAGCTGCTGTCCTTCACGGACAAGGAGAACAACATGCCGCTGCATGCCGCTGTGATCGGGGGGGACATCAAGGTGAGAGTCCCCCACCCCATTCTCCAATGACTGTTTCTGTCTGTCTGATTCTATTTGTCTGTCTGGATGTCTGTCTGTCTGCCTATTTGTTCATGTACTGTCTCTTTTTTATCTCCCTGTGTTCATTGGAAATGTTCTTTCTTTCACTAGTGCTATGCGATTCCTTTTGCCCGCGCTATGTCTGTCTGTCTGCCTATCTCTCCGTCTGTGTGTGTGTGTGTGTGTGTGTGTGTGTGTGTGTGTGTGTGTGTGTCTCTCTCTCTCTCTCTCTCTCTCTCTCTCTCTCTCTCTCTCTCTCTCTCCTTCTCTCTCTCTCTCTCCTTGTCTGCCTCTCTGTGTGTCGCTCCGTCTCTGTCTGTCTGTCTGCCTGCCTGCCTCTGTGTGTGTGGTGTGTGTGTGTGTGTGTGTGTGTGTGTGTGTGTGTGTGTGTGATGTTACGGATGGTGTGTGGTGCGTGTTTTGTTGTCTGACTCTCGCTCTCAAAAGTTTGGATGCGTGTAATAATTATTCCCTACACACACCCACACCTACGTACATGGATAGCCAGGCAACACACGAGTTAGATTTCTTTTCTTTATAATTATGCTGCCTGAACATCAAAACATACATTCATGTGAATTGGTACAAATTAATACATGTCACTACACAGCATATAGATCAAGATATCAATACATAGGAACTTCAATCATCAGATATCATATTACATATCTTGATATCACTCACAGATCTCGCCGGCGCCTTCCACAGTGTCTCACATATATATACAGTCAACAGACTCGGTTCCACAGTACCCAAGCCACAGTCTACAACACTAAAAGAAGACAAAGAAGGATAACCAGGTCCCCACATGACAAGCACAGCCGTTCACAAACACAAGCGATGAAGAAGAAGAAACAGGGTCTCTATATAACAAGCACAATAAATCACGTCGAACTATCAGAAGAAGAACCGCAAATTTACAAGGCACAATAATCCATAGCAGAAGAACCGCAGATTCACAAAGCACAGCAATCCACAGGAGAAGAACCGTAGATTCATAAAGCACAGCAATCCACAGATGAAGAACTGAAGATTCATAAAGCACAGTAAACCATAGAAGAAGAACCGCAGATTCATAAAGCACAGCAATCCACAGATGAAGAACTGCAGATTCATAAAGCACAGTAAACCATAGAAGAACTGCAGATCACAAAGCACAGCAGTCTATATTGAATCCCGGAGAACACAATTTCAGCAAAGTCCCATAGAATACAATAAACTTCGATTCGACGTACCGTTGAACTAAAACAAATATTAACTTCTCCGTGTATTGATATTACAGTGGTTCACATCAATAAATTCAGCCCACCGACACACATGCGGTGGTACAATTAGAGCACATAAATAATCTTCCAGGAGTTTTAAGTCACTCTCGGCGACACAACCTTCACACATTTTTATAACAAATAAATTTTCTGGTACATATTCCGCTGGTACCGTCATCAAAAGTATCCCACATACACAATTAACTTCGATCTATTACTGACTTGAAAGTCAGCCTCTCCACATAGTAACACTACGGAGAAAACGATGATTAAAACAAATAAAGTAGGCTGGACACCAAAGCCTCGCCGTTAGTTCTTGCTCCCTTTCCTTGTCTAATATTATTATTTTCGTCATCAAGTTACCTATGTCATTTTAAGTTGACGTCATAATTTACGTTGACGTCACAATACTCCCCCTCCTCAAGAAAAAAACAATGACCGAATTGTTTTTTTTGAAAAAGAAGTAAACAAACAGCAGAATACACAAACCTACAAATTACATTCACTCGACGAAAACGAAGCCGCTCACGGAAGCAGTTCGTGGAGTCCTTCCAGGGACTCTCACACAACAGAAGAACACAAGTTGTCGTCCCAACGAACTCTGAAGCCCTTTTACATGTTAGCTTATTGCTGACCTCACGGACAACCTCTCCATACCCACACGGAGTAGAGACGGCGGCTGGGCATGGGCTGCACCCCACACCTGGATGGCAATGCATATACGATGTCTACTGACCACTCGGTCAGCCTCTCCATACCCACACTGGGTAGAGACCACACATGTCTACTGACCACTCGGTCAGCCTCTCCATACCCCCACGGGGTAGAGACAATGGATAAACATTCCCGCTCAATAGTGCTGTATGCCTTCTTGCGATTCAGCAACTTTCGACTAGCGATACGACTGGGTGAAGAACATCATCATTCTACTGGAACAACACAGCACCCAAATCAACAGAACTAGCATCAGTCCTGAACACAAAAGTATTAACCAATTCTAAGTAACAACACACAGGTGCAGAAGACAAGATTCCCTGAATCTTCCTCAAAGCTTCAGCACACACAGGAGTGAAACGACACGTACAATCTTTATTCCTGACGAACACAACTGGAGATGTATACGGACTATTCGATGGCTCAATGATTCCAAGATCCAACATGATACCAATCTCTCTCTCAACAACCTCTTTCGCAGAAAAGGGGATATTATAACACTTCTTTCTAACAGGGACATATGTTGTAAGAGGGATCTCTAATAGTACATCACCTGAGAAAGAACCTGGTTTGGGGGTCAAAATGTCCTGAAAATCATCAAAGATTACACGCAACTCCCTGGTACTTTTGTCAGACAAAGTACAATCAAACTGTACAGAATGAACATTTTCATCTGGCATAGAAGACGCCATCGGAACAGTTAAAGTGGGGATGGGTAAAGCGTCATCACAGTCCTGAACGACACCAACTGTACAAACCACTTCACGAACAGTACAAACAGACTCCGGAGAGGGGTCCACAGAAAGACCAACTCCTGGAGAACACTCAAGAGAAACTGTTCCTGCTCACAAGCCAAAGGCGCTATCTCTAACCAGGCACTGAAGAACCTTGTGAAAGAACAACTGTAGGTACAACAACAGAAGTAGACACAGCAGACACATCAGAAGACGTTAACTGAAAGCAAGATTTCAATGACTCATCCTTCTGTTTCTGAACAAGATCAGAACGGGAAATGTTCAGATCATTAGGGATCCGACACAAAGGCTTTTTGCCCACAACATGCTTAGCTCTAGCCTTCGTAACGGCGGCTAAAGAGAAAGGTTCACCAGATACATCACTAAACTCACCGCTCACAGAAACTCCAGGCACATTACCCACAATGAGATCTGCGACAGGACTATCCAAGACACAACAAGTCAAATCGCCCACAAAATAAGGACAACTGACTGAAACTGTAGCCAGTGGAAACTCATCCACACGACACCAAAAGAAACACACTTCACTGTGGTTCCTTAGCATCTGACTGTCAGAAACTAACCGTTTGCGAACGCCACAAATAGTAGCACCAGTATCACGCAGAACAGAACTCAAAGTGCCATTCACAGAACCAGACTCCAAATGCAATTTGCCTGTGAACTCACCAGCAGCTAGACAAGCAAAAGGAGTATCAAGAACAGAACAACAAGCACTGAACTGTTTGCTGTCGGCCGAGTTCTCGACAACAGTGGAGTTACTAACAACAAAAGGACATTCATCTGGGTGGCTAATGGTGCAAATTCTACATGGGCTTCTACCTGACTTCCATGGACACCTAGCAGCCACATGTCCTGTCTTTTTACACAAAAAACACACAACACTTGCAAACTGATCAGAGCACTTTCTGAGGAACTCTTACTGCCAGAGGTATAACGGGCGCCACGACCACGATAACGGCTACCGCCAAAGTTATTTCCACGATCCAGCAGAGTAACCAAAACTCTGATGACACATTAACAGCTACCACCAAAGTTACTTCCACGATCAGCGAGGAACCAGAGTAGTGGCCACTGTTTTGAAAAGTAGAGTATCTGTTTCCTCTGTCAGACTGACCACAGTACGGAGTTCTATCAGACTGACCGGGATATGCATTTCTGTCAAACTGACCAGGAGTTTTGTACCCAACAGAAGCAAAATGTTTACATCAGCTTTCCTAGAAAGCACCTTAGTTGGATGAGCACGTCTGTATGACTCTGCAGACTTGATCATTTCATCAAAAGTTTTCACGTCTCTCTCACACAAAAAAGTGGCCAACTCCTTAGAGACACACTCCAAAAACTGCTCACGCAAAATAAGATCCACCAGATCTTCAAAAGACTTATCAATTTTTGACAAAGAGACCCAACGGTCAAACAAACGCCTAAGTTCAACTGCAAAGGTCTCGAAAGGTTCATCGGAGCTAGGCTTAGCCTCACGAAAACGCTTACGAAAACCATCTGGAGTACATTGAAATTTTTTCAGCAAGCTCTCTTTCAAAAGCTCGTAAGACACAACATTATTTTCAGCGAGACTGTGATAGAGAGTTAAAGCAGAACCCTCAGTAGTGCAGACAGGTATGTTACCCACAAACTCTCAGACCATCCCAAGGAACGAGCATGGGTTTCAAAACGAAACAAGTAACTGTCTATATCATCAGTTCTTTCTTTAAAGGGGCAACTTAGGAAACGTTGGGCGAGGGGCGTTAAACCTGGGAAAACCCGAACCCTGACTCTCACTGTCCTGTCCTGAGACCGCACTCTGCTGAGAAGTTATTTGTAACTGTATTCTTTTAGTTTCCTCTACCTCTTGCATTCTTTTTGTTTCCTCTTCCTCTTGCATTCTTTTGTTTCCTCCTGCATTCTTTTTGTTTCTTCTTGCTCTCTTTTAGTTTCCTCTTGTATCTGCTCTCTTTTAGTTTCCTCTTGTATTTGCTCTCTTTTAGTTTCCTCCTTTTGTCAGTAAACCTTGAGTTAATCTGACAATAAATTGGTTTCAGTGTGTGAGAGAGAGAGAGAGAGAGAGAAATGTAGTGTTTACATCTTTCTCCAAGTCGCCCTTTTATTGAATTAAATAGTATCACTTGCTTTTACATTTTATGGTACTTATGTTTATGTTTGCTTGTTGTGTGTGTGTGTGTGTGTGTGTGTGTGTGTGTGTGTGTGTGCGGTGCGTGTATATTTGTGTGAGCAGGCCGTGGAAGTGTGTCTGCGGGCCGGTGCACCAGTCAACACACAGCAGGTAAACTGTCCATCGCCTTGTTTGCATTCTGCTCCAACTCAAGGTTCTTGCTAATCGCTTTCTTGTAGTGCCATTGCTAAGCTGTCACAGACTCCGCAAAGCTACAAGCTTCTCGTAAATCTTTTCATGCTGACTTTGAGAGGAGGGAGTTTGGGGGGGGGGGGGGGGGGGGGGGGGGGGGGGGGGGGGGGGGGGGGGGGGGGGGGGGGCGGCGGGTGGAGATTGCGTGATTATAAGTTTTTGTGGTTTTTTTGTTTGTCTCGTGAATTATTTTTACACTTCAAATTTTCTCTGTCACTTTGTTTCTCGTTTTCATTTTCTTAGAATTTCACACTTTCCCTGTATTTCCGGGGTTTTTTTTTTCTCGTTTTTGTTTTCATTTGTTGTCCTTTTAGTGACAGATTTTCTTCTTTCCCCCCCCCCCCCCCCCCTTCATTGCGTGTTTTTTTTCATTGCATGTCTTCTTTTTCTTGTCAACGAATGTCTTCTTTCCCGTTTATTTCATGTCGTCTTTTACTGTTCATTATTTCATTTTCTGGGTCATTTCATGTCTTCTTTTCCAGTTCATTTCATGCATTGCTTTTCTGTTCATTTCATGTCTTCTTTACTGTTCATTTCATGTCTTCTTTCCCGTTGATTTCATGTCTTCTTTTTCTGTTCATTGCATTGTCATTTTCTGTTCATTTCATGTCTCCTTTTTCTGTTCATTTCATGTATTCTTTTTCTGTTCATTTCATGTCTTCTTTTACCGTTCCATTTCATGTCTTCTTTTCCTGTTCATTTCATTATGTCATTTTCTGTTCATTTTCATGTCTTCTATTTCTGTTCATTTCATTATGTCCATTTTCTGTTCATTTCATGACTTCTTTTTCATTATATTATTTTCTGCTCATTTCATGCCTTCTTTTTTGTGTGTCCATTTAATTGTCATTTTCTGTTCATTTCATGTCTCCTTTTTCCGTTCATTTCATGTCTCTTTTTCTTGTTATTACGTGTTATATTTAATTTTCATTTCAGGTCCTTTCTTTTCTTTCCATTTCATATCTTCTTTTTCTTTCCATACTTTATTTCTTTTTCTTATCATTTAAATTTTCTTTTCTTTTCATTTCACATCTTCTTTTT
The DNA here is from genome assembly GCA_018398815.1 of Conus ventricosus. NCBI lineage: Eukaryota > Metazoa > Mollusca > Gastropoda > Neogastropoda > Conidae > Conus > Conus ventricosus. Next base: position 41,117,781 of record CM031600.1, read on the forward strand.
CCTTTGAATTCATGTCTTGTTTTTCTTTCCGTTTTTTGCACTATTTTTCTGTTTTTGTTGTTATTTGGTACACAAGATGCTTGTACAGCTCATGTTTTCGCACAAAAGCTTTTAGTACGTGTCCCTTTTGTCTTAATTGACTTATGCGTGGTGCGTTGGCAATTATCAGCAGATAGATAGATAGAGAGAGAGAGAGAGAGAGAGAGAGAGAGAGAGAGAGAGAGAGAGAGAGAGAGAGAGCGAGATGAGATGAGATGAGATGAGATGAGATGAGATGAGACGAGATGAAATAAACAGATGAATGGCTAGAAAGATAGCTAGCTAGCCAGCCAGCTAGCTAGCTAGTAGCTAGCTAGATAGATAGATAGATAGACAGACACAGACAGACAGACAGATAGAAAGAAAGAAAGAAAAAATCATCGATGAAGAAGAGGAGGGACAAGACGACGGGGAGACGAAGTTGGTAGAAGAAGTTGTCTTTTTTATTGTGAAATGGCTTTCTAAAGATGAATATAAAGAAAATAAATGAAATTTTAAAGGGGGGGGGGGGAGGTTAGACGACTACTTATATGAAAAAAAAATAGGTGACGTGGATCTGTACTATCACCCCCTCCATCCACAACACAGGGAACCATTGAAATCTGCCCTGTGGAATTAATCATCGGTTTCGTCTGACTTGAGTTTTTCTTCTCTTGGTTGAAAGCAGTCAGCAACCTGGGCTTCGGCGATGATGCCTTCCCCCCGCCCCCCCCCCCCTTCCACTCCCCCCTTCCCCACCTCCTCCTGCCCCCTCTTTCCCTCTCTACTCCCTGACTCTCCCCACCCTTCCTTCCTCCACCACCACCCGCCCCCTCCAATTTTAGGTGGTCTGATCATAGGTAAGCTTCATACCCCCCCCCCCCCCCCCCCCCCCCCCCCACCACCCCACCCCCCCCCCCCCCCCCCCCCCACCCACCCACCCACCCAAAGCTTTCCTCTTCTTCCTTCCATTTTTCTGTTGGTATTTGACTGGGATTTCTTCCTACGTTTATTTACGGCGCCGTTTATATTACTTTTATTAAACGTCTTGTCCATGTTCACACGCATGAATTCCAAATGAATAGGGATTAAAAGGTGAGGGGAGGATGGAATGGGAGTGTGTTTTGGAGGGGGGAGGGGATAGAAAGTAGGAAGTAGACTTTTTTTTTAAATATAAAGAATGTGACATAGTTTTTCAGATGTAGACTTTTTTAAGAATGTGACACAGTCTTCAGGATGCAGACTTTTTTTTTTAAGGATGTGACACAGTTTTCGGGATGTAGCTTTTTTTTTTTTTTAAAGAATGTGACATAGTTTTCAGGATGTAGACTTTTTTTTGGTAAGAATGTGACATAGTTTTCAGGATGTAGACCTTTTTTTAAGAATGTGACATAGTTTTCAGGATGCAGACTTTTTTGGTAAGAGTATGACATAGTTTTCAGGATGTAGACTTTTTTTTTGGTAAGAATGTGACATAGTTTTCAGGATGTAGACCTTTTTTAACAATGTGACAGTTTTCAGGATGCAGACTTTTTTGGTAAGAGTATGACATAGTTTTCGGGATGTAGCCTTTATGTGAGAATGTGACATATTTTTCAGGATGTAGCATTTCTTTTTAAGAATGTGACATAGTTTTCAGGATGTAGACTTTTTTTTTACGAATATGGCATAGTTTTCAAAATGAAGACTTTTTTGTAAGAATGTGACATAATTTTCAGGATATAGACTTTTTTGTAAGAAGGTGACATAGTTTTCAGGATGTAGCCTATTTTTCAATAATGTGACATAGTTTTCAGGATGTAGACTTTTTTTGTAAGAATGTGACATAGTTTTGAGGATGCAGACTTTTTTGTAAGAATTTGACATAGTTTTGAGGATGTATACTTTTTTGTAAGAATGTGGCATAGTTTTTAGGATGCAGACTTTTTGTAAGAATGTGACATAGTTTTCAGGATGTAGACCATTTTTTGTAAGAATGTGACAGTTTTCAGGATGTAGACTCTTTTGGTAAGAATGTGACATAGTTTTCAGGATGCAGACTTTTTTTGGTAAGAATGTGACATAGTCTTCAGGATGTAGACTTTTTTTGTAAGAATGTGACATAGTTTTCAGGACGTAGACTTTTTTTGTAAGAATGTGACATGGTTTTCAGGATGTAGACTTTTTTTTGGTGGTAAAAATGTGACATAATTTTCAGGATGCAGACTTTTTTTTGTAATAACGTGACATAGTTTTCAGGATGTAGACTTTTTTTTTTTTAAAGAATGTGACATAGTTTTCAGGATGTAGACTTTTTTTCTCAAGAATGTGACATATTTTCAGGATATAGACGTTTCCTTAAAATGTGACACAGTTTTTAGGATGTAGGTGGGGTTTTTTTTTTAGAAAAAAGAATTTTTACATAGTTTTCAGGATGTCAACTTTTTTTTTTCTAAGAATGTGACATAGTTTTCAAGATGTAGTCTTTCTTCAAGAATATGACATAGTTTTCAGGATGTAGACTTTCTTCTTATTTTTTCTCTCTTTCAAGATCATGACCTAGTTTTCTGAATGTGCCCTCATCGTCTGTATAAGCTACAACGCACTGAAAAAGAGTCTGTGTAGACCGGCTTGGCGATGATGGTGATGATAATAACAGCTGTATCCACCACTGTGGGTTCAGGACGACAAGTCCACGCCGGTGCACTTCGCGGCGGCGCAGGGCAACCTGGCCATGCTGCAGATGATGTGCTGCATGCAGCATGACCACTTCCTGTCCGCGCTGTACGCCGCTGACGCCATGCGCATGACGCCGCTGCACCGTGCCGCGCTCTTCAACCACAAGACGGTGGTGCTGTACCTGCTGGAGAAGGTGGGGGGAGAGGGTGGTTGTTAGGGTGGTGGTGGTGGTGGTGGTGGTGGTGGTGGTGGGGTGTGTGTGTGTGTGTGTGTGTGTGTGTGTGTGTGTGTGTGTGTGTGTGTGTGTGTGTGTGTGTGTGTGCTGGTGGTGGTGGTGGTGGTGGTGTGTGTGTGTGTGTGTGTGTGTGTGTGTGTGTGTGTGTGTGTGAGAGAGAGAGAGAGAGAGAGAGAGAGAGAGTGTGTGTGTGTGTGTGTGTGTGTGTGTGTGTGTGTGTGTGTGTGTGTGTGTGTGTGTGTGTGTCTCCTCATTCCTGCTTCAACACAGGTGTGCATGTGTAAAAAATGGAGGCGTTGGGAACTTCAGCGAACAGGTAGGGAGGGGAGCAGAATGGACACCGGATGAGTCACACGCCCTGACTCTGTGGACATGGTAAAGAAAAGTAGGGTGTATTTGGCCAGAAGACTTGGGAGTAAGTCGGGGGTAGTTCTGAAAACTCCAACGTGTTTATGAACACAAGAGGTGCAAGTAACTTTGGAGGGTGTAGATGTGCAGAGGATGTGAGTTAGGGTTTGGAGGGAATAGTGGGGGATGTCTGTTGGCAACATGTTGGAAGGAGAGGGGAGGGAAATTTGGGCGAGTGTCAAATTATCATGTAAATGACCCAGTACTTTTTTGGTCTTCATGACAATATGCACAAAATACATTCTTTCATCGTTGAAATGATGAACTCGGAGAAATCCGTCTTCCTTTTGAAAAGGGTGTGCTTAATCCCCATCTGGAAAGAGATGCGGGGGGCGGGGGGGGGGGGGGGGGGGGGCAGACGCGAGGGGGAGGGATAGATCCTTTCTATATTTCTTGCATTTGTACGTAACAGTAAGTATATGTTGACATGTGCAGCGTCTGTGTACTTGTGTGCTTCCTCTCCGTATTTGTGTGTTCAGCGTATGACAGATTGTGCCTATGATTCTACCGTTTGCATTTTAGTAATGTTAAGATCAAACTAAAGAGATTAGACACAAATTTGGCTCATCACAAATCTTGTCATTTACATTGAAAAACTTTGAACAGACATCTTAGACCGTAAATTGGTTTGATGTGTTTGTACTCTCTTTGTGTACCCCAATCCATCTCTCTTTCCCCCTCTCTCCCTCTTTCTCTTTCTGTCTGTCTGTCTGTCTGTCTGTCTCTCTGTGTGGGATAAAAACAAACAAACAAACAAACACAAAAACAAAAAAGAAGCAAAAAGCAAACAAAAAAAACCCCAAGAAATCAAAATCGACTTCTTCCAAACAATGACAGGGGGCGGATATCGACAGCCTGGACAACACAGAGTGCACTCCCTTGTTGCTGGCCGCCTCCAAAGGATGCTGGGAAACCGTGCAAGTGCTGGTGGCCTGCGGAGCGGATGTGCGTGTTCACGACCTCAACGCCCGCAACTTCCTGCACTTGGCCATCCGCTTCGGGGGCAAGCTGGAACAGTTCTTCGCCGAACGGGAAAGCACCGGATGTGACGTAAGAGGGCGGGGGTGGGGGTAGGGGTGAGGTGGGGGATGGAGTTGTGGGGCTCTGTTGTTTCGCGGTCTCCGTGTATCTTTGTGGCTGTCGGCTGCGGGGCCTTCTCCGTCCTGTTGTCTCTTCGTGTTCTTCCTGGGTTAAAGTCTGTTTACCTCTCCCTTTCTCTCTGTGTCTCTGTCTCTCTCTCTCTCTCTCTCTCTCTCTCTCTCTCTCTCTCTCTCTCTCTCAGGAGACAAGGTGGTAGAAGCAATCAAGCCCCAGCTGAAGACAGGCAGAAAATGGAAAGTTCAAGAGGCGATGGATTCTGCAAAGAAAGTCTCAAGATCAGAGAAATAACAGGACACACACAGACCAACAGACAAGGACTGGGGGTGACCAAAACTGAATGGTGGTCAAAGGCCAAAGGAAAAGCCAAAAGAGACATGATGATTCAGGAGATGAGAAAAGAAGAAGACCAAAAAAGACTCCAAAAAGCAGTCCAGCAGAGCCAGCAAGGACAATGGACAACGTGGGAGAATGCACTCCAAAGAAGTCTCACTTGGAATGACATTTGGCACATGGCCCCTCTCAGGATCAGCTTCATTCTCAGATCTGCATATGACCTTCTGCCCTCAAATGCAAACCTGGTGAAGTGGGGGAAAACAGACGATCCTGCATGCCCCCTCTGCCATGAAAAACAAACAGTGGAGCATGTTCTAAGCTCATGTAAAGTAGCCCTGGCTCAAGGAAGGTACACATGGAGGCACAACCAAGTGCTCAAAGAGATTGTACAAGTAGTCTGGGCTAGTACCAACACCACAAAAGGGAGAATCAGGACTCCAAAAGCACCCGCAACATTCTTCACGGCAGGAGGCAGCAAATCATGGCCAAGAACAACAGTGCCACTCGAAACATGCAGGCAGAGTCTGCTGGATGGGGCAGATGACTGGGAGTGCACTGCAGACCTCCCAGAATGGAAGAGTCACCCAGAGATCATCAGCAAGAGTGGAATGAGACCAGACATAGTAGTCCACTCTAAGTCAACCAAGCAGCTGATCATGATCGAGCTCACGGTGCCATATGAGAACAGAATGGAGGCAGCTCAAATCTACAAGACTGAAAAGTATGCTGATCTGGCAAACAGCCTGAGGAGAGAAGGCTATCAGGTGAAAGTCCTCACTGCAGAAATTGGAGCTAGGGGATTTGTAGGAACGTCTGCATACAGCCTCATGAAACAGCTCTCAGTTGCAGGGAAGGAAAAAACCAGAGCCCTGAAAGCAATGGCAGAAGCGGCAGAGAGGTGTTCAAGCTGGATCTGGTCAAGGAGGAACAAAAGTGAACTTCATAAGGCTTAAGTTCCCTACAAATATCAGGTGTCCCTGTGGCTCAGTGGTTAAAGCGCGAGTCATTAAGTAGAAAATGAGCATGTCCAGAGGGTCATGGGTTCGAATCCCAGCCATGGCTCGTCCCAAGATGGGGGGGAAAAAAAGGGGGGGCAGCAGAGGGACATCCGGAGTCATGAACCGGGTGTGGCCCAACCCCCCTAGAGTGTCAGGAGATAAGGGCCGAAACACTTGCTTGAAGGGGGCTTCTCTTCTGAGGACTCTCTGCTGCCACGCTGTCCACGAGTTTCTTTCTACTGTTTACCTCTCCCTTTCTCTCTGTGTCTCTGTCTTTCTCTCTCTCTCTCTCTCTCTCTCTCTCTCTCTCTCTCTCTCTCTCTCTCTGTAAGATACAAGAATATCATCATTTGATTGAGTGGATGGTCGAGTCAGTCTTACAATTTCTTTTAACGTTACTGTGTTACTCCTGTGTGCGAGGACATACGGAGATGTTACGATTTTATTTGTTTTTGTTAACTTTCGATTTGATACGCACTGGGAATAAATGTGTACCACTTGTTTGTAAGGAAAGGAAGAGGTAAATGTTATTGTTCTGTTACCCCCTCCCCCTTGTCAAAAGACCTCTTTGGTAATGACAATAGAATATCAAAGTCTCTCTCTCTCTCTCTCTCTCTCTCTCTCTCTCTCTCTCTCTTCTCTCTCTCTCTCTCTCTCAAAGTTGTTTTCATGTCTTTTTTACTGTTTCTATTCACTATTGTCTCTTTTTACCAGTCGACCTATATATCTCCCTCACGCAGTCTCTCTTTCTCTGTGTCACTGTCCCTTTGTCTCTGTCTGTCTGTCCTTGTCTCTGTCTCTACCTCTGTAAGTATATTATGTGAGTGCTGTACTGCAGTGAG
>CM031600.1:41129373-41134373 GCA_018398815.1 Conus ventricosus
GTTTGTCTGTCCGTCTGTCTGTCTGCATGTCTGTCTGTCTCTCTGCCTGACTGTCTGTTGTCTCTTTCTCTCTCTCTCTCTCTCTCTCTCTCTCTCTCTCTCTCTCTCATACACACACACACTCTCTCTCTCTGAGCATGTGCGTGTATGTACGTGTGTATGTTTGTGTGTGTATGTGTGTGTATGTACACGCACACGTGTGTACGCGTGGATTTGTGTGTGTTTGTATCTGTATATGTGCGCCCGCGCCTGCACGCGTGAGTATACGTGAGAGACAGACGAACAGAATATTATGACAGTGTTGATATTTCCGGTGATGATTAATGATAGACAACCCACATCGGAATGATTATCACCGATCTTGATAATAATTTGGAAGATCTTCATGATGACAACGACTATGATCGACTACAACTACGACGACAAAAAGCCATCTCTATCAGTATATTCTGGTACAACTGCCCCCCCCCCCCCCCACCCCTTTCCCCCACTCCTACTGTCTTGAGAATACCACGAAAACTCTTTCCCAATCAGAAGACATTATTCTTTAATAACATACTGGAAGAGATTCTAAAAAATCGTCTATAAGGCTCCGCCGAAAAACGAATCACAGGACAAAACACGACGCGTTTCGACCTCTTAGGACTTCTTCAGGCAAGAATTCCGCCTGCGGTTGCCTCACTTTGCAACTAGATCATAATGGAAGAGGGGTAAGGGTGGGAAAACAGTGTAGATAACACACACGTTCTTTTCCAATTCCTCTAAACGCTATTTATCTCGTTTGCGTCAAAGATCTAGGGGATCATCAACGAAAGAGCTGAGGAAGAGACTGGGTTGTTTGAAGCTTTTCTTTCTTTTTTTATTTATTTGTCTTTTTTTTGTGATCTGACGAAGATGGCGAGTTCCACATTCGCCCGTTGGCCCCCGCCCTGAAGTCATTGCCAGACTGAAGTTTGTAAGGAATCAGGTCTTATCTTTAGTTAGCTACGTTCAGGTTATGTGCCCACGTTCACCAGAGATAATACGGCAGACTGTAATAACCATACCAAGAGAGTGGGGTGGTGGGGGTGGGGGTGGGGCTGAAAGAATCTCAAACTACACATATACCACCAGAATGACAACTTTGTTACATGACTAGCGAAATCGGCCATTTTCATGCTGGACACCAACGGGATTTGAACTTGCAACACCACACTGCGAAGTTAGTGATCTACCACCACTGCGCCCCACGAACATCCCAGCTCTTTGTTCATCTCTGTCTCTTGTATTCATATTCATTCAAACCAGCCCTGGTATGGCCCTTTGCGGTCGGCTGGGCTATAAGCTGCATTACCTTATTCATTCACACACATATCGGGTTGACCGATTCGCCGAGTATTATACATTTCTGGCCATGGGTAGAAACGTGAGGCTGCGCTGATCCTGTCGCCTCTTGGCCCCACACAGGAGACGGCCCTGCACGTGGCGGCCAAGCAGGGCCAGGTGAGGGCCGTGTCCCTGCTGTTGACCATGGGAGCCGCCGTGGAGGTGGACAGCGTCCACAAGACCTTCTTCGACTACGTCATCGAGCTCAAGCTGGGCGAAGTGGCCATGGCAGTGGTCAAGCACGACAGGTCAGTTGACCAAAGTGGGGTGGATGGAGTGTGTAGGTCAGTAATACTGGTGTCAAAACTGGAAGATGCTTCCTCAGGTAGTGGTATCAACAGTGGAAGATGCTTCCTCAGGTATTGGTATCAACAGTGGAAGGTGCTTCCTCAGGTACTGGAATCAACAGAGGAAGATGCTTACTCAGGTACTGGAATCAACAGAGGAAGATGCTTCCTCAGGTACTGGTATCAACAGCGGAAATGCATCCTCAGGTATCAACAGTGGAAGATGCTTCCTCAGGTACTGGTATCAACAGCGGAAGATGCATCCTCAGGTATCAACGGTGGAAGATGCCTCCTCAGGTATTGGTATCAACAATGGAAGATGCTTCCTCAGGTACTGGAATCAACAGTGGAAGATGCTTCCTCAGTCACTGGTATCAACAGTGAAGATGCTTCCTCGGGTACTAGTGTTAAAAGTGGAAGATGCTTCCTCAGGTACTGGTATCAACAGTGGAAGATGCTTCCTCAGGTACTGGTATCAACAGTGGAAGATGCTTCCTCAGGTACTGGTGTCAACAGTGGAAGATGCTTCCTCAGGTACCGGTGTTAAAAGTGGAAGATGTTTCCTCAGGTACTGGTATCAACAGTGGAAGATGCTTCCTCGGGTACCGGTGTCAAAACTGGAAGATGCTTCCTCAGTTTCTGGTATCAACAGTGGAAGATGCTTCCTCAGGTACTGGTATCAACAGTGGAAGATGCATCCTCAGGTACTGGTGTTAACAGTGGATGATGCTTCCTCAGGTATTGGTATTAACAGCAGAAGATGCATCCTCAGGTACTGGTATCAACAGTGGAAGATGCTTCCTCATGTACTGGTATCAACATTCGAAGATGCTTCCTCAGGTACTTGTGTCAAAAGTGGAAGATGCTTTTACAGGTACCGATATCAACAGTGGAAGATGCTTCCTCAGGTACTTGTGTCAAAAGTGGAAGATGCTTCCTCAGGTACTGGTATCAACAGTGGAAGATGCATCCTCAGGTACTGGTGTTAACAGTGGATGATGCTTCCTCAGGTATTGGTATTAACAGCAGAAGATGCATCCTCAGGTACTGGTATCAACAGTGGAAGATGCTTCCTCATGTACTGGTATCAACATTCGAAGATGCTTCCTCAGGTACTTGTGTCAAAAGTGGAAGATGCTTTTACAGGTACTGGTATCAACAGCGGAAGATGCTTCCTCAGGTACTGGTATCTGGTATCTGCTTCCCCAGGTACTGGTATCAACAGTGCAAGATACTTCCTCACGTACTGGAATCAACAATGGAAGATGCTGTCTCAGTCTGGCATTTTGTGGGTGATTAAACCATTGATCTGTAGAGTCTAATGTAGCAGCCGTATTTCAGTGATCGATGAACAGTATTTGTGTCCATGGTCCTAAATTCCATTCTCACCTGTTGTCGATCAACATGTTCGTTAGCAGGATCTTAAATGACAGCTTCCGTTACTGATTGATGAAAATGTTTATCAAATCGCATCAATAATGAATAATAGTAATCTACATTATCTTATATGTTTGATTCTAATCAGTTGGTGATGAAAATGCTCATCTATGTCCCACTCTCTCTCTCTCTCTCTCTCTCTCTCTCTCTCTCTCTCTCTCTCTCTCTCTCTCTCTCTCTCTCTCTCTCTCTCTCACACACACACACACACACACACACACACGCACGCACGCACGCACGCACGCACGCACGCACGCACGCACGCACGCACGCGCGCGCGCACGCGTGCGCGCACACACACATACACACACACACACACACACACACACACACACACACACACACACACACACACACACACACATGTCCGTATGCACCTACAAATGCACATAGAAAAAAGGAAATGAGCTGAGGAATCATTGAAATTTGTGCCTGTGCCTCTGCTTGTGTGTGTGTGTGTGTGTGTGTGTGTGTGTGTGTGTGTGTGTGTGTGTGTGTGTGTGTGTGTTGAATGCAGGTGGGAGGAGGTGCTGATGACTCCTTCAAGTCCCTATGGCTCTCCCTTCCTTGGCCTCATCGAACACATGCCAGACGTCTGTAAGGTAAGGACCGCACACGTGTCGCTGTAAAGTATGAGGTAAGGATGACCCATTTCTGTCTTGTGGTGTAGACATTACACATGTCATGGTGAAGTAAAGGATGGCACATTTCTGTCTCATGGTGTAAACATGACATATGTCAGGGTAAGGTAAAGGATGGCCCATTTCTGTCTCATGGTGTGAATATGACATATATCGTGGTGAGGTAAAGGATGGCCCATTTCTGTCTTTTGGTGTAAACATGATACATATCATGGTGAGGTAAAGCATGGCCCATTTTGTCTTATGGTGTAAACATTACACATATCGTGGTTAGGTAAAGGATGGCCCATTTTGTCTTATGGTGTAAAAATTACACGCATCATGGTGAGGTAAAGGATGGCCCATTCTGTCTTATGGTGTAAACATGACACATGCCATTGTGAGGTAAAGGATGGCCCATGCTGTTTTATGGTGTAAACATTACACATATCACGGTGAGGTAAAGGATGGCACATCCTGTCTTTTGGTGTAAACATTACACATATCATAGTGAGGTAAAGGATGGCACATCCTGTCTCATGGTGTAAACATGACACACATCATGGTGAGGTAAAGGATGGCACATCCTGTCTCATGGTGTATACATTACACATATCATGGTGAGGTTAAGGATGGCACACTTCTGTCTTATGGTGTAAACATATCATAGCAAGGTAAAGGATGGCCCATTTTTGTCTCATGATGTAAACATTACACATATCATGGTAAGGTAAAGGATGGCCCATTCTGTCTTATGGTGTAAGCATGGCCCATTTCTGTCTCATGGAGTAAACATTACACACATCGTTGTGAGGTAAAGGATGGCCCATTTTGTCTTATGGTATAAACATTACACATGTATTCGTGAGGTAAAGGATGTCTCATTTCTCTCTTATGGTGTAAACATCACAAATGTCATGGTGAGGTAAAGGATGTCCCATTTTTGTCTGATGGTGTAACATGACACATATTGTGGTGAGGTAAAGGATGTCCCATTTCTGTCTCATGGTGTAAACATGACACATATCGTCGTGAGGTAAAGGATGTCCGATTTCTGTTTCATGGTGTAAATATTACACATATCATGGTGAGGTAAAGGATGGCCCATTCTGTCTTATGGTGTAAACATTACACATATCATGGTGAGGTAAAGGATGGCCCATTCTGTCTTTTGGTGTAAACATTACACATATCATGGTAAGGTAAAAGATGGCACATCCTATCTCATGGTGTAAAACATTACACATGTCATAGTGAGGTAAAGAATGGCACATCCTGTCTCATGGTGTAA
>CM031600.1:41141873-41149373 GCA_018398815.1 Conus ventricosus
CACACACACACATGCTGTCTTTGTTTCTGTCTACCCCCCCCCCCCTCCCTTCCTACCCCCATCCCATCTCCTCCCTCTTCCTCTTGTATAACTCACTCTTTCTTCGTAACTATGTTCTCTTGTATCGTATCGTATTGTATACAGTATGTGTCTTCAGTAGAACGTTGTCCATATTCACTCACGTCAAGCGAATTAAGAAAAAAAAAGAAAAAAGGATCATTATGGCAACAGTAAGAGAAGTCCAGTAAAATCACAATGATAGAGATAACTGAAAACTAATTTAAAATACAAAGATTTTTGTTATTCTGCCCGACAAAAGGGATAAACGAATTACAAGACAAAACATGACGCGTTTCAGCCAGTTTGGTTTTCTCCTGGCAAAAAATGAACGTCCATTATGTGCCCAAATTTGAAGAGAGAAGTGATAGCTCGTTCTTCGTTTTCATTATCCTGAATGTTGTTTATCAGGCCTGAAGAAGACCAAAGAGGTCAAAACGCGTCGTGTTTTGTGTTTGTAATTTGTTTTGTCCCTTTTTGTCTGGCGGAATGATAATGCTTTTTTCATTTCAAATTTGTTTGAATTTCCGTTAGCAGTCACCACACTTTGATACTTACTGAATGCTAATTGTTATCTCCAAGAGGGAAATACTGGGATTATGAACTGTTGAAACGTCCAGTATTGTACATGTAGTTGTTGCTGTCCGACAGATGACCACGCTGCCCAAGATTTGTATCTGGATCGTGGTGACCTTCAGTGTCCTCAGCATGGTCAAAGAGGTCCTGCAGATGATCACCCAGGTGAAGAGCCGAGTCTTCTAGACACCCCTCGCTATCTGTGATTGTAATCATGATAACTGAGTTCTATAATGATGTATTGACTTGAGTTGACCCCAACGCGGTGGCAGCACTGGTATGACCCTTTGTGGTCGGCTGGGTTATAAACAACATTATCTTTCTGTATGTATATGACAATGGATTAATGACAAAGGACAATGTACATCGTCGTTATCTATGAAAATAAGCGATCTATGAAAATAAGCGATCAGGCTTTGCTATTTCAAAAAAGAAAAAAAAAGGAGGAATGGGGTGGGGTGGGGACGTGCTTTTTGTCATTGGAGTGGCAGATTTCTTTTCATGTTTTAACAAAGTTTAGTTTTGATAGCGTTTTCGTTCTGATTCTGTTGGGTGTAGGACGACCTGTGGTCAGATACAGTCTTCATTCTGACAGCGTTGGGTTTAGGATGATCTGTTGTCAAAGACAGTGCTTTAGTTCTGATAATATTGGGTTTAGGCTGACCTATGGTAAAGACAGTGCTTTAGTTCTGATAATATTGGATTTAGGCTGACCTATGGTAAAGACAGTGCTTTAGTTCTGATAATATTGGGTTTAGGCTGACATGGTAAATACTGTGCTTTGGTTCTGGTAATATTTGGTTTAGGCTGACGTAATGGTAAAGACTGTGCTTTAGTTCTGATCGTGTTGGGTTTAGGCTGACATATGGTAAAGACTGTGCTTTGGTTCTGATAATATTGGGTTTAGGCTGACGTAATGGTAAAGACTGTGCTTTGGTTCTGATAGTGTTGGGTTTAGTCTGACATATGGTAAAGACTGTGCTTTGGTTCTGATAGTGTTGGGTTTAGTCTGATATATGGTAAAGAGTGTGCTTTGGTTCTGATGATATTGGGTTTAGTCTGACACATGGTAAAGAGTGTGCTTTGGTTCTGATAGTGTTGGGTTTAGTCTGACATATGATAAAGACAGAGCTTTAGTTCTGATAGTGTTGGGTTTAATCTGACATATGATAAAGACAGAGCTTTAGTTCTGATAGTGTTGGGTTTAATCTGACATATGGTAAATACAGAGCTTTAGTTCTGATAGTGTTGGGTTTAGGATGTCAAATGGTAAGGACACGGTTTCTGTCTGATGGTGTTGGGTATAGGATGACATATGGTATAGATCGTGAATTCTGTTTGATAATGTTGGGTTCAAGATGACAAATGGTAAAGATAGTGCCTTCATTCTGATAATGTGTTTAAGATGACAAATGGTAAAGATAGTGCCTTCATTCTGATAATGTTTGTGTTTAAGATGACAAATGGTAAAAGTAGTGCCTTCATTCTAATAATGTTGTGTTTAAGATGACAAGTGGTAAAGATAGTGCCTTCACGCTGATAATGTTGTGTTCAAGTTGACAAATGGTAAAGATGGTGCCTTCATTCGATAATGTTGTTTTAAAGATAACAAATGGTAAAGATAGTGCCTTCATTCTGATAATGTTGTGTTTAAGATGACAAATGGTAAAGATAATGCCTTCATTCTGATAATGTTGTGTTTTAAGATGACAAATGGTAAAGATAGTGCCTTCATTCTGATAATGTTGTGTTTAAGATGACAAATGGTAAAGATAGTGCCTTCATTCTGAAAATGTTGTGTTTAAGATGACAAATGGTAAAGATAGTGCCTTCATTCTGATAATGTTGTTTTAAAGATGACAAATGGTAAAGATCGTGCCTTCATTCTGAAAATGTTGTGTTCAAGATGACAAATGGTAAAGATAGTGCCTTCATTCTGATAATGTTGTGTTTAAAATGACAAATGGTAAAGATAGTGCATTCTGTCTGATAATGTTGGGTTCAAGATGTCCTGTAGTTAAAGACAGAACTTTAGTTCTGTTAACGATGTGTTTGAGATTAACTGCGATCACAAATAGTGCTTCGTTCTTGTAATGTTTGGTTTGAGATTAGCTGAGGTCAAAGACAAAGCCTTATTTCTGTTAACATTGGCTTTTGAATGACCATGTGTTAAACACAGACTTTGAGTTCTGTTACTGTTGTGTGTGGGATGACCTGTACTAGAGATGGTGCTTTCATTCTGTTGAATTTATGTTTCGTGTGACCTGTAGTACACACAGAGTTTGAGTTCTGTCAATGTTTGTTTGGGATGGCTTCTGATAAAGACACTGCTTTAGATATGATAATGTAAGGCTTAGGCTGACATATGACGAAGACTGCGTTTTGATTATGATAATATCGGATTTGAATGACGTGTGCTCAAAGACAGTGCTTTTAGTTCTGATAACATCGGGTTTGGAATGACCTGTTGTCAGCTACAGTGCTTTACCATGCGTTGGAATATTAAAATCAGCAAGCGAATGTCCATCGGTAGTGAAGCATACAGATCATACATGTGAGCGAGCGTGTTTTTTAACAAAGGGAGGGGGAAAAACAAAAACAAAAAATGGGGGGAAAAATAGGGGGATGGAGGCCCCACTCAAACTAAAAGAAAAAAAAAGAAAAAGAATAAAATAAAAGGAAAAAGGTTGGGGGTGGGGTTGGAAAAAATGGGAGGTTGGGGCCCTCCCCCATACACCCCCCCCCCCCCCCCTCCCCCCCCCCCCCCCCCCCAAAAAAAAAAAAAAAAAAAGTTACAGTGCTTCAAGTTCGACAGTGCTGGTACAGGATGGCTCGTGGTAAAAGACCGTGATTAAATTCTCATGCAGTTGGCTTTTAGGATGACCCTTTGTAGAGTCGTAGACAGTACTTTCACGTTGACGATGTATGGCGGCTGCAAGTTGTTCAGTGCTGCTAATGCCGGAGTTGGGGTTGGGGTGGGGGGTACCCTTTGGCTTGTCAGGGCCTGCGGTACTTCGGGGACACGCAGAATCTGAACGAGTGGTTGCAGTACCTGACTTCGCTGCTGTTCTCCGCCCCGTTCCTCATGGACTTCTCCTTCCACTGGCAGTGGAGGTGGGCGCCATCGCCGTCTTCTTGGCCTGGTTCCAGCTGCTCATCATGCTGCAAAGGTCACTGTCTGTCCGTCTGTCTGTCTGTCTCTCTCTCTCTCTCTCTCTCTCTCTCTCTCTCTCTGATTTGACCTTTTTAATTTTTTTTTCTCTTTGTGACCGTGTCTGTTTCTCTATGTATGTTTTTCTCTGCGCGGATTTCTTCCTTCCCACTTCCTTTCTGTCGCTCTGTGGCTGTGTCTGTTTGTCTGTCTTTGTCTCTCTCTGTCTCTCTGTTTCTGTCTCTCTCTTTCTGTCTCTCACTGTCTGGCTATCTGTCTCTCTGTCCCGCACACACATGCGCGCGCACACGCACGCACACACACGCACGCACGCTCACTCTGTCACTCGCTCGCTTGCTCACACACTCGCTGTCTTGCCTCCTCATATTTCTCTTTTTAATCATTTCCCCCTTTGTTTGAATGGAACACAATTCCTTTAGTTTTAATGTTATGTCAGACTTTGTTAGTGTTTGTACACATCTTTTCATTATGAAAAAATCTATTTCAGTTGTCAAATCGGTCATGCAGAAGACGAATAACACAAAGGAAAATAAAATCGAAATGAAATGAGGCAGGGAACAGTAAACGATAAACAGTAAACAAGTGGGGTATGTTTTGCTCCCATAAGGAAACCTAACACAGAGTAACTTTTATTCAAAACTGGCACAGCCTTTTAAACTTGAATAAAGTCAGACAAATACATAGACGAACAATCTAATAGTGGGGGAAAAACAAGCGCAGGCCAACAACTGAACTGTCTTCATAGCAATGACTTGGCAAAGATTTGGACTTAAGGAGGGGAGGGGGGGTGGAGGTTGAAGATAGAGAAACTGGGAACATGAAATTAAAATTTTTTTTTTTTTACAGATATGAAAACTCTTCACTAGCTGCATAAGGGAACCATCGCAATCCCTTTTGAAGGCAGATATATTTGTTTTGCCTGCTCCGAGGCCTTTCGTCCGCTGGGTCGGGACTCATCAGGGAGACACGGTTGGTTGTGTCTGCGCTCCCGGCGTCAAATAGAGACACACCACAGTCCATAATACTGTGGTGTTCTCACCACCAAGGGTGCAAAAAAGAATCCAATAGCACCCCCAAAGCAGCAAGCGAAGAGTAGTAAATGCAACGAAACGAAAGTGTGGGGAGGAAAAAAAGTTGCTGTAAAACTAAAGACATTATACAAATACTATAAAATGTAGGGACAGTCTTTGAGCCTACGCTTGAGGATCCACCCAAAGATGCAAGGGAGATCAAAAGACAAACACACAGACGGACAGAAACAAATAACCTCAATTTAATCAAAGCAAAATCGGAAATGAAATGAGGCAGGAACAGTAAACGATAAACAAGTGGGGTATGTTTGCTCCCATAAGGAAACCTAACACAGAGTAACTTTTATTCAAGACTGGCACAGCCTTTTAAACTTGAATAAAGTCAGACAAATACATAGACGAACAATCTAATAGTGGGGGAAAAAACAAGCGCAGGCCAACAACTGAACTGTCTTCATAGCAATGACTTGGCAAAGATTTGGACTTAAGGAGGGGAGGGGGGGGGGGAGTTTGAAGATGGAGAAACTGGGAACATGAAATAATTTTTTTTTTTTTTTAACAGATATGAAAACTCTTCACTAGCTGCATAAGGGAACCATCGCAATCCCTTTTGAAGGCAGATATATTTGTTTGCCTGCTCCGCCGTCCGCTGGGTCGGACTCATCAGGGAGACACTGCTGGTTGTGTCTGCGCTCCTGGCGTCAAATAGAGACACACCACAGTCCATAATACTGTGGTGTTCTCACCACCAAGGGTGCAAAAAAGAATCCAATAGCACCCCCAAAGCAGCCAGCGAAGAGTAGTAAATGCAACGAAACGAAAGTGTGGGGAGGAAAAAAAGTTGCTGTAAAACTAAAGACATTATACAAATACTATAAAATGTAGGGGACAGTCTTTGAGCCTACGCTTGAGGATCCACCCAAAGATGCAAGGGAGATCAAAAGACAAACACACAGACGGACAGAAACAAATACAAATAACCTCAATTTAATCAAAGCAAAATCGGAAATGAAATGAGGTAGGGAACAGTAAACTATAAACAGTAAACAAGTGGGGTATGTTTTGCTCCCACTATTAGATTGTTCGTCTATGTATTTGTCTGACTTTATTCAAGTTTAAAAGGCTGTGCCAGTCTTGAATAAAAGTTACTCTGTGTTAGGTTTCCTTATGGGAGCAAAACAGACCCCACTTGTTTACTGTTTATCGTTTACTGTTCCCTACCTCATTTCATTTCCGATTTTGCTTTGATTAAATTGAGGTTATTTGTATTTGTTTCTGTCCGTCTGTGTGTTTGTCTTTTGATCTCCCTTGCATCTTTGGGTGGATCCTCAAGCGTAGGCTCAAAGACTGTCCCCTACATTTTATAGTATTTGTATAATGTCTTTAGTTTTACAGCAACTTTTTTTCCTCCCCACACTTTCGTTTCGTTGCATTTACTACTCTTCGCTTGCTGCTTTGGGGGTGCTATTGGATTCTTTTTTGTACCCTTGGTGGTGAGAACACCACAGTATTATGGACTGTGGTGTGTCTCTATTTGACGCCGGGAGCGCAGACACAACCAGCAGTGTCTCCCTGATGAGTCCGACCCAGCGGACGAAAGGCCTCGGAGCAGGCAAAACAAATATATCTGCCTTCAAAAGGGATTGCGATGGTTCCCTTATGCAGCTAGTGAAGAGTTTTCATATCTGTAAAAAAAAAAAAATTAATTTCATGTTCCCAGTTTCTCCATCTTCAAACCCCCCCCCCCCCCCCCCTCCCCTCCCCTCCTTAAGTCCAAATCTTTGCCAAGTCATTGCTATGAAGACAGTTCAGTTGTTGGCCTGCGCTTGTTTTCCCCCACTATTAGATTGTTCGTCTATGTATTTGTCTGACTTTATTCAAGTTTAAAAGGCTGTGCCAGTCTTGAATAAAAGTTACTCTGTGTTAGGTTTCCTTATGGGAGCAAAACATACCCCACTTGTTTACTGTTTACAAAGGTAAATAGCTTAACAGTAGTTTGTAGAGATAATGGTAGGATCGTCTTCACACAACCGTTTCTAGCGCCATGGCATCACAGCAACAACAGTGTGATCTATACGCAAAGAAAAAAGTTAAGCACCCCCCAATGTTTTTTAGTTTGGAGAAACTGAAATTCTTTTTTGTACTAAACTGTTTAATGTGGAACATTTTTTCTTTTGTTTTTATTAAATAAAGATATTTACAACATGAAAACACAACCAATGATATACAAAATCATAAACAGAATGTGGTATTGCTAAAGAAAGATCAATGACATTTTCCCATGAAAAAATACCTATGAAAAGTATGGTCATTACAAAATCATAGTGCTTAATCAAAGTGGCAATTTCATTTGAAAACATTGCCATGAATCTCCATAAACCAAAGAAAAATGAAAATGTTCAGTAGCGCGTGAATCCGCCCTGAGCCTTGATGACCGCCTCAACCCTGCGTCGCATCCCTCCAGTCAGTCGCCGGATCTGTGGCATCGTCAGTTGATGCCACTCCTGATGCAGTGCAGCTTCCAGTTGATGCAGATTTGTGGAGGAGGGTCCAAGGTCTGCAAACGACGGCCAATCATGTCCCAGATGTGCTCCAGTGGATTGAGGTCTGGGCTCATGGCAGGCCATGGCAGGGTCTGCACTGCTTCTTGCTGGAGAAAACCTG
>CM031600.1:41156873-41174373 GCA_018398815.1 Conus ventricosus
ATTCGTCTTTTAATGAACAATGATAAGCATTGAGATGAATTCAGTTTCAGTGTGAATGCATGTGTAGCTAATTCGTCTTTTAATGAACAATGATAAGCATTGAGATGAATTCAGTTTCAGTGTGAATGCATGTGTGGCTAATTCGTCTTTTAGTGAACAATGATAAGCATTGAGATAAATTCAGTTTCAGTGTGAATGCATGTGTAGCTAATTCGTCTTTTAGTGAACAATGATAAGCATTGAGATGAATTCAGTTTCAGTGTGAATGCATGTGTAGCTAATTCGTCTTTTAGTGAACAATGATAAGCATTGAGATAAATTCAGTTTCAGTGTGAATGCATGTGTGGCTAATTCGTCTTTTAATGAACAATAATAAGCATTGAGATAAATTCAGTTTCAGTGTGAATGCATGTGTAGCTAATTCGTCTTTTAGTGAACAATGATAAGCATTGAGATAAATTCAGTTTCAGTGTGAATGCATGTGTAGCTAATTCGTCTTTTAATGAACAATGATAAGCATTGAGATAAATTCAGTTTCAGTGTGAATGCATGTGTAGC
This sequence comes from Conus ventricosus, assembly GCA_018398815.1. Taxonomy (NCBI): domain Eukaryota; kingdom Metazoa; phylum Mollusca; class Gastropoda; order Neogastropoda; family Conidae; genus Conus; species Conus ventricosus. The sequence continues at coordinate 41,157,432 of CM031600.1, forward strand.
TAATTCGTCTTTTAATGAACAATGATAAGCATTGAGATAAATTCAGTTTCAGTGTGAATGCATGTGTAGCTAATTCGTCTTTTAATGAACAATGATAAGCATTGAGATGAATTCAGTTTCAGTGTGAATGCATGTGTAGCTAATTCGTCTTTTAATGAACAATGATAAGCATTGAGATGAATTCAGTTTCAGTGTGAATGCATGTGTAGCTAATTCGTCTTTTAATGAACAATGATAAGCATTGAGATGAATTCAGTTTCAGTGTGAATGCATGTGTGGCTAATTTGTCTTTTAATGAACAATGATAAGCATTGAGATGAATTCAGTTTCAGTGTGAATGCATGTGTAGCTAATTCGTCTTTTAATGAACAATGATAAGCATTGAGATGAATTCAGTTTCAGTGTGAATGCATGTGTGGCTAATTCGTCTTTTAATGAACAATGATAAGCATTGAGATAAATTCAGTCTCAAAGTGAGGTGACTGCAGACGGAAATTAAATCAAACTAAAAAGATATTTTTAGTGAGTCTGCCAAAACTAGGGCAAACAAGTTACAAGACAAAACACGACGCGTTTCGACCTCTTCGGTCTTCTTCAGGCAAGAGAAACAACGTTCAGGACAATGAAAAGGAAGAACGAAGAGGTCGAAACGCGTCGTGTTTTGCCTTGTAACTTGTTTGTCCTTGTTTTTTGGTGGACTCACTAAGAATTGTTCTCAAAATTCCCTGAGATATAGAAAAAACGTATCTGTTTCTAACACGTTTTTTCATTGTCAGTTGTTCTGCCGGATGACGGTGTCTGACCGCGACGAGTTGAGCGCCGTGGAGGACTCAAGCAGCACGGAAATGCGGGACGAGCTCTTCAAACAGAAACAGAAGTGAGTCGTCACACAGCTTGGCAAACGTTTCTCAGACACCGTAGTGCAGTGTTTTATTGTCGTGGTAGCGGGTTGGGAGATTGTGGGTGCGAATCTGAACATATGCCTGTGTGTAGAACTCCGCTCCAGTCGGTTCCGTTCAGGAGTTGTAGAACGTACCATGTGCTCGACAGTTTGTGGGAAGACTGGGATCACACGGTCGAGGTGTATCCACCTAGTGGATAAGTCACTGAGAATGTTGCTCAGATGTCCTGGAGTCTGTACCTTTCAGCCCTGTTGATATCGGAATCCATTCTTTTGGCCCCGGTCTTCCCAATTGCAATTGAGCCCGTAGCAAACTCAGCTCTGGGTAGGGGCCGGTCGGGGCAGAAAAATCCCACATGGTTCTGATGGGAATAGAATCCACGATCTCCGAGCCGGGAGTCCGCGACGCTAACCACTTCGCCACGGCGGCTGGTGCAGCCCCATAGTTTGGTGCCTCAGGCCAGAACGGAACTTAGCAGCATCATCTTAGTTGTCATCACCTCTACAGCGTCATCTTAGTTGTCATCACCTCTACAGCATCATCTTAGTTGTCATCACCTCTACAGCATCATCTTAGTTGTCATCAACTCTACAGCGTCATCTTAGTTGTCATCACCTCTACAGCATCATCTTAGTTGTCATCACCTCTACAGCATCATCTTAATTGTCATCACCTCTACTGATCATCGTCACAAGGGTTCAGATTCTGAGGCCCAACATGCCCAGCTCACGTGGTGACCTCAGTCTCTGTTTCGTGTCTAAAACGTCAGAATACTAAAGTTCGCTTTAGAACGGCCATCAGTAACGGAATCGACAGATCTGCATGGTGCGTGAGAATCAGTGGAGCAGGACAGGAGAGAGACAAAGGGTGGGGAAATATAGGAGTATGGAGGCCCGTCTAAAGCAAAAAGAACGAAAAAAGGGGAGAAAATCAAACAATTAATATAAGAAGGTTGGAAGACAACAAAACTGTGTTGAGGTCGATGTCCTGAAGTTCTTTGGGACTGATGCTGGTTGGACATAGAGGCACTCCTTTTGGAAGGATGACGCTCTCTCACGCGGGCTACGCGCGACTGTACTGTTGTTGTCGCCCGTGGGAGCATAGTAGGTAGTGTTCTGGTACAGAACAGCTCAGGCGTCACTAAACACCACCTAAGTGATTTGGCAGCAGTGTCTCTTTCCGTGGGTTGCCTCTGATCAGCTGTTGTTGACTGCTGTCAGTGGACTCATGATGCTTAGACTGCAACAGGACGAATCAGGACGTGGGTAGGATTGCAGGAGTCGGCATCTGGGTAAAACCACTAAGAGTGTCTGGAAGTTGCTACTGGAGAAAACAAAAATCACTACTCATCCGTTTCCTTATTTTTAAAAAAAAAGGTCTGTTTCGCAACTCAGTTGGTTTACTTATTGTGTTTGTGTGTGGTTTACTTATTGTGTTTGTGTACCAGGATAAAGGAGATGGGGACGACCATAGAGAAGAACAACGCGCTGTTGAGACTGATCCTACAGAAAATGGAGATTCACACTGAGGATGACGCCTGGGACGAAGGTGTGTGTTGTGTGTGTGTGTGTGTGTGTGTGTGTGTGTGTGTGTGTGTGTGCGCGTGCGCGTGCGTGCGTGCGTGCGTGCGTGCGCGTGTGTGTGTGTGTGTGTGTGTATTTGTGTGTGTGTGTGTGTGTGCGTGCGTGAGTGTGTGTGTGTGTGTGTGTGTGTTTGTGAGAGAGAGAGAGAGAGAGAGAGAGAGAGAGAGAGAGAGAGAGAGAGAGAGAGAGAGAGAGAGAGAGAAATAAAGACGGAGTACAGAATAAGCAAGGGAGTGCGAGTAAGATCATTGCGCTTGTATATCGTGCTAATGAATATCAGCAGATGTGGGCATATGCTTGAAAGCGTAATGGATGCATTTACGCTTGTGTGTGTTTGTGTGTGTGTGTGTGTGTGTGTGTGTGTGTGTGTGTGTGTGTGTGTGTGTGTGTGTGTGTGAGAGAGAGAGAGAAGGACGTATGTGCCTGTACACGCTTTGTCAGCAGCTGTGCAAGCGCCAGCGTGTGTTTGCACCTAGCTGTACTTCTGCGTGGCATGTTAGGCCTACTGACGCAAGCATCATTTTGTTCGGGCTTCCATTTTACTCATGTCACGTACAAATCATTTTTAATTCGTCACGTGTCTCGTTTTGTACTGTTCCTCCCCACATCCCCTTGCATCCCCCCCCCCCTCCACACCCCTCTCTCTCCTCTCTTCTTCTCCAGTCACCTTTACACCTCCCTTTTCCTCGTCACCAATCTTTCTTTTATCCCCCATCCCCTCTCTACGCCATATGTTTTACTTCTTAGCTCGGTTTGTCCACCTCTCTCTGTCTCTCTTTCTGTCTCTCTCTGTGTCTGTCTCTGTCTGTCTGTCTGTCTGTCTCTCTCTCTCTCTCTCTCTCTCTCTCTCTCTCTCTCTCTCTCTCTCTCTCTCTCTGTCTGTCTGCGGCTGTCTGTCTGTCTCTCTCACTCCCCACCCACCCCCCACCCCCCACCCCCCACCCCTCTCTCTCTCTGTCAATTTTTCCCCGTCGTTTCCTTTGTTATCACTCAATGTTTTACTCATTCTGACTACTTTTTTTTTAAAATTGATTTAATGATTTCAGCACTTAGGAAGCAAGCAAACCACCTTAACTTGCAGACACCTGCAACGGGCGTGTCTTTATGTCATCATGGAAGCAAGAGTTACCCTACTTGTTTGTTATTTTCTGCAATCAACAGTTGTTGTTGCCTCTTTTTGCCCTGGCTGTTCCCCCAGGCATGAAGGTGGATCGGGCCAACCCCACCGCCGGCGTGCCCTACCTGACCAACAGCCCGCATACTGTGAGGAACGCGCTGAGCCGCCAAATGCTGAACAAGGCCTCCATCGTCAGCTACATGAAGAAGAACAATAAGGGAGACAAATGAGACTGTCCCGGCGACTGTCAGAGTGACTGGCCCTGCACAGCCCTGTAGGAGGGGGATATGGACGGATGATGAAGAATTATATGATGAAAACGATGAATGACTCGCGGCGGGGTTGTGTTGTTACTGCGTGATGTTTTGATTTCTTTTAACTGTGATTGTAGAAGGAAATAGAGGTTAAAAAATCACGTTTGCATTATGTGGCATTCGGATGTTGCCATGGTCGTTGTTATTGTTAGGTCGTTGTTGTTTTTCTTATAGAAATTTGAACTGCTCCATTTTGAGGTACAGTACAGGAAGCCATTCTTTTGTATTATATCAACAAAATAAAAATTCCAGGTAAAAAAAATGCATCTTCTTAAAAACGGACATAAAAGAAAACCCCATGGAAAAACAAAGAAACGGAGGACATGTGTCATTTTGAAATGTTGAAATGACACTTTCTGTCACTTGCACTTATTCCCCCAGAGTGTTTCTGGTTTTGTGAATTTATCCCCCATGATATTTTTGACGCATAGGTAAAATATCCCCTCTCTTCTCTTCCGAGATTTAGCACGGTACGGACGTATGGCAACTTGTACCTTGGAGAAAGAAAATCTGGTAGGTCTGTATACAAAAATAAACCCACGGAAATAAATCTCAAGGGGTATAATCTTGAATGTGCCGAGTAGCTAGCTACCTGTGGTTTTCATGTTTGCATAGCACTTTGAGATGTTTTACTTTTTTTGTGTGAAATGTTACCACGTGAAAAGGAACTGAACAAATTGAAAGGGGAAGGAGTGGTGAGAACTGGATCTACCATTTGTGGATTTTTGGGAGAGAAAAAATTCTGTAGGTAAACATGAAATTGCAGCTCCAGAGAGAGAGAGAGAGAGAGCGAGAGAGAGAGAGAGAGAGAATGTTTTCATAGAGTAATAGTGGATGTGCTAGTAAGCTGGTGACAAAGTGTATACGGGATAGCAATCATGCAGATGAAATAGAAATTTAAGAGAAGTTCAATTTATTTATTCAAAATTGAACTGTTCAAACGAAACGGATAAAGAAAATATTATCAAAAACTCAAAAGACTGTTTGATGATAATGATAATAATTTGAATGTGCGTTTGTCAAGTGATCCATTCTTAATTTTTTTTTTCATATGATGAACGGGCAGTTAGGAGAGCAAAGACATCTGCCACCACAAAAAAAATGAATGGGTTCATCTTCAAGCCACATTCCGTCTTTCTATCAAATTCAGTTGAAAGCAGTATCATATGTTTTGCATATTCTTGCTGACGGTCACCCCCCCCCCCCACCCCCCACCCAGCTCTCCCCCCATACACCCCTCAAAAAGGATCCGTACCAAAGCATAATAAGTTCGTCCTTGCGACACATTTCATTCTTCTACCGTGTTGACAGACAGACAGACAGACAAACAAAGCGACAGGTGTGGATGAAAACTACTCCTTTGTGGACAGGTAAGTATTCAGTTTTGTGTATTTTTTCCCCCATGGGCTTGCACTTATAAAGATTTTTTATTTCTCACTGCTGTGATTTGCTCTTCTTGCCTTGACGCTGTGTGCCGGTCACAAAAGTCAACAAGCAGGCCATGTGTTAGCATTTTTTGGTTTCAAACGGGTAAAAAGACGGACGTAAAGCGGCTTAGCTTGTCTTGAAACCGAACTGTTGGGCGAGTTTCGTTGACAGATTACTGTTGTTATTTCCCTTCAGTTTTTCAAAATGTATAGTTTACAATGTGGTTACTTCCCTTGTATTGCTCGGCAAGGGGGAAAAGTGTTGCAGATGTTACCGAACTTACCCTTGTAATCTGAACTCGGTTACATGTTTTGAGTGATTCTTCTTATCAATTTCTGGGGGGGGGGGGGGTTTGTTGTTTTTTTTTTTTTTTATTACATTACTTGTGGGGGGGGGGGGGGGGTGGCTTTTTTTTTTTAAAGTGATGATTAAGAAATCCACAAGCACCGTATTTGGACTCCAAAACATAAACATCTTAAATCAAATCAGAGATATCTGATAAACTGGTCGCACACGCATACTTACCAACGCACACATACACGCGCGCGCGCGCGCGCGCGCACGCACACACACACACACACACACACGTGCGCGATGGCGTGGGCACACACGCGCGCACACACTGACGCACACACACACACGCACACTCGCATTCATGCATCAAATCATGTCCTTTCGGACAGTGTGTAATGGAAATTCGCTTACTTGGGTATTGATTAAGTCGAAAGTTGAAGTCAGTTCTGCAGACTCATGTGTTATTTCATGATGGGCCTGTGCTGATCTGATTAGTACAGAATCGTTTGGTTTTTGTTGTGTGTGTGTGCTGTTTTCAAATCTTACGTGGTAGTGTGAAAAGTGTATTATATCTGTGCTTTTGTTTTAGATATACTATCGCATTTGTGTTATGGCGATATTGAGAGGCGAAATGAAGTCAAGATTGTAAGTTGGTGTAAGGGAAGTAACTGTGATCTGATCATGACGCAATCAAGGACGACAAGTCTCATCGGCGCCTGGGGGTGGGGTGGGGGTGGTGAGGGACTGAGACAATTGGACGTATGATTATATTGCGCTTCTTTTCTTTTCTTTTTAACAGTGCACCTACCATCGGTCGATGCAATATTGTGATGTTTATCTTACTGATGTGGGCAATCATTGTTTTTAAATTAACGTTCAAGCACAAACTTTCAGGTTTTTTCCTTCAGTTTTTCGGCTTTGTAGATTTATGTCGTGTGCATTCTTTTAACCCTCTTTTCTCTCCAGTTCGTTCGTTTCAGATTGGGTATAGTCACAATTACAGGCTCGTGTCTTGACAGATATAATCATATGTGCAGTAGTCCATCGGTTAGAATTCTTGCTGTGCAGTCAAAAGGACCTGATCTTTCCACAAAGTTTGGTGACATGAATTCCGTAGTTTTCATTCATTCATTCATCGCCTATCACCCCTCCTGGGATACAGGCCGCCGACCAAGGATCCCCAGGCATCTCTGTCCTGGGCTTTTTTTTTCCAGCTGGTTCAATGTCATCCCCATGTTCCTGATGTCAGCTTTCAGGTCCGGGCGCCAGGTGTTCCTAGGCCGACCGCTTTTTCGCTTTCCTTTGGGGTTCCATGTTAGGGCATGTCTGGTGATGCTGCTTGCAGGCTTCCGCAACGTATGTCCAATCCAGCCCCAACGTCGTTTCTTGATTTCCTGTTTTGCGGGCAGCTGGTTTGTTCTCTCACAGAGTTCGTTGTTGTTGATGGTGTCTGGCCATCGGATGTGGAGAATCTTGCGCAGGCAGTTGTTGATGAACACCTGCACTTTCTTGGTGGTGGCGACTGTAGTTTTCCAGGTTTCCGCTTCGTACAATAGAACTGCTTTGATGTTGGTGTTGAAGAGCCTGACTTTGGTGTTGACTGACAGTTCCTTGGAGCTCCAGATGTTCCGTAGCTGTACGAACGCTGCCCTGGCCTTTCCTATCCTTGCTCTGACGTCGGGGTCTGTGCACCCCAGCTTGTCGATGACACTGCCCAGGTAATAATAATGAATACTTATATAGCGCCTGTTCTCCGCTAGAGGCCAAGCTCTAAGCGCTTTACAATCAACACTCGCTTACACAACGGGCTGCCTACCTGGGTAGTGCCGACTGAAGAGCTGCCGGCTGGCGCTTCATTCGGTCGTTTCCCGTGTCATCCAGTCAGTATCGTTCAATATCGATCACTCATTTTCCTTCCTTCATTCATTCTTTCCATTTCTCACGCAGGGTGCATGCTATGTGTAACGTGCCATCCATACCAACGGCCAAACTGGCCTACTCTTCCGAAAGTTGGTGATGGGATTTTACGTGTGTGCAAGATGTTATGCGTGCGTTCACACACGGAACCTCGGTTTATAGTCTCATTCGAAGGACTGTATGGGAAATGGAGTCAGAACCAATGTTAACTCCGAGGGGAAAATCCCCCTGTACTGAAACGCCCCGGCGGAGGTTCGAACCCGCAACCCCAGGATCACCAAGATTACGAGTCCGGCGCTCTACCGACTGAGCTATTCCAGGTAGGTAAAGGCTTCAACCTCCTCTAGCATCTCACTGTCCAGCATGATCGAATTGGTGCTGACTGCGTTGGCCTTAAGAATCTTGCTCTTGCCTTTATGGATGTTGAGCCCTACTTGTGCTGAAGTGGATGCTACGTTGCTTGTCTTCTCTTGCATCTGCTGTTGAGCGTGCGAGAGTAGTGCCAGGTCGTGGGCAAAGTCCAAACCGTCTAGTAGCGTACAGGGTGTCCACTGGATCCCATGTCTTCTCTGATCTGTTGAGGTCTTCATGATCCAGTCGATTGCCTGTAGAAATAGAAATGGGGAAAGCAGGCAACCTTGTCTGACGCTAGTCCTCACTTCATATGGCTTCGTGAGCTGCCCTCCATGGATGACTCTGCAGGTCAGACCCTCATACGAGTTTCTGATGATGGTGGTGATCTTGGCCGGCACACCGTTGTGTCGGAGAAGCTTCCACAGGGTGTCTCGGTCTACGCTGTCAAAAGCTTTCCTGTAATCGATAAGGTTCCGTAGTTTTTCCTCAAAATTTGTAATAATGTTTGGAATCCCCATGGAAGCGTTCTGGGTGAAGGACGGGCTTTGATTTCCCTCGGATCTCCCCAGCTCAATACACGTGTGCAGATCTATAGTGGCTGAACCGGCTTCATAAACAAATGTAGAAAAGTCTTCTTTGTCGTCGGTCGCTACGTGCAGAAGATGCGAGGCACACGTCAGTGAAAGATCCTGTTGGCCACGGTCAGTCTTTGGTGGGTTGTGGAAACCCAGAGAGACTCAACGTGTATCAGGATTCATTGGAGAGGAGATAGGCTCTGCAGAACATTGCCCCCCCCCTCCCCCCCCCCCCCCCCCCACCCCCACCCCTAATGTATACTGAAGTGTTGTGATGGCTGTTCAGCGGCTTCTTCCTTGTTAATGTGTATGTCGTGGTACTCTACGACTTTTTTTGCTGTGTGATTAATAATGTACATTCCTAGAATATCATTATTAATAACTAATGAAAAGAAAAAATGGTTAAAAGCAGTCAGTTTGTTTAAATCGCAGGTGTGTTTAGAGAGAGTTTATTAAAAGTTGTACGCATTGAGATTGTATGTTAATGAGAAGCACCTTTCTGCCACTTTGTACAGCTTCATGCCACGTTTCTGCCGGTTCTCTCTCTCTCTCTCTCTCTCTCTCTCTCTCTCTCTCTCTTCTCTCTCCTCTCTCTCTCTCTCTCTCCCTCTCTCTCTCTCTCTCTCTCTTCTCCCCACACACACACACACATTTCTGCAGATTCTCTCTCTCTCTCTCCCTCTCTCTCTCTCTCTCTCTCTCTCTCTCTCTCTCTCTCTCTCTCTCTCTCTCCACACTCCACTCTCTCTCTCTCTCTCTCTCTCTCTCTCTCTCTCTCTCTCTCTCTCTCTCTCTCTCTCTCTCTCTCTCTACACACACACACTCACACATTTATTTATATCAGTTAGTGCTGATGAATTCGTCATTGTTGTTGTGTTTTACATATATCACTTTCAACACATATCATGAAACAAAATTGAAATGGAAAATAAAAGCAAAAGGAGCTCTTGATAGAGGACATCGCTAAAATCCAATGGATCCAGGATCCGCCCGTTTCGGTTACCTCATGACTAAAACTTTGAATTGTTTCCGTCAGGAGAAGTAACTCTTGCTGCAAACAGGTTACTTCGCAAGACCTTTTTTGCAATACTTCAATGTATTATGCAAAGCACACAATGTCAATGTTTCTATGGCTAGAAATTTGTATGTCATCCATAACAGTGTATTATTTTATGGATAGTTATCTTACCAATACAGGAGCACGGCGGATCCGAACAAAATCCCATGGTACATCACTGGCTCACATATCCGTCTTTCCACTATTTTGGGGTTAAAAGACGGCTACATACTCCCCCCCCCCCCCCCCCCCCACCCCCCCCACCCCCACCCCCACCCCCACCCCCACCCCGTAATTTTTGCTGACAGGTCAATTAAGCTACCAACAGATAGGCGGAAATCGTAATATTCATGACAAAGATGATAATCACAGCAAATCGGTGGTTATGTTCACAACAATCAACGCTTTGTATCTAGTATGTGCATGAGCTATAAGCTCATCATCTTCACGCGACTTTTCCATCTTGAATGCTGTTTAGTGAGGTTGCTGACATTTGATCTGTGTGTGTGTGTGTGTGTGTGTGTGTGTGTGTGTGTGTGTGTGTGTGTGTTTTTCTCTTCAATAGTTACTGAATTTGTTTCCGCTTCATTTATATGTTTGTGCGTGTTTTTCCCAACAGTCATTATTCAACTTTATTGATCAGGTATGAAATTTTGTTTCGGATGACGTTTAAGTCCGTCTGAACTTCAAGGAATTCTTCGGCACCCGCCTCCAGAAACAGGACAGAGGACAAAGCAGTGTTGTGCACATCCAAACCTGGTTACATATGTTTTCTTTCTTCTGTTTTTTCTTCTTTTTTTTTTCTTTTTCTTCCTTTTTTCTCTCACCTTGCTGTAAGTGACATGTAAACAAAAACACGAAGAAGGCCACTCAGAAGAGCGCAGATTTCCACCAAGTTCCGCCTTTTGAGTCTTGATTAAAAACAGTCATTATGTAACCGCCAGAGAAAGTAATAGTCAGTTCCCTTTTTGTTTTGTTTTTTCCTCTTTATGGATATGTAAATTATGAAAACGGTGTACTTCACTAGAAAGTGTTAGTTTTCCATGAAAAATTCATCACCACTTTCGTTATAGTATCTTCACAGTGTTCTTGTTCAATGGCAAACTTGTTATATCATCTTAGCGACAATATGTGAACAGATCCTGGATTCCCCTCCGTTTAATTCGGATCCGCAGTCAGATTTAATGAGCTGGTCACATTCTATTTTTTCCATCCAGTGTGGGTGAAGATCGGTTTAGTAGCTCAAAGTTCGTTAGAATCTTACTTGGCAATCCTCCATCCACCATTTGGCCCAGGTCTGCCTCAAAGATCAGCACCCACATTGAACAGGTTCACCTCTGAGCCATGTCCCATCTGTTTCCAACTTTCGGTGGAAATAGGCCCTATGATTTTACCTAATCCCGCTGACAACCAAACAAGCAATCGAATGGGGGTTATACCCTCATAGCGAGTGTCACTTAAGACTGATAAAATAGGACATCACCCCAAGAAGAAAACTAATAGATAAATAAATGACAATGTATGCCTCGGTGGATACAACAGCACAAAAAGCAGACCATTCCTGATAATTATTACAACCATTCCAATGATTGAAACAGAGAGGAAGCTCAAAGACGCATGACATGTAATACTGTTCAGCATATTCATTGTTGTTGTTTTTGTAATCGAGTGTTGGGATATGTACGATCAATCCCACAACCGTTTGGTCATGCTTTCTATGGAGACGTTGTCGCAATATGTTTTTGTTTTTTCCTTAGTTGATCTGACTTCAACGTGATTGGTGATGGACGTTTGTTTCTGTTTGGTTTTTTTTTTATTCACTGTTTTATGTAATGACTTGACAGGCTTTAGAAATTGTGGTCTCGGTCTTTTACTTTGTAGTGAGGTCTGTGTTTAACCGGCTTCCAGCTCTGGTGTGTCCTATGCGGTCGGCTGGGCTATAAGTATCATGGCTTGCCTACATTGATGATTGTGTCAGTGATGCCACCAGTTGTAGCTTGACACAGTACGTCTCGCTTACATCCACGTGTTTTTCCTGCTAGAAATTTTTTTTTTTCGATTTATAAGTCCATTTTCGTTATCGTCACAAATCTCTTTGTTAGTAATTGCACTCTAGATGTTCACTTGCGATGCCGGCGTCTATGTTTAATGCTCCAAGTGTAAGTTTACAGCACACTTATTCCGGTGTTCAACTCGTTTCATTGTGTGTGTGTGTGTGTGTGTGTGTGTGTGTGTGTGTGTGTGTGTGTGTGTGTGTGTGTGTGTTCCCAAGTATGGTTTTTGAGCTATTAAATGATCGTGTTGTCTGTTGGCTTTTTCTTAGGTCATTAAATCTTCTTGATACTCGCCCTGTATATAATGTTGCTTGTATGAACATGTTTGAATTCAGGTGTTGTTTTGTGGATGCTATTGTTGTTAATACACTGATTGTTGTTTACATCTATTTGATTTCATGCGTTCACTTTCTCCTTTTCTTTTTTCTAAAACGCTTTGATGAAATATATGCAGTAGCTTTATAAATAGTCCACTCTCTGATTGTGACTAGCAAGCTTTTGTAACGGTCCACTCTCTGGTTGTGACTAACAAGCTCTTGTAACGGTCCGCTCTCTGATTGTGACTAGCAAGCTTTTGTAACGGTCCACTCTCTGGTTGTGACTAACAAGCTCTTGTAACGGTCCACTCTCTGGTTGTGACTAACAAGCTTTTGTAACGGTCCACTCTCTGGTTGTGACCAACAAGCTCTTGTAACGGTCCACTCTCTGGTTGTGACCAACAAGCTCTTGTAACGGTCCACTCTCTGGTTGTGACTAACAAGCTTTTGTAACGGTCCACTCTCTGGTTGTGACTAACAAGCTCTTGTAACGGTCCACTCTCTGGTTGTGACTAACAAGCTCTTGTAACGGTCCACTCTCTGGCTGTGACTAACAAGCTCTTGTAACGGTCCACTCTCTGGTTGTGACTAACAAGCTCTTGTAACGGTCCACTCTCTGGTTGTGACTAACAATCTCTTGTAACGGTCCACTCTCTGGTTGTGACCAACAAGCTCTTGTAACAGTCCACTCTCTGGTTGTGACTAACAAGCTCTTGTAACAGTCTACTCTCTGGTTGTGACTTACAAGCGTTTCTTTGATTGACTTGATTTTCTTTGATGCAAGTCCGACTGATTTAAGATGAATTAGGGGTGGGTGTGGAGTTGAGAAAGCGGGGGTAGGGCTCTGGCCCCACCTTTGACCCTTCCCCCTCCTCATGCACACACACACTGACTGACTGACTGAAACCATTTACTGTCAGATTAACATAGTGTTGCACACACACACACACACACACACACACACACACACACACACTCACACACACACACAGCTGTGGCTATAGACCCTTAAGGGTTCTCGTGACAATTCAAGTCTGAGACGCACACACATGCACCACCTCGCCTTCAACAGTAGGCCATCAGTCCTTCAGCCGATTGGTTCCGTGTTTAGACTGACATAAAAGGTAGAAAACAGGCCTCTCCTTACCCTCTCACATACACATGTAACCCCCCCCCCCCCCCCCCTACTCCTCCACGTCGAACAAAGACGAACTAACCAGTTTCTGTGGTGAAGCACAGATGTATCTGGTATAGGTAATTCTCCCCTAACCATCCCCACACCCTTATTGACGCTTAGATACGAAGGCTAGCTATGTTTACGACGATCCGGGGCCGCTGTAACACGCTTTTAACACTACCAGGTCAAAATCACTGGCAAGGGAAGTTATCAGTGAGGACCCCACACGATAACCTCCCTTTGAAAGACGGCTCCTTCATCTGTCCAATGTTTTAAGTCCTGATTCGTCTGAGCAGTAAACGTGTCAACTTGTATGGTGTATTGGGCACTCATAGAGAATGATAAGATGTTATCTTATTAAATTCACTTTGATCCTAGATGGGATGAAATGAAAAAAGGAAGGGAGACAAATTAGGTTTGAAGACAAGTGGGTGGTAAATCTTCCTGCGTTGGTTCTGGCGTGTTGACAATAGGATTCATGTTAAGCCAGCACTGAACTCTAGAGTTTGATAACTTCACATGACCAGATTGTGAGTTTGCTTATCGCTCCCTACCTGTCCATACACCATTGTCATGCTGTAAGTCCGCTATTGCCTCATCGTCAACCACAGCATTGTCTGTTAGGATCAGCCCGTCTGCTTCTTTGTTGTCTGTTAGGATCAGCCCGTCTGCTTCTTTGTTGTCGACCAGTCTCCCAACCGTTTACTGTGCCTGTGACGTCGTGAAGAATAGAGTTTGTCAACAACGTCAGTGCTAACTGTGACATTTTAAACATGGAAGGATCGAAGAAAGTATACTTCTCAACACTCGCATAGATCTGGAAGTCGTAGACAGAACAGAGTGGGAAGGGAAGGAGCTTTAATGCATGGTTAGACAGACATTTCTGTGGCGAGCGTAGCTTCTGGCCTTGTGCTGTATGCCGGGTAACAAAATCTTGCCATTCACTTACGCCCCTTCCCGCAGGTATCTTTGATCTATGTGTTCCACGTCTGATTCACTTAAGGGTTGAGTAGCATACTGACCCGTCGCTAGAAAGTTACAGGGCTCTGTGGCTTGACATCTGACATGAAACAAACAGAGGGAAATTAAAGAACAAGCAGGGTAACTCTTGCTCCCTTGACGAAATGAATTCACGCCCATAACTACGAACAAATGCTGCTTACGACACCCAATCGCCTAGCAGAAATGACGACACACACAGAACAACCAAAGAAACATTCCCCCCCAAAAGGATGTACCAAGCTTGCCTGTACCCGACACATCAACACAGCAACGACGACTAGAGAATGAACAAACACAAATCTTTGTTTGTTCTGTTCGCTTCCTCTTGTCATTCCTGCTAGGGGATTCGGTGTCGTAAGCAGCGTTCGAGGGGAGTTATGGCCGTGTGTTTATTTCATCAAGTGAGCAAAGGAGTTGCCCTAATTGTTCTTTGATGAATGTTTACTGTTCCCTGCCTTATTCAAGATTTGCTTTCAATCAGACAGAAAGAAGAAAAAGGTCGTGGGGATGGAGGGGTGGATCAGTAGATGATTTGGCTGGTTTCTTTCCCTTCATTTGTCTCCATTATGTCAGATGCAGACGAGATCGGTGTTGAATTTTAGGAGTAAGAAGGAAAGCGTTCTCTACAGTTCTGCTTCTTTTCTTCTTCTTCTTCTTCTTCTTCTCTGTGGACCGCAAATGAATGAACAAGGGAAAATATATCAGCCCGCCCGACTCCGCCTCTGCCTCTTTGTCACATGTCTTCTCATTGGTAGACACTTTCAGTGTCGTTTTCACATAAAGACGTACTGTTCTCCCCTTCTTATGCTTTCCGAGTTGTTAATTTCTAGCACAGAACTCTCTCTCTCTCTCTCTCCTCTCTCTCTCTCATCTCTCTCTCTCTTCTCTCTCTCTCTCTCATTCTTGTGTCTGTCTGTCTCTCTGTCTCTCTCACTCCCTCTCTCTGTCTCTCTCACTCCCTCTCTCTGTCTCTCTCTCTCTCTCCCTCTCTCTCTGCCTCTCTCCCTCCCTCTTCCCCCCCCCCCCCCCCTCCCCCGTGACGTGAGCAGAAGCAACAGGGCGCATACAGATTGATCTGCGACAAATTTCACAAGTTCATTGCAAACATGCCAGTATCTGGACTCCCAGTGGCTGTGGAGAAGACCCTGAGCGCCCTGCTGACGGACAATGACATCACAAGCTGGACAGTTGTGTGAGAAGGTGAAAACACTGTGGTTGTTTTGCGCCTCAAGCTAGCCACTTTCCAGATGTCAACAAACATGGCGGATCCTGTCCTGAACCGCAAAAGTTTAAATCTTTGCCAAGTCATTACTATAGCGACTGGAGAATTGTTAGCCTGCACTTGTTTTCCCCCACTACTTAATTGTTCAGCATTATAATTGTTTGGTCAATCAGTGGGAGATTGCATCTCTTAGGAGATCCAAGTAAAGGTTGTTCTGTACAATTCTTAGCCACTCACAATGCTTGGGTTATTGTACAGCAGAGCTGACCACTCAGACTGTTCCATATCTTTTGATCTCCCTTGCATCCTTGAATGGATCCTCAAGCATAGGCTCAAAGATTGTCCCCTATATTTTATACTGTTTGAATAATGCTTTTAGTTTTGCAGCAACTTTTTTCCTCTCCACACTTTCGTTTTGTTCCGTTTACTACCCTTCGCTGGCTGCTTTGGGGGTGCTGTTGGATTCTTTTTTGAACCCTTGTGGTGAGAACACCACAAAATTATGGACTGTGGTGTGTCTCTATTTGACACCAAGAGCACAAACACAACCAGCCGTGTCTCCCTGATGAGTCCGATCCAGCGGACGAAAGGCCTAGGAGCAGGCAATAGAAATAGATGTGCCTTTGAGAGGGATTACGATGGTTCCCTCATGCAGCTAGTGAAGGGTTTCTCATATTTATAATACATTCCCCATTTTCTTCATCTTCAAAAAAATATATTTTAGTTCTCTAAAAGTTTAAATCTTTGCCAAGTCATTACAAATAGCGACTGGAGAATTGTTAACCTGCACTTGTTTTCCCCCACTACTTAATTGTTCAGCATTATATGTATGTATGTATAAAATATATATATATATATATATATTCTCATTCTTTCAACTCTCAGATCCTGAACACGAATCACGAATGTATGCAGTTGGAAAAAGGCACCTTAATTAAGATGTTTTAACTTTAAAATAAAACGTGAGTATAATACATTGCATCAATAGGAAACATAAAATTAGGATGGGAGTGAGGGGGCCAAAGGGTGCGGAATGACAACAATAGGTTGACCATAATTTTGATTGCCACCACAGACCACGATGTTGACATATGCAACGTTCCAGACAGAGAGAGCGTGCGGGGGTGGGATTCCACGTTCGAGAAGCAGCAACAGAAAAACTTAAACCAGGTGCCTGTTTCATGGGGCATGAAGAAAAGGAGACCACGCACGAGAACCATTATTGTTCCGAGCTCACGTCAATGTGCACATGCTCACAAACACCCAAACGCACTAGCGCCTGCGTAGAATACACACACACAGAGGACGGGCAATGATACGAATATTGTAGTTGAAGGGAGGGGGGGGGGGGGGGGTGGGGGGGGGGGGGGCGAGAGGGGGGTTTGAAGGATGAAGAAAGAGCGAGAGAGAGGGGAGGGGAGAGGGACAGATGGGTGGGGAGAGGGACAGATAAACATCTAGGCAGGCAGGCAGGCAGACAGACAGAAACATAGGGATAGGCAGAAAGAAACGGAGAGAAAGGTAGGCGAGTTTCTAGGATATATAATTAGACCTGGGGGAAGGGGGGGGGGGGGGTTAAAAGGGGAAGGAGAGAAAGAATGCAGATGTTGAGGGGGAAGGAGGGAGAGT
>CM031600.1:41181873-41194373 GCA_018398815.1 Conus ventricosus
TAATTATAACCGAAGTGTTGTTTACGTTCTCGACTGTTTTCTCCCTTAGCTGTTCTTATGTACGTTGTAATATGTGACTGATCACGGAATAAAGATGCTTTCTTTGGGAGAAAAAAAAATGACCCTTAGAGGGAAGGGCATGGCGCTTGGTGTTATACTTTTCCTCATCACAAAATGAAAATCTAATCAAAAAGCGAAAATCATTCACAGCTGGCGCGTATTTGGCAAGTAATGGCAGTATTTCACGAAGAAGAGAAAATAGCACGCTCTGCAAACGTTCGGCGACTGCTTATCACAGAAGCGGAGAGATTGGTCGCACTGCCGTTCTCATCTTTAGAAAAGAGTCTCGGATAACACATGTACACTGCCTTGCCTTGAGCAGGCTGCCAGACAAACGAACTTTGGTTCCAAACATTTGCTTGTTGAAGATCATCATTTTGGAGATTCCATCGTGCAATGGAACTCGTATCAGGCGCGCTCGTAACAGTCCTGGGAACAAGATGAGAAGTGCGGTTGTTTTCAATTTTTGTCGGCAGTGAGTTTCTGCTCCGTGTCAGCAACAAGTTCTCAACAGTTTGTGAGGTGCATGCACGCACTCATTCTCTCTCTCTCTCTCTCTCTCTCTCTCTCTCTCTCTCTCTCTCTCTCTCTCTCTCTCTCACACACACACACACACACACACACACACACACACACACATACATACACACACACGCGCGCGCGCGCACACACACACACACACACACACACACACCACACACACACACACACACACACACACACACACCCCTGGGCATCAGAAAGCACAGCTCGATTGTGACGTAGGTGTTTCAAATTTGCTTGACCTAATGGCGATGTGTGTGTGTGTGTGTGTGTGTGTGTGTGTGTGTGTGTGTGTGTGTGTGTGTACGCGCGCGCTCGCGCTCGCGCATGCGTGCGTGCATGTGTGTGTGGGGGGAGAGGGAGGGAGGAAAGGAAGTGTCAGGGGCTGAAGTCATGAGAATTTTTTTTCATTGGTTGGTTGGTCGTGTCTTTCATCAATTCGGCGTGATGTATGTTCTCACGAAGTTGGGGACTAATCCTTAAGCAGCGAGTGAATTCCTTCCTCGTCGGCGACAGTTGATCAGTCACTGGGAAGTTAGCGAGCACTTCCTCTCCCCCCCACAATCCCCCACCCACCCCTGGTATGTCAGCAATGTTTGAAAGGATTGAGAGCCGAAAGAACAACAAACAGCCCCTTCTCATTTCCCGCAGCCCCAAATCTTGCAGGTCCACCCAAACACCCACCCAGCGTTTGTCTGGGCATAATCAGAAACGGAGGAGACAGGACGCGAATGAGACAGATCACAAATTGCTTTGTTTGCGTACATACGCCCCCCCCCCCCCCCCCCCCCCCCCTACCACCACCACCCCCAACCCATTTTGCTGCCTGGTGCTGCTAAGAGGGAAAGAGGGAAGGAGAGCGGGCGAAGAAAGGAGAGGGTGGATTTGTCGGATGGGGTGGGGGAGGGAACAAGCCAGAATTGCTATAAGCGGGGGGGAAAAAAACACAAAAAAACTTCTGTTCAGTCACCTTAAACATCATTTCTCTCTATCGTGTTTTCATTCCGGCAGGAATCGAAGTCAATTTAATCGAAAACACGTTCATGTACTACAGTAAAATAATGCTAATTAAACTCGCGATTCGACATGTTTATAAACTTAAAAGAAAAAAGTAGTATATTATTCCGCCGGACGAAAGGGAAAATGAATTGCAAGACACAACAGATGTTTCATCGTTTAACCGAATCCGGCCGTGAAACGATATTTGAAGGAGAGAAGCTGCCGTTTAATTAAAGGGAGATTATGCTGTGTGTCTGTGTGGGGAGCCTCATTCTGAAAACCCTGTCAGATAACTTCCCTTGTTTGTTTAGGTACAGTGGTGTAACAGGATGTTGCAGGGCTCTAGAAGAAATCGATCACCCGTCTGAGTTAATCAAGGGTGGTATATTCAACTGAGACCAGAAAAATCATGAAACGCACGGCCTCCTACCTGTCTGTTTGACAGCTTTCCCCCCACCCCTGCTGTAGATTTTTGTTTTCAAGATGCCTACAAGTACACCTCTCTCTCTCTCTCTCTCTCTCTCTCTCGGATATTTATCTCGGTTTTCTATACACGCGACTTCGGTGAATCCAGGTTGTGATTACAGCACCAGAATTGAGGTCAAGAGGAGCTGCGCGTGTTTGGGCAGCCGTGAGATCCCCCACTGTCGGAGACCTCGCGCTGTTGTCGGATCCGGTGTCGTATAATATCTGGGAACCGTGATATCTGGGAACGCGTTCCCAGATTTACCGTGATATCTGGGAACGCGTTCCCAGATTTCCTGAACTTCCAATCGTGAAATCTGGGAACTGGTGTGAAATCTGGGAACGTCTCAGAAGCAAGAATATTGTTGATCTTTGATTTTTTCACGCAAATTTCTCTTGCAATCACGCCAAGGCCTCAATAGAAGGCCTCAGAAAAAAAAAGTTTTTCATTCCTCTAGTATGTGAAAATTTGTTGAAATTACGCAAAGAAGGCCTCAGAAAGAGAGCAATTTGTGAAAATCATGCCAAGAAATTAATGGGGGAAAAAAGGGACAAGAAGGCCAAAGGATCTCAATTGCACCTAAATAAATTGTTTCCTACCTTATCTCGAAAATACATTCTTTTTTCGTCATCTTTCTGCCCTTCTGAGCTCAGAAAGACCACGTTCCCAGATATCATGGGCCTTCCCAGATATCACAGCACATTTTGGGAACGCGTTCCCCCAAAAATCTGTGATATTTGGGAAGCCTTCCAAGATATCACGTTCCCAGATTTCACACGACACCGGCGATTCAGAATTACGGATCCTGGACATTTTATTGAGCAGCTGTGTGGAACACAGTACAGTGACATGCTGAACAGTTCACTACAGAATGCAATGCGTAAATTCACACACACACACACACACACACACACACACACACACACACACACGCATACACACACACACACACACACACGCTCTCTCTCTCTCTCTCTCTCTCTCTCTCTCTCTCTCTCTCTCTCTCTCTCTCTCTCATACATGTGCTACTCATGAACGTCCAGCAGGGAACTAAAGACTTACCATCTCGTGGCGGATCCAGGCCAGCGCCGTGCCCAGGTCCTTCTCCCGGGACGTGACGTCCTCCCCTCCCCACCCTCCTCCACCCCGCTGCTCCTCCTCCTGCCGGAGCTGGCGACACTCCGTTGGAACCGCTCTTCCTCAGCACGTGACGATACCGCTCCGGTAGCTGGACTGGGGGGCTGCCCTCGTGACTCGTGACCTCCGTGTCTTGGAGATGATGACGTCTGAAGGACTCTGAGGTCATGGCGTCATCAGTCTGAACACAGCCTTCAGACAGCTTCCTGCTTCCGGTGCCCAGGGATGTCGTCTCAGTGTTGTTCAGGATTTCTGCAGAAGAAGAAGAAGAAGCAGCAGCAGCGGCGGCAGCCCCGGAGGACAGTTCGTCGGCCACAGTGTTCAAGGAGCTACCGCTGGACAGCGTGTTCTTGGCCGTGGACGTTCGGGAGGACCCCCTCTCCTCCTCCGACCCGGAGTCCCCGCTGACGCACAACGAGCACGTGGAGCCCGCTCCCGGGGAGGATCGTTTGCTGGAGGTCTCCGAGAGGGTGTTCAGCTCCGGGGAGCTCAGGGACGACAGCTGCTGTGGGTAGATGGATCTCGGAGACACGGTCTTCGCGGTGAGATCCTCCAGCACCCGAGAGTCCCTCTGAGCGAGGTCGCTGTCGGATCGGGTGGAGACGGGGCTCAGCTGAGGGGAGGCCGGAGAGGAAGACGTGTGGGAGGAAAGGTAGGAACGCGAGTCTGAAAAGGCCGTGTCCGAAGTGGGAGGGGAGGCGTTGGTGACGTCGTGGAGGACGGTGCTGGCCATGATGATGTCATGAAGGCCGGGGCCGTGGTCGGGGTAGGAGGGTGAGTGGCCGAGGTGGGACAGGTCCACGCCTTCACTGCCGATGCATCGCATGGTTGGGCTGGGGTGGTGGTGATGAGACAGGCCTGTCAACCAGGTAAAAAAAATCTGTCATTTTGTATATTTAAAGTATTTTTTACATGGGAGCATTGCGCCGCGCGCGTGCGCGCGCACGCACGCGCGCACGCACGCACGCACGCACGCACGCACGCACGCACACACACACACACACACACACACACACACACACACACACACACACACTATACGGCCGGACAAAGAGACAACGAGAGAGCGAGATACCAACACTAAGACGGGGCACTCATCATACACAGTTTCAAACTCGTCACAGAACAACCACCTGCAGCTTGTTCAAGTATTTCAACAGAAAACGACCACTTCGGTTCCTGTGCCGTTTAGAAGTTGGGATGTTTTTCTCCTCCCCGACCATTTTTTACACCTTTGTTCGTGTTTCTTCAAAGGTCACGCTGTCTTCAGGAAAGCACACAGACGTGAACCACACCACACAGAAAAAACAAACAAACAAACATAAGGAACTTGAATCCGCATTTCGAAATCAGTTGCGCGTTTCGAAATCACTCGCACATTTTGAAATCAAGTTTCTTCTTTCTTCTTTTTCTCTCCCCTCCCCCCTCCTCCTATTCTCCCTTCCTCCCCCCCCCCCCCCCTCCGAATCGTCTAATCTTCCTTCAAACTGTAGCCAAGATAGTGTCTCGGTTTTTTTTTCTTATCAAAGAATTCTACTCGAGTCGATCAATCCGCTTCCAACGTTGAATCGTGGAATCCCTGCTAGAACGAGCAAAACCTCGACCACAAAAACTTTCATCCTGAAACGGAAAAAAAAAAAGAAAATCAATAATCTCCTCCCTCCTCCCGTCCCCCCCCCCCCCCCCCCCCCTCCCCCTCCCCTCCCCCCTCCCCCAGCGGTCGCTTGGTCCATCGACAACGTGGATCGCCCACAAACACCGATCGAAGAGGCATTTTATTTACCAGAGCATCACATACGAGTTCATGTTGCCTACTCGCAAGTCCAGGAAGGGGAAGAATGAAGAGCGGTGGGAGAGATGCGAAACGTAGACGTAGCAGTCGAGCTCAACACGATTCCGCTTCTGTCTCGTCTCGTCTTGTCTTGCCTTGCCCCCTCACCCTATCACTTTACCCTGGCACCCCCCCCCCCCCCCTCTCCACCCCCACCCCCAACCCACCACGAGCCAGTCCCTTGGCGCCGTGTGCCAGGGAGATATTACTCCGTTGACTTGTTGGGGCCGTCTGTGCCGATACGTCGCTCCTTTCCTTTACATTATCTGCCAGTCGCCCATTACCGATTACCGCCCTTGCAGACCGCGAAACTCCACTTATATCGCCTCTGCGGTTGGAGTTTATATAGCTCCAGGTGGGGTTTATTATACCTGCAGGTGAGTTTATTATACCTCCAGGTGGAGTTTATATACCTCAAATAGTCCAGTAAAATTAGGACAAAAATCGGCTTGAGTGCAAACTAATTCCTTTCTAAGCTTTTTGAGTTTTTTGTCCATTCTACAAACCCTTGGCAGCA
Organism: Conus ventricosus; assembly: GCA_018398815.1. Classification (NCBI taxonomy): domain Eukaryota; kingdom Metazoa; phylum Mollusca; class Gastropoda; order Neogastropoda; family Conidae; genus Conus; species Conus ventricosus. The sequence continues at coordinate 41,187,427 of CM031600.1, forward strand.
GAAAAACCAAAGTCTACCAAAATTTGAAGGGGCGAACATTATTTAATAGATCTCTTAATATAGAGACCCCCTCTGGCTGTTTGAAAAAATTCTGCAGTCCAAGAAGAAAACGTTTCACTGAACATGGCAAACATATGCAAACAGAATCTGATCTCAGTCCTGTATGTCACGCCTCAGAACAAGTCAGGACAAGTCACAGTGAGTTTCTTTTAAAAAAAAAATTTTTTAAAAACTGGGGAGGGGGGGGGGGGGGGGGGGGAGCACAAAGAACAATTTGATCATATGTCTTCGTCCGACAGGGGTCCGTCTTCAAGAATGTGCATCTTGCTGGCTGAGTTTGTACAGGTCTCTCCTCTACATTCTGCACATCCAACAGTGCAGACAAGTCCATGAAGACGACAAGAGCATTTGGACGATTGACACTCTGTTTTACAGCTGCACCTGATGACATGAAGAAGTTCCTCGGAGGTGCTGTAATGTCTGTCAGAACCGGAAACATGATGTCAGCTATGCCCCATCCCCAGGCTGTGGGATCCATGTGGAAGGAATCCTCCTTAGGTGTACTGATCCATTCTTGTACCTGGTAAAAAGTGCGAAGGGAATGGAACTTTGCTGCTGTTGATGTTGGTGGTAGTTTGTTGAGCTGCAAGATTGTTGTGCAACTTGACAGTTTTTTGGATGTATTTCACATGTCGCAATGTGTTCAAACTGTCATCTGCCTTACCACCATATAGAATGACCAATGCTTTTTCTCCTGCGTCAATGATTTCGTTTTGCTGCTGCTTGGGCAAGAGAACACCTCAGCAGTCTTCTTGAAGGTGACCGAATCAGGAGGTTTCCGAGTGGAAGAGACTTGCCAATGGAGAAGAGGCTGCTGGTTGTATCGCAGCCTCCGATGGCATGCACAAAAAGTATATTTTGACGCCAAGAACATTTTGAACTGCTTTGATGTTCCACACCTTGGTACTTTTCCTGGAGGTTGATGTGAAAATACATCCTGATGTTCTGGGTTTACAGGTGCAGGAGGAGAACCAAGAGATCTGTGTCTTCCCCAACTACTGCTGTCTGCATTGCTACAGCCTTTTTCAGTGCTGTTTTCACTATCATACAATCAGCATCACCGGCTGCTTGAACTGCTTCAAAGCCATTTTCTCTCAGCATGTTTGCTAAAAGTTTGATGAAACACTCTTTGTTTGCAGAGCTGGCAAGAAACGTTGCTTTGTGTCACCAAGTATCATGTCACCATCAAAGCTGACATCAGGTCCACTGCAGCTATTCGTTCTCCGGAGGTGGGTCACATCTTTAGGTCGATGGCCCACTGCTGTACCCATCAAAGACAACAGTGGCTCTGCTGTACATCCGAATGACAAAAGTGACGTACGTTTGAGCTAAAATCATTGTAAGTGATCCTCGAGGCCAGGTCAGATGATGTAATAAAGATCCACCGTCTATGACGAAGTAGACATCTTGTGGAAGCTCCAAATCGGACTGTTTGCACTCAGACCAAATGTGCTGTTCCAGTGCTGCTTTTTAGCGCGCCTCGGCAAACCTGAGGTGTCAAACAGAGATGCTGGGGTATTGCTCAGCTCATAACTGAAAGCCGAAGCCATCAGACCTGGGCTGGTTTCTGCAATCTTGACCAGTCTTTGAAACAACAGGTTTGGGTCCACATGAACTGCATCGCCATGCAGTTTGACAGCAAGCTTTGTAGCCATTGAAACAACCTGGTCTTTTTTTTTTCAAGGACACTTCTAAGGCATTCTTGCCAATCATGCTATCCAAAATGTTCTCTCCGAGAACTTTTGCCTGGTCAGCATCCACTGTACTGTCTGCTGCCCTTCCACTTGCAATGCACCTCAAGGTCTGACTTGCATGAAAAGGATTTCTTTCATGGAGGTAATGCACAGTCACAAGGGTATCATTCTGCAGTCTTGACTTACTGAGATCTTTGTGTTCTGGATGCTGTCCACTTGTCTTCTGCATGGCTGAATTGATTTCAACACAAGCTGGCATGCCCATAAGCATACAAGTCTCCATGCTCCCCCATTCCTGTGCCACGAGTCAGCCCTCCGTTGGTCTTTAAACTTCGCACGAGGACCTGTTCAATGATCAGATCTGATGAAGGCCTCCCTAGAAACGGTCACTTCTGATCACATGCCGTCCTTGTGTAAAACTGTAAAAGACATCAGAATTGACCTCCTTGAGGTCAACCATCTGCTGAAGGTACAGCCAGGCCGACTTGGTGTAATGATGGCGACCAGCCGCAGCCAAATATGGCAACATACATCTGACAGATTCCAGATGCATCTGAAGTTACCTGTCCTTTCAGCTTTGATTGATTTCCGCAGAATGCAGCCATGTCCATGTACTGCAACCACAATGCTGCATTTCTAACGCAGGACAGACGTTTCTTGTGCTCTTCCAGCTGACTAGTAACAGCTGAACACACACTGTCTGTCGTGGCATCTTAGGCTGGTATGCTGCTGTTCAGAACTTTTCTCCACAACACTTGAAGCAGCATTCAAAGTACCATTCCCTAGATCTGCTTCTAGATCGCCAGAATCCATCACATCAGAATCTGAAATTGGCGAAAAAACGGATGCCTGGGCTTATAGCTGCGATCATTCCCATTCCATGGAAGGTGTGTGGCCATCAATTGTCACTGTATTGTGGTCGACGTTGTCTGCAACGAACTGAATTGTCTCTCTGTCTGTTGTGGGAAGCTCAACTCCAAAGGAGGCGCAGCATTCCAGTTCAAACTTTCTAAGAACCTGAACCAAAAGTTCTGTGCATCTGTACTGCAAGGTCAAATTGCAGTGCTGCAATGATGGTGTTTGGTCGAAAGTTCTGTACTATAGCTTGGCCTATTGCAGATACCTTTAAATCAACATTTTTTTGTGAACGACTTGATTGGAAAATTTCTCAGTATCCCAGGAATGTAGTTTCCTTGGTTCTCAATAGAGACGGAATCTGGATACGCTTCTTTGCAGCCTAACATTGACTTGATGTCACAATGAATGATGTCTGCAGCAGCATTGATCAGTCGCAGTTTTTCTGCTTCAAGATCAGCATTTCTTGGTTGTTAATAAAAATAGACGCAGGATGGTATTAGCTGTCTTCTTCAGTGTGATTATATCTGCTTGGTTGGGGGACTGTGAACAATCGATCTCATTTCCATAGTGTTTTATCAATTTTTCTTCATGTGCACAGTACTTATATATGCTTCAATTTCTGAATCCTTAAGACTGTGTGCCATGATGTCAACCAAATCACAAACGGTCACCTAGTCAGAGTCAAGAGAGTCGAGCTGGTCGATGACGTTTTCAAAGGCAGAAAGTCTTTGGAAATCTTCTGGTCTTCCCGAACACACTTTTTTGGTGATGGGCTCTTCATTTAAAAACATCTTTGGAATCTGACAATCACAACGGAAGTTCGATAGACAGGAATTATGGTAAACTGCATCTTGGGCTAAACAGTCCTGTAGAAATTCAAGTCTTCCTTTGACATCTCTTGCCCATGAATCCCTTGATGCACACATGTTTGCAAAACTGACTTTCGGAATTCTAACGTCTGCATAGCTTTCAGTTGTCCACTTGATGCCCACTTGGGGCCTTTTCTTTGCCGCTTTTCCCTTTCTGACAAAATAAGCACACTGGTTCAGCATCAGAGTCCTGCGATCTTGGTTGTCTTGTCTTTTGAGGGGACATGAGCTTTTTTCTTTCTTCAGCTTGCTTTCAATGGCCTTGGATTAGTGTATTGGCTATGACATACAACGGTGAACTAAATCACCTTCCTCTGCATGGATATTGTCATACAGTTGTTTTACTAACACGATTTATGCTGTCGCTCCCTTCTCGCCAAGAGTCACCCTGTCTTTGGGATTCAAAACTCTTGCTCACAGATGATGCAGACTTCTGATACACTTGTCTTGAAGAAGGGAAAAGTGTGATTAGTGCCATGTTTGAAGGTTAAAAACAAAAACTGTGTCATTGCCAAGTATTCCATACAACAAACTCATTGCATATATCTATCATACACACACACGGCCCGCGCGCACACAAACGCACGCACACACACACACACACACACACACACACACACACACACACACACACACACACACACACACACACTAAACACACTAATGCATCCAAACTCGCACACACACACACACACACACACACACAACACACACACACACACACCTCTCTCTCTCTCTCTCTCTCTCTCTCTCTCTCTCTCTCGTCGTGGGGAAGAGAGAGAGAGAGAGAGAGAGAGAGAGAGAGAGAGAGCTTATGACTGAATGTTCTACCATACGACTGTCTCCCGGCGCCTTATCGCTTACAGCGCGCGAGCCGCGCTGGAACATGTGTGCCGCACAACCCGGCGCATGCGTGAAGCAGCGAAACTACGCCTCCCGGCCTTCTAGCACAGCCATCTGAACAAAACGAGTCTAGATTATCGTCATGACTCTATCTTTAAATGTTTAATTCAGATCATATACGTCATCATGCAAAAGAACTTCGTAGGATGACTTGGCGTTGGTGAATGTGTATCTTACCCCTCCATCGCTCTCAGCCTCCGTGTCTACGTGGAATTGTCCAGTAAATAGTAAATGGTGATTCGGTCGGATCACGAAGTATCGCGCGGACAAAAACGCGATTTTCAAAATCAATTTTCGATCACTTCCCCCCGGGATATTTTGGTAGACTTTATTGATGTTAACATACATGCGAAAAACTGTTTTATCATGAAAAAAAATCGTAGAAAGGAATTAGTTTGCACCCTATTATTCTTTTGCCTGGACTAAATTAAATCAACTCTCCTCCTCTCTGTACCAGCTCCACGAGTCGCCCTATACTCAAGTTCATCCCCCCCCCCCCCCCCCCTCCTCACCCTTTATCACATTTCCAGCTGCCATGCACCGTGCTGAGTTTGCCCGCCTGTTTAATCACCTCACGCTGAACCCATGTGTCGGGGCAGGGGCGATAACCCAGACCTGTGTGTCCTAATATCGGTTCGTGTCGTTTGCAAGAGATGAAACGAAGTGCGGGGGGAGGGGAAGGGGAGGGGGGGAGAGGAATGAGAGGGGGGGGGGGCAGATTTGGTTGGAAACTGACCGTGTTTTACCAAGAATGTGCAACGAGCACGAATGTCACTGCGAGATTATAAATGTCGGGTGGAAATTTTTAGAGATGTGTGGCTTGTGTGTGTGCATGTGTGTGTGTGTGTGTGTGTGTGTGTGGTGTGTGTGTGTGTGTGTGTTTTGTTTTGTTTGTTTGATTTAGCGTCTTTTCACAAAATAGTGTTTTTAGACGGACCTTGAAATCATCCTGAATGACATTAGTATTTTATCACAAATAGGAATACCCCGTCATTTCATATCCCCATCAACGTAATACCATGTTTGACAGAGAAAAAAAATCAATAAACAATACCTATAATTTAAATTTTTAAAAATTTCAAAACGAGCAAACTACAGAGCTGTCCCTATAGGACTCCGAAGAAGAGATTTAGCTGCAGTGACAAGAAGTGATTTATCATCAATAATGGCTTTGAGATCGTCATCTTTAGTATTGTTTTTGACTGCCGGATAATCGGGCAAATATTGCTTTGTGAACGGACAATAGAATAAAATATGGAACGTTAACATTCTCTCTCCACAGGGACACCTAATGTCGTTTATATGTTGCATTTTAACGCATTGAGTTTTAGTCTGTAACATAAAAGAGCTAACTTCTCGTGACTCATTATTAATACCTTACTGTCAAAAGTTGTGACATTGTGGCTGGCTTTTTTATAGACTGCCTCCAGAAGATGATATCCCTCTTTTACAGATAATGGAATCTTTACAGTTGTGCAGCCATTTGCATTCCTTGCACCTTTCCTTGCCATTCTATCTGCCCAATCATTTGCCTGGACACCACAATGAGAAGGGACCCAACAAAAAGTTACATCAGAACCTTTTTGCATTAGAAAATTAACAAGATGCCTTATTTCAATTATAATGTCAGCTCTTTCCTTTAGCTTAGTTGAAGTTAGCGACAGTAAAACAGATCTTGAATCAACACACAAAAGAATTCGTAAATAATCATGGGAAGGGTTTTTGCAATATACCTTAAGGCCATGAGAATAGCTACCAGCTCTGCAGAGAAAATGGAATGGCCTTTTCCAACATGATAAGCTTGTTCTTTCTTTAAGCCAGGAACAACAAATCCAGCACAGCATTTCCATCATGTATCACTGAACCGTCTGTATATACCTCCAAATGGTTCGGATATAGAGCTTCAACATGCGATCGAAAAAAAATGCTGCATAGTGAGGGCTAATTTTCTTTTTCAAAATACCATAGTCAACATCAAAATTTGCTTTCATTAATTCCCATGAAGGAATGGGAGAGAATGGCGGGCACCTACATAATCTTTATCGTTTAATCCTGATTTGCTTTGAATGTCTGAAGTGTAAGTGGCAATTGTTGTCAGTGATTTTATTTCTCTTGCCCTTTTCGGAAAGTGAATATCGGATCTTAATGTTCTTTCTACTTCATTAAAATGATCAACAGAGCTACTCTTAGAACATATTTAGCAGTAGCTAGCCTGCGATAATCATCTAGAGCTATAACTCCTGCTTCTTTATATGTAGCTAGAGTTGGAGCACGCACAGGTATAACCCAATGCTAATTTATACGCCTTTGAGTCCACACACTGCAATTTCTTGAGTAAATAATTTGGAGCCGTAAAATATAATTTCCTGTGCATATGTGAGTTTTGACATGACTAGGCAGTCGCGAGGTGAATCAAACATGGAGTGTCTTGACCCCAATAGTGCCTACTGACAATTTTGAGAATATTTTAAACACTTTCTAGCTTTTGTTAAAGTATTTTCTATATGAATTTTCCACGAAAGTTTTGCAGTGAAAAAATACACCTAGGAATTTTACTGTATCT
>CM031600.1:41204648-41207148 GCA_018398815.1 Conus ventricosus
ATTTGTTGTGTGTGTATGTGTTTTTTTTTTAACTTCGTATAAACGCTACGAGGAACTTTGTTTTTCCTGCCATGTCTCGGTGTGAATGTCAGTCCTGCAGATTATCGTCAGCACTGATGACGTCTGAAAACCTGCCTTCCCCTTCAAAATTAATGAGTTTGCCGAGTTTTCCTCTTCCCCCCCCCCCCCCCCCCCCCCCCACCCCCCCCCCCCCCCCCCCCCCCCACCCTTTTTTTTTTTTTTGTGGGAAAGACACAAGACATCTATCAGTGAAGCGACCGACAAAAGAACCACAACATCGTAGATCCTCTTCGATGTGTGTGGTGTGTGTGTGTGTGTGTGTGTGTGTGTGTGTGTTGTGTGTGTGTTTTGTGTGTGGTGTGTGTTGTGTGTGAGCGCGCGCGCGCGTGTGTGTGTGTGTGTGTGTGTGTGTGTGTGTGTGTGTGTGTGTGTGTGTGTGTGTGCGCGCGCGTGTGCGTACGTGCGTACGTGTGTGTATGCTTATGGTGTGGTGTGAGCGCGCGAGCGTGTGTGTGTGTGTGTGTGTGTGTGTGTGTGTGTGTGTGTCCTACTGTTGTCATGGCTGTTGTTCTCTAGCCGTTACATTGTCGTTGGTGCTGCCTCTGTGGTTTTTGTGAATCCTCATTGGCGTTTACCCATATAGGGGAACGATCCAAGCCTTGGCTAGACAGAAACAACGGCTCGCAACACCATTGCACAGGGAAAATAGCACATTTGACGACTTTAGAAACTTTTTTTTTTTTTTTTTTTTTTGACAGGGTTCTTTTTCTGAGAGTGAGGGTGGAAGAGAGTGGCGTATTCTTTTCTTTTCTTTCTATTTTCTTTCACACACACACACACCCTCCCCCCCCCCCCCCCTTTTTTTTTTTTTTTTTTTTTTTAGATTTTCATCGTCTGCATTGTCAACGGGTTTTTTTCCTTGCGGAGGTGCACATTCACAGCTCTTTGTTACGCATTGTTACATTTGCGGCGTTTGTTCGCTTTACGGCGCGTCGTTTTCATTTCCGGCAGGTGTGCAAGGTGTATGAACGGTCAAGGGTTTACGGGGATCGAAGCTAGGATTAGAGGGCTGGGTTAAGATTTGGGTTAGAGACGAACGAACAAAAATCAATAACAGTCATCATCATCATCATCGTAAACATAGCCTCGAGCCACTTAATGCTCCCCCCCCCCCCCACCTCCACCCCACCCCACCCACCCCACTCTCACTCCACCCCCCACCCCCACAAGTCGAGCGTGGGTGCTCGTGCCTCGCTGAAAAAAACTGATCAGGAATTTGATTTGGCGTGAGAAGAGAAGAGCTCTTAAGGGTGGCACGCGTAACAGACACACCCCCCGACTGGCTTATTGGCTTCGTTGTGAATGGGGTAATTGAGAAATACCGCGACTTGTGAAGGGAGGCCTGTAACGGGACAAATGTTACCCCAGTATAAAATGTCACTCGCGGTTTTTTTTTTTTTTGTACGACTTTTTTTTTCCTTTTTACATTTTTTCCCTCTTTTTATACATGTTTTTTTCTTTCCTCATTCTCTCTTCCATTCCACAGTTCCTTCTTTCTCTCTTCTCCATTCTTTCACAACATGATCTTTCTCTTTGCTGCGCATTTCCGGATGCAAATTACCACATATTTACCACATTTTTGTGTGTGTTATTAATCATATTTGCACATGTTTGACAATATTGTAGTAAAAAATCCGTGAAACATGTTAGAAATGAGTTAACTTTTTTTCGGTTTGAATAGATTTGAGTGAGAGTTTTTTGTTGTTGTTGTTGTTGTTTTTTTATATGCACACACATACACAAACAAACAAAAATCCTAAGCACAGTCCTCTGAGTTCTTACAAACTACAAGCACATAATGGCAACCGCTCACTCCCTTCACACCCTCCCTCCCCACCCAATCACACCCCCACTTTCTCTCTTCTGATTTAATGATACTTAAACAATATACATATACAATTATAATAATAAAGTACTGTTTTTTTCCGTTGGGTACCATGCAATAGCTGTTGTATATGATAAATAACATTTTTTTGTACGACTTTGCGGTATTGAAATATTGTCGTCCCAGGTACAGACTTAATCCCTTCCGCGATAAGTAACGTGTAGAAAGCTTACATGATCGTGTGTGGAGTATACCTGGGTATGGGAAGGTAGATACTGTTTTGTTCATTATGTGTGTGCGCTTGTAATGTTAAATATGAGTCATGGATGATGGTATGTGTATGTAAGTCATCATATATTGTGTAACGCATCGGGTACAGGTGTCAAGAATGAACGCTAAATAGATGTTCAATAGTAGAAGTGGTGGTTGCGGTAGTTACTATGGCAGGAGGAGATGAAGCGGGCAGAGGAGGAGAAGGAGGAGGAGGAAGAAGAGCGGCAGCAGTAGCAGTAGTAGTAGTAGTAGAAGAAGAAGAAGAAGTAGCAGCAGCAGCAGCAGAAGACAGCAGTAGCAGTAAAGTAGCGGTAGTAGTAG
>CM031600.1:41222148-41229648 GCA_018398815.1 Conus ventricosus
GGTCTTCTTCAAGCAATATAAGCAACATTCAGGTGGAGGAAAACGAGGAACGAGCAATCACTTCTCTATTCAAGTTCGGCGCAAGATGGACGTTGACTGAAAACGAGGCCGTTGGGAAGTGCGACAGTGCGAGTTAGAATGATAATGATAATGATAGCAATGATGATAATGATAATGATAGCAATGATGATAATGATAATGATTTTGATGAAACAAAATGTTGAGAGAAAAAAAATGAAGAGAAAGAGAGGATTACTACCACCTTTGGTGATAATAAGACGATAGTAGTTGTAGTATTAATCGTGGCTTTACACACAGAAGGGGAGAAGGGTGAAGGGTCAGAGGATTGTCGAACGGCATGGTTGTAGTGGCAACAGAATTAGTGGCGATGATGATGGTGATGATAATGGTAATGATGATGATGATAATAATAATAATAATCGTTATTATTATTATTATTGCTGTTGTTGTCTCTGTTGTTGTTATTGTAGTATTAATGATAATAACTATTATGATGGTGATGATAATAATGAAAATATCAATATCAATAATGATAATGATAATAATAACAATGGTAATAGTAATGAGAATCATAATAGACACCATCATTATTAATCATTGTTACTAATCCCATCACCAGCAGCAGTTGTGGTAACAGTAGAAATACCTATGTGCGTTTCTGGTAGTGTGAAGCTCCTATTGTGCTGGCGAAGTGTCTGTATGCTTGTCACCTCTCGCTTTCAGAAAAGAGAGCCGAGTGCGTAAGTCTCTCCTGCCAGTACATAGCCTCTCCACTACAAGCCCTGTATGATTTCTTATATAGTGCCTCCACGTGGCAACGCATGTCCACTGGGTGCCTCGCGGCCCCGGGCCAAACTACAGGGGACTTGGAGGAGGTTTGGCCCCTAAACATGCAACGTGCAGGCCCACACACATACAGGAGGGAGATGGGACGGACCGGCGGGTTCCTCTTTGACGCGGGTTTTTTTTTTTGGGGGGGGGGGGGGGGGGGACTGGGTTGAACAGAGCATTGATGGCAGCTTCTCCACAGTGGATGTTGGACACTGTTCCTCATACTGACCAGCGCCCTTGTGGCACAGGCTCCCAAACTCCCACCCACATCTTGCACAGTCCAGCTCCTCCTTGGAAGCCTTGAGACGCCAGACGTGACGCCGTCCGTTTAAGGTCCAGGAGAAGCTATGGGGACCGGTGGGGTCTCTGCGGCGGGCTTTAGACTTCGCCTTACTAACCGGATCAAAGGATCTAGCATGGCCGGGAATGCGAAAGAAAAGAAAGGAGAACGAACACTGTTCAGAGCCAGTCTTGTGGAGCATCTTAAGTCTTTCGCTGGAAGGTAAGGTAAGGTAATATTGTTTATAGCCCATCCGACCGCAAAGGGCAATATCAGGGCCGTCACCACGTTGACGTCAATTCACGAGTCATTCATTCACACAACCTGTAAAATGCACTTTCTAGAAACACACCCGAAATTTTGTTTTAAGAATCTTTCTACTGTAAAATGTCAGATCGGATGAAAAATGTTAATCGCTTTCAGAAATTCAAAGATCACATCAGGTGTAACATCTCTGAAAAAGATTTTCATGGAGTCTGCTATAAAATGTTTATGTCTCACATCGTCCAAGTCCCAACACTCGAAAAGAATGTGTCTCACCGTGAGTGGTACATGACATGGAATGTACCATGGAGCTTATTCACTCTTTAAAAGGTATAAATGAGTTAAATACGAATGGCCAGTGTGTAGCCGGCATAAAACCGTTTCTTCTTTGCTGTTTGATGGTGGTCATTCGCCAACCAGAGGGCGGCATATCGCCGATGGGCCTTTTTCTGGCCAGTGTGTGCGAGTCTCTTCTGCATGGCTTTGGAAGGAATCTTTCTTTTATTTCAGTCTGTATAAATATTCATATCGTGTTTATATATACACGTTGCTCTTTCTCTCTCTCTCTCTCTCTCTCCTCTCTCTCTCGTTTAATTCGATTGTGGTGAATGTGTGTGTGTGTGTGTGTGTGGGGGGGGGGGGGGGGGGGGGAGGGGAAGGGGGGAGGGTGTGCGCGCGCGTGCGTGCGTGTGCGAACATGTGTGTTTATGATTTTCGTTCTCTCAATATTTGAACCATGACTTCATCTTTCTTTTAAATTGTTTTTTCTGGCCCACCCCGTTATTTGTGGGCTAGAGGCGTAAACAAAACATTCTCTCTCTCTCTCTCTCTCTCTCTCTCCCCTCTCTCTCTCTCTCTCTGTTAACCCTTGCAGGACTAGTGGGACAATACCACAATGTCAGGGCTCTGCACTGATGCTTCAGCACTGCACCACAGAAGCGAGGCTGTCGTCAGACTGACAGCTGTTTGTAGTGGGAGGAGGAGAACACACAAACTAGGTCTTAAACGACGATCATTTGGCTATGGTTTCTTTTTTCACAAGAGAATGGGGAAAAAAAACTTCTCCAGAAATGATGAGGTGACAATCCCTGCGGACATGACGGGTTAACCCTTTATACTAATCTGCGGCCACAGCGCCTACACGACGGATTAACCCTTCACGGGTTTTCCCTAATGTTGTTCTCAAGCTTCAAAATAGAAATCCCGCGTGGACCGCGGCCCATTCGAGGGGAGGAGCATGACCACACCCTGGATAAGCTTCAATGCTACTTTGAGGTCTGAGGCTGTTGTCTCACCTTAAAACAAGGCGAACAAATCAACCTCATGTGTACGTTGCATGAGGATTTCAAATAGGCTTAAACAGAAGGTCATCTGTTCAACTTTTCATAAAATCTGAACAAAAGTTTAGTGGGTAGAAAATTTCTTTTTTCTTTCTTTCTTTCTCTCTCTCTCTCTCTCTCTCTCTCTCTCTCTCTCTCTCTCTCTCTCTCTCTCTCTCTCTTTTTTTTTTTAAGGATCATTTTCCCTTTAAAGTCCCTGGCAGGCATCCTATAATAGAAGTTGCCTTATTCTGACATAAAACAAAAACAAGCAAACAAACAAAAGAAAGAAAGAAAGAAAGAAAAAGACAACCAAAACAAAACAAAACAAAAACGAAAGAACAAACATACAAAATAGACACAACGCTTTTCAACCTCCGTTTGACGGCTCAGAAGTTTTTACACATGCATTTTATTCTTCCATTTCCGCCTGCAGTCTCTCCTTCCCCCTCCCTCCTCCCCCCCCCCCCCCCCCCCCCCCCCCCCCCCCCCCCCCTTTGAAACCACCCTTTCCCTGTCAGTCAACTGGCAAAAAGTGACGGCAAAGTCTGCGGATGCTGAGGAAAAGCAGGTATTCCCCCAACATCAGGGTTGCAAAGGGTTAAAGCAGCATGACATCATAATTGTCAATCAAAGACGGGGTTCAGCATACATTCTCTTCAACCTGCAACCCAACAGTCGACCCACTTTGTAACTAAGCGGCGTGTCCGTGCCCTTAAAAGTTACGACCGTCCAACCGAATAAAACCCGTTTCATACGCCACGAAACGCCCCAGTGCGCATGCCCGATGAAGTGATTTCATTGCCGATGCGTGCTTCGAGCAGAAGCGGATGCGGCACACCCCTGTTGGGGCTATGACGCAAGCCGTGTCGTATTTTCCATTTTACGTCAGCGAGGGCTTTGCCTTTGTGGCTGTGTGGATGCCGATTAGGTCAGACGCCTGCCTGAACTGTGGGGACCGTAGGCCTAGCCCAGGGCCGTTTTTAGTTTGAGCGTCTCGACAGGGAGACCGAATGACCAAATTGTTGGGTACTTCTTTTTTTTTTTTTTTTAATGATTAATTCGACGGAAAATGTGTGTGAAAAGTGTGTGTGTGTGTGTGTGTGTGTGTGTGTGTGTGTGTGCGCGCGCGCGCGCGTGTGTGTGTGTGACGGAAAAGCGTGTGTGTGTGTGTGTGTGTGTGTGTGTGTGTGTTAATAATGGTCAACCTGATGACCGCTGAACATTACTGGAAGAAGAAGTGTGTGTGTGTGTGTGTGTGTGTGAGACGGGAAAATGTGTGTGTGTATGTATGTGTGTTAGCGGCCGGTATGGGAGGGTATGCGCGGTGGGGGAAGGGGGGTGGGTGGAAAGGAGTGGATACATGTGTGTGTGAGGTGGGGGCAAGATGGGGGTAAACATGCTACTTATATCAAAAGGGGATGACTTTAACGATTCGCACTTTCTCCGTTTCACCTAGGTCAAAACATAGCTGTTTGCATACGTGGCCTGACATCCTATATTTGTTTCTTTCAAATGATTCTTTATGAAGCGCTAACCTGAGGCACACGTCTTCCTGCTGCTGGGAGACAAACAGGGAGAGAGGATGACAATGGCAATGATCTTTCATTGCTTTCAGCTGGGGACAAAAGTGGGAGGGGGGGGGGGGGGACATAAAGGCAGAGGGTTACACCCTGTGGTCGTGAGGCTGAACCACAGAAAACCAATGGGGGATATCTCCTTGTTTTGTTCAGTGTGCTCCATGTTGTCATTTTCTGTCAGACGACTCCGTGTCGTAGGCTGCATTGGTTTGGAGTTACGGGCGTGTGTTTGTTTCACCATGGGAGCGAGAGTTACCCTGCTTGTCTGTTGTTTACTGTTCCCTGCCTCATTCTAAGCTACCCACAAAAAGTTAAGGATCACTTTCACAAACATTCATAACTGTCAAAATAAGAAAGTCAATGCGATGAAGTCTGGCCAACATTTAATTCCATTCTTTAGTGATAACGATACACAATTGCCTTCAATCTCGAGCAATCGTTTGGTGTGTACATTTGATTAAAGTGGGTACGTATCCAAATTTGATTTCCCAAAGTCGTTGGAATCACAAGACAGGGCATACTGATGCTCCCAAAAGCTCAGTAATGCGTGTAACCACCATGGCTGTTCTGGCACTCGACGCAGCGAGTCCTCATCGAGTTGACCAGGTTGGTGAAGATCCTCTGTGGAAGCGCCTGCCACTCAGCCTGCAGCATCTGGTAGACGTGTTGGGCATCCCTGGGAGGGGGGTGGCTCCTCACTTTGCGATCCAGCTCATCCCAGAGGTTCTCAATCGGGTTGAGATTGGGACTGCATGCTGGTCACTCCATTCTGTTGACTCCAGACTGCTGCAGGAAGTCGTTGACCACCCTTGCCCTGTGGGGGCGAGCGTTGTCATCCTGGTAGACAGACCTCGGTCCCATCTGCTGCAGTGTAGGCACAGCCAGCAGTCGAAGGATCTCATCCCGGTATCGGATGCCAGTCAGGTTACCCTGTACATGATACAAGGGTGTTCTGTGGTGAAGGCTGAAGGCCCCCCAGTCATTACAGAACCTCTACCAAAGGCCACCTTTTCTTGGACAGTGGCGTCAATAAAGCGTTGCCCTGGGCGCCTCCAGACCCTCAGTCGGCCGTCGTTGTGGTGAAGGGTGAAGCGTGATTCATCACTGAACAGGACCTGGGACCATTGCTGACGTGTCCACCTCACGTGACGTGCGCAGAAGGCGCGGCGTGCTGCCCTATGGGCTGGAGTTAAGCGTGGCCGTACTGCTGGGCGACGAGAACGGAGATTAAACCCATGTAGGCGGTTCCGTATGGTCTGCTGGCTGATGTTGATGTTAGTAGCCACCCTGAACTGCCTTTGAATGATGCTGGAAGATGATGCAGGGCTTGTCGTTCAATGAGACGATCGTCACGTGGGGTTGTCTTCTTCGGACAATGACCGACATGGACACATGAAGTCGCCTGGCCACTTCTCGCTTGGGAACACCATCTTGGAACCATGCAACAGCTCGTCCCCTATCCAACTCGCTTAATTTTCGTCGTGGAGGCATTGTCAGATCAGGCCTACTACTGGTGGAATGTCTTATAAAGCCAAGCGAGCGACAGCATCTCACACATAAACACCAGTGCTTGCACGTGCATAATGGTTTTTCCATCTGGCAAGTGCAATGTGTTCAGGCAGAACGGTCCAAAACAAGGTCATTTTTCGCAAGTTTCCGCTTTTCCGTTTGCGGCCCAGCTCAGTAGTAGAGAATCCCATGCGATTTTCGCACTAACACAGCATCGCCCACTTACAGCTGAACAAGAATTCATGACAATTTGGCTGGACTAAGAAATAAATAACAGTAGCGAACTGAGTTTATTACGCACCTGTTTTCACATACCGATCCTTAACTTTTTGTGCGTAGTATAGATTTCCTGTCAATAAACTTACATGTTAAGAACAGAGCATCAGTTGTGTAGATACTACAAACAGTGGGGGGGGGGGGGGGGGGGGGGGGAATCGTGCGTCATCAACTCAAAAGAGAGAGATATGGGCGGAGGGGAAGGGGGTGGGGATGCTACACGGAATGTGCGGTGACAGGTTGGACAGGGAATGTGGGAGACCTGCCCTTGGTTGCTAGCACTTCCCTCCTGTCTCTTTTGTTGCACTGCAGCTGTTCTCCTTTCTTCACATCAATTGGCACCTTTGTGGATAGAGTGGCGCCATCTAGCTCGATCCATAGCAGTTTGTTCCCGTATGTCAAGCTGGATGTTAAACCCTTTTAAGGATGTTTTGATTGTGTCTTTGAAGCGTTTCTTCTTACCTCCGTGGCAAAGAACGCAATGGTTGAAGACAAAGTTCAGATGCTGAGTAATCTAGCTGAGAAGTCATGGGCATACCGTGTATTGAATGATAGTCACAGCCTTTACACAGAATGCATGAAGACTTCAGGCTGTGGATGATAGTCACAGCCTTTACACAGAATGCATGAAGTCTTCAAGCTGTGGATGATAGTCACAGCCTTTACACAGAATGCATGAAGACTTCAGGCTGTGGATGATACAGCCTTTACACAGAATGCATGAAAACTTCAGGCTGTGGATGATAGTCACAGCCTTGACACAGAATGCATGAAGACTTCAGGCTGTGGATGATAGTCACAGCCTTTACACAGAATGCATGAAGACTTCAGGCTGTGGATGATAGTCACAGCCTTTACACAGAATGCATGAAGAGTTCAGGCTGTGGGTGATACAGCCTTCACACAGAATGCATGAAGACTTCAGGCTGTGGATGATAGTCACAGCCTTTACACAGAATGCCTTAAATCTTCAGGCTGTGGATGAGAGTCACAGCCTTTACACAGAATGCATGAAGATTTCAGGCTGTGGATGATAGTCACAGCCTTTACACAGAATGCATGAAGACTTCAGGCTGTGGATGATAGTCACAGCCTTTACACAGAATGCCTGAAATCTTCAGGCTGTGGATGATAGTCACAGCCTTTACACAGAATGCATGAAGACTTCAGGCTGTGGGTGATACAGCCTTTACACAGAATGCATGAAGACTTCAGGCTGTGGATGAGAGTCACAGCCTTTACACATAATGCATGAAGACTTCAGGCTGTGGATGATAGTCACAGCCTTTACACAGAATGCATGAAGACTTCAGGCTGTGGATGATAGTCACAGCCTTTACACAGAATGCATGAAGACTTCAGGCTGTAGATGATAGTCACAGCCTTTACACAGAATGCATGAAGACGTCAGGCCTGGGTC
>CM031600.1:41237148-41244648 GCA_018398815.1 Conus ventricosus
AAAAGGAAAGGAGAAGGAGAGGAGAGAAAAAGGGAGAAGAAGAGGAGGAAAAGGGAAGAGGAGGAGAAGAAGAGAGGAGGAGAAGAAAAGGAAGGAGGGGGAAGAGAGGAGGAGGAGGGAGAAAGAAGGAGGAGGAGGAGGAGGAGAAGGAGAGAAGGAGGGGGAGGGAGAGAAGGAGGGGGAAAGGAGGAAGGAGGAGAGGAGAAGGAGGGGGGAAGAAGAAGGGAGGGAGGAAAAAAGAAGGAGGAGGAAGAATGGAGGAGGAGGAGGAGGAGGAAGGAAAAAGGAGGAGGAGGAGAAAAAGGAGAGGAAGGAGAGAGGAGAGGAGGAAAAGGAGAAGGAGGAAGGAGGAGGAGGGAGAAAAGGGGGAGAGAGAGAAGAAAGGAGGAGGAGGGGGAGGAGGAGAAGGAGGAGGAGGAGGAGGGAAGGAGAAGAAGGAGGGAGAAGGAGGAGGGGAGGAGGAAGGAATAGGGGGAAAGGAAGAAGGAGGAGGGAGAAGAAGGAAGGGGGAGAAAGGAGGAGAAGGAGAGGAGGAGAAGAAGGAGGGAGGAGTAAGAGGAGGGGAAGGAGGAGAGAGAAAGGGGAGAAAAAGGAGAGGGAGAAGAAGGGAGAAAGAGGAGGATGGGGGGAGGGAATTGTTTTTTTTGGTTTGTAAGTGAAGATGATGGGTGTATAAGTACTAGATATAGTATAAGTAGTAGATGAATATAGAGTAGAAATAAAAGCACCTTAACCCAACCCACCCCCGCAGGCAGCACAACAACAAAAACCCCTAAACACATCCCAAGGGCCCCCGACAACGAAGTTCCCCCCCCAGTGGTTTTTCTGACCAACCCAAAGACCTAAGACCTTGAAGCCTTTGTTCCTGTGTCCGTGGTTTGTCTTGAAAAAACCAGTTCCACGGTGTGGTTCTGGAACTCCATTTTAAGCTTGGCCCATCCCACAGAACTTCCCCATGGAGATGGCACGGGGCCTCAAGCCATCGAACAGCTCCAGGTAATCACAGGAAAAAGTCAGCGCAGCGTTCCAACCGGAAGGCGTGAAAACCGTCAGCTGGGAGACAAGACGACACTGGTCCTTTGCAGTGAGGGGTTTTGGTCACCTTACAACGCAGGTGGGACAGACACAAGTCTGTACAATACCAGCGGGGCAAAGACAAGCCAAAAACTCTGAATGAAAAGTTAGGGTAAACCCTTTCACCGTTAGCTCAGACATGGACGGACGAGACAAACAACTCTGAATGACAGGGTAACCCTCAGCTGGGACAGGACAAGGCAGACAACTCTGAATGACAGTTAGGGTACAACGTCAGCTGGGACAGAGACAAGGCAGACAACTCTGAATGACATTAGGGTACAACGTCAGCTGGGACAGAGACAAGGCAGACAACTCTGAATGACAGTTAGGGTACAACGTTTAGCTGGGACAGAGACAAGGCAGAAAAACTCTGAATGACAGTTAGGGTGCAACGTCAGCTGGGACAGAGACAAGGCAGACAACTCGTATGACAGTTTTGGGTACAACGCATTGGGGACGAAGACAAGGCAAATAACTGTGAATGGCAGTTATGGGGAAAAAAAAACACAGTTTTCAGCGAAGGTTGTGGTATTCTGTCCAATGTCAAGTGGGGGAAAAGCAACACTGGCAGCTTTGATCGGAGTGTTGTGATAGTCTGTAAAAGGTCAACTGGAAAACAGACCAGGAAGGCAATTTTTTCATGGGGGCACCAGCCGCCGTGGCGAAGTGGTTCGCGTCGCGGACTCCGGCTGGGAGGTCGTGGGTTCGATTCCCATCAGAGCCACGTGGGATTTTTTTTTTTTTTTTGGGGTCCCGACCGGCTCCTACCCAGAGTTGAGTTCGCTACGGGCTCAGCTGGGAAGACGGACCACACAGTCGAGTTTCATCCACAAAATGGGTGCATCTCTGATAGAGTGTTGCTCAAAATTAATTTCCTGACCAACACTACAGGTGTCTATATCTCTTGGGCCTGGTTGACGCCAAGATATGTATTCTGAAATTAAGCGTAGACTACAGCCTTGTCATGCAGTCTCAGACCATAATGGAAATCCGTAGCATCATTGTCAGCATCCTCATCGATCAGCATTTAAAAAGATGCAGTCTGTACAATGTCAACTGGGGAAAAAAGACAACACAGACAACTTTCCATGGGGGTTATGGCAGTCTATACAATGTCAACAGGGGGGGGGGGGACAACACAGACAACTTTCCCTGGGGGCTATGGCTGTCTGTACAATGTCAACTGGGGAAAAAAGTCAACACAGACAACTTTCCATGGGGGTTGTGGCAGTCTGTACAATGTCAACTGAGGGGAAAAAAAACAACACAGACAACTTTCGATAGGGGTTATGGTCGTATGTATAATGCAACTGGGGGGAAAAGACAACACAGACAACTTTCCATGGGGACTATGGCCATATGTGCAATGTCAACTGGGGGAAAAGACAACACAGACAACTTTCCATGGGGGTTATGACAGTCTGTACAATGTCAATTGGAGAAAAAAGACAACACAGAGACAACTTTTCATGGGGTTATGGCCGTATATGCAATGTCAACCGGGGGGAAAAAGACAACACAGACAACTTTCCATGGGGGCTATGGCAGTCTGTACAATGTCAACTGGAGAAAAAAGACAACACAGACAACTTTCCATGGGGGTTATGGCCATATGTGCAATGTCAACTGCGGAAAAAAGACAACACAGACAACTTTCCATGGGGGTTATGGCAATGTCAGTTGAGAAAAAAGACAACACAGACAACTTTCCATGGGGGATATGGCAGTCTGTACAATGTCAGTTGGAGAAAAAAGACAACACACACAACTTTCCATGGGGGTTATGACAGTCTGTACAATGTACAATGTCAACTGGAGAAAAAAGACGACACAGACAACTTTCCATGGGGTTATGACAGTCTGTACAATGTTAATTGGAGAAGAAAGACAACACAGACAACTTTCCATGGGGGTTATGACAGTCTGTACAATGTTAATTGGAGAAGAAAGCCAACACAGACAACTTTTCATGGGGGTTATGGCCGTATATGCAATGTCAACTGGGGGAAAAAGACAACACAGACAACTTTCCATGGGGGCTATGGTAGTCTGTACAATGTCAACTGGAGAAGAAAGACAACACAGACAACTTTCCATGGGTGTTATGGCCATATGTGCAATGTCAACTGCGGAAAAAAGAACAACACAGACAAGTTTCCATGGGGGTTATGACCGTATATGCAATGTCAACTGGGGGAAAGACAACACAAACAACTTTCCATGGGGGCTATGGCAGTCTGTACAATGTCAACTGGGGGAAAAGACAACACAGACAACTTTCCATGGGGATTATGGTCGTATGTACAATGTCAACTAGGGCAAAAAAAAGACAACACAGACACTTTCCATGGGGGTATGACGTCTGTACAATGTCAACTGGGGAAAAAAGACACAAACACAGACAACTTTCCATGGGGTTATGGCAGTCTGTACAATGTCAACTGGGGAAAAAAAGACAACACAGACAACTTTCCATGGGGGTTATGACAGTCTGTATAATGTCAACTGAGGAAAAAAAGACAACACAGACAACTTTCTATGGGGGTTATGACAGTCTGTACAATGTCAACTGAGGAAAAAAAAGACAACTCAGACAACTTTCTCTGGGGGTTATGGCAGTCTGTACAATGTCAACTGGGAAAAAAGACAACACAGACAACTTTCCATGGGGGGTTTTGACAGTCTGTATAATGTCAACTGAGGAAAAAAAGACAATCTCAGACAACTTTTATGGGGGTTATGGCAGTCTGTACAATGTCAACTGGGAAAAAAGACAACACAGACAACTTTCCATGGGGTTATGACAGTCTGTATAATGTCAACTGAGGAAAAAAAGACAACACAGACAAATTTTTCATTGGGGTACGGCAGTCTGTACAATGTCAACTGGGGAACAAAAGACAACACAGACAACTTTCCATGGGGGTTTATGACAGTCTGTATAATGTCATGATGGGAAAAAAGACAACACAGACAACTTTCCCCTGGGATTATGGCCGTATGTGCAATGTGAACTGGGGGAAAAAGACAACACAGACAACTTTCCATGGGGGTTATGGCCGTATATACAATGTCCAACAGTGGAAAAAAAAAAAAAACAGACAACTTTCCGGGGGTGGGGCTGGGGGAGGGGTATGGCCGTCTGTACAAGTCAACTGGGGCAAAAAAAACAACTCGGACAACTTTCCATGGGGGTTTATGGCAGTCTGTACAATGTCAACTGGGGAAAAAAGACAACACAGACAACTTTGCTCGCGGGTTATCGTCTGACAATGTTAACTGGGGGGGGGGGGGGAGACAACACGACAAACTTTCCATGGGGTTAGGGCCCTCTGTACAGTGTAAAACGGGGGAAAAAAAGAAAACACAAAAACAACTTTTGGGGGTTTGGTGTCGTTAAGCAGCTAAAAGGGAAAAAAAACAACAACAGAGGCAATTTTTCCAGGGGAGTTGGAAGTTTTAAAAATGAAAAAGGAAAAAAAAACCCAGTACAGGGGGAAGTTTGCGAGGCGTTTTGGGGCAATTTGTACAACCAGTGGGGAAAAAAAGTAAACTCTTTACCTTGCATGGGGGATTGGAGTCTGGCAAAATCAGTTGAGAGTCATTTAAGAGGTCTGTGCGCGACGCTTTACATTGTTTTTTAGGCTTTTACATTGCAAAAGGACCCGTATGTTTTTTTTTTTCCACCGTTTTTTTCATTTATGTTTGTCTTTATTTTCAATTTCTCCCTCTTCACCTCCCGTTGTCCCCCTCCTCCCTCCCCTCCCTTCCCCCCCCCCCCCCCCCCCCCCCCCCCCCACCCCCCCCCAACCGCCCCCCCCTCCCAGCCCCTTCTCAAAGCCCATCCACTTCTCACCGCCCCAAACCCCTCTATTTTCCCCCGGGCGTCCGCGGGGCTAAGTTTAAAAAGAAAAGGGTCCGTACCAAGGGAAAGCCCAAAGGGTCACGGATCCTCTGCCTCAACTATGATCTTCAGACGCAGAGTTTGTCGTTGGTTTTAGAAGTAGGGGAACAGGGGCTTGACGAGCCTCGGGCTTTACCGTCTGTGCCCCACTTGCCAGTGACAACAATCAAGTGTATGCAAGCGCTCTTCTGTCTCCGTCTCGTTGTCTGTTTGTCTGCTGTTTGTTCTTGTCTCTCCTCACGCGTCTGTGTCTGTCTGTCGTCCCCTCCAATCACGCAATAAGTCATGTTCTCTTCTCTCTCCTCTCTTCTTCTTTCTCTCCCCTCTCTTCTCCTCTCTCTCTCTCTCTCTCTCCTGTCCCTCCCCCCCCTTCCTTCCCCCCTCCTTCACGCCGATCAAACTTCCCTCTCTCTCTCTGTTCTCTCATCACTCACACACACACCAAAACACACAAAAACACCAAAACAAACACACAACACACCGCACGCACGCACGCACGCACGCCACGACGCCGCCCAGCGTGCACACACACACACACACGTGCGCGCACTGAATCTCTCTCTCTCTCTCTCTCTCTCTCTCTCTCTCTCTCTCTCTCTCTCTCTCTCTCTCTCTCTCTCTCTCTCTCTCTCTGTCAGAGAAAGAGAAATAAACGCAAGAAAAGCCCTGCTGTTCTGAACATGACTCAGCACAACGTTCGAACATCAGAAGCTAAGGGGAGGGAAAGGTGTTTCAGAAAGTATGAATCCTTTCAATAACATCATGCAGGATCGTGATGTTTTACCATGAATATCATTATGTCAACATTCGAGGGAGCTTAATCATGACAAAAACAAAAGACATAATGAATATTCAGCACAGTTCGACAGGGTCAATTGAGCCGACATGTTTTACATAATATCATGCAAATGTACGCTGTTTTGTACTCCAACCATATCCATTCTGGTTGCTGTGTCTTCAGAGACAATCAATCCTTGAGGAAACTAGTCTTCCCTCGTGCTGGAATCCCGATTCAGTGAAGACCAGAGACGTGAAAGAAACTTGTCTGCTTCTACAGGGGAGAATGTGTCAACGATTTCTGCCC
The DNA here is from genome assembly GCA_018398815.1 of Conus ventricosus. Taxonomy (NCBI): domain Eukaryota; kingdom Metazoa; phylum Mollusca; class Gastropoda; order Neogastropoda; family Conidae; genus Conus; species Conus ventricosus. Next base: position 41,243,214 of record CM031600.1, read on the forward strand.
TTCTCCAGTACTGTACCGTTGGGCACACCACAAGCAACCACAGACATTGAAAGTTCTTTAAAAAAATGATCGTCTGTGTCGTTATATTGGCCGACATATTCTTACTGGAAGTCCAGTTCCCGGAAAAACCGGAAGCACTTTGGTCCCCGTCAGAGCGGAAGTCGACTTGCAGAGTCCGGGCCTCGGACCTGAGGACAGGGGGCGTGCTGTTGTAGAAGCAGTAAGGTCCCTTGGACAGCAGGGTGCCGTTGCTCAGTATCTCCTTGATCTGCCAGCAACCACACGCATAATTATGATGGGGGAAAAAGCGGGAGGGAGAGAGAGTGAGGGAGGGAGGGAGAGAGAGAAAGAGGAGGGAGGGAGAGAGAAAGGGAGGAGGAGAGAGAGGGAGGAAGAGAGGGATGGAAGGAGAGAGAGAGAGGGGAGGGGGAGGGAGAGAGAGAGAAAGAGTAAAGCAGTGTAGAGCAACACATAGCAAAGAAGAGCACAGCACAGCAGAGCAGAATCGAAACTAACAAAGTTGAGCAGCAGAGAAAATCGGAACATAGTAGAGTAAATCAGAACAGGATATGATAAAGTAAGAATGTTATGCTACAGTGTGGCCCTGTCGACTATGCACCAAGATGAAGATCAAGATCAAGAATAGAAGAATCAGAGCACAGTTAAAACATCGCAGAACAAAGACGGAGAGGACACGAGTGAGTAAAGCCACATAGACTGGATTTCACTGGAGTAGAGGAGAGCAGAGCAGCACGAAGCAGAACAAAGCATAACAAAGGACAGTACAGCCATGCAGATTAGGGAACAGTGTTTAGAATGCTCTGAGCGTAGGGTCCATCACTTGTCCTCTGTGACATAAATGTCGTCAACACCGGAAGAAACACGCTTTGTGTTGGAGCTTCGTCACAGGTTTAGTGTTACGCCTGTCCCAGCTGCCCGTGAGAATCTCTCTTTTTACATGCAGGATTCATCAGAACCGTAGAATCCATCTGATACTGTGAATTTGTCAGAAGTTATTTATCATTTCAAAACCGACACTCTCAGAGAAAAAAAAAAGTGCAAACCGTTGGGGATTCGCCGTTGTTTTAAATGGTGTTTGTCCTGCCTGAAGGCGTTGTGACTATTTTGTCATTTGTTTTGTTCCTTCGTCTTGTGGCTCGGTAATCCTCTTTTGTTAACAGCAAAGTATTAGTGAATTAAGGACACGTGCGTATGAGACCACTATGTACTGTCTTTTCTGTCTTATAAAGGAGGCTGAGGGTAGAGATGGGAGGAGGGAGGGGGGGGGGGCAGTTCTGCCTGCTATGAAAGTGTTTGTTGCTGGTCCACCTGTTACATTCTTACGCACATTATAGAACGTGTTCGGTGATGATTTCCTCGTTTGTGAAATGCCTGGTCCAGTGACAGCGTCATTTACAAACAAATATAGAAAAGA
>CM031600.1:41249648-41406645 GCA_018398815.1 Conus ventricosus
ATTTTACTTATTTATTTTAATGTCATATTTATTTATGTATTCATTTATTCATCGTTTTCAAAATTTTATTTATGTATTTAATCATTATTTATTTATTTATTTTTGTATTTGAATGTTATCACGGAAATGCAGTCTTTTAGGGAAGCCATATTTCATTTTTCGTATAGTCAGTGTAGGGCTGCGATTTCTTTCTTTCTCGTGTGTGTGTGTGTGTGTGTGTGTGTGTGTGTGTGTGTGTGTGTGTGTGTGTGTGTGTGTCTGTGTCTGTGTGTGTGTGTGTCTGTCTGTCTGTGTGTGTGTGTTTGTTGTTTGTTTTCTTTGGTTTGGTTTGGTTTGGGTTTGGCAGGGCACCGTGTTAGTCCCACTCTTGTTCCTGTGCCATATCAACGACCTCCCGGAGGCAGTCAATTCCCAAGTGCGCCTCTTCGCAGATGACTGTCTCATCTATAGGGAGATCAATGACTTCAGTGACCACCTCACCCTCCAAGAGGACCTGAAGAGTCTGGAACAGTGGGCAGAGCGATGGGGCATGCGCTTTAACGCCACGAAATGCTACGTCATGAGCCTGGCGCGGAGCCCTGCAACCTCCTTCTTCTACTCCCTCGGAAGCACAAGTCTCCACCAACCCCTATTTGGGTCTTCAATTTTCTGCAGATCTTTCGTGGTCAACCCACATCAACTACATCACAAAGAAAGCCAACTGTACCCTCGGCTTCCTACGCCGTAACCTCAGACACTGCCCCACAGCCTGCAAACGCAACGCCTTTCTCGCCTTAGTCAGACCCCTGTTGGAGTATGGAGCGATCATCTGGGACCCGTACGTGAAACAGCAAATCGACAAGCTGGAGCGTACACAGCGAATGGCAGTACGCTTCATTGCGAAAGATTATAAATCTAGAAAACCCGGCTTTGTAACGGGCCTCCTGAGGAAACATGAGCTCCCTACCCTTCAGGAACGACGCGAGAACCTGCGGCTGACCTTCTTTTACAGGGTGGTTGAGGGGCTGGTGCCAGCAATCCCTCCTGAGCAGTTCCTCGTGCCTCATCAACCTGACCGACGCATCCGCCGTCCGCCAAGAAGAGCAGACTTTGTAGTAAAAAATCCAGTGGAGAACTACACACGAAACAACGACAGGTGCTACAAAGTTCCAGACTGCAGCACAGAGCAGTACAAACAATCATACTTCCCTAGAACTATTATCAGGTGGAACCAACTAGACAATAGCATAGTGCACTCAGGTAATACTGAGGCCTTCAAGCAGGCGGTGGCCAATGCCCAACGCCACTATTTTTTTCGCTGCGCACCCCACCCGTTGCGTCGACCCCAGATTTCTGGATGAAGCAACGAATCAAACAGAAACAGAAACAGAAACAGAAATTTTCTGTGTTTGTTTGCTTCGGTTTTGTTGTTGTTGTTGTTCTTTGTTTTGTTTTACACATTTTCCTTTTTCTTCTTTTTTTCTTTTTTCTAAATCTTTGGATAACGTACATCGCGCTTAACTCGAATAATGGCAAGTTGTTGTTGTTTTTTGTTTTTTGGTGTGTTTTTTTGGGTGGGGGTTGCTATTTGGTCCGTCTGTTTATAAGCTGAAATAAGCTGCGAGAGCACGGAGAGCCTAAGCATGCTTATGATGTTGTTCTGGGCAAAATGAAAAATAAAGCGCAGGGAGATTGACTTGTTCAGCTGTATACAACGGAAAGAGTCACGGATAGACTCAGCCTAGCATACATCCATGGTGCTAGAACACGGAAACAAACATCATGCAGTAAAAAAAAAAAAAAATTAAAAAAAGACACTCACTGGCTGCAGCAGTCGTCGTCATGTACAACCCCCAGAGCAGAGAGAGAGCCAGGAGAAGCTGACAGGCCATTCCTCTGCTGTCTAGAGAGCTATAGGCAGAGTCCTCCTGTATGAAGAAGCGTGGCAACACCAACAGATGAGGAAGTCCAAGTACACTCGCTCTCCTCTGCCGCCCAGCAAGTCGGCGCCGTGCACCACTTGTATGATGGGGTACTCACGCAAAGGCGGGATTGGCTGGGATGGTTGTTACTGCACTACTGTTGCGGTTGTGGAATGCTGCGGCACAAACACCTACGCGTGCGCACACACATACATACATACACACACGCACGCGCGCGCACACGCACGCACACACACACACACACACACACAGACGCACGCACGCACGCACGCACGCACGCACGCACGCGCACACACACACACACACACACACACGCACACACGCACGCACACACACACACACACACACACACACATACACACAAACACACACACACACATACACACACACACGTACACACACACACACACACACACACACACACACACACACACCATGTTCGTCCGTCGAGACAACGAGGACCACTTCAGTCAGCTTGGGGTTGAGGGAGGGAGGGGAGGGGAGGCAGGGGCTGAGATGATTTGTAGATGCGCAGGTGGCTGATCAACCCGATGTGTGCACGGAATGTGCGGTGACAGCTTGGAAATGGAATGTGGGATACCTGCCCTTGACTGCTAGCACGGGCTTTCCTTGTCTGTCTCTTTTGTTGCGCTGCAGCTGTCCACCTTTCTTCACATGAATTGGCACCTTTGTGAAATCTGGGAATCTTCAGACTTGGAACATTGTTCCTGACTCCAGAAAACATAACTAGATGCTGTGAAAACAAATGTTGAAGTACTGAACTCTCAGATGAACACAGCGAACATTGAATTAAGCAAGAAGCATTGAGCTATTGGTCTTCTTCAGACGAGACGACACAACGAGCAAACAAACAACAGAAGTAAAACATGCGGCGGGGAAAAACAAGTGTGGGTGAACGACCAGTTAAGCTAACTGTAGAAATTATTTAGGGGATGGGTTGGGAAGGGGTGGAGTGGAAAAGATGGGATGAAAAAGACGTTATTAAAATATCATTATCCAAACCTTTCACTGACGGCACTGGGAGTCGTTGAGTTCTGTATTTTGAACAGAGCCATTTGGTTCCACCTGCTCAGAGTCGACTTCCACCTCCTGGATGAGAACCCTCAGTGAGCCTTGTCTCCAGCAGTTGTGGTCCTCCAACGGGACTTAACGTGCAACGTCATCTATAATTTCTAGGTGTTTCTAATGCTGCGGGTGAAAGGTCACAGTCCAGTGACCTTCTGTGGGAGGCGAGGGGTATAATGAAGGATGTTTTTCGTCCGTTGAGTCGACGAGGACCACTTCAGTCCTCTTAGGGTTGCGGTTTGTGGGTAGTCGGTAGTCAGGTGGCTGATCAAGCCAATGCATGCACGGAATATGCGGTGACAGCCTGGACAGGGAATGTGGGAGAGCTCCTCCTGATCGCTGGCATGCATCTTCCTTGCCTCTCTTTTCTTGCGCTGCAGCTGTCCTCCTTTCTTCACATAAATTGGCGCTTTTGTGGATAGAGCAGCGCCATCTGGCTCGATCCATGTGTCGGGGTTAATGTTAAATGTCTTCATGGATGTTTTGAGACTGTCTTTCAAGCGTTTCTTCTGACCTCCATGGGAATGCACTCTTTGTTGCCGCTCACCATGGACAGTCTCTTGGGCAGGAGATGTTTCGTCGAAACCTTACTTATTTCCGTAATTCTGTACTTTTTTTGTTTGTTTGGCCGCCTTGACTGTTCTGCACGCAACGACAGCGTCCTCAAACCCAAGTCCTGACCATCCACTACAGCAGACTGGCCATGTGTTGACACAGACTGCACCAGACGAACCTGAGAACTCTCAAGTAAAGAAGAGGACGAAGCAACAGAGATGTGCACATGTGAGCTGACGACCGGCACTCTATACCTGCATGAATTACCTGGTTGTTACCTCCTCCTTCTCCTCCTCCCTGCGCTTCAGCAAGGAGTTCAGTGTGTTTGGTTTCAAATCAACATCTCCTCTAAAGGTTAGACAGGTGCAGTTTTATCTTGTCTCTGTCTCCTCCTCTTCATGCCCCCCACGCCCAGTTCCATCTCTCCCCTGCACACATATACAGCGCCCCCCCCCGCCCCCCTCCCCTCCCCCTTTCCTTTTCTGACACACTTGTACGCTGTCTCAATCCCCAGCAAAGCTGTCCCTTTCTTTGCTTGTGATATGGATATTTATGAAGCAAATAAAGAATTGCTACATATACATAGTCAATATTTGTTCGCATCTCATCTTTCGATTTAGGTGTAGGGAGGCTGCATATTTGTGAGGCACCTGAGAGATTGCAGACTCGATATGTTTTATAGTTATGCACAGTGACGTATTTGTTAACCGCTTCATTTTTCACTCTCAGCTGACCGTGTTTCATGAATAAATGTATTTTGTTCTTAGCGTGTATGGTGGCACGGTCTTTGCATTTTAGTCTGAATAAACATTCACTTTGTATTTCCATGCTGTGTGTGTGTGTGTGTGTGTGTGTGTGTGTGTGTGTGTGTGTGTGTGTGCGAGTGCGAATGTGTGAGTGCGAATGTGTGTGTGTGTACATGAGGTTCGGATTTTTTTTTTCTATTGATTATGCTGCCGTTGTGTGGGACAGGTGGTGTAGGAGGGGGGGGGGGGGGGGGGGGGGGGGGGGAGCTTGCATACGGTGACATGGCAAATACTCCAAAACTAATGAGAGAGAGAGAGAGAGAGAGAGATTATTAATTCCATAACGGTGGAAATATTGGCTTAAGTTCGCCATTTTTCATACATGCCGTTACTGTTCTACTGACCTTATTACACCACCTACATCGCGAAGCATCTTAAATCTTATATGGACTACAGCCTACAAATATTTGTATGATACCAAACTCACAAGTTAGAAAAGAAAAAGAAAAGAAAAGATTCCAGGATGTAATGCAGTCCCACACTACTAGACACACACACAAACTCTCTCTCTCTCACACACATACACACACACACGTGCACACACACACATGTGCGCACATGCACACACATACAACATCATCCGTCACTTCAATGTCTCGAGTCTTTATTGTGTGGAATATAATATTAAAAAATTCAGGATACAGTGTATGGTTGTGTTGAACCTGTTCATATGAACATTTTTTTAATTTTGTGTAGCTGTATATATAAAAGGAAATGCGTACCGCATCAAGAAGACTCATTTTCCAGCATGGAGGGCTAATTGAATTTTGCCTAGCGTTCACTCTCATTATATAAAACACATGTTATGTGTCCGAATGATTAAACTTGAAGGCAAGTGTTGGGTTCAAATAAGCGCAGCTTTAAATCAGTTGTTTTATCGGATTTCAGTCCTTTCATCAGAACCTCCCTGTACAATCCCCAGACCATAATTGTCGTCAGGATGGGGATTAGTGGGTGTCCTGCGTATGTTGGATCAGAACAGGCGCCACTGAACACCACCAAAGTGACTCGGCAGCAGTGCACTGTCTCCTCTGATGCCTCTTGATAGCTTAACATTGACTGTTCCCTGTAAATCGCCAATGTCGGGGCTGCAGCGGGCCGGGCCAGGCTACAGCTGTGGACGGAAGGGATAGAGTGAGCGGCATGGGTGCAGTGCCCCTGTGGTGGCACAGAAGATGGACATGGAAAAGACATCCCCAGACTCCATGGATGATGAAGTATTGTAAACACTTTTAGCCCCAACGAGAAGAAGATGATCTGTCCACAGAAAGCAGCTCAATGAATAATTCAAAAAGCTCCTGTGTGTCAATAGATTACCTTCCTCTATGGGGCTGAAAAGAATTTGGGAGTGGTAAAAAATTGTCCTGGATTGCGGACTGGAAGGTCGTGGGTTTGATTCCGTCTGTCAGAGCTTTTCTTGAGATTTTTGGGTTGAAAATGAAAAGCAGCATCAGATAAACATTGTGTTTTTTGTTTGTTTTTGCTTTTCATACGACGGCTGTACTGCAGATCCTCGTTTCAATTTTTTTTCCCCATCCTCTGCCGGCGTTGTCTGCTGTTAAGACATTTGTTTTGGTTTTGTACGTGCTCGGTGCACGTGTCTGTGGGCACGAACCTGAAAAAAAAAAAGATCCGGTCCCCGTGGGTGCTGTTGTTTCAATGTGCGATGAGATTGGTTTTAAGAGCAAAGAAGTTGCAGCCCTTTCTCATTAGCACACACACAAACTCCTTTTTTTAAAATCTATTTTGTCCGTTTTCGATTTGTGCAAAATGAGAAATAGGAATGATCGAGCCTGCTGGATTGTGCTGTGTGCCAAAATGAGAAATAGGAATGATTGAGCCTGCTGGATTGTGCTATGTGTGTGACCATCTTGCGAGTTGTCATTACACACTTACTTTTAAGACAAATGGTACAGAAAATAAACTACTAATCGATTACACTTTTTAAAGGTAAATTTGAAATTAAATTCTGGCTTTCTGTTGTATTGGTATATGTTGTATATTAATGGTTTTATTGTTCACCGACTGCTTATAGTATTTATTTAAGTGTTTTGTGAACCCACCCAGATCATGATCACCTCTGCTTTTGTCTTCATGGTTAGTCCAATGACTGTTTTGTATGTCAAGCTGGATGAGCTGGGATAGGTAAATTGCTTCCAGAATACATCATCAAACGGCACTGCATAACACTGCTGCCAGCATGTGTCTTTGTCTTCCAGATTTCCTATCACTGAGCTTGGTGCAATTTATTTCTGCATTATTAATATAGTCTTCCATTTCATGTTCAAAGTTCGTAATTTTCTGTTCTCCATGACTCTTTTTCACTCCCTCTGCTAGAACCTACACATTCAAAAGCGGAAAAATTGCAAACTTGGTGCAGCCTGCATGGGAACATAAGCGTACACATCTTCTTCCTCTGCTGCACTTGGTGTTGAGGGAAGAATAAAAAAATCAAGAGGGAAAAAAAGGCCCTAGCACTTCTTATCAGAGGTTATATTCCCAATAAACATGGCTTTAGCCACATAAGTATGGTTGGCAAAAAAAAAGTCTGTAGTCATAAAATAAGAGAAAACAAGTTTCCATTAGTGTTTATTCTACTTCGTAAAATAATTGGGAGTGTCATTTTACAAGGTGGGTCACATTCCCTTCTACTGGTGGATATGCTCCTTCCTTCCTCCGTAGAAAAAAAGACTACCATGCAAGTGTGTACCTGAAAACAAGTGTGTGGAATGGCAAAACTTTGTGGAAGTTTCAAAACGACGAGGGGATTTGTTTTTCCTCCTGCACCAGTTTAAAACAGTGATTTTCTGTGACATTTGTGTTTTCAGGCCAGGGCATGGAAAAAAAAAAGAAAAAAAAACCCATGGCTCCAACGCCATACACATCAAACATAGCGACTGCTGTTGACTGCTTTCCTGCCGGCCTACAACAGCTTGCCGTTTCATTTTCAGGCTTGCCTCATCAATGGCGTCAGATTTGGAAACTAGCAACCATCAGGTGATAAGTTTAAAACTGAACATTCAAAGCGTTAGCTCCAAGTTGTAGGAGTATGGGTGGAGCAGAGGGAACTTTAGCCGGGCATGAAAATATGGCCGCATGTAAGCAAGGGGTCCGTTTATATGTTGAGTAAATAAAGCAAGAAAAAAATGTACAGACATGAGGAAGCCACTTGGCCAGGGCTAAGAACTGAGGGTTTTTTTTTTGTGGCATCAGTTATCGGATCAATGGAGCACCTAAGGCGGTGATTTTTTTTTTCTTTTCTTTTTTTTTCTTTTTTCCCCTGCTAAGAACTGAGTTAAATTACCTAATATGACAACTTAACCTTTCCGATATATTGTGGGTCTGAAATGACCCACACTCATGATTTTCACTTGATAACCAAGTACATTTACAAGCTATCTCTACCAAATTTGATGACTTTGTCAACAAGCCATGGCCCTACATCTGTACCAAAATACGATTGTTTTTGTTGGTAAACAGAGTAAACAAAAACAAAACGTCTCGGCACGCCGTGAGTCTGAGAAGACCCATGCAATCGAAGAAGAAAACCTGAAAGCCATACGTCGTGAGTCTGGCCAGACCCTTGCATTCTAAAGACAAAGAGTAAACAAAAACAGAACCGGCCCAGTACATCGTGGGTCTATGAAGACCCACAACATAACAGCAAGATTTATTCCTTCAGAAGACAACAAGGGTCCGTGGAGACCCATGATGTACAGCAAAACAGCAAAGGTTTATTCCTTCACAAATAGCTTGGGTCTCTGGGGTCCATAACATGTGGCGTGCAAAATTTTAGGCGACATACAGGAAAGGTTAAGCATGGTCAACGCAAGTGTGGACAGCTGAATCTCCAATGATAATGTATAATAAATGCAAAGTAAATAAATCAGTAATGTAATGCCATTGGTTCTGAGTGTGCCAAATCAGAATAAATAAACGGAATCTCTTCAAATGCCATAAATACAAAAGCAATGGAATTACTTTGTTTATTGATTTACATCACATTTCCCCCCAGCTCGAATGTTATTTCACATATGTGTATTTGCGTTTTTGTGTGCCAGTATATTTGAACGCGCAGCTGCATGAGTGGAACCTATGGAAACGTCTTAATCCTGAAAGGCAGGAGACTGGGGGCAAAGACGAACCTTAGACAAACTAAATCTAACTGTGAGCTTTCACAAAAATTGTTTTCAAATTGAATCCCGACGGTCATTTCCATCTTGAAAAGTCTCACCATGCAATTGTACATAAACGCATATGCAGGTACATATTTACGTTTCAGTTTGAATGCACATGTTTTTCATGTCCTGGACATCCAAAAACAAGTCTGACTATGGAGGCTTTTTTTTTCTTTCTTAAAGGTCTACTTTAGAGATTTTCGATAATTTGTTAAAAACAGGTCTACATGTCATATAACTACAGTATGGTATTCATTTTTCAAAAAAAGTCGCCGGAAAAATTTAATAGATAAAAAACGAGTTTTGCACACCTGTTCAAACCCCACGCGGTAGACCGAAAACCGTGACGTCACTTGATGGACTGGCCGTCAGCCGCGACCTACACAACAAGCCAACGCCAAGTGAAATCAACACGAGTTGCGATCCCCCACAGCCTAAAAAGTCACGAGGGGGTGGCTCAAACTGATAAGGTAAAGGCCTTGCAGAAACATCCCAGAGTTACATTGGCTGTCGCAATCAAAGTCACTGCTTTTACATGATAAATTAAATACCGATCGGGATGTGCAAGAACCATCAGAATCGCTTTCTGTCGCCGTTGGCTTGTTGTGTAGGTCGCGGCTGACGGCCAGTCCATCATGTGACGTCACATCCAAGAGTAGTTAAGCCATGCCAAGATTTAGTTGATTACCTCCCGTTTTCCTGATTACAGGTGAAAATGCCCACTTTCGCGGATCGATTTCGTGTGATCGGGAGAGAATCGGATGTTTGTTTTACCAATTTATCAAACATTTCATATTTCTGCATAAGCTGACCAATTATCGAAAACTCTAAAGTAGACCTTTAAAGAATGAAGCTTGAAGAATATTCATATTGTTTGATAGTATGCAAGAGCATTTTTGCATTGTTCTTAGCATTGGATGTGCAAGTGTAAATTTAAGGATGATCTTGGTTTTCAAAGACTTCAGTCGTTCTGTTCTAACTGTAGGAAAAACAACAACAAAATAACAATCAACCGTGAACAAAAATCATGTGGAAATGTAATTTATTTACAAGAATATGTTGTCACAAATGTTTGTTAGAATCCCACTATGCATCATAATAGGAATCACAACTGTCTCACCTAAAACATGTGGCATACAGTTCAGTAAATACCACCTGTAGGAACACATCTGGTGTGAGGGAATCTGCTCTCTGTAATCCAACTCCAGGACAGGTGACTGTCACTTTGGTTGTCTCAGCTATCCATAGCACCTGGACAAATTGTTTTTTTCCTAAATTACACATGCAAAAAAAAAAAGATGAACATGTGTGAGTTTGATTTTTTTTGTGGAAGGGAGTGGGTGTGTGGGGATGGAATCGAGATTGAGGGGAATGATAACTTAATTCAACAGATTATTAAACGATTCTCTTCAGAAACTTGCACAACTGAAGACATTGGATCTTTCTGATAATGTTTAATAACATCTGTTTCCGAGCTACAGCAACATGGAAAAAAAAAAGAAGTCAAAAACCAAGGAAGGTTTGATTTTCATCTTACAGTTAACATACAGCTGCTGGCAAAGAGGCTGCACAGACCAAATCTTTGTTTTACAAACAATTGTGGAACAGTCCATCGAATGGAATTCATCACACTATGTCAACTATATCGATTTCCAAAAAGGCTTTCGATAGCATCCATCATCCTTCGCTGTGGAAGATCGTGGAAGCCTATGGATTTCCTCTCAACATCCCACAGGACATGTACGCAGACAACCAGTGCTGTGTACCACATGATGGACAGCAGAGCGAGTGGTTCCACGTGCAGACTGGGGTCAGGCAAGGCTGTGTGATCCTGCCGACAATTTTCCTTGTCGTCATTGACTGGGTGATGAGGAAGGCCATCAGCGATAGGGCGAGAGGGCTTGTATAGGGACTGACAGCCAGGCTTGAAGACTGCAACTTCGCCGACGATATTGCACTGCTGTCGCATGCCCAGAAAGACATCCATGAAAAAAGTTCAAGAGTGGACCTAATAGCCAGCAGTGTGGGACTCAAGATTCACCCCGACAAGACAAACATCATAAAGGTGAAGACAAAAAGTGCTGAGAAGACCAGTGTGCGAGGCTCAGCTCTAGAGGAGGTGGAACACTTCAAGTACCTCGGCAGCTATATCTCGGCCGACAGCAACATCAAGAAGGAGATCTCAACCAGGATAGGACTTGCAGCCCGGGCGTTCAGCAGGCTGAAAAACATCTGGAAGTCAACTGTCCTGCAAACCAAAACCAAGTTGAAGATTTACAGGTCCAATGTACGCTCAGTACTCTATATGCCTCAGAGACATGGAGAACCAACAAGACGACTGAGACAAGGCTCAGAGGCTTTGAAGGAAGGTGTCTTCGCCGAATCCTGAAACTTCACTGACAGCAGCGTGTCACCAACAGGGAAGTGTCAAGCGTACCAGCGTAAACAACACTGTGGCCAAGGTGAAGCAGCGGCGGTAGAGGTGGCTGGGACACATCCCTCGGATGGGCAAGACCAGACTCCCTCATACTGCACTGAGATGGGCACCACCAGGGAAGAGGAAGCGAGGCAGACCACTCGGCACCTGGAGGAGGATGGTGGAGGAGGAGATGAGAGAGGCAGGCAAGACCTGGAACGAACTGAGCTGGCGCCTTATGTCCCGGGACGCGGGATGAAGAGGATTAAGTAAGTAAGTAAGCTGGCAAAGAGAGGTGAGTAAGAAGCACAGGAAGACACTAATTGATCCTGATATGGTGCAAGCACAATAATCATCCAGAGGGGAAAAAAGTTTTCAAAGACAGAAAATACTGAAAGAATCAATCTGCATGCACAATTTCAATTAATTTTTCACAAGACCGGCTGGTTGAGATTCCCTCCATCTTCACCCACCCCTTCTCTCCAGACATGATACTGCGCGCGTGCGTGCGTGCATGCGTGCGTGCGTGTGTGTGTGTGTGTGTGAGTGTGTGTTGCAAAGAAACAGCTTCCATTACCATTGTTGCCAACCTCTTCATCAGTTCATAACACTCCACTAATTCACTCTCTCTCATGTATGTATGTATGTATGTATGTATGTATGTGTGTGTGTGTGTGTGTGTGTGTGTGTGTGTGTGTGTGTGCGTGCGTGCGTGCGTGCGTGCGTGGTGCGTGCGTGCGTGCGTGCGTGCGTGCGTGCGTGCGTGCGTGCGTGCGTGGTGCGTGTGCTATCAAAATTAGCAACAAATTATTCTTACCCTCAAGGAAAGCATAGCAGTCTCTTGTGTCCATTGTGTATTCTGAAACACACAGAAACCATTCTCTCCTGTTATCACACAAGTTTGCTTATCGCACAAGTTTGCCTTAGTTTTCGTGCAAGAAAACAATTACAAAATGTATTATAGTTGTTAAAAGAATAACAATTCTTTTTATCAGTATGCCCCTCCTCTTCCTTCCACCCCCCCCCCCCCCCCCCCCCCCCCCCCCCTCTTTTTTTTTCCAATTCAGCAGGTTTTGGAACTTTTTCTTAAGTGAGGTGTACTTTAACATAGCTTCTAAAAATTTGAGCCAAACTAGAATGAGGATGCAATGCATTTACTGACGCCAAAAAGCATAATCTAATGGCCTGAAATAAAAGCTATTTTCATTATGACACTTGCATCAACTATACGGCACTGTAACTTAACTTTACTTAAAAACTCAGAAAGCAACATCAAATATATAATTCATGTTCACGATATGGACATACTCCTTTAATGGGGTGAATATTATATAATGAGATTTACTCAATACAAATTTTAGACGAGAAAAAGTTGTTCAGTTTAACGATACTGGTAGTGTTATAGAGTCTAACCAAAAAAATATGTCACGGCTGAACTAAAAGATGTATGAACATAAGAACATTGAAGACAGGGAACAGTCACCAATCTCCTCCTCAGCAGCTGTATCCACAATCACACATGGCATGGCTGAAGAGAAGTTAGTACACATTTCAAATCCTAATGTTTCTTCTCTGTCACAGAAAAAAACAAAGAAACAATGACAGCACTACAGTCACAGAAAATCTGTATATCCACAGACAAATGAGTCCAAATGCAACGGTCGTCATACTTGAAGTTGAAAACTGCAACATCTGACGTAATATATTCCACAACTTTTAGTTTGCAGCTTTTCAAGCAGTACATAATGTGGAGTTCAGCAAGAATGTTCTACTTGTAATACTTTTTAAAAAACTGAGAGCAAGATCATCATTTGTCAGACAAAACATTAAGGGGCTGATAGCATGATCCTGGCACAGCCATAACTGCAGTCCTTTGAGACAGCAACAGAATGAAACACAGTGAACGTTTTGAAAGAATTCAGAGACAAAAGAGAAAACAGAAAAGAATGTTCACTGCAATATGCTGTCCGACTTTACTATTGTCATGACATTTGTGTTAAATGCAATAATGAAAGAAAGTTTAAGCGTGTTTCTTCATTGTCATTTTAAAACAGGTCAGTGATATTAAAAAATGATTTAGGTCAGCTGGAATTAGAATTAATGGTAAACAAAAAATAATGCAAAAACAAAAAAAATTCATCTTGCTTAACCAAAAATGGAAAAAGGCTTTTGGTCTAAAATGCAAAATTTGCCAGTGCAGTCCATATTACCATGATTCCTGTTTAGTAGACCAGGTAGGGGTTAATTTTTATCCATTTCATCATACTGATCCAACTATTCTCCAGTTTTTATTTCTTGCACTGCACACTTGACCATGGTCTTTCTCAGTGACTGTTCTCTTCTTTCAACCCTTCCAATGTTCTCATCCTAGTCATTTTTTCGGGACTGTTAACTAGTTTTTAATCCTGTCACTGCACTTACCCAGGTCTTTTCTCAGGACCACTCTCCTTCGCCCTTGAATGGTTTTGTAAGAGGCATCTCGTGACAATGCACCTATGAACAATTCCTGAAACACAAGCAGAACCTTTCTTGCTAACTTATGAAAATAAGCCACAAAATTATTGTATGAACTGATACAGATCGGCAGGACAAAATTGCAGGTACACAAGTCAATCCTATGTCACAGCTGTCTTACCTAAATGACATAAAGTAACATAAGAATAATAAACTCATTTCCAGTTCACAGATATTCAATTTCACAATATATTGTTGTTTCTGTATCCTGTATGGTTTCTTTTTTTCTCCAACATGAACAAAACACATCAGAAGTCAACAAAAAGATTAAAAGATAAAGTTTAAGAAGAAAGAAAGCAAAAGTTTTTAAGCATTTTCTGCCACACATGACACACACACAAAAAAGGTGTAGGCCAGTATCAGATTATGAAAAACTTTATGGCTGATGTAGCTTACTGCTAATTTTTTACTGCTTTGGTCAGTAAAGGAATACTTGCAATTCTTGTTTGTTCGAGCTTTCTTATAATATATTTCTATCTTTTAATTTTATGGTAAAGAAAAGGGGGAGTGGGGGGAATGTCTAACTAAACATCAAAAACGTTCACTCAGGACGAAAAAGGTGTTGTATTAGCTTCACACATGCAATTGTTTTATTCACAACAGATGCAGAGCTTATGATTTTTTTTCAGTTACTATGGCACACATGTCCCTGGTATCTTGAATTAAAGAGATGTGACAAAGAGCAATGGGGTTACACAAACTTCCAAGTCAATATCCCCAAGCCCTCATGCAATATAAAGTCATTAGAATGAAGTTTTAACGTAGTTTTTAAACTCATAGAGCCAATGGGTCACCACTAAAACCCCTAAAAGGGAACCAGCTCTAAACCATCACCCATTCATTGGATACTAATGTTCATCGAACCCTATGCTATCCAGTATTTGGAAGAAGAAGAATTAGTACTCAGAATTCCTGTGACTGTGCTTTTAGTTACTAGTTTTAGCATTCTAAAACACAAATTCTCACTCTGTGTGTGTGTGTGAGAGAGAGAGAGAGAGAGAGAGAGAGAGAGAGAGAGAGAGAGAGAGAGAGAGAGAGTGTGTGTGTGTGTGTGTGTATGTGTGCACGCACATGCATGCAGATGTGTATGTGTGCATGCATGTTTATGACAGCATGTGTATGTGTGCTTATGACAGTGTGTGTGTGTGTGTGTGTGTGTGTGTGTGTGTGTGTGTGTGTGTGTGTGTGTGTGTGAGGTGTTTGTGTCATTCTTTCTTAGTTGTGTTTGTGCATGAAATGTCTACAGTCTAAAGGTCTACGCTGACTCAGTTCCAATTGAGCTGCAGCTAAATCTGTGAAGCTTCCCCTCCCACACCCTTCCTCTTTGTTTTTTATTCTTGTTTTTTGTGTGTGCATAGCATTTCATCCAAAGTGTAGCAAAACAGTATTATAAACGAAATCGTGGCTTGCTATGTGACATCTGACCATCCTACAGTAAATGGGTATGAAATACTCAAACTTTGTCATTTTAAATCATTTTTAAAAAAACAACAGACTGAGTCGCACTATTTTATGTTATTTTATTTTACTTTTTAACATGCGCGCTGGTGACCTACTCGTTTTTGAGTGAACCAGTATTTTAGGAAGAAGAAGAATGTGCATGCGTGCAAGCATAAACCTTTCCATTATAATAAAAGAATTGCTGTACTTTGTCCTAGCCTTTTTTGCAAATTTATCAATACAAAATAACAGTAACATACGAGAAAAAAAAATGCTTACTGTTGCCCTAGCAATAGTAGCAACCGCCTCTTGACTTGCCAAGGTGACGTCTGGGTCCATTTTGATTATATGTTTAATGCGAGATAGAGGTAGTTTCATTAATCTGTCATTCACGTCTGATGTTGGCGCTTGATCCTCCGACTGTTCTGCCTCTCCTTGAACTTCATTTTCCTCTCCTCGAAGCCCTGTCTGAGGTGCCGCAAGATCTTCCAGCGGAGGGGATCCTTCAATGTCTGCGACCTCAATTTCATTTTCGTTTTCGGTAGTTCCAGGATGATTGTGAAGAAGGTTCGCTGAAGCTGTGTCCATTTCTTGAGACTGTTGTTCTGTCCCTTCTACAGTATCTTGATCCAGTGATACAGTATCTTCTACATTGATGTGTTCTTCGTCTTCTCCTCCGGACCTTTCATCCTGGTTGTTTTCATCTCTGCACATGGAGGCGAGTGCTGTTCTTCCCTCGAACACTTCTCAGGACCCGCCATTTTCCTCAGTGTCGTTCCAGAGTAATGTCCCATGATTAGGAGATTTGAAAATTACTGTCTGAACAAGATACCGTAGGCCTATATCTTCAATGTTTTTCTGTATGAGCAGTAATTTCTATAATTTACTTGAGGACATATTTCAGTCTAACATTAAAATCGATTTATTCATTATAGTGTGTGTATCTGTATCTGCATCCTGATGTTGCTAAACCCCGATGATAGGCGTTATATGCGACATGAGGAGACCCACTTGGCAGGCCTGGTGATGGTGGGTGGCCAGCTCTTCAAATGATAATGCCCGGAAGCTTGTGACGGACTCGCGTTGCTTCTTCTGTAGTTGTCTACGATGATATTTGATTCAAAATTATTGTCCTTCCTTGTGCTTATCAATCTGGCCCGCCCGGAAGTGTCAAAACTTTGTCAGAAGGCAGGCTCCGTCACCAGCCCTTCAGCCTCCTTGGAAAAAAGAAAAAGTGAGGCGCAGTGGTGATGGTGATGAGGATCAATGAGGCCAACGACAACAACATTGTACTAGATGGAGAAGACCTGGAGAACGTTGACAGCTTCACATACCTCGGCAGCGTTGTCAGCAAGGACGGGGGCACAGACAAAGACATCCAAACAAGAATAGGCAAGGCATCCGCAGCTTTCAAGATGCTCCGACCTGTCTGGACCTCACACACCATCTCTGCAAAAACCAAGATCCGCATCTTCAACACAAATGTGAAGTCTGTGCTTCTCTGTGCCTGTGAAACGTGGCACACCACCAAGTCATTGACACACCGCCTGCAGACCTTTGTGAACAGATGCTTGAGGTACATCTATCGCATCAGGTGGCAGGACATGGTCACAAACGAAGACTTGTGGAGAAGAGCCGGACAAGAGCCCATTGAAAATCAAATTAAGTGCAGGAAGTGGGGCTGGCTTGGCCATACCCTCAGAAAACCGGCATCCAGCGTTGTCCGCCATGCCTTGCGATGGAACCCACAGGGAAGACGCAAGAGAGGCCGACCGCGCACCACCTGGAGAAGATCAATGGAGGCGGAGACAACTCGACTGGGCTATTCCTGGGGCCAGCTGGAAGTCGCCGCCCGGGACAGGCAGAGATGGAGAAGGCTCGTGGATGATCTGTGCTCCACTAGGAGCCAGCAGGATTAAGTCAAGTCAAGAGGCGCAGTTGTCTCCCATGGTCCAAGAGCGCAGCAAGGCCCCGTTCCAGCAGGATTCTCTGCATGCTGCCAGGGGTGGGAATTTACAATCCCCTGTGATGATAGACGATGTACCCCCTACACCCGTCCAGAGCATCGACGTCCCTCCCATTATGATGGTCCCATACGATTGCTACAGTGGAAGCCATGTGTCAAGTTCAGGGCAGAGTTGGCTCTCCCAGTAGTCCAGGCAATGTGGCCACTCTACCCTAATTAAAAAACAAGATGCGAAGCATATAAACGTACTCCCAGTTTTCCAAACCGCTTATAAAGCGGCCAAGTGCTTTGTGAGATGAGAAATAAAGGCAAAATAACGGTTTTAACGGTTATTTAATCGATGTACACTTTTGAAACTGGTATTTTAGTCCTCAATGGGCTAAAGCCTGTGTACATACCAAATTTCATCCAAATCGGACAATATGTCAAGAATAACGGTTTTTAACGGTCAGATTTTGATACACTGCATGGAAGTGCCATTTGTGTGTGATGACCTTTCTATATACAAAATTGCATTAAAATCCACCAATATATAAAAAATAACGGCAAAATAACAGTTTATCGGTTATATAACCAATATACACTTTTGAAACCGGTATTTTAGTCCTCACTGGGCTAAAGCCTGTGTACATACCAAATTTCATCCAAATCGGACAATATGTCAAGAATAACGGTTTTAACGGCCAGATTTTGAAACACTACACTGAAGTGCCATTTGTGTGTGATAACCTTTCTATATACAAAATTTCATTGAAACCCACCAATATATAAAAAATCACGGCAAAATAACGGTTTATACGGTTATATAACCGATATGCACTTTTGAAACCGGTATTTTATTCCTCACTGGGCTAAAGCCTGTGTACATATCACATTTAATCCAAATTGGACAATATGTCAAGAATAACGGTTTTTAACGATCAAATTTTAAAACACTATATAGAAGTGCCATTTGTGTGCGATAAACCTTTCTATATACCAAATTTCATTAAAATCCACCTATATATAAGAAATAACGACAGAATAACGGTTTTTAACGGTTGTTTAATCCATTTTCCAGCATTACATCACTTACATATGGACAAGGATCCGATTTGTCACAAGATCATCCAAACCGCTTATAAATATTATTGGCCAAGTACTTTCTGAGATATTCCATAAAGAAGAAAAACCGTTACATACCTGCTAATTTTCACAAAGATCGGCCAAGTACTTTCGGAGATATTCCATAAAGAAGAAAAACCGTTACAGGCCGTCACAGCCGTTAGTAACGGCTATAACGGTAAACTAAAACATCGGGCATCATCCCTGACCCATAATGAACATACCTACAAATTTGCAGTAAGATGGGCCCAGTAGTTTTGTCTGAAGCGAGTGGAACACATTTTGACCACGGACGGACGGACGGACGGACAGACACACAGACACACACACAGACAGCATTTCTTCGTTCCCATTCTAAAGTACTCCCTGTTCTATAAAAACTGGGAGTACAAAAAATAATGCTTTCCGGTCGACTTTCGTTTTTGAAGTAGGCTTTTACGCATGCGCCAAAAGGTGCTAACACTCGGCCCGTTCAGTGTGTCATTGTGTGCACCAATCCTTCAATCTCCTTGAAGCTACTTCAGTATTCAAGAGCTACTTCAGTATTCAAAGCCTCGAGCCCGGCAAAATGACACACAACGAGGAAAGGGCACACTGGATAAGAGAGGGTGCCATTGGACTTGGAGGTAATTTTCTTTTAATTGAAAAAAAAAAAAAAGGCGCGTCTAATAATGCTACTGGTAGAAGGTCTGAGCTCAAGCTTATTCAGAATCACAGAATCACACAAATATTTGGCTATAGGCTAAAAGCCTTTTGCCCTCATTATTAGTGTCCATTAATATGCTTTTGGATCACTACATAGTGACTGTCCCATGGTTAAATCAGGTATAGTGTATACTACACTTATCACCGCTTCTGTAAAGATTTAAATCAATGGAAAATACGTGGTCCTTCAAATTTTGTCAATTTGATTTTTGTAAGCGTTAACTGAGGGTGCATATATGGTATCGTATGGAAGGTAGATCCACATATTATAATACGATTAAAAACAAACAAACCTGTGGAACTGGTTAGTTACGAAGTTGGTCTTTTTAAGGCGTGGTCTTTTGTTGGTCTTTTTTCAGTGTCGTGACATGAAGTTAGTGTAACACCGTCGGTCACAATTCTCGAAATGACTAGTGAGTCAAGTAGTAGTGTAGAAAAGCTACAGGCTGAAAACGTTTTGTCCTCTTCAATTTACCGCTCCCACCTCACCTCCTTCCAACACACGCCACACACACCACACACACACACACACCAACTGAGCCAGTAGACACCAATTTCTTTCAACCTTTCTGAGTTTAACCCCCTGGACAACCTCGCCTGCTTGCCAGTTTGGACATATCTGTGTTAAAAGAAGGGTTACTTCACTTGCACTCAGTTGCCTCAAAAACTATGATGTCAAGAGACTCCCCCCACCCACCCACCCAAAAAGTCAGTTTCTTGTCAAGTATTGTATGGCAAGATAATTACATTTTTATTTAAGATGGTATGATGTTACAATTCTGATGTTTGATATACAAAAATATTCAATTATTATTACATGAATAGACTGCATTCTTTATTTCAGCGCTTCAAAACTGTTCTGTCAAGATATAAAAAAAACAAACTCCACAATGTTATAACAGAAGAAATGGTCAGCTACACATAATCATTCTGTATTATAGTTTATATACTATGAATCTTTGGACTCAAGATGCTTAGGAAAACTCAGAAACATTATTTTACATAACTCCACGTGTGTACACAAACAGTAGACTCATTTTTGGTCCTGAGACTGAAAACAGAACATGTTCATTTTTAGCTATGTCAGAACTGAATACTGTAACTTGCATGATTTTGAAATAATACCAATTTGATTAATTATTATTAACAGAGTTTATTAAAAGAACATTGACAGTTTTAAACCATAGATTTTTTCACTAGTTAACAATGGTGTTAATACTAAAAAAATAAAAAAAAGTGACAGGAGTGGATTAGAATTCTATTGATCTTGAAATTTTGACCACTTGCACAATGAAAATCAGAAAGAGTGAAAAGAGAAGACAAAGTGAAAGGATCATAAATATATTAATTGCTATGCATAGCTTTGCAATGCATAGCTTTACATACTTCAGTCAAATTTCCAGTAATTTTCCTGCATTCCATACTTGGTAGCTGAAGCCAGGGCAGTCTTTAATTTTGACCTTCCAGGATGTCTTCTTCTTCCTAAAATACTGGTTCACTCAAAAACGAGTAGGTCACCAGCGCGCATGTTAAAAAGTAAAATAAAATAACATAAAAACAGTGCGACTCAAACTGTTGGCCCTGGAGCAAATTTGGCAACAAGGGGTCGCACTCGATATTCAAGAAGTTAAAAGCAATGGCCAAATTCAGGCCCAGGTATAGTAAAATATCTGGGGAAGTAAAAATAGAAAATCGTCAATATGCACTAATGCAGATCTCAAAACTGTCGAATCAATTTGTTTTTTAAATGAGATTGCATTTGTGGCAATCTTGATGGCACCCGGCAGTGAGTTCCACAGCCGTACAGAACTGGGATAAAAAGAATGTAAGTGGCTGTCAATCTTTGATGCAGGTAATGGTATAACATTGACCGCCACTCCTGGTGCTACTTTTATTCAATACTAGTTGTTCCATTGGAATATCAATTACTTTAGCTCTGCCTTTGAAGAAGATGTTAAGTTTGATAAAAGCTCTTCTCTCTTCTAAGGGTTTCCATTCTAATTTCCTCATGTTCTTCCTAGTATTCCCCTTTTCTCTGATGTGGTTCCCTGTTACGAACCGTGCTGCTCTCTTCTGAATCTTTTCGAGGTTATCAATGTCCTTTAGATGGTAAGGATCCCAAACTGAGCAACCATATTCCAGTACTGGTCTAACCAGTGTTTTGTAGCAGTCGTCTTTAACCTTTTGGGGGCAGTCATTGATATTCCTGTATAAGAAAGCTAAGATGTTATTTGCTTTCTTACATACTAAATTGTAATGTTCTTTCCATTTGAGACGACTATTTATAATCACGCCTAAATATTTTGCAGCATTAGTTTCTTTAAGAATAGTATTATGGATAGAATAATCTGATCTAATTGGTGAGCGTTTGTTACATATACGCAACACTTGGCACTTTTGGGGATGAAATTCCATTTTCCAAGTTCTTTCCCACTCTTGTAAAGCGTTTAGATCTTCTTGTAGAATGCGTGTATCATTCTTGCTTCTGATTGTTCTATATACTAAGCTGTCATCTGCAAAAAGCCTTATAGTAGTTCCAGGAGAGAGATTTCTACTTATGTCATTTATATAAATTAAGAAAAACAAGGGCCCCAGAACAGTTCCCTGTGGTACACCTGACAAGACTGGTTTACAATGGGATGACGACCCTTCCACAACAACTTTCTGCGTTCTCCCAACGAGGAATGATCTAGCCCATTTTAGCAAAGAACCGCCAATGCCAATGTGTTCTAATTTAAGCAGCAGGCCCTCATGGTCAACCTTATCAAAGGCTTTAGAAAAGTCTAATAAAATTGCATCTATTTGCTGTCTGTTGTTAAGACAGTTATTAAAATCATTGAGAGTTGTTATAAGTTGAGTCTCACAACTCCTTCGCTGTCTAAAACCATGCTGGGCGTTAATTAAGAAGTCATATTTGTCAAGATGGTCCATTATGCTACTATATATTATGTGTTCAAGTAGTTGAGCTGATATAGATGTAAGAGATACAGGTCTATAGTTCTCTGCTTTTGTTTTGTCACCCTTTTTGAATAAGGGAACAATGCTCGCATCTCGCCACTCATCAGGTATTACTCCCTGGTCCAGTGAAGCTTGGTAAAGTAGTTGGTATACCTCACTCAATTCATTGGCACATAATTTTAAGAGCTTGCCAGGAACGCCATCGGGACCAGTAGCTTTGTTTTCATTGATGTTGGTCAGTAACTTAAATACTCCTGCTTTGTTTACTTTGATGTTTTGCATTTCACCAGGGAGTTTATCATCATCCTTTAGTCTAACGTTAATTAAAGGTTTGGGATTTGAGAAAACTGAACAAAACTGCTTGTTTAGTAAGTTTGCTTTCCCTTCAGGGTCCTGTATTAGGTTATTCTGGTTGTTTCTCAGGTCTGGAATCCCAATGTTGTCCTGTCTCTTACTCCTTATGTAAGACCATAATTTCTTGTTTTGATGATCACCTTCTGAAATCATCGAATTTACATAATTGGAGTGAGCAAGCCTACATTCTCTCTGACACCTCTTAATATGTTTATACCTAACCAGTAATCTTTCTGAATTAGGATGTAGTTTCAATTTCTTAAAGAAACGATGCTTCCTTCTCAACAAACGTTTAGTTTTTGTAGTAATCCATGGCTGGTGGTTCTTGCTTGAAGTTATTTTAGTAGGTATGTTGTCATCCATAATAAATTTCAAGTTAGTTTTTATACACTTCCAAAGGTCACTGACATTATCTTTAACACTATGGGACCTCAAAAAAAGACGACTGAAATCATGAGTATCCCTGCGCAATTTTGGTAAATCTGCTTGTTCCAGAGTCTGATGGTACGTTTAGGGGTTTTCTTCGAAAGGGTTGAAAGTTGCTCTCTAAGAGAATTATGTCATGATCACCCAGGCCTGCAATTAATTCTTGATTGCCTAAAGCGCCTGGACAATTGGTAAAAAATAAATCCAGGAATGCCTTACCACAGTTGGTGCTTCAACTGACTGCACTAATCCAAGGTCTTTGGTGGCATCAGTCAGGTAAAACCAACGACCTTCGGGTCCCAACGCTCGAGCCCATCAAAAACTCCGTGCCAAATCGAGACACACTTTTAAAATCAGTAAACGTCGGTCCTGGAGAAGCTTCTGCTCCAGGCTGACATCAAAAACTTCTAAAGAAAAAAGTGTGGAACATCATTAAGAAAATCAAAGGGAAGAACACCTGTCCCACTGTGAACCATCTCAAGTTTTCGGATTCTTTAATAACAGAGAAGAAAGCAGTTGCTAATCTGCTTGCTTCTACCATTGAAAAGAATTCCTCCTCTTCTAATAAATCAGTCACTTTTTGTCAAAAACAAAGCCCTAAAAGAAAAATCACCCTGCAACTTTTCATCCGACAACATGGAAGACTACAATCTTCCTTCACATTAAACGAGCTGAAATCTGCCTTACTCTCTTGCAGCGATTCCTCTCAGGTATAGATGACATTCATTATCAACTATGAAACATCTTCCGCAAGAAGGTCTGAACATCCTGTTACAGGTAAAACAACCATGTGTGGACTACAGGTTGCTTTCCACCCTCTGGCGGAAAGCCCTCATTATTCCCATCCCCAAACCGGGAAAAGATCTTTCTAATCCATCTAATTACCGTCCCATAGCTTTGACCAGCTGTGTCTGTAAATTGATGGAAAAAATGGTCAATGCTAGGCTCATGTGGAAACTTGAAACCGATGGCCTTTTGGCGAAAGAACAGTGTGGTTTCCGCAACGCATCGGAGTACATTGACCATTTGATTCGTCTGGAATCTACACTTAGGAACGCCTTTCTGAACAAACAGCATGCAGTGGCAATTTTCTTTGATTTGGAGAAGGCCTACGATACCACTTGGAAGTCGGGGATACTTCATGATCTCCACGATCTGGGTTTTCGAGGTCATCTTCCGCTTTTTATTCAAAATTTTTTGGCAGAACGACAGTTTCAGGTCCGGGTTGGCACCACTCTCTCTGATGTCCCACGAGCAGGAGTTGGGGGTTCCACAGGGGAGCATACTGTCTCCTGCCCTCTTTAGTATTAAAATCAACAACATTGTGAAATCGGTTCAGCAGGGTTCAGACTGCTCATTGTTTGTGGATGATTTCGCTGTCTACGCAACTGGAAGCCTGTACCCGAGTGTCCAGCGCAGGCTCCAGCTTTGCGTAGATAAAATCCATCGATGGCAGATGAAAAACGGTTTTCACCTTTTCTCCAACAAAGACGCAATGTATTCACTTCCATAATTTCCGTCGGTTTTTTCCCAGATCCTGAACTTCAAGTAGGGAAATCTCCCATTCCAGCTGTTACAGAGGCCAAATTTCTGGAGTCATTTTTGACCAGAAACTCAACTTTCTCAGCCACATCAAAAACCTCAAAACTTCTTGCCAGAAAGCTCTGAATATTCTGCGGGTCGTAGCGCACACCGACTGGGGCGCTGATAAGAAAACTTTGCTGCACCTCTACAGAGCCCTGGTCCGTTCCAAACTGGACTATGTTGTGCTGTCTACGGCTCCGCAAGACCCTCTTACCTCAAACTTTTGGACCCTATCCACCATCAAGGCTTCGTCTCTGTCTTGGGAGCGTTCCGCACCACCCTGTGTACAGCCTGTACGCAGAGGCGGGCGAACCTTCTTTGTCCAACCGCAGGCTGAAACGTCTTTAAATTATTATATCCGACTGTTCTCAGAACCGCAGATCCCGCCTATGACTGTGTCTTTGACCCTCCATTCCAAAGTAAGTTTTTAAAACAACCCAACTGTATTCCGCCGTTTGGTCTTCGTATGCAGCCTCACGTGCGGAATGCAGGTCTAAACCTGGGAGTAGTTTCCGATTTTTCCAAGTTCCGGATCAACCTCCGTGGCCTTTTTCACACCAGAGATTCGTTTCGATCTTGCAGCTTTTCGCAAAGATCTACCAGCTCTCCGGCGTACAAGGCATTGTATGCTGACCTCTGTTCGAAATTCCCATCCCATCAAAAAGTTTTCACTGACGGTTCCAAGTCTGAGGATGGAGTGGCCTGTGCAGCCTACTGCCCTGGGGCTCCTTCTCAGATACTGTTGGAACATATCCATTCCGATGCTTCTGTCTATTCTGCTGAACTTACTGCTCTGGTACTGGCTTTGAAGATAATCTCACATTCTTCAAAGAGGGACTTTCTGGTTCTGTCGGATTCGCTGTCAGCTTTGGAAGCCATAGCTGGCCGCAACCTTCAGCATCCAGAACTTTTGCATTTCTTTGAACTTTTTAGCAAGTTGAAAGCGGACGGTTACAACATTACTCTTGCTTGGGTTCCTGGTCATGTTGGCATTGGCGGGAACGAAATGGTTGATCGTTTAGCCAAGAACGCCACAAGAGAGAAACTGTCCAACATTTATATCCCTGTTCAGATGTGAAACCCAAAATTAACGATTATGTGAGAGACCTCTGGCAGGAGGATTGGAACACTCAGACGAGTAACAAACTCTTTCAGATCCGTCCAAACCTTAAGGACTTCCTCCCATCCACGTCGGGAGGTCGTAAAGAGGAAACGGTTCTGTGCCGGCTGCACACCGGCCATTCGTATTTTACCCATGCTTACCTTTTAAAGAGTGAAGAAGCTCCGTGGTGCATTCCATGTCATGCGCCACTCACCATGAAACATGTTCTTTTAGAGTGTTGGGACTTGCACGATGTGAGACAAAAACATTTTACAGCGGAGTCCATGAAGATCCTGTTCAGGGATGTCCCGCCTGATGTGATCCTTGAGTTTTTGAGAGAGATTAACATTTTTCATCTGATTTAAGATTTTACGGAAGAAAGATTTTTAACAAAGTTTCTGGTGCGTTTGTAGACGATGTCATTTAATGAGATGTATGAAAGTGGTTTTTTTTTTTTTTTTTTTTTTTTTTTTTTTTTTTTTTTTTTTTTTTAATGACTGGTGAGTTGATTTTAACGTGGTGACAGCCCTGATATGGCCCTTTACGGTCGGCTGGGCTCTAAGCAACATTATCTTATTATCTTGGTGGCATCAAAAAACTGAGTATTAATATTTTTACTGTATTGATTACCAAGTATGGCATCTTCACCCCAATCAATATCTGGTAAGTTAAAGTCTCCACCAATCCATAATATTGCCTTCCTATTGGCCAAAACAATGTTAGAATGTCTCTGCAGATAGACGAACATACATTTTCATCTGAGTCTGGAGGTCTGTAAACTGATCCAACAATGACAGGTCTCTTATTCTTAAAATTAATCCTACAAAATAAACTTTCACTATTTTTGCCTTGATATAAAAACTCACTGGCTAAGTTCTTCCTAATGGCAATCAAGACCCCCCACCTCTTTTTCCAAGTCTGTCCTTTCTATAAATATCAAAATCCTCCATTAGAAGTTCACTGCTGGATGTTCCAGTTTCTAGCCAAGTTTCTGTTCCAATTACAAGATCAATGTTTTTTTTGGTGACTAAATTACTGAGTTCTTCCTTTTTCTTGATAAGAGATTGGAAATTTACGACTATGCATTTAAATTTATCTTTTTCTCTTAATGATTTGGGGTTCAGTTGCATTTTATGATTTGGGATTTTATCAGTTTTAGAATCAGGGGTGGATGCAAACTTAGGACAAAATTTCAAGTTTTCTTTTGGGGATCGGTCTGGTGAGATAGGGTCAAAACGGTTGCTTTCTGAGCTGCAGTCTTCAATAGAATCTTCAAAAAATCTCGAACTAAAGTTTGGAAGCCCGCAGGTAAAACAAGTCCAAGATATATATATCACTATTGCATAATGCTTCATAAACTGCTGAATTCATTAACATGCATTTAGTATGATACCATGTATTGCAGACGTCGCAGGCAACTGCTTTATGTTTCCATGTGACTCTCAAATTGCAAACTCCGCATGGATATTTTACTTTGGTGGACGGACCAGGATTGAGTTCAATGTCTCCCGATAGCAGGATAAGGCTTAAAAGCCATGATTTAACTCCTCTATGTCTAACTCTTTTATTCAAACAATTCCTTATCACTGTACTATTTCTGATGTTAATTGAAATCAGGGATTCAAATCTGGGCCTAGTAATAGACGTGAGAACAGTACTCGGCACAGGTGCACACAGGAGACTAACATGGTTCAGGTTGCACAAAGTTTTAAAACCAGCAAAAATGGAACTAAAGGCGTCTACGTCTACATCTAAAATTTCAAAATTAAACTGAGTGCTAGGGATATTGTTGTTCCTGTCACATGTGAAAACAGCAAGGAAAAATAGAAAACTTTTAACGAAGCCGAGGAACAACACGCCGGTAGCCATCATGAAAAGCCAAATAAGAAAAACTCACCTTACCTGAAAGGGTTTAAAACACAATTTCATTAAAATAAAATAAAATTTAGCATTAAACGACCAACAGCCAACAGTGCTGATTATTAAAATTCACAGTTACTCGTATGAATAAAAGATGTAAAGACGTAAAAGATGTAAAAATGAATTTAAAACGGGAGCTCCAAAAGCCAGGCAGCCTCCTCGCTGTTGTTTCTGAAAGTAAGGAGACCATGCTGGATGTGCTGTAACATGGGTCAGATCAAAGCTTTAGGTATAATAACACAATTTTACGTTTATATGTTAAGGTTCTTTGAAACATTCTGTGATTTGCTTTTATTCATTTTTTTATCATACTGATGATAAGTTTGTCAGATTTCGTTTACTGGTCCATAATGACACCCAGGTGCTTTTCAGCAGTAGGGTTAACAGGACTTCGTTAGTCACAACTAAAGAACAGATTAATATGATGGATTAATTTGACAAAAATGTAGGACTTCACTTGTTTTGTTATTTGAATTAAATAATCATGTTTTAAGTCTGTTTGATTAGTCTTTGTATTGTTACTTATCAAGCTGAACCCAAGTGTTGATCAGTGGTGGAACCAGGCTTCATACATCTTGGTGTAAATCATGTATGTAATATATTCGTGAACAAATTAGGTCTTAGGACACTGTCAGTATCAGCTGTGTGTTGCATAGAAATATAAATAGTATGCACTGGATTATTAAAAACCCAGCATCCATTCATGGACTGTAGGTAACACTAACAGTGGGATGATTCAGGATCTCCCCTTTAGGAAACTGAACTGTTCAACTGATAGTAAATGTAACTTATTTAGAACCGTATAGCTAAATAATACATCACAGGTAAAACCTCAAAACAGCTTACAAACAACTGAAGTAAGGCCGAAAGGTGTGTGTGTGTGTGTGTGTATATATATATATATATATATATATATATATATATATATATATATATATATATACATATATACATGCCGACAAAATTCTTTTCTTTTTGTTGTTGTTGTAAGTTTGAAATTTGGGTGTACTATCCTTGAGAGCTGAGACTGATGAAAATCTTGCATTTCAAAACAGATCACAAGATAATGACTCTATCCAGAGTAGACCAGTATCGTCAGCAGTATCCTCACAAGTAGTTAGAATCAAATCGAGAATGTTGGATTTCTACTGAATTCTGCTGTGTATGTGTTGGGGGGGGGGGGGGGGGGGGGGGGGGGATGTCAGCTGTCATCTGTATAATGTAATTTTTACTAAGACATTGAATTGAAAAACTACCTTGCAGGATGCAAGTCATTGTTTTTAAACAATTCTTTCCTAGTTAATTCCTAGAAAATCAAAATCAACAGAACACCAAAAGTGTTTTTTTTTGAAGATTTTAAAGAACACCAAAAGTGATTTTTGTTTTTGTTTTTTGTTTTAACGTACCGTGAAGAAATCTTACAGATAATTTTACACTAAAAAACTTCCTCTCTAAGTCATGCAGCGTTTTGTAACTTCTATACCATTTTCACATTCAAACTTCACTCCACCCACCCCCATTGGTGACTGTCCTACAAGTCAATGACGGTGTGTAAGTCGCCATCAAAGATCATACAGTGCACTCACAGTGAGTTGACCTAAAGCTGAATAGGGCTCAGGTTGGCTGTTTCTTTATGTGAACAGTGATCATGTTTTATAGTATATATACAGAGGATGACATTCAGACATGCCCCAAGAGTTATGAGAACGACCAGTCAAGTGCGAGCAAAGTTTCCCAGCAGGCCCCTTTCCCTCAGATGGATCGAATGACAGAGGAAAAGGTGTAGGGGTGGGGAGTAGGCAAGGGACATCTTCCTCGAGGGGAATACAGGGGACAATGTCCCTGTAGAGGGGTCCAGGGGTCAAGATGAGGTGTGACACTCCCCTCCCTACCTCCAGGAGAAAGAAAAAAATCATTTGGGGAGTTTTCGAAACCTCTCCTTTAGTTAAATTTTGAAATAACCGTGGCCTCTCTCACGCATAGGCTGTTAACAACCACCATTCTGTCCCTACAAACATCTGTGGTTGCTGTAAAAACACAAACCCACTGCATAACATTAAATCAACCAGACATCATATGCTAGTGTAGTTCTGCTAAGGGGAATGAATACGGGAAAAGTGTGGTAATGGTTAAGCATGTTGTGTGGGAAACAATGCCATATATCTCATTGCAAGAACAAGAACAAGCTGCAGACATCGAATTGAAAGTGTCCGTACGTATTATGTAGCCTGTCTCCTATATCACAGGGGATCTAAAATAGCTGGGTCACAGATGTTGTGATAGGAAGACTGTGCAAATAAGTGGAGGTGTTAGTTTGGCATAGTGTAAAATCAGCTGTTGCCATGGTGATTGTCTGCTGATGTTATTGGTATTTCTTCACCATGGTCCTATTCATGGCGCCATTTATTGCACCGTCTGTTGAACTCAAGTTTCTATGAGGTCAGGAAGATCAACATGTCCATCAGGAATCTCATAAACAGGAATTAGTTCAGTCCATCTTTTGTCAGCGTTGCATTTCTGAATCTGTCCTGCAACTGCCTAGATAGATGACCCTACCCCCCACCCACCCCCCAAAGGAATGGCAGTCGATCTGTAGTAGTGTTCTACTGTACTTTCAGCTGGTTGATTGTGGTGTGCATGCTTACCAGCTCATTGGAAAGCTGAACATGATCCTTTGTTGTGGTTTGTGACGTATCATTAGCTTCTGCAAACTTAGGTGTTGAATTTTTCACTTGCACACTACCTCAGCTTGCAGATCTGCAGTTTCAGTTCCTGCTGTGCGGCTGTGTTCGTCAATATTATCATCGTGGGGTATTTTTTTCAAGAGTTTGTCTGTTGATTGCCCAGCCATTATTATGCAACAAGAAACTCTTCCGCAGACAAACCCTGCGGTCATTCTGAGAGTGTCGCTGTCCAGTCCAGGCCTTCTGTCATTTGTTCAAAGCATATACCCTCAGACACTTCAGTAGTTTTTTTGCAAAATTAGGCAATTCGAAAATCAGGAGAGTGCATTATGAAAAGAAAAACTGTCCTAAACTACTCCGTTTCAGCATACGAATGCTCTCTTGTGGAAGTTTTATGATGTCTCACATGAAAACGCACGCACGCACGCACGCACGCACGCACGCACGCACACACACACACACACACACACTCACTTTCTTTCTCTCTCTCTCTCTCTCTCTCTCTCTCTCTCTCTCTCTCTCTTTTATCATGGAGAGAGCAGATGTTTGTGGTAGCTCTGAGTGGAACAATATCATGTCCAGTGTTTGGGAAAAAAACAAAAAAAAAAACCACCTGCCGGTCCTTTGAAAATCCAACTGGTGATCAGTACTGGCAGGTGGAAGTCTTTGGGTATTTATGCTTGGAATGGCATTGTGCCAGCTGTGGCCACTGACTATGCTTAGTGCAGAAATAATGGCGGCATGGGATGCATTTGCAATTGTTGTATCTATAGATCTCTGGTTCCGATGATCAAGGTACATTTAATTCGAGCAGACAAAAAAAGACAGGAAAAAAAAGGAAAAAGATTAAAACTCTTGGGCTAATGAAATGGTGCACTGCTGTTGAGCTGTTCACCCTACATTTATGGTAGTTGCTAGGCATACTAGTTTCAGTATTGGTGTTACAGCTAGTATTGTTGTAAGACTTTGCATATTCCACCCTGAAGAATCGTTGGCAAAGATACAGTTTGGAAGCACCCTACCTTCAACAATTTTCTCTCCTTCAAACCTGTTTGGTCTCTACGTTTAGTGTGAGGTTTAACTTCCATTATATATCAAAGTCACATTAATCGGGGGGGGGGAAAAAACCTCAGATATTTTCTATCAAGTAGACGCACTCAGCAGCAGTACAGCGACTACTCATGTGAGTTGCCTCCAGACAACTTGACATTGCGTCTACCTGTGGATCACCAGTGCTGGGACTGCAGCGGAACAAGCCAAGGTAGGACTGTGGATTGGGAGCCGAGATGACCAGTGCAGGGTAGTGCCACTGAGGTGTCATAGATGAGAAGACAGAACAAAAAAACTTGCTTATTTTGAATGAATTCTCATGCAGGGGTAAGTGCGTCCCTTGGTAGGTGGGTTAGGGATCCCTCAAGGTTTGTACTGGGTAGGTGCACTGGATGATACGGAAGAAGGTGTCACGAACCAACATAGCCTAAGAGAAGGAAAACTTGGAGTCCAAACCCGCACTGTCTGGTGTACATTAGCCTGATATTAACGGGGTAACCAGACAACCATGTGCTGCCCTGAAGTTTGAATGTGTCAGCTGAGGCCAGCGGGCAGATCTCCTGCAGAGTCACAAGCACAGGAGAAGACCAGACACTACACTTCTTGCCCAAAATGGCCATGCAGACATGTTTGATGGTAAGGTGCTTGTTCCATTGTTGTCCAGGCGGCGACAACACCGGGCCTCCAGCCTCAAGGAGACCCAACCACTGTGACTGGAGAAGCAATATATGCCAGATGTGGTCCAAGAGAAGCTGTAGGGACCAGTGGGGTCACTGTAGCGGACTGCTGACTTTGCCTTACCAACAGGATTGAGGATCTAGCATGGTTGGGAACGTGAAAGGAAAAAAGAGTGAATTAAGTTTTTCTCTCTCTCTCCTCTGTCGTCTACTCTGCTCTCTCAGTGGCAATACTCCCACGTTGCACATTCTGGCCCATCCCACATGCTGGTTCTTCCTATGCACCCCGGCTCAGGCATTCCAACATGAAGCCGTAAGGTAACCCACCAAAGGAGATGCTGCGCTGCTAGAGAGGTGGTGGTGATGGGTGAGGTTTTTGTCATATTGGTCGGAGGCCTTCAGGACAAGGCTTCCCAGACTGTAGTCTGTGTAGTTCTTGGTGTTGCTGTCTTGCTAGAGAGTCGCTCCTTGGGTTTTTTTGGTGCCGGCTCGCATTGAACATGTATAGAACTCCACCTGCAAGGCTCCGTAGTAACAACAACAACTTGTTTGTGGAGCCAGTGGGACTAATGTCCTCAAGAGATCACCATACTAATCTATTAAGAGTTCCCATTGATTTGTTGTGACATCAATGACTTTGACATGCATGGATGAGGAGAGGAAATAAAATAAAGTCATCACAACAGCAGGATGTGAAGAGGCAGAAAATTTGATTTGTTTTTAAAATGATGGTCAGTATAGTCAGTGTCATTGATGAAGATGTAGACTGATGCGAATTGCTATGGAGTTCCCCCCCCCCCCCCCCCCCCCCCCCCCCCCCCCCCCCCCCCCCCCCCCCCCCTTGTCAGAGCCAGCATCCTTGAAAGAGCTTTAGTGGGACTAGTCTTTAGCTTTCTTTCATAAATTCAGACATCAACCAGGCCTGAAAGATGGAGGCAGCTGCTCTGTTGGTCATAGATTTGAGTGACTCTGTCAGGGATGCGTGAAGCTAGCATCTTGTCTTCCATTGTAGTCTTTAGTACTGCGCTGTGGGTGGAGGCCCATAGCTGCCAACTGCTACGAGATCGCCGTAGTTTGCTACGCCAAGAGAATGCTTGCTACGACGCTACTACGATCATTAAATTGCTACGGCGAAACAAAAAAATTCGAAGATACTTTTGTTTTGTTTGGACAGCGCTGAGTAACGTCTCTATCGGTCTGTCGGAACTGCATTTCCGCTTTCGGTTTTACTGTAGCACCTAGATTTTTTTTTACAATTTGCCCTCTTCCTCTGCTTCATCTCTGTATAATAACATTTATAGATATACTAAGAGTACTGTAGCTTTAATGTGGTCCGTAAAACTGGTTATAGGCCTGATTTCTTTATAGAACGCGCGCAAAATTAAGCTGCTACTGTCAAATTGGAAATGCTACTGTGAAAAGTGTGCAATGCTACTGTAAGCCGCATGAGCAGGTTGGCAGCTCTGGAGGCCAGCCAGGGCTGAAAAAAAACTCATGAATGTTGCTTCTAATGGGACGTACCCCCCCCACCCCCCACCCCCACCCCCCCTCCACCCCCACCCCCTCACACACAGAGCTTATAAACAATTTAACATGCATACATTGTCTCACACAAACACACTTACATACACATGTATACACACACACACACACACTTACATACACATACACACACACACACTTACACACACAGCAGGTTCATATTCAGACATTGAATTGTTGACGTTTTACTCACTCCAGCAGCCAACCTGACCTTGATCTGTGGGTTTCAGTGGGGGTGCTGTACGGGCTGACCAATGTTGTGGTGGGCCACCCTTCGACACCCTGAAGAGCAAGATGCAGGCCCAGGTCGGTTTTGAGAGCTCCGGCATGGTGCAGACATTCTGGAAGACCCTGAAAGCACAAGGCGTCCGCGGTTTGTACAGGTGTGAAACCTTGTCTGTGTTTTAAGTGTCAGTTTTTACAGATTTATGTGATTCACCAGTCAAAAGGTTGAGTGCTGGCATTAAGTGGTAAATGGTAATGTTGCTTATAGCCCAGCCAACTGTAAAGGGCCATATTAGGGCTGTCAGCTTTGAAGTCAACTCACAAGTCGTTTTGAAAAAAAAAGAAAAATTCACACAGCCCTTTGAAATACACCACCTAAAAACACACTGGAAATTTTGTTAAAAATTTTTCATCTGTAAATTCTTTGATCAGACAAAAAATGTTGATCTCTTTCTCTGGCATTAACTTATGATTAAGTGATGTAGATGAAAGTAAATTTTAAAAAAAGTCAGTAACTGCTTGCATTAAAGCTATATGAATGAAAGTGATCAGGTTGCTCACCTAAGAGTTGAACCTTGATTGATAGTGTGCAATTTTTGGTGGCGAATTTTGCTGTCGCATCCTCTGTTCTCCGACAATGGTACTACTCCGTGCCGCTTACTCTGGTTTCTCCCCTGTGCATAATCACTTCCAGGTTTGTTATGTCCCAGTACCAGTAGTTGACATGGTGCTGTCAGTTTGTCACAGAGCAAGCTGCCAGAGAAGACATTGCGCTGCTGTTGTGGAGTGAATTTGGTGGGGGGGGGGGGGGGGGGGGGGGGGGGGGGGGGGGGTAGTGTTTCCCTGTTCTGTTTTCTGTTTTTGCATCTTTCTCTGAGCTTCGTTGCTGATTTAATTTTGTAGTGAACATGCAGATTTATGCGCTTGTTATATTGTAGTGAATTTGTGTGTGTGATTTTTTTGGTTTTGTTTCTGTAAAGGGCATGAGCATGGCAAAGAAAAATTAAAGTTTCTTGTTCAACCTTAGAACACAACGAACTAGATTTTGAACAGTACAGTTAACATCTGAAAAGAACTATACTGCAAAAAAAAGAAAAATCATCATACTTCCCTTATGAACTGTGTAGCATATGTCCACCAGCCCTAATGAGGCATTAGTGGTTGGTTGTGCTAAAATCAAGATGAGTAGCCCTTCCACATACATGCACTCACACATGTACATACATACACACTCGCGCGCGCACACACACACACACACACACACACACACACACACCTACATGCATGCTCACACACATGTGTGCATATGCAGACACTTGTAACTGGTGAACTGTTGACTGCATACAAATACGCTGTTGCACACATGCATGTGGTGGCACAAATGCATTCATGTGCATGTTCACATTTTTATTTGTGTACATGTTGTTAGTAGAGCTGCCACTCACTTGGTTTGCATCTTTGGCTTTTGCATCAGTTTTGGCTTGATGAGCACAGGCCTAAAGTCAACCTTTTGACTGCTAGAGATTT
This sequence comes from Conus ventricosus, assembly GCA_018398815.1. Taxonomy (NCBI): domain Eukaryota; kingdom Metazoa; phylum Mollusca; class Gastropoda; order Neogastropoda; family Conidae; genus Conus; species Conus ventricosus. Next base: position 41,284,390 of record CM031600.1, read on the forward strand.
ATTTTTCTTTCGGTTTCGTACATGCCGGAGCAAAAGCTGGATTCCTATTTGACCATGTGCTCTGAGAACAGTTTAGGGATAGGAAAAACCAACGTCATCCACACATTTACTTTAGACAAAACTGAGACGAGAAGCAGAGCACTTCCATTAATCTGTCCTCTACAATGCCAGTGAGTGATCGAAATGATTGCGTCATGTCTCCCCATTTCCCCACCTTACATGAGTGACCACACTTCATGCTCTCCCCTCATTGTTATTGCATGATAAATGACCACTGAGGATGTCGGTCAAAAGTCAGTGGAGTTAACAGCGTGGTAAAAACCATTAGAAAGGCACACTTTGAGTATGCTAGGGTTACAGGACCTGTGATCCCAAGGCCAGTGACTCCTGGCCATCGTTTGGCCGTGACTGACAAGAGGGGGTGGGGTACTTAGTTGTTAACAAAATCACATTGCACTGTAGTTTGGTCCCATGCTCATGTATAACTGACACAATGAATCAGCTGGCTGATTTAAGTGTGCTAGTTTGTTGACAAATTTTCGTGATAACATCGATGCATATGAGATACATTTTAGGGTGTGTGAGGGCACAAGATCTTTTACTGAAGCAGTACATGTTCTGTAGATCACGAATTGGACTAATTAGGCATCAAAGGGCATGCCACCCATCCCTGGCGGGAACTTCCCTTTAATCTTCACAAGCAAAGAACTAGCCAGTCAATCACATGTACAGGTAGTCCATTCATTTTGTATCAGAGAGTTTTTCTTTATCTATTTTTCCCTGCATATTTGTTCATAGTCTGTGGCATTTTTTTTTCCGTTTCTCTGTTCTATCCTTTGCTGGCTCTGATGGGAGGCCAGTAGATCTGAGTTTCTGTTGTAGTGGCGGGAAGCTCACAGAGTTATTATGTCTCTGTCAGATGCAGTGGGTGGGACAACAATAGCCACCATGCTGGATCTGTTGAGCAGTCTCACCTATGGGACAAAAGTCAACTCTGGACAGGCATAACAAGTGTATCTGTGCAGTGGGAAAGATTTGGTGGCTTCCCAACGCTATCAGTGAAGATTTGACTCGATGGTGATGTGCTGAAGTTTAAACTTCGGTGTTCAGCCAACAAAATGTGATGTGCTGAAGCTTAGACAGGAGCAGAATGTTCTTTTCTGATATGGCCCTTTGCGGTTGGCTGGGCAATAAGCAACGTTACCTTACCTTACCACTTTTCTGTACACATGCAAACTTCAGTCCTGAGAAAACTACACAGGCCGTTCGCTTGACCATCTGACAACAGTTCCTTCCCTTACACAGAAAACAGTTTAGGTTTCTGTGTGATTGTGTTGAGACAGCTTAGAGGCTGCTCTTTTTCCCAAACAGATGGTAGAGCAAGGGCAAGTCTTATTTGGAGAAGCGATTACTGGTTGTACATGAAAAATTCAACAGTGAACTTGTTTATGTGGCATATGTGGCAATGGTAGCATTTCTTAGATGGTGAGATCATCTGATTCTGTGCAGCATGTTTGCTAATGAAAAGTAGAAACATTTTGAATAAGGTCGGTGTATGTAAATTTCAGGTTCACACTTTTTAAAAAATTTTTAAAGAATTTTGTTACAACTCGTGAGACGTCTGTTTGGACTCCTTAAAAGTGAGCGTGGTAAACTTCTAAATGATTGGTAGATTTTTATTTATTGGTCATTTTGAATCTTTACAGTGTGGCCAGATTGTTACATCATGAGATGACAAGTTGACTGTTAGTGAGTCTGTCTGTATCTGTGTTTATGCTTTCAGCCAACTTTTCCATCTACCACATGCCACTCCTCTCACCCTCCCCATTCTGATTCCTCATCTTTTTCTTTCCCTAAATCTTTCTTTAGCCATTGCGCTTGTTTTACACCAATAGTTATTTCATTCCATGTTGATCGCGTGCGCGCGCGCGCTCGCACACACACACACACGCACACACACACACACACACACACACACACACACACATACACACACACACACACACACACACACACACACGTACACTTCCACCATATGTATCATTTTTGCAGCATATTTATCTTTGCTTACAGAGGCAGCATTCCACCCTTGTGGGGATCCGGGATCTACCGGTCAATCCAGTTTGCTGCCTTCGAAGCTGTGTAAGTCAGAACGAGCTTTTCTGTGTTGAAGAGTGACGTGGACACTGACTCTGACGTATCTAATGTCTGTCAACGTTTTTCACTTTGGGTTGGGTGGCGTGTAGTGAACAGAGCACAATGTTGCCGCCCATGTATGGTTATGGGCAGTAACAATGTGCTAAAGGTCACTACATGCCACCCAACTCTGGGCGGCAGTGTCTGAGTGCACAGCAGCACATAGGACCATTCTTTTTTTTCGGGGGGGGGGGGGGGGGGGGGGGGGGGGGGGGGGTGGCGGCCTAAGACTGATTTGAGGCGTCAGAACTGAATTTACTTAGTTAAAATGCCTGTTACTATTTTTCATTGAAAATGGAACACCATCAACACATAAAACCAATTTCTTTTTAATCTAAAAGTAATTGTAGGCATCAGAATTGAAGTTATCTAGTTAAAATGCCAGATCTTACATTTCATTGAAAGTGTAACACCAGCAATACATAAAACTTTTTTCTTTTGTAATCTAAAGCTAATTTTAGGTGTCAGAATTGAATTTATCAAGTTAAAAATGCTGATTATTAAACTTGATCAGAAATTTAACACAGAAATGAATACAATAGCAGTCTGCAGATCATGCTGTGTAAGTAGTGGTTGTGCAACCATACACATTGCATGTACACAGGGAAACACTAGCTCCACCAGCAAACATAAGGAACGAGTTCAGCAAGTAAGTCCTGTAGACAAGGCGGATAATAAATCACATTCACCAGCACTCGGAATTGAACGTGTGCGTACACATACCACACAAGCACACACATGTACACATGAACAGGAGAGAAAGAGACTGACATGAGCAAAAGTTAAAGTCAGATTTGCTTGACTTATACTGGCCTGTGTATGGATGCAGATTATACCAGGTAAACATGACAAACAGATTGGCTTAACTGACCATGACCTATTTATTGATAAGGCCTATATCAGCAAAAGTTGACCATGGATTACCTTGACTAACTCTGTCATATTTTTTGACACCCATTTCAGCAAACGTTGGCCCACTCAGATTTGCTTGACCGATTCTGACCTTTTTTTAAAATTTTTTTTTTTAAGGATAAGATCTATGTCGGAAAAAGTTGACAGACTCTGACTGCTTTATTGTTAAGGTCTATATCAGCAAAAGTTCACCTGCTCAGTAGCAGTGCAGTATCTCCTCCAGTGCGTTACCTCTTGATGGCTTGACATTGACTGCTCCCAGTGGACTGCTGGGGCTGTGGCAGGTCAGGCTGGGCTGTGGCTGTGGATGGGAGGGTTGAAATGAGTCGCGTGGGTGCATTGCCACTGAGGTGGCACAGAAGATGGGACATCCCCCCCAAAAAAGTTGACCTACTTAGTTTTGCTTGACTGAGTGACACTGACCTGTTTAATTAAAAAAAGGCCTATATCAGCAAAAGTTGACACGTTCAGATTTGCTTGACTGACACTGACCAATTTAGTGATGAGGCCTCATCAGCAAAAATGACATATATTCAGAAATACTTGAACGACACTGACATATTTATAAAGTAAGTCCTATGTCATTGACCTTTTCAGGTTAACCTGACAGATACTGGAAACGTTCAAAGTTTATAGCAGGAAAAGTTGGCGTGTTGAGAATTGCCTGACCGACACTGGAATCTTTATGAATAAGCTCTACATCAGCAAAAGTTGATGGATCAGAATTATGTGAACTGACAGATTTATTGTTTAATTAAGGCTATATAAGCAAGAGTTGACTTTTTTATATTGCCTGTGAAATGAATAAACATTTGTCAACAATCTTCATTTATTTCAAACAAGCTGAGAAAAAGAGTGAGTATGAACATGCCTGTGTATACAAGCATGTAAAAATGAGGGAGCATGCAACCGTATTTGTCGACATATGCATAACCAAAGATTGGGCATCATATTTCGATTTAAGTCAAGTGCATTCACCCTTTACCATGAGTGATTGATAGGTAAAGAGAAAGAACTTCTGAGTTATTTATTTCTTGTATCATGTGATGCTTTGTGCGAATGAAATTTGAATGATTTGATAAAGTTTTCAATCTTTCAGGCATCATAATTCAGTGAAGCAAGTTTACAGTAAGGCAAATTTTGGATGAAATCTTTAGAGATGATCTTTCAAATGACTGGAAAAAAGGTAAACATGAAAGCCATGTAAGTGTATGCAATTGCAGAAAATATGTTTGTCTATGACACTCGCAGGTTTCATTTACGATTATTTTATCACAATGCAGTAATAAGGCCTGCCAGAATGAGTAGTGATGAAATCATGAAAGATACATTTATCCCCCATTTATCAGTGTCACTGGATTATTCAAACCATCAAAATTCAACATGTTGTAGAAGGCAGGAAAAAAAGACATTGGGGAAAAAATAGGAGGATGAAGGCCCCAGCAATTTAAAAAAAAAAAAAAAAAAGTGGGAAAAATGGGAGGTTGGAGGACCAAAAAAAAAAGTATAAAATGTTTATACTGTTAACAAGAAAATGGCATCTCTTTTGATGTGCCAGCCTGGAGTTAAGACAGCTGGAATAAAGCAACCTATTTCTTCCCTCTGAACAGCCGGAACATGCCACAATGTGAACGTCACACACTCAGTGGGTTTTTTTTTTTTTTTAGACTGAAAAGGGTTAAATATCCTGAAGAGGGAGCCTGGGTGCCTGTGTGAACAGGTGATTGAACTTTTTTCACAGAAGATCTTCTCATCCAGTTAAATGCACTATGTATTTAGTCACCTACCATTAAGGTATGAGGGTTCATTTAATTAAATGTGACTCCATGCTTTTTAACTGGAAGCAAATATACAACCAGTAGTTGATTTAAAAAAAAAAAAAAGGATTAAGTGTTTCCCAATTGTTCTGAAAAAAAATTATTTAAAAAAAAAAGGGGGGGGGGGGGGGACCCTGTGCTGTCTGTTGTGGTAATTCTCACTAGATTCAACTCTGGTATGCTTTTTGTACTCCCAGTTCTTATAGAACAGGGAGTTCTTTAGAATGGGAACGAAGAAATGCTGTGTGTGTGTGTGTGTGTGTGTACGTGTGTGTCTGTCTGTGTGTCCGTGGTCAAAATGTGTTCCACTCGCTCCAGACAAAACTACTGGGCCGATCTTTCTGAAAATGTGTAGGTATGTTCATTATGGGCCACGGATGATGCCCTATGTTTCAGTTTACCGTTATAGCCGTTACTAACGGCTGTAACGGCCTGTAACAGTTTTTCTTCTTTACGGAATATCTCAGAAAGTACTTGGCCGATCTTTGTAAAAATGAGCAGTTACGTTCATTATGGGTCACGGATGATGCCCGATGTTTTAGTTTACCTCGTTATAGCCGTTACTAACGGCTGTAATGGTTTTTCTTCTTTATGGAATATCTCAGAAAGTACTTGGCCGATCTTTCTGAAAATTTGTAGGTATGTTTATTATGGGTCACGAATAATGCCCGATGTTTTAGTTTACCATTGTAGCCGTTACTAACGGCTGTAACGGCCTGTAATGGTTTTTCTCCTTTATGGAATATCTCAGAAAGTACTTGGCCGACCTTTATGAAAATTAGCAGGTATGTTCATTATGGGTCACGGATGATGCCTGATGTTTTAGTTTGCCCGTTATAGCTGTTACTAACAGTTGTAACGGCCTGTAACGGTTTTTCTTCTTTATGGAATATCTCAGAAAGTACTTGGCCTATTTATAAGTGGTTTGGATGGTCTTGTGACAAATCGGAGCCTCTGTCCATTTGTAAGTGATGTAATGCTGAAAATGGATTAAGCAACCGTTAAAAACCGTTATTCTGCCGTTATTTCTTATATATAGGTGGATTTTAATGAAATTTGGTATATAGAAAGGTTGTTACACACAAATGGCACTTCTATATAGTGTTTCAAAATTTGACCGTTAAAAACCGTTATTCTTGACATATTGTCCAATTTGGATGAAATTTCATATGTACACAGGCTTTAGCCCAGTGAGGACTAAAATACCGGTTTCAAAAGTGTATATCGGTTATATAACCGTTATTTTGCCGTGATTTTTTATATATTGGTGGGTTTTAATGAAATTTTGTATATAGAAAGGTTATCACACACAAATGGCACTTCCATGTAGTGTTTCAAAATCTTACCGTTAAAAACCGTTATTCTTGACATATTGTCCGATTTGGATTAAATTTGGTATGTACACAGGCTTTAGCCCATTGAGGACTAAAATACCGGTTTCAAAGTGTATATCGGTTATATAACCGTTAAACCGTTATTCTGCCGTTATTTCTTATTATATAGGTGGATTTTAATGAAATTTTGTATATAGAAAGGTCATCACACACAAATGGCACTTCCATGTAGTGTTTCAAAATCTGACCGTTAAAAACCGTTATTCTTGACATATTGTCCGATTTGGGTTAATTTTGGTATGTACACAGGCTTTAGCCCTGTGAGGACTAAAATACCAGTTTCAAAAGTGTACATCGGTTAAATAACCGTTTTAAAACCGTTATTTTGCCTTTATTTCTTATCTCACAAAGCACTTGGCCGATTTATAAGCGGTTTGGAAAACTGGGAGTACGTTTATATGCTTCACATCTTGTTTATGATTAATCTGTGAAACTACAATTCAAGCAATATTATTTGTGGTTGCATTGAAAAGATCTAATTAAAACAAATTTTGTTTGTTCCTTTGCAGATATACGCATCAAGATAATGGCTTTGGCATGTATGAAATACCTTTCACTGGAGGCTTACAGTTGTAAGTATTGGAAGGTACATTGTTTTGTATATTTTCATTGTAAACATTGATGAAAATGTGTGTGCATGCACCTGTTTGTATGCAGCAGTCCTCATCAGTCTGAACATATGATCTCAAGCTCCCAGAAATGTGAAAAGTGTTTTTTGTTGTTAAGATATACATATAGATCTTATAATGCCTTAAGCAGACAGATAACTGAAGTAAATGATGACTCTGCATACATTATAATGTAATGCTTATATTTAGGGTTTAAAAAAAAACAGTGAAGAAAAATTCTTGATATTTTCCTCAGAAATTTAGTGAAAAGTCTGAAATGAGTATTTCCTCAGGTACTTTCTAATTGATCAGCAGTCTGATTCTTGGTATTCATTTCATTCAATATGTATTCTATCCAGTCCTGAATGCTTGTATAAATGAGTTTTTGAAGTGACACAATGTGAGGTATTTGTGTGTGCATGTGCAGCAGAGATGCTTTAGTTTTAATGTTATGTGTATCATAAGCTGGAATCTGTAGTAGTGTGCTGTGAAGTTTACAAGGTAATTTGAGAAAAATAGGGACGGGAATTGTAGGTAACTTTAAAAGAATGGCTATAGAAATTTTTTTGAGGGGATTTGGAATCTACCATCATCCATCAATAAATTTTGTTTTTAAATTTCACGCCACTATTCTGGGAAGGTTCATCCCATCGTACAAGACTCCCTTAATTCTTTTTCCTGTCTGCAAAAGTTGTTTATCAGGGTTTTTTTTTTGTTTATGTTGTCAAAGACAGCTCCATTGTTGCTGTGGGTTTGTTGATCTAGAAGCGTGCTGCATATTGGAACTAGGTTTGTCATTTCGCTAGCACACCAAATCATCTCACCCAAAAGACTAGTACACGCAATAGTTTATCATCTTGCCTGAAAGACTGGCACACCCAAAAGTATCCTGAAGGTTGGTTTCAAAGTGAGGTGACTGCAGGCGGAAATTGACACAAACTTTTCGAGGAATTTGAAATAACTGCCAGTTAACATGGACAAGCAAATTAGAAAACATGATGCATTTTGACCTCTTAGTTCTTCATCAGGCAAGGTGAACAACATCGGGACAATGAAAATAAACATGAACAAGCAATCGCTTATCTTCTCAAATTCGAAGTAAGTGATTGCTGTTCTTCACTTTTGTTGTCCTAAGTGTTTATCTTGCCTGAAGAAGACCTAAGAGGTTGAAACACTTCGTGTTTTGTCATGTAACATGTTTGTCCATGTTAACTGGCAGAGTTATTTCAAATTCCTTTTGAAATTTATCCTCAAGGTCCTACGATCTTGCAGTGAGGGGGGAGATAAGAACGATGAGAAACACCCCACATGAGATTCAGACCTTGGACCCAGAATTCTCTCACATCTTGAGCAAATGTATTAGCTTTATCCGCTTGACCTCCTTTCGTGGATGGTCGGCCAAAGTCACCATGCTTCATCCACCATTAACGGCTGCTTGGAATTCTGAAACACTAAGCCCTTAGCTGTTGCCCCTGTCATCAGGTGGTTCAGTGTTCACTTGATTTTAGATATGAAACGTGTTCTGTCTGTCCATGTCTACAGCTTTCACCTGATCAGCAGCTCCAAATTTGGCATCATGACTCGTGGCAATCTGGGCAGATCAGTCAAAAGTGAATCACTTTTGTGCAGGACAGTCGCCATTTTAATCTGATGGTTACGGTGAAGCAACGTGATGTTGGGATTCAAACTGGGGCCTGGGCAAAGGGATAGGGCTGGGAGGGGTGGGGGGGATAAGAAGGTGGAGAGAAGGTAAGTCATGACATGAAGGAGGTTGAAGATAAAAGATGGGGGGGGGAAAGGAGGGGGGAAGAAGTTAGTTATACAGCACGTGTTTTAAATTGTGTCTTGTGATGGGTGCTGTGATTGTAAACAGTTATCGAGGTTTGTAGGATTCTTAAAGGTTTGAAAAAGGGTGGAGCAGTTCAGGTATCCTTTTTATTGCCCCGGAAGTCTGAAATTGTCTAAATTTGATGTTGTTCCTTCCAAAAGAAAACAAACATGATTTTGTGGATGTTGCAAGTGAACTCGGTTTAAAAACCTAGAATATTTTTAGGTACTTGGAGTGTAAGTGAGTGTGGATTGTGAAGCGCTTAGAGTTTGTTCTCTAGCCAAGAATAGGCGCTATATAAGTACTCATTATTATTATTATTAATTAAGAAATCAGTCCTACCACTTGTAGCATTATGACGAATGAATTCTGCTTTCATTCTGATTTTATTGATGGAAGTATTGGTAAAGGTAAGGTTATGCAGAAGTTTTTGTGTTAGTGTCACTAATAAGCAGTCTTCAGTATATGTTGAGTTTAGAAATTTGATCCAGTTGGATTTTGAATATTGAAAATTTAGTGTGGTTGGGTTTTTAATGTTAGGTGAAAGTTTCTTTGAGTACAGACTCTGTTTATGGTCAGTCACAAAATTTCCTCCCAGATTTTGGTATATTAATGGACTTTTTTTTTGCAAGATGTCTTAGCACCTTCTCCTCTGAAACAGGATGAGGGATAGAAGGTTAATACAGTCAACGTTTAGGTACTTGGTGAGACCTCAGTATCAGGCGTTTGGAGTAGGGGCACCCTCTTGTCAAAGATCAAGCACAAGCAAAAACACTTTCAAATTTTGCTCATTACTATTCTGTAATGTTAGGGGTCATTTTTTTTTATTCAGTTAATCCAAAAGTGAAAAAAAGTTTTTGTTTTAAAAGTGGAGAAAGAGCTGGAGGAGGATGGTGAGGACAGAAAAGGAAGGGGATGAAGGAGGGTAGTACTCAGATAATCTTTTGGGGGCTTCAGAGAATTTGTTTTTCTTTTCATCATATTTTTACAGTGATACCTTTGCTTTTTTTTTTCAGGCGTGTGTTAATGGGTGCTGCATGTTCCGCTACGTCTCGTGCCATTATAGAAACACCTCTTGATTACGTTAAGGTAACATACCTATTTTTGTCATGTGGATTTTCTGTTCCTCTGTCTCTCTACAAACTGGGGAAAAAGAATGACTACAAAGGTTACTCAAGTCAGCAGAACCGAAAAAAACATACATCACCCCAAAAATAAAACTGTGTTGTGAAAGGACAATGATGTCGAGCTCCCAACAAATCATTTCTTGTCAACAGTCTAATGAATCTGTCATTGATTCATTTATCCATCAGCCTTCAATCATTTGTAGTGTGGTCTCAAAACTTGAGGGATATGGTGTAGTGTGTATGGACTACTCCACACACAGTGACACATTGATGAAACTGAAACCGTCAGATGTGTAGGGAATGTAAAATAAAGATCAATTCTTCAAGTGACTCATTAATGACTGGGAAATTGAGATTTTCTTGCGGTGATGGACTGTGATTTTTTTTTAGAGGGAAATATCCTCAGCCGTGCCTAGAAAAAGTAATGTATCGGTTTGGATAGTAGTTGAGTTCAGTTCAGTGGTTATTTTAACATCTGTTCATCATCAGTGATATTAGAGAAAGCAGTCTATCAAAATCAACGGTGTATAAGTAGTTCTTTAAATTTCATAACAGGGAATGTAGAGCTTGGAAGATCATAATGTCATGGGACCCCCACCTACTGTCTGTGTGCCATTAAACATCAACATGAGGCACAACTCATGAAGCACAACTCATGGATACTTTCATGGTGCTGCAAGATTAGCTTTCTCGCCTGGAAGCGTTGCTTGAATTTCCGCAAACACTTCAGAGTCAGGAAGTGTTGCATCCACTGCGCCCCCACATTCTCTGGAAGAGCAAAGTAGCATGATGTAAGTACCTGCTACACAGGTTTGATGGGGGCAGATCAGACCATGTGTGGGATGATGTAAGTACCTGCTACACAGGTTTGATGGGGGCAGATCAGACCATGTGTGGGATGATGCAAGTACCTGCTACACAGGTTTGATGGGGGCAGATCAGACCATGTGTGGGATGATGCAAGTACCTGCTACACAGGTTTGATGGAGGCAGATCAGACCATGTGTGGGACAATAGAACAGGAGGTGAAACATGGATTTACAAATATGATTTGGGTGTAAAGCAACAGTCTACCATATGGGTGTTCCAGATGAAAATCTAGCAGTAAAATCTAAAACATTTATATATAAAATCTGTGAATGGTATATGTCATTCAGCTGAGGCTGTTTTCTCCCCTACAAGTGATCAACCAACCATTGCTCGACAGCTTTCAGAGACATTTAAAACATATTCACTCAGACACCGCTGAGCTCGCAGCATTGGTCTTGGCACGTCAGATGATCTTGAAAACGAAACATGAAAACTTCCTCATTCTCTCAGACTCCACTCTGCACAGGAGATCATTGCAGGCCATAACCTCAAGCACCTTCATATTCTGAATTTGTTACAGTTGTACACCTCTCTGAAATCAGATGCTTACCGCATAGTTTTTGCTTGGGTTCCTGGTTATGTCATTTGAGACAGTGAGGTGATCGATCAACTTGTCAAAAATGCTGCAAGTAGAATTGAGCAGATCCTCTATCCCTCACACAGATCTGAAATCCAAAACTCTGGTTATGGCAAAGACCTCAGGGAAAAGGAATTGAACTCATTGACCGATAGCAAATTATTTGATATCTGTCCATATCGTAAGGAGTTTTTAACCATGTGCCGCTGGGGGATGTACAGAAGAATGTTTTGTGCTGATGGCATATTGGCGGTGCTTTTTACACCCACCCGTGTTTCTTAAAAGGCAAAGAAACTTCACGGTGCGTTCTATGCTGTGTGATGTACCACTCACCATGAAACTAGAGAATAAGTGTTGTATATTTGATTACAGTGAATGACATTCATATTGCATCAGTTGGTGATATTCTTCCAAGAGCAGTTTCTCTGTCTACTTTATTCCCTCGATAGCCTCAAAAGTTGTCTGACATGCTTGCATTAGGTGTGAAATATGGAGTTGTGGTTGCTTTTAATTTCCTCAGATGCATTGTTATTTGTAGCCTGAGTTAGCCCGATCAGCTGGACGACATGATTCAACTTGTAACTGATGTAATCATGTTGTCAGGCCATGTTGGGGACTTCTAGCTGAATATTAGTTTTAGCATGAGAGTTGTGTATCTTTAAATGCAGGTTCTTTTTCTGTGTTTTATTATTGATTTGTTTTGTGTTAACCATAATTTACTCAGGTTGTAAGGCATGTATTGTACATGATGTGATAGAAATAACCATGGAAAGTTTTTTCCTTTTTACTGAATTTGTTAACTTAAGTAAGTCTGCATTATTTCACATGAATTGATTAAAGGTCTACTTTAGAGATGTTCGATAATTTGTTAAATACAGGTCTACATGTCATATAACTAAGTATGGTATTCTTTTCTTTTTTTTTTAAATCGCCAGAAGAAGTTAATAGAAGTCACTTGATGGACTGGTCGTCAGCCGCGACTTACACAACAAGCCAACGCCAAGTGAAATCAACACGAGTTGCGATCCCCCACAGCCTAAAAAGTCATGAGGGGGTGGCAGATATTGTGCTGTAGGCGTGTGCAGCAGCTCAGCATGAGACGGATATTCTTGCACGCATTTCCATCTGATCCAGATACTCGAAAGAAGTGGATTCGGTTCATGCAACCATGTTGGGCCACAAAGTTCTTTTTACCACATCGGTTCCAGCTGGACAGCGGAAACAAGCTATTCTGACAATTGCCGAACCCGTTCGAGTGGATCAAAAACTTCGTCTGCATTGTGCGCGTATGCTTTGAAGGCGGAGTGGTAAGCTCGTACAGATGAGTACGATAGCCGCACGTTTATTCTGTTCTTATCTATGGACAGATCACACTTGTTAAATTGAATGAACACGTTAAGGCTTGAGGAAGGAGAACCTCCGCTCGCCGTCCATGCGTGATCGCATCAAGAAGTCAGTCGGTAGCTAGCCTCCCTCGAGACTTCGGTAAAGTCCGTACGCCTTCGGAATGCTGTGTTCGGGCGTCCACCTGGAACTGAATAGTTCGTTTCCGTGGTCCAGCTGGAACTGACGTGGTAAAAAGAACTTAGCGTTCAAACTGATAAGGTAAAGGCCTTGCAGAAACATCCCCAGAGTCACATTGGCTGTCGCAATCATGGTCACTGCTTTTACATGATAAATTAAATACCGAGCGAGATGTGCAAGAACCATCAGAATCGCTTTCTGTCGCCATCGCTGACACTCATGTGACGTCACATCCAAGAGCAGTAAAGCCATGCCAAGATTTAGTTGATTACCTCCCGTTTTCTTGATTACAGGTGAAAATGCCCACTTTCGCGTATCGATTTAGTGTGATCGAGAGCGAATCGGATGTTTATTTTACCAGTTTATCAAACATTTCATATTTCTGCATAAGCTGACCAATTATCGAAAACCTCTAAAGTAGAGCCTCTGCAAGTTCTCTGTTTCATTAAGTTTTAAGCCTGTGCTATTCCCTTGAATCAGTTGAATCTGAAAGGTCTTTCTTCAAGTTGTTAAGCCTGCATTATTTTATATGAATGAGTCAAACCAACCACAGAAAGTTTGTTTCTTAAGATATTAGGGCTATAGTATTGTACATGAATCCATTGAACCACTCATTAAAAGTTCTCTTGTTTACTCAGTTTTGTTAGGCCAGCATTATTTTTCGTGAATTGATAAAGCCAGTCCTGGAACCGAGTTGTTGGGCCTGTATTAGTTTACATAAATCAGTTGAGTCAGCCATGGAAAGTTATCTTCTTTACTCAAGTTGTTAGACCTGTAATTATTAATTGACATGGATTCATGTTACCAGGCATGGAAAGTTCTTCCTTTACTCCCATTCTTAGACCTATTTCTATATGAATCCTTTGAACTAGTTATGGAAAGTTCTTTCTTTATTCAAGTTGTTAGGTGTGTATCATTGTTATTCATGGATCCATTGAACTAGCCTTTTCTTTATACGTTATCTCCCGTTTCCCCTCCAGTGACATTTTTCCATGCTTCTCGTTTCCATTCCCTCATACACAGCCACATCCGGATTGTCCTATGGTAGGCCCAGCTCTAGAGTTCACAGGGAACAGTCAGTATGAAGCCATCATGAGGCAACCCACCAGAGGAGACACTGCAGTGCTAGTAAAAGTTCTCAGGTTGTCAGTCTAACTGGTCATTGGTTTTTTCATGTTTTTGAATGTTTCAACTGTTTGAACAGACCATTGAAGGTTCATGTTTTACTGATGTTGTTAGATTTGTACATGTTCCTGTTATGATGCTGCTTGGCAAACGTCCACCATCATAACAGAAACATGCACAAGCATATAATTATTACATATGAGGTGATGATGCTGTTTTCAGGTGCGCGGCCAGACAGACCAAAAGTGGAAGCTTACAAAAGTTTACACAGTGAGTTGTTTTGATGTGAACATGGAGAATATTTTTGCTTTGTTTTTGTAAGATTTTCTTGTGCTTTATGTGCGTGATTTATTAGTACTACAGTGACCTTTTTACTGATAGGTTTTTGTTTCAGAAACATCTTTCGCTTGCTAGACCATGTTTTATGGAACTACAGAAAAGGAATGTGTATATTTTTGTATTGTTTTAGGAGGGGTTTCAGAACTCTTTGTTATGCATGATACCATGGTTTTTGAATTTATAAATAAGGGACTTTAATTATAAATGGTGATAAAAAAAAGAACATTTTTGCAGTGGGATATCTGAAACATCATCATAACATACACATTATAATAGCAAATGAGAGGAAGAAGTACACATGTATACAGTCATACATAAATAAACGTTAATAGTAAAAAAGAAATTATACATACACACAAGCATATGAATATAACAGGGCAAAGCTAAAAGACTACAGTATCACATTGGGCAAACATTTTTGTCTTTGTAGCCAACTGTACCCAAATTATAGATGATGCTTAGTGTGGTTTGGTCAGTTAAGAAAAATGAAACAATGTAACGGTTAGATTTCACACTTCTCCCGCTTTCTTGTACAGACACATAGACTAACATGTCCAACACATCATCAGGAATAATAGTAGGAACAGTCAGAGAGAAAAGAATAATGACTAAATACAGATAGATAAAAACAATTGAAAATGCCTCGGTAAAAAGAAGTGTTAAAAAAGTGTGGCCTGCAAAATCACATTGAGTGAAATGAATTAACAAAAGGTCGTAGAATAATGACTGTTCTTGTGGGAAAAAGGGAAAAAAATGGACAGCAGCACCATTTTGTTCCTTGGGACATGTTTGGGCTGTTATTTCAGATAAGCCGTGAAGGTATGTAACCACAATGCAAAACTTTTGGCATCAAATGAGTAGCCAACATTTTTGTAAAACACACCCACAGAAAAGTATATGAGGATTAGGAGGGAGAGTGACAAAACACAGGTACAGAAATAGAGAGAGGGAAGGAATGGGTGAGTTGTGTTAACGCTGAAAATGAAAGTGGAACGGTAGACTGGATGAGAAAATAAGTGAAGAAATCTCTGTGTTTGCCGTTCTTCATCCTCATTATCACCCTTCATTGTTTTCTATTTGTAATCACCCTCATGATATAGCATCAAAACGTTTTGCATTGTCATAAAATGTCTTGATCAAGTCATTTGCCGAGCAGAAGCCTGTAGAAGTGCATATGGGATGAAACTTTGTGATGATTTTTTTTCCCCCATCACTCTATTAAACTTCATTTCATTTAAATTGAGCAGATGGGTTTTTAGTGCTTTTTTTTTCTTTTAAATTGTATCGTTTTGGGGACGTAAGTTATGGGTTAGCAAATTCCAGAGGGTTGGTGCTTAATGAAAAAAAGATCAATCTGCTTTAGTGTTTGCACACACAAAACGCATACCTGCTTACTGAACATATTCTTTGCACGTTGCCAGGGCTTTGGTGTTACGTGGGTGAGGACTATGGGCTTGATGTCCACATTCTTCATAACGGTAGACTCGGGGCGGAGGCACTTCCCAGAGTACTTCAAACGCCCGCTGCTCGGCCCGTTTTTGACGGCGGGTATTGCTGCCACGCTGGCCTGGTGGGTGGTTTGGCCGTTGGAGTATATGAAGTGCCAGGTTCAGAGTGGATATGGCCAGTGAGTAGGAGTCTTGGGTTTTTTTTTTTTTCTTTTTAATCCACAGGTGTGTTTTGTGTGTGTACACCCTGCAGTGTTCTGTGACTGTATTAAATGGATTGATCTGAGCGGTCGCTTTTGGACTTGAGCATCCATCGACATGACATACCCCTTTATTTTCAGGAATATATTACCTCTGTAAATAAAGCTAGGGTATGATAGGCACACCAGTTTCACTGCAAAAAAAATCTTGTCTGTAGCGCTGCTTGAAGCTGTAGTCGTAATGTATGCACTGGAGGCGGAGAAAGCTAACCTTTGACCCATTACCAACCCGTCAGTTTGTCCACTTTACAGTTGTCATTTTCACTCGTGTTGCTGGGGTGTTTCTCTTTCAATCACTTTGACTGAAATCCTGCCTCACAGCAACAGTGCATGTGCTTGATCACTGTGAAGAAATGTCGGTGTTTAACGTTCATACAGGTGTGTGAAAATATTTTGCCAGATATAAATGCAAACTGAAGAGAAAGATATCTGACCTTGTGTGTTGTTGTTTTCTTTATGCTGTTTTCCTAATGCATCAGAATATGCAGGTGGAATAGGCATGAGCATGCAGAGTGAGCACATGCTGTGTTCTGTGCACTGGATTAATTTTGTTGTGTAAATGCTATGATACTCAGCCATAGTCTGTGTGCGCGCGCGTGTGTGTGTGTGTGTGTGTGTGTGTGTGTGTAGATACATCCATTCTGTACACAATGTTGAAGGTTTATCTGTAAGAAATTCATGAAGATATCATCCATGAAGTAGATAACAAGACAGAAGGCTGCAGGAAGTTCAGATATTGAAATCATCGTAAGACAGTGCATCTGGGTGAACGTTCTTTCTAGAAAAATCAGTGTTCTTATTTCCCTGGTGAAAATTACTGTTTGATGTTTGTGTGGACTAACTGGTAAACAATCATGTTCGTGTAGTTGTGAGATTGATGTTGGTTTCTGTTGATGTGTGCTTTGTGTGGACTAACTGGTAAACAATCATGTTCGTGTAGTTGTGAGATTAATGGTGGTTTCTGTTGATGTGTGCTTTGTGTGGACTAACTGGTAAACAATCATGTTCGTGTAGTTGTGAGATTGATGTTGGTTTCTGTTGATGTGTGCGCTTGTGATGATTGACATATACTTAGCGCCATTAAAAACGCACGGGTCCGAAGAACAAAATAATTCGACAGAGGTAAATCAGTTAGGGGTATGAAAACTTTAATGTTGAATGACAAAGTCATGAACAGAAAAGAAGTGCGCAATGGACAACATGTGCTGAACATTTGGCGTTCAGTAATCGCAAACACAACTGGCGTCAAAAAAGCAAAGTCACCATTCAATACCGGGTGTGGCCAGACACGCTGGGCATGAGCGTTGCGACAAGCACATGAAACACGGACAGCTGAAGACAGCCGTGGCACGCCACCAACCTGCCCCACGTAACAACCAGGAACTGATTCAGGCTGTGCAGGACGAGTGGAATCGGATCCCGCAACACAGGCTCATGATACTGGTGCGATCCATGCGTCGTCGCTGCACGGCTTGTTTGGCAGCCAGAGGGGGACACACCCGGTATTGAATGGTGACTTTGCTTTTTTGACGCCAGTTGTGTTTGCGATTACTGAACGCCAAATGTTCAGCACATGTTGTCCATTGTGCACTTCTTTTCTGTTCATGACTTTGTCATTCAACATTAAAGTTTTCATACCCCTAACTGATTTACCTCTGTCGAGTTATTTTGTTCTTCTGACCCGTGCGTTTTTAATGGCGCTAAGTATATATCCACTCACATTGTTTACATCTGTGTGAGATGAAGCACTCAGTGATGTGCGTCTTTCCACCTGCTCTGTAAATGGGATTACTGTTTTCATTCCAATGTTTCGGGTGCTGAATATATTCATCAGAATGATTGGTAAAGGTCATGTCTGTATCATTGGAATGCTTATTCTCAGGATATTGAATGAAACTAGCACATACAGACATGCACAAGTGTGTGCGCATTCACACAGAGGTATTTTTCTGGGTATGTGTGTGTTTTGTTGCGGTTTTTTTTTTTGTTGGTTTGTCCGTTTTACAGGACTTTTTTGGAATGTGTATGTTGCTTTGTGTGATATTTCCAACGTCTATGGCTGAGATTAGTTACAATGTACTAAGTTTGGGTCCCATCTTTCAATACAAACACAGCAGTCATGAGTAGAAGTACCAGACTGAGAAAGACATAGTCAGAAAAAAGACTGATGGTGATGTGGTGCCTTCTGCAGACAAATGTCGGTTCTACAACGGATGAGGCTGGTGATCAGGGAACGAGGGGGGTTCTTCGCCCTGTACCGCGGTCTGACGCCTGGCACGCTGCGCAGCTTCTTCGCAAACGGCGCCAGCATGATTATCATGTCCTATGCACATCGAAAGGTGTCGGAGCTGGGCCTCAGGGGTCAGAAGGTGTAAACTTTTCGTTTTGGCAATGGAAGTGTTGAAGAGATCTCCAGTCCTGAAAGTGGGTTGTGGCAGGCTGCGGCTTGGTTTCAGGATTGGACTATTTCAGGTAGTTTGCCATAGATATGTGACCGTGCCTCATTTAAACCTAGTGCTTTAAAACGCACACATAACATTGAGAAAAGAGTGAAAGTCCTTGTGTGGAGTTTTTTCAAGCTGCATAAACTATTTCCTGTATTAAAATGTTGAAAACATTGTCAGTCTGTGGTTAAACGCAATAGTACTCAAAATATGACCAAGTGAATTAAGATGTTGGAAAGATTATCAGCCTATAGTAAAAATGCAATGTTGCTCAAAGTATGACTAAGTGACAGCTCAAATAAAATAACAAATATACTAGGAGAGTGAGGTAAATAGTGTTTAGCCGAGGAAAGTAAAAACAATCACATTCTAAGAATCTTGATCCCACTGATGTGATCAACCTTTGTTGTGTACAGCAGCAAGTCATAGTGGCCTAATTCAGGTTATCGGTGATTGCGATTATACTTTTTATGTCCAGCGTATCATTTGCATTAGACGTCAACTATTTTCCTACATTGCTTGAGTCATACTTCAGTGTTTGACCACAGGGCTCAAAGAACACACACCAATGATATTGATCGTCTAGCCCACAAAATTTTGCACCAGTCCGTCATTGCTAAGTCTGTCTAGCCTTTCAGATTTTCAGCAATTTTTGCAGATGGTTTTAATCTGTTCTAGTAACTTGCAGAGTTCCCACTTCCAGTTGAATTAACTAATTTAAGCAGAAAGTGAGAGTATGAGAAGAAAAAGATATTTCAGCGAAAAACAAATAAGGGGAGAAAACAATGAAAAGATGCGTTTTTGGTTTACCAGCAGACGACGCTGTCGTCACGAAATCTTGTGTACACTTCTTCGTTAAAGTGGGCAGTCACCATTTTGTCCTGCAGGTTGAAGACACTGTAGGTGTACTCTGATGTTGTGCATCAACCAGACTCAGTACAAGTTAAAGAATTTGACAAAGCGTCTACAAACAAATGGTCTTTGTTGTTGTTTGATGGAAAAGTGGATAATACAACACTTGATGCTCAGGTTTACACCAGACTGCACCATTTTGAAAACAAGCTTCAAACATTTTCAAAGTGAGGGGGGACAAATCTGCTGGACCTCCATAGAATTTCATGGATTTTTCCTTTCCAAATTGGTAGCCTTGATTTTGTCAAGTACTTTTTTTTTCTTACCAAGTGTTACTGTTTATATGGCAAACACATAGTTTGACAGGAAGTCACTTTTTTTTAAAAACTTTTGTAGCTTCCTAACTAAAGAGCTGCTGATAATAATGAGAGTGTTTTTAAGATTTTGTTAAAAAAGATGACTAAATGAGGCTGAAAGCCACTAAGTATTCTGTTTTGTTTCGATCATGCTAACCAGAAAAATTACTCGGGAAGAGGAATAACAAAAGATCATCTTTGTCTTAATGTCCAGGAACCCCAAAGCACAGGAACAAAACCTAGCTGATCCTGATCATAATGAGTATGTGTTGCTTGTTTTCAGATCAGCCAGACTGAGATTCTGTCTTGCTGATCTGGAAACAAGCAACACATTTTTCTGTTCTTGTTTTGTTGTTGTGATTGTTTTGTCGTTGTTATTATTGCTTTGTTATTTTGTTTGTTTCTTCTGGAAGACTTCAACCCCTGTGAAAATCCGGGATAGCTCTGTGATGTATTTGTGATGAGGAATGCTCTCTCTTAAAAAAAAAAAAGATCAGAATTGTTTTACTTGATGCCGCTCATTAAACAATGTGATTACTCCGAGGAAAATGCAGCATTAATTTTTTGTTTGTTTGAATCTTTTTTCGGGGGTAGATGAATGGTATTGGTAATCTGTTTTTATGTGTACATATATTTTTTTATATCACTTTTCTCTCATTCGCTGGTTGGCTGGTCCATCTATCTGTAGGTTTGCCACAGAGTTTTTGTTTTTCTTCTGTGGATTGGATTGTTGGGCACTCATATTCAATAGGTGATTGTTTTTCCTCTGAAACTTTGTTGAAGTCAAAAGTCGTAAATTCATCATGAGGCGCGGCAACTCAGGTTTTGTCAACGAAGGCAGCCAATTGCAGCATCCTGAGAGCTGCTGCCCCAGATTTTTTTTTCCCCATTTCTGATTTGAGTCTTTACATTGCTTATGGAAAAGAAGCAGTCATAGCATTGATTCAGCTACTTTTGTCCACTATTTATGGATGCAAGGGTCAGCCTCCAGTCTCATTGTAGAGATCAGCAACCACAACAACAACAACAACAAAAAGGAGACAATGCCTGCATTACTAACAAAGCTGGTGATTTGTTTTGTGCCAGTCATGGTGCACTGTCACAGATGAAATGTAGCAGTTCCAAATGTGGAACACCACCGTTAACGAAGATATTAAATCTCTCATCCATCCCCCACTCCTGCCTCCCGCATCAACACACCTCCTGAACACCTACCCATGCCACCCTCTCCTGCCTTTCATCCTTTCTGTGGAGAATAGTAAGTCTCTGCAAGTTTAAATTCTTCTCCATGGAAAGAAGGAAAGGGGGGGGGGGGGGGGGGGTGTTCTTCAGTATGAACATGAGGTTTTTTTGTTTGTTCTGATGCCTTGTTCCCTGTAAAACATGGATGAAACCACACATCTAGAAATGCCGGAAACCGGAATTTGACCACGCTGTTTGTTTGGAGATCCTGAAATCACGATAAGTCCGGGTCAGTTTTTTTTCTCGAACGTCTTGGAAAAACTATGTCCTGATTACACCGTCCAATCCAGGTTTTTATATTCTAAACTGATCATACCTTCGTCATTTTGCCGAGAGAATGCAAATGCTACTTTGGCCAGTAATCATGTACTGTTTATTGGTCCTAATGAAGATAAGTCTGCGGTTGATGCTAGTGTTCAGAACTTTTGTTTTCACATACCACCCACAGTAGAGGCTTCTTCAGGGTAGTAACCACCAAATCTTACATTAACTACGGTGAAATAGGTTCTTTCTGACAAGTTACTTTCAAACCTGATTCATCAGCATGCTTTGGCACAGAGGCATGCTCTCTCGCCAATTTTGTTTATGTTTCCGGACACGCCAAAAAACTGACACGGCCCGAAGTCATTTCGCGCACGGAAGTGAGCAAGAGTTGTGGCTCTTTGGATTTCCCCTCCTACGGATAGCTTTTTTTATTTTTTATTTTTTTTTAACATTCTGTTTATATGATAGATTTCAACTTGATTTATTTCCATTCATATTACAACTCTTATTTTTCATGCCTGATTTATAATAATCAGGAGATTGGTACATCCTTAAAGCTTGTCACCTTAGTGTATTATTAATACAACTTATATATAAGGTTTAGTAGAACTTCTTTCATAAATAGTTTTTTAAAAAAAGGAAAAAGTATACATTTCACATGACTATTTGAGCTTCCACTAGAAGTTAACTCCATTGGCACTGAAGAAGCTGGGAAAAAAGGAACATCTGCATCACCAGCAGCAGTGCACAGATGACCAGAATCATTGGATTCCGTCAAACCATAAACATCAACAATTCAGCACAGGTGCATGTCACGTCATCAGGTCTTTGCACCCAGTCACCAGGTTTTAGTATCCACCAGCAGCCTGAAACAGGAGGTGACGTTTATAGTCGGGCCCTCCTCCTCCTGTTCTCCTCTAGGGGCCGTAAGTATGATTGGGTTCTGAAATCAGTTGATTGGTACCTGTCAGGGGGTCTTCACTCGTGGTGAATGACGCAAGGGTGGCTCTTCAATTGTTGGAGCAGGCTGATCTTCTTTTTCCAACAGGCAGGGCTGGCCGTGCCTCTTCTACTGCTGGAAGTGGATGATGGTCTGTCCCCTAAATCACCAAACGAGGCATGGGTTCATCTTCTGGGGCCATACTCACATGTCGTTGGTAACGGGGTAGTGACCTACTTGCCTCATTGTAATCTTGAAGGTCCATTACTTGTGGATCCATATGTCGAGAGTAACCTTTAACCTTGTGGTTTGCAGTGGGTGAGGGGTGGGTGACCTACAATGAGGATAAGGAATGAGTTCACCCTGGGTTAGATCAAAACAAAGATGGCTGCCAGCTTTGTTGTTTTTCACCTAAGAAGGCAACTATTGCGGGAGAAACCGTATTTTACTGGACAGAACAAATCCATTGGACACGTTCAATGATGATGAACTTTATGCAAAGTTAAGATTTCGTCATCACAACATCTTCCAGCTGACAGACGCTCCCTGAGAAGACATTGAATTTGATTTGCACAGACTGAGACACGGAACTTTGCCCCCTGCTCTACAAGTGTGTCTGGAACTGTGCTTTTTTGCCACTGGCACATTTCAAGATGATGTTGGTGAAACAATCGGCGTGTCTCGGCAAACGATCTCAAGAATTGTTAGGAGAGTGACACTGGCCTTGTTGCATCGCTTGCCTGTGGAAGTGAAAATGGCAGCTATGGGGAAGCAGACGGCATGCTGTTTAGCAGCCATGTTTTCAACAACATTGAAGGCGACGGACATGCGCAGAAGGTTGGGGGTTATTCAAGACATGTGCAGAAGGAGGGAATCCCTCTTTTTATCTGACCTTCACCCTTTACTTTTTAGATACTTTGTTGGTAGAAACCCAGACAAAACCCAGAGGATATAGCCATGAAAGTAGAATGCGCTGAACCCACAGGGTTTGTACCCAAGAGTTAATCTCGTTGTAGAAGTAAATTTACCGACGACATATAAGTACGGCAGCTGGATGAGGGTGATGGACTACCCCCTCCACCACCAAACAAGGCATGGGTTCATCTTCTGGAGGGGGGTGATGGACTACCCCCTCCACCACCAAACAAGGCATGGGTTCATCTTCTGGAGGGATGTGATGGACTACCCCCTCCTCACCCAAGCATGGTTTTTCTGCTGCTGGCTGTGGCTCCTCTTCTGCAGGAGAGGATTGATGGCCTGACCAATGGGAAGAATGGAGGCGCCACAGTTGGCAAATTTCGGTACCCACAGACACTCGTGACGGAGACTTCACCTGCAGCAACTGCAACAGAGTCTGCCGCTCAAGGATCAGGCTCTTCAGCCACAGTAAGCGCTGGAACTCCACAACTGACTGATCCATGGGGCAACACCATTGTCTCTTGAGACAGACGGATGCCAACAAGAAGTTAACTTGTGCCCAGAATTTAGTGATCTTCATTTTTCCCCAAGTAACTTTATTGAAATTTGTCTGGACTCTTTAAAAACTACACATGTAGGAGATTCAAGGTTAAAATCCAAGTATGTTTATAACTTCACAGCTGAAATCGAGCCAAGTTGCATACCTGTTGCACCATAACCTCCACCCCACCACTGTGTCACTCCGACTCCTTCCCCCTGAGATAAGGGTTGCAGGCTGAACTTTCTGCTGGATTAAACATGACCGCACAAGTTTTTGGTTGAAGTGAAGTCTAGTTTTCCATACAAGGGAGTTCTTCTAACAGCAGATGCGCACATTCTGGTCTCCACAAACTATTTCTCGAGTTCAAACAAAATATCTTCATAATTGTCAGAAGGGGTCAATACAAATTATAGTCAACAAAAATTATTGTTTCCTCCGGTTTCTTGAATTAAGTGAACTCCACTGAATACAGGTCAGTAACATGAATGTCGGTTTTAATGGTGATCTTGTGGATAACGTGGTAAAAAGGAGGTAAGGCGTCTCCAAATGCCCCGATTTTACCAATCAAAGGTGTAGAAACTCTTCAGCTTCAGGGGGCTTCACCCCCTCACCCCCGACAAGGAACTCTGCCTTTTGACCCCACCAGGGGGCTTCAGGTGGCCCCCTGGATCCCCGGCCTTCCTGCTTTTCATTTTTTCCTGATTTCACCCATGGTAAAAGCAGCTCGGTGAATATTTTGGTGGATACCAGTTTGTGTGTGCATTGTAGCTTAATAGGTGAGCGTGTTGGTGCGATAGTATCACATAAATAAGAATGTCTTCAGATTTAAACTTTTTGGTTGTGACCTTCAGATTTCTTTGCAGATTGCTCAGCAGAGGGTACCAAGAACCCTCAAGTTTTAAATGCTCTAAGGAACATTGGGAGGTGCAGGTTAGCTTTTTTGCTGTTTAAGCATTTTTGGTTGTTGGTCATTGGCATAGAACATAGAGTTGTGTTATTTTTGTTTGTGTGTGTGTGTGTGTTGTTGTTTTTTAATGGTCTGGTGAGATACAGTATACATGATCAGTGGCAGCATTTGTTCAGTTAGGTTTTCGGTGACCAACTGGCTCATAGGGACGTGTAGCTGGTTAGTTCCCCGGTGATGAACCTGTTTACCACATGCTTATGAGGTTGTGGACGAACAAACCTTTATTTCTCCTGTTTGTTTTAAGAACATTCTACCCTTTTCAGCTACAGAGGAAGAGCAACAACGACGTTAAATATTAAAGGATCTTAGGTGATGAAAAGAGTTAGTTGGTAGGGATGACATTTTCCTATTTTTGTCCATGTTTTGTAGTTGCAGACCTGCCTACCCAAAAATTGTCTTTGGAATATTTCTTTCTTGTTTTGATGCAGTTTGAAGAAATACCCAAATCTGATATATTATCCGCATAGTCACATTTTGCGTTTTCACAAACTAACTCAGTTAAGCTGTGCTTACTAAAAAAAAATGGCGCCGAGTACAAATGGTAGAATGGACATGTATGTACAGTCCCTATAAACGTCAGATGGTAAAAGTCCATAGATTCAGAATTCAAGCAATGTCCGATGTCATGTACAAAACAAAACTTTGCTAGAATTTTCGCTTGGTGTATCTTTAATTTGAGAAGTGTATTGTCATATTCTGAGTAAAATGGCGTACAAAATGCGCCAAAAGCATATGGGTAGGCAGGTCTGCTGTTGACATGCTGCACCAAGAAACATAAACATGAATGTTTTTCTCTGATTCTTTGGGTAGGATCTGTCGCAATGTATGGCGACATTTCCCAAAACGGTATTTTAAGCATACTGAGCACAGAATTCATGTGTTGCCGGTTTTTGTTGATACAACGGCAGTAGACTACACATATATTCAGGTACGTAAAGTAAAATCACGAAGTCCCATGTGGGCAATAGTTGTAATCTCACATGGAGTACAAGGTGGCAAAGAAGTGCCACTGTTACGCGGGGCATGTAATGAAAAAAAGATAAGGTGCTGTGAATGTTTAATATCTGTGCTCAAGTTTGTTTTTCTGTTATTTTTTTGTTTTTTGATGTTTTGATGCGTTAGGGTTTGATGATGTTAGTGTGGTTCTTTTTTTTATGCATTAGGGTCTGATGCTGTTAGTGTGGTTCTTTCTTGATGTTTTGATGCATTAGGGTTTGATGCTGTTTGTGTGGACAAGGTGCAGGAACTTTAAGGGCCAGAAAGTTACGGGGTAAGCAGAGGCACAAAGACTGTATTTGCTCTTCATTCTTTGTGCCCGCCCTGCGCCCCAAATGGAGTTCAGGTTTTGCCATGTGCATGTACTCTTTAACTATCAAGGCCTGTCATTCTACCTATCTGATTCTCACATGTACATACCCAAGTAAGAAAGGCAAACACATCTTTGCCCATCTGGATTCTTTATGGGGTTTTGTTAGATATATTTTGTTCATTTTATTTTACTTTATTTTAATCCGAGTGATAAGTCAAGTGGAATAACTGTCAGTATGGCCCAGTCTCATCTTGAGAAGACCAATAGATATGCTGCTATGTCATTTATTGTATGTCTCTTCTTTTCAGAATGTAACGTTTTTCCTCTTCTATTCCTGTAGCCCTGAAAAATCTATGTGGTCGCCTGGCCATGAAAATAAAAACAAGAACTTTCAAATTTTCTGTGCCAGTTTTCTCACAAAGTTTCAGTGGAGTTTAAGAATATTTCAATGAGATA
Organism: Conus ventricosus; assembly: GCA_018398815.1. NCBI lineage: Eukaryota > Metazoa > Mollusca > Gastropoda > Neogastropoda > Conidae > Conus > Conus ventricosus. The sequence continues at coordinate 41,310,704 of CM031600.1, forward strand.
GCCATTTTTTTTTCATTGTGACCAAGCAGTGTTTTGCTATTCAGCATGGAACGATAAAGCTTTTGACAGTTTGTGAGGATCAAAATCACTGTCCAGATTGTTGTAATGTGGTCAACATTTAAAGACAAAGGCAGTTTGTGAAGTGGGTGTTTCAAAAGAGCACAGATTTTTCAGACAGATTTCCTGTAGCTTTAGTTTAGAAATACTGTATCATGTACATTTCAGCTTTGTACCGTTCCATAACTACCAGCCCTGCCAATTTTTTTTTCTAGAATTTTCCTAATTCATGAATAATTCTGAAATCCAAAATTAAGTGAAAAAATCAGAATTTCAGTTTTGTTTAAAAAATATGCGATTTTAGGGGGTGGGGGTAATTTTTTGTTTGTTTTTTGAACAGGATGATAAAATGTTGCAGAACAATGCCTAAATGTGATGTTGATGTTTTATGTATGTAAAATATGTTTTCGTTTTAAAAACCACATAATTGAAACTCAAGGGGGAGGGGGGAGGGTTAGAAATGGTTTTAGTCAAAAGCCAAAGTGCCCCCTGTTCAGCCTCCCCCTCCCCTCCCCTTCATCCCCTGGTTCCTGAAGTTTGACTCCACAAGGTTGGCAGCTGTGACATCATTGTTTGTTTGGTTTTGTTCGTTGTTTCTGGCACTGAAATCCAGGAATTCAAAGCAATGAAAACGAAGGACAACCAGTCATTTAGCTCTTCGATTTGGATGGAAAATGTGGTCTCAGACCAAAAACTAAAGAGTGGAAACGAAGGGAAGAGGCTGAAGGAGGGAAGATACTGATTGAAATAATAATTATGGTATTATAGTCATTTGACAGCAATACTACTAACAGTAATAATGATAGTCTTAATAATAATGGAGGTGGAGCAGGAGAAAGAAGAGAAGCTACAATCATAGCAATGATAGTAATAACAATTCTACTACTACTAACAATAATGACAGAAAGTGAGGGAAAATAGTAAGATAAAGCTGTAAAAAATATACAAGGAGATACAATAGCAATGTTAATAATAATGATGATGAATGGTGGTAATGATGATGATCATCATAATCTTTGTCTTTTCTTCCTACTTTCTATGTCATTGTTATTACTACCATTATTATTATTATTGTAAGTATTCTTCCACTATTATTATGACTACTATTATTACTGTCATTATTGTTATCATTATACTTATTGTTATCATTATACAAGTAGGATACTGTAATTGTTGTTACTATTATTATTTTCCATCTGCCCTTACTATATCTCTTTTTTTCAGTTATATAATGACGTTTTAGCTTTTCACCTGATGAGATTTTGCACCCAGATTGAAGCGGTGACTGTTCATCCTTTGTTTCCATCGTATTGAATCATTGGGAATATTTGTTCTGCATGAAGACCAAAAGGTAAACGCATTGTCTCTAATTTGTTATTCTTTTGTTCCTTCACTTGGTGGCCCAGTCACTCAGTTTTGCAGTTAATTTGTATTGCTTTGTTCTTTCTTTGACCGTCTGTGTGTGTGTCTTAGTGGCAATTAATTTTTTGTGCACATTGTCTTTACGACGACGATCATAGTTAGAATCTGAACGGAAATTGAATCCAGCTATCAAAATGGATAAGGCAAAAATAAATTGGAATTTTCTGCTATTTACCGACAATGTGGCCAAGCTAGTACACGATTACAAATGACTTTGCAGGATCGGGAGGGGGGGGGGGGGGCGGTTAATGGTAATTCAGCACCACAAACATTTAACTCCCAGTAAACAACTGGTGAGCAATGTTGGGTATTTCAGCTGTTAATTGTAAACGATGGTTTCAGTGTAGGGTGAAAAACGGTGAACTCACGGTCAGTGGTGGTGGTCAGTGCAGGGTAATTCAGCAGTGCAGCTGGTGAGCTCATTACGAGCAGCCAGGCAGGGAGCAAAGGGCAGTTCGAAACTGCTGACTGTAAACTCCTGAATGACTGGTGAATCATCTTGATTGCTCTCGTCTCTACATTTGCCCGGGCTGGAGTACTGTCAATATGTCACCATCATTTATTTGTTAATGTTTTTATCAAATACAGCTTTCTTTTCTTTTCTTTTTTAAAGCGTCTTTTTGTGCTTATGACACACAGTTAAAATTCATGGAAGAATTTCAAATAGTTCATAAGATATTTGCACCGAGTTCCTGAATGGATGCTTATTGATCCATTTGCTAAGGTGATAGTGAAAGTTAAAATAATTTGTATTGAAATAGTGTTCTCACAACTTGCCAGGGGAAGTGCATTAAAATAGGACATGGACAGTGAAATGGCCATTTTTTTTCGTCTGTCATTCTAGATGACGTTTAGCAAATTACCTCAACTTTTTTTTTTCTTTTGTAATGTGGCACAATCTTTTCAAACGAACATTCATCACCTGTGGTTGTATCATTTTTAATCATGTCCTGCAATCACATCATAGAAATCACCAGTGCTTGCAAACCTGTTCGGGTGAAAACAAACTCGATGTGCTAGGCATGAGAAGCAGTGCCGTTAAATGGAAGCATTGTCAAGGAGCAGAATTAGAATCTCTACACATACAAACCTTGAATTGCCAGCTTTTTAAAAATTTTTTATTTCCGTTCCCATGTGTTCAGTGCAATGTTTTCTCTCGTTTGTTTGCACTGTGTGTGTGTGTGCGTTGCAGAAGGGCAGTTGTTTTTCAGTTTTTAAAGTGGGTTTTGATTAAGAAATATGCTCACCATTCAGTTTTCTATGCTCATCTTTCAGTTTCTCCCTATATAAAAAAAAAATTTAAAAAAAAGGGGGGGGGGGGGGGGAATCATCGACTGTTAAATGTTTTCTTGGTAGTATTTTCTGTTTTGGCCATGGATCATTTTGAGAATGCTAGTACCATTTCATTGCTTGCTCCTTTCTTGTGCATGTCTCTTTTTTTTTATAAGCCTGGACAGTTGTGTCCAGCTAAATGCATTATCCCCCCGCCCCAATCTCCTTTTTTGTCTTTTTAAAAAAATGTTTCAGATTACTTGTCTTACTGTTTTGAGGAGCCAAGTCAAATATGGGACATGTACTTTTTTTGGAATCTCATTTCCAGTTTATGTGTGAAGAATCTCGATCAGAATTAATTTTACAGCACATATTTATACTGTGGTATTATTTACACTCTTATATTATCGCTCAGATTTTGCCAACACTTTTGAACAGATCTGGAACCGTTTTGAATGGTGTTTACGTCGAGGTGGATTCATATGAATTTTAAAATTCTCTGTTATCTGTGATAACCTAAGGACCGGGATGTTAAAAGAAAGCTCATTAGTGAGATTTGTTTACTCATGTTGATGTTGCTTTTCACGCAGTCTGCAGCATCGCAAATATCTGCATTCTTTGATAGGGTGGATGTTGTGGCTCATCTTTATGGTCATGGCAGAATCTTCCAGATTGTCTCGGGGTTTTTTTTCCTTGTGTCTTATATTGAAATCATGAAACAGAGGTACTCCCATGGATTTTGCATGTTTACATGGGAGTTTTGTGTTTTTTCAAAGTCGGGGCACATCACAAGGGAATAGCAATGCAGCATTCCATGCTAAAGTAAGCATGCAGTGTGGTGTTTGCCTGTGGTTCTTGTATGTCTGACTTGCCAAAATACTCGCTGGCTCTGAAATGTGCAAGCCTCTTTGAAATGGGTATTCAATGTAAAAAAAATAGGTCATTTGACAGAAGCCTAACTCGCTGGATGGAAGATTATCTTCAAACGTCTGTTATGAAATGTTTTTATGTTGATGATTATAACAAGGATGCCAACTTCCAGAGGTAAATAAATGCAGAAAATGAAAAAAAAAAAAAATGTGTGTGAAACAGGTTGTCGGCGTAACAGAAAATGAACTCATAACATTTCAGTGGATAAAACTAAATGGGGGGAAGGGACTGAAACTTACCCATTCGTTTCCTGTATTCTTTTAAGAGTCCAGATGTTGGACACTTGTTGCCATTGGGCATACGTTTTTCTCCTTTATCGATGGAGATCGGGAAAAGACAACTCCACTGCCCCCAATACCTTTGCTCTGTTGGTCAGTAAAGATTTTCATCAGGTTTTATCAGTAATGATTTTCAGGTGTGGGTTGAGCTTGGTTAAGGTCAGGTTATAGTCAGTGTCAGGTATTCCAGGGTTGGAGGTTTCCAGGTCTTTCAGGGACAGGTCCTGGGGTCTTCCACTTTTACTTACATTCCCATTTCCAATGCAAAAACGTGTTGCCCACATAGTTAAACATCCAAATGTACACACATCTTCACATTTGAGACATTAATATTCGAGAATTAGTGTTCAGAAGGTTATATGGGTGGTTTTCAAAAAAGTACTAAATTTCAGACAAATGAAATCTTCAAAATAACTTTATTCAAATCAACTTTCTGATGATCTAGTGTGATCAAGTAAACATAGATGTATTCAATCACCAAAGATGCCATCTTTGACTGAAACGTAAATGGTAAAAAAAAATAATTAAACAAAAATAAACATGGAATATTGTCACTGGTGTCACAATCCTTTGATTTTTTTTTCAAGAAATTATATTTGGTCCAAAAATATATTTTGCACATAAAGTGAAGAAACTGCAAAAGATCTTTCATTTCAGAGGGGTTGGACAAGTATTCTTGATAAAAAAACATCAGATTTTAAAACAAAAATGAACCTTTGGTAGATTTAACAATTTCTGATAACTTTTAATCTAGAAATGGATATGAAAAAATGAAAAGTTGTTCATGATTATTTTTTCATGTATGCTTTGGACTAAAAGGCGTTAAACAGCAGCATTGTATTTGTATAAAAATTAGAAACCTTTTGGAAAATTAAAAAAATATATCATGGTGACACCAGTGACATAGCAGTGACACCAGTGACAGTCTGTAACACCAGTGACAAATATCAGAGTCAATTTTTAGCTGTGATAATTTTAAGAAACATACACATGTCATTATCAGCATTCATACTATACTTTTAACCCCTTAGGTACTTTGGAAAATGTGACACTACTATTGACATAAAATGTAAAGATAAATGCATTTTATGATTGTAAAACAATTGGCAGTAGGTAACATTAGTGACTCACCATCTTTCAAGTCTCATTTTGTGGACATGAATACTAAGGAAGTCACTAGTCTGTGAACATTTGAAGATAAGCAAAACACTTTGTTTTGAACAAATTATAAGCATATTACATATTATATGTCAAAATCTGAACTAAAATGGTAACATCTGAATTAAAATGGTAACATAACATGAAAAAAGCAACACCAGTGACAGTCCGTGACACCAGTGACATAGATGCAGGCAGTTTCTGGTCAATTTACTTGATAAACTAAACAGTTGCAATGGTTAATTAAAAAAAGTCGACAACGAAAAATTGTAAAAAGCTCACATAAAAATCTGAAACAACATGACAATATCATAAAAGCAATGGGGCATTAGTGTGACAGAAGAATTTGTCAGCATACATTGATACATTGGCGAGACTTCCTTGCCTCCGAGCAAACTTTGAACACTGTCCTGACTGGTATAGCTATATTGTTACTACAGCTGGAAATAGAAGCTAGTCTGTTTAGCACCCCCATTGGCGAACATATTTCAACCCCTCAATGTACCCACCACGGCTTTCCAGATAGTCTCATCCACTGCAAAATGATCTGCTGAGCTGTGGATGCGGACAGGCTTTGGAATCACGGCAAGATATTTGTCATGATCATACCAACAGACATCTTGGTATTTTTTTGGCCAGAAGAAAATGTTATTCAAACCCTTCCCTGTCGCATTCATGCAGTTAACAAACACTTCTCGACCATCAACATCCACAACCATGCCTGGATATAGCTTTCGGTCATACTGAACCAGAACCCACTGGTCCTGACACTCCTCTGGCGGTGGTACATCAAATATCTGATCGGAGCCATGAGGCATTGGTCTGTCTGGTTGCGACCAACAGAGCCTGCTGATTCTGGAATGGCAACAACGAAATGATTTGGACACCAATGTTCTCTGGTCATGTCATTTCTTGTTGTCGTCCACAGAATCACCAGTGGATTGTTAGGGGTGACCTTGATACCTTGGTCATCCAACTGACATCCAGGAGTGGTTGTGTATGTCGTGTCATGTCTTGGGAGAAGAAGTCTATGCAGATCTGATCGGACTCTAGGATTGCCAAGTTGTGGGTGTGCAGAGAAAACTGGGCATTTCAATATGCTAGAGACTGCACACATTTGCCAAATACCCATGTGTTCTGTTGCTTTTGTCATCTTCATCACTTCATTCTCGTAAGTAGAGCGGATCAAATCATCAGTAATGTGTGTGCCTGGGATATAGTCAGGAGAGTACATGCAAAATGAGTTAAGCACTTTGCCAGGATCACTTGTTGCCAGGCCTTTGCTGATGTTATATTTATTGAGGTAGTATTCTTCATTTACAGCAAGTTCATGAACAATGCGTACTCGCATCTCTGCAACATGTCTGTCAGTGCCGTATGCAAGAACGCTTGCACAGCCTGGAAGACACTCTCCGTCTGCTCTCACTTTAATAGGTATTCGATTCTGCCCGGGCACATCAGGAGGGTAAATGTCTCTTGCCTTGGGGTCGACTGAAAATTCGTTCGTTTCCATAGACAGTTCCTTTGGTTTCTGAATGTCAAAGAGTGAAAGTTTGCAGCACTTTTGTTTCAACTCCTCAAAGGTATGGCAGTTGTGCAGAACATTTAAATGTTTAGAAAACTCATCGTCTGTTGTAGGAGTTCTGGTGGAGGCATCATCCTCTGGTTTTGCTTTTTTGGCAGCAGTCTGGTTTTTCTCCACTCTGCTTCCATCTTCCATTTTGCGTTTGAAACTCTCTGTTGTGTAGCCTGATCCCCAAGGCGCAAGGCTAAACTCTCGAAGGTTGTGATCTGGACAAGGAGTATCGGTGCAAGTGCAACTCACTTCTCTACATTTTACCACCATCGGGGCAACGAGAATGAGCTGGTGCAGTTTCATCGTTCCTGGAACAGTTTTGAGCGTTTTGTTTTTTATCTGGTTCTCAACAGCTTTGATATCCTCATCTCTGATGACGTAAAGGTTGACTGAAGTCCGTGTTTGTGCCAGCTCCTTCACTAAGGCTTTGCTATTAAGAATATTTGCACCATGCAGCACCCTGTTGTCGGCAGCTCGCTTGACTGCTGCACCAACACCATCCGGAACCCCTTTGCCGTGACCCGCCGCTAAAAAGTTCCATGTAGCCCCCGAAAATCCCAATTTGTAGACTTCAGTTGAAAAGAAATAAAAGTTTATTTTTTGTCTGTACTGGGTGGTTGGACCGTCGCTAAAAAAATGGACTGTGTCAACACCAGGACAATCCGTTTTTATTTTCTTCAGTACTGTCCTCAAGTAGGCTCACACTGCAGAAGGGTCATGACAGAGGGAATCTGACACTCCACAAAAAAGGACAGGCTTTTCTTTTACTTTTGTGTAATAGCAGCCAGTGTGAAGTGTCATTTGTACCTGGGAGGCACCAAAATGCACGGACTGAATTTCTTTGTGTAGTTTCCCGATATAATTTTCGGCAAAGTCAATGTGGACTAAACATTCGTTTTCCCCCATGTTTTCTCTAAGATATCTGTAGTGTTTGAATTGGTGTTGAATGTTGAAAGAATGTGGGCAGTATCTAGTCAATTGTTCTTGGAATTTGTCCAACAAGTCGATAACGGTCCCGTTTTTCTCTGCATTTACAGTTATTGTGATCATTTTATTGTCACCATTTTTGAGTGTGCGTTCTTCCTTTAGTGTTTCCCACTGAGTCCATGAGATTTCCTGTGTGGCCTCTGTGAAATTTCCTTGTAGCTTTTTATCCTGACAGTTGTTACACTCCCTGTACATGCATCGTTTGTTTTCAATGCAACATACAATCTGCTTTGTGAGGATGGCAAGGTTTGCTGTTTCAATGACACGCAGTTTGAAGAGACTGTCTGCCATGTATTTAGTGTTCTCGCAGGTCTTACATAAGCATGTGTCTCTGTCTCCTGCTCTTGGGTATGTCACCCAAAAGGGCTTCATTCTCCAAAATGTGATGAAGCTCAAACTTTGCAGTGACTCCGTTTTGTATTTGACGTAAAGATTGCGGACATAATCACACAACAATCTTTTCTGCTTCTTTATTTTATTCCTTGTGATTGTGTTCCGTTTCCCGGACATCATTGTAGAGTTGTCGTCTCTAAGGAAGAATGCATGGATGGAGGCTTTGGTCCTGCTTGACACACAACCCTTTTTCTTTCTGTTGTTGTTGTTTGTATAGCACCCAAGCTTGCAACTTGCCTCTGTCTTGAAGCGGTATTTTCGCAAGATTTCCCCTGCAAGAAGATCTTTCACAGATTTTTTGCGGTTTTTGTGGTTCTGCTTTATCTGATCAATTAAAGCGTGATGAAACACCAGCGTTTTTCGAACAGATTTTTTGCTCAGATGGTCTTTTCTCAAATTACTGAGTAGTTTGCGAGATTTGGATCGTGGCGTGTCGTCTAGCTTTTGTTCCGACCGTTGTAACCTCTTTTTGTACATTCGGGCCATTTTTGTCTGCTTTTGCACACAGTCCTGCAGATGTGCGATTTCTGCCTTCATTCGTTCTTTCTCTCTCTTTTGTCTCTTTTGAATACGTTTGCCTGCATGTGATGGCCCAGGTTTTGGAGAAGGACTGATCTGTGGAGTACTTGGAGTACTTGGAGAACCAGGGGGGTTTCTTGCTGCTGTAAGTGTTTTAGTTTTGTTCTGCGGTCCTGTTGGCGTTTCTTCCATTCCCTTCTTTGTCTACGCAGTTCCCTAGGTTTCATATCCTTCACAAGTTTTCTTTTTCCTTCTGTCAATTCTTTTGCATACTTCTCATTCTTGGACTTGAGATAATTTTGCCTTTTCTCTGGGTCAGCATTCCTCCGCGCTCGGTAGCGACGCGCTCTTTCAGCAGCACTGAGGGCCATGTCCCCGTCTTATACACCAACTCCTTGAAAAACAGAAATGTACATGTTTAAACATATGGTTGAACATACAAACTACGACCTACTTGAAACAAACCTCACAAGACAACATAACACACACAAAGAATAGATCTGATAAATTGTAAACTATAAATGCTACATGAAATAGTATAGAAAATACTCTACATGCCCAAGATCCCACACTAATTTAAAAAATGCACTCAATCCACCTGATCATTGCTGGTCAGAGTTGCTTAATAAAGTGGCTGAAATTGTACTCACCCACTCCAATGCAAAGTTAATCTAAATCTTAACCAGAACTTAAAATAACTGCCTGTTAAGGAAGCAACCACATTAAAAAAAATAAAAAATAAAAATACTTCCAGTTGAAGAAACAACCGAAATAAATCAATAAAAGACACCAAAACTACTCTTTACCCATCCCCCCACCACCATACACCCCCAACCCCCCCCCCCCCCCCCCCCCCATCAAAAAACAAACAAAACATCTCCCCCCCCCCCCTCCCCTCTCACTCCTTCCTCACCCGGCCCTCTTCCCGATGGGAATGAAACCACCGAAAGGTGGAAGTTCCCTGAGCCAATCAATATACTAACTAACTAACGAACTGGTATAGAGCTTCCATGAACACCCCCCCCCCTCCTGTCAGATGTCACTGGTGTCACATTCTGTCACTGGTGTCACAAAACTCAATCGTGACACCAGTGACCGTGACGCCAGTGACAAAATGGAAGTAAAAAAAATTGTGACTGCTCCCTCAATGGCGTCTGTTCCACACTTCTGGTACCACATGGAAGGGGTTCCTAAATACCATTTTCTGATGATAAAAAGAATAATTTCGATGTCAATTTTAAACTAATTCAAGCCCGTGACACCAGTGATGAAAATTACAAACATACCCAACCCCACTCACCTGCCAAAGACTTGGTGAAGCTTGACCAAAGACACAAGCTTTCTCAGCATCTATGTGAGGAAGTGAAAAGGGAAGATACTCTTGGCGGCTTGTTGATGGTATGGAAGGGAGAAGGCATTGTTTTTTCACTGGGTTTATGTGACTGTGACACCAGTGACAAAAAACTGAGGGACAAAGTAAAAAATAGTTTGAAAAAATATTTTCTCACATTATATGTGCAAACAGCGTTTAATGCGCCCTAGAACATATAATTCATATCAGAATAACACCCAAAAAAATGTTTGTGATGGTCTGGAATTTTTTTTCCTGAATTTCATGGACAGTCAAAATTTTGTCATCTTTGCGAGGGACAAGCCTTTTTAGCTACCCCCTTATATTGATAACGGCCACAGCAAAAATCCATAGGAAATATTTTATAAAGTTTGGTATCTCAGTTACTCTACACATATTGCTCTTCACATTGAAACAAATTAGGGGAAGATAGACTTCTAAATGTAGCCGTAGGATTTTTTTAAAGTACTGGGACAAGAAAATGAGTACTTTTTTGAAAACCACCCATATATGGGTTGTTTTAATAGGTGAAAAAGAAAGAAAAAAAATTCTCTATGGAAATCCATGAAGAGAAAAGTAGAAATCTGTGATGAAATGGACAGTTGGCATCCCTGTACATATATTCTGCTGGAAATGATTGATCCTAATATATCTTTTGAAACTGGGTGCATGATAAAGGTAATCAGAATTTTTTTGTGTTTATCAACTGCTGTCTTTGTGAAATGAATGATGCAGCAACATTTGATGATGAGGAAAGAATGCATTGTATAAATTAAGAACCAAAATTGAGGAATAATGACCAACATAAGTATGAAACGTTTTCAAGGGGAGAGATAATGGAAGTGTAGACACTTTAAGACCAAGATTGTTTTTTGTTTTGTTTTAAAGTAACCCGTCTACTTCCAAGCACATGTTAACGTTATAAAAAGATGTATCGCACACTCACCGTTTTGGGAGAATTTAGGAAGGGGTGTTGTCAAGCTTTTTTACATCCTGCCCTCAATGAAAAGATACAAGTATGTAAGCAACAGGAAAATTATAACCAAAAGCACGACTTGTACATTACTCAGATTAAATAAACAATTGAATTTCAAATGCATTTAGAGGGGGGAGGATTTGGGGGTGTTTGGCAGATACACATTTTGCTGGATTTCTTTCGTGCCCTGGAGGCTTCTAGTGTTGATTCAGTGATGCAGTTGATGTAATTTTGTATTTACAGTATGCAGGCTTGTACTGGAAAGTTTTGTGCTACTACTTCAGTTCATTTACTTTCAAACCAACAATCCAGTTATGACATTCATCCTTTTTATTTATGTTTACATGTTTATCACATTGTTTGCAATTCACCAATCGTAGATTTACTTCCCACCACCTTCTCCCAAGCATGCACAAATAGTACTATAAAGTTCCCCAGTACTATAAAGTTCCCCAGATTACTCTATAAGCCCTAACCAATTTTTTTTTTTCCCTGCAAAACAAATTTCATTTTCTTGTTCTTGCTGCCAAAATCAGTATCCCAGAAGGCGTTCACAGGTCATCGACTTCTTGATGTTGCACTGCCTCCAAATAATCTGAACGTGTCTCAGTCAAGGGAAATAAACACACAAAATTCATTTTCCAGGTCTGGTCATGGGGGGGGGGGGAGGGGCATCACTGCATACACCATGATCATATGCATTTAAAAAATATTTAAAAAATTCTAATGGCTTTTTTTTTGTAATGGTTGTTAACGACAATATATGTAAGATTAGTGGGTGCATATTTCTTTGTTGACAATGCACTCCATACATGTAAGATGGAATGCAGTGAATACATTTCACAGTAAAAAAAAAAAGGGGAAATGTTTATGACATTATTATTTCAACTATATATGCAAATACACCACAGTGCATACATTATGTGCAATCTTTACGGCAATTACTTACATTTTAACCTTCTGTCTACCGCATGACTGTGTGCCACATGACTATGAGAATACAATGCCAAGTGAGGTAACTGCAACACATGCACACTCACCATAAGGCGGTGGTTATACTGACCCGTCTACTAGACGGCCGTCAATTAGACGGCCGTCAACTGAACGGCCGGTTTCAGCAAATCCTTCTCTGGGCTTACTAGAGACGGGTGAACGTGGTTATACTGAGCCGTCTTGGACCCGTCAGTTTTCCACTGTCGATCAGACGGTCGTGCAAACTGTCCGTTGATGGCTTAAGGGACAAAACTCGTGATAGATTTTTGGGATGAAGAACGTCCCTTCGGGTCCTTTCCTGTCCAACATGGCCACCATGGACGAGGAACGTTTGATCGCGGCAGATCTTCGACGACAAGGCCAAGCAGACAACGGAACGCGTCTGGTTTCATTCTAAAATATGCCACAAACTTATCCTCGTCATTCCACAGCTGAGGCATAAGGTTATGATAAGCACCATGCATGTGTCGCAGTTTGTTTATGGGACGCACAGAAAATCGACGATTTCTTCTGTCTTTTTGTCTGTTTCTCCAGTCCACCACCACACAGCTTCTTTCTTGACAGCGCCATTTTCCTGTGTAGCAGCCGGCTTTGGCACGTGTGCGGCGTGTCCGCGATGGTTCAGTATAACCACATTTCCGTTCAGCTGACGGCCGTCTAATTGACGGCGTCTAGTAGACGGGTCAGTATAACCACAGGCTAAAGAAACCTCGATCAAAAAAATTTGCTTTTTACTCATCTATTCTATCAAATTAACGAAAAAATTGAAAACACATCACTCCATCCAAAAATGGGCAGTTTTTATTATACTCCCTGTTTGGCTAGTATACTTACCATGTCAGACCATAGCATTCAACGGCAGTTAGTCAGCTCTGCCACATCACTCCATCCAAAAGAGCCACTTTCCCCCATATGTAGTGAACTGTACACAAGGGGGGTGGGGAGAAAAAAACAACCGAAGACCAACTCTACTTCAGTGTTCTCGGTGCTGAAACAATTCTCCCTACATTCACTGAACCCACAGGAGCACATAGTGATTTTCCAAGTCTAAACAAAGTACTGAAACCTTCAGGAACAAAATAACGTCATTCTATATGCTCTGCACACTAAATTAACTTTTGTTGTTAAGGGGGAAAAAAAAAACCAAACTTCAACAATTTTGTTAAATTGGAGGTTTAACATGCAATATTTGTCTGGACTTTAAATTGTGATGGAATTCAGCAAAAATGTGTTTTTGCACAAGTGCACCGAGTAATCAACCCCCTCCCCTGACATGCACACACACACTATGGTGATGATCTACCTCTTGTCCATCTCCTCTTTGCTTTTTGAAAAACGAGGCAGTTTTTAATTTAGGCCAGAGTTTATCTTCATCCTTTTCTGCTTGCTTTTGTGCAGCAAATAAAGTTGTATCTTGCTCAAAGTCTGCTAAAGGTGACGCTTCCACAGGCAAATCATGGGCCACACCAACTGACTGACCCAATTTCCTGGCTGTCAAAACGAGCAATAGTTTCTTGTGGCTTCCACTTCTTGTAGCCTACCACTCCAGTCAAGAGTTTAAGAAATCTAGCAACTTTTGTTTTCCAAATTTTCTTTTGGGGTGGCTGGGCCCAGCAGCAATGGGCAATTCGACATTGTCATTATCATCACTGAATCATCGATTCTGGCTTCAAAATCAGTCGGCAGTTGATCTTTATTTATAACTACATCAGGATCAATGTCCGAATCGTCTCGCTTCAAAACTTCTTCAACAGTGTAGCCCTCAAATACGCTCTCTTCATCACTATCGCATCAGAAAATGGATTCTACAAGTTACATAGTTACTTGATCCGCCATTTTTCCAGAGAATCTTCACGAAAAAAAGACGAACTTTGAAAATTCACAGCAGCGAAACTACTCCACCAAAACTCTTGCAACAAAAAACAAAATAGCATCCAGAAACAGTCCTACCAGAAGACCCTTCTGTCGCGATTGCATTCTGGGATATGCGATAGTGAAAGTGAAAGTCATTGACCTAGTATTCGGCAGTCGATCCGGTATTCACATAGAGTAAATCGATCTTGATCGATGCAGTGGGTTAACAGATGATATAACGAACAACCATTTTGAAAACAGTATCCATTAAATAAAATATCCAACAACGAAAGGCTTTTTTTTTTTTTTTAAATCAAAGGATATCCATCAATATCAACTTCCTGCCTTAGAATCCCAGTCAAGATGAACTCTGCAGACACGACGTCAACCCCAGCATTCAGCGCTGCCTGACAGGCATTCTTGTCCTCCTCACATGAGATCACAACGGTTTTCTCCACTGCTTTCTTTGGCATAGACGCCACCCACTGCAAAAATCCAATTTTCATTTTTATCACTCGTGTTCTATCATTCTTCTATACAATCTCAAAGATCCACTGAAAAAAAAAGAAAAAAATTTCATTTTTATCACTCGTGTTCTTCTATACAATCTTCCATACTTCTATACAATCTCAAAGATCCACTGCAATAAAACAATTTCCATTTTGTCACTCGTGTTATTCTACAATTCTTCCATACAATCTCAAAGCAAGCCTCACTGGCACCTTTATGGCGAAATATTACATTAATTCAAGACGAAAAATGACCCATTTTCTCCTTTGTAATGGAAATCATGAAAAAAAAAAAGGTTCTCCCTTTAAAATTTTTGTATTCTACGTTTCCTCTCACTCCTTAGCTTTATCCTCGACAGGGCACACCAAGAAATGCAAATCCTCTGTGTATTTTATCACGAAAACTCGTGCAATTCTTATATACATTTTATCATGAAAACTTACGCAATGTGTATGTATATTTCATCATAAAAACTTGTGCAATTTGTATGTATATTTTATCATGAGAACTTAAGTCTTATCATGTTCTTAGATTTTTTTTTTTGCCTCAATTACTGAACTTATCTGATGTAATCAAACATTAATATATTGATCATGCTGAGCAGCCTTTTTTTCCCCAGTTGTCTGTCCACACTGCACTCCACACTTGAAAGCAGAAGGAACAACAGCTTACCTCCGCTCCCGCGCACAGTAAAATTTCTGCAACAAAAAGTTGCAAATTATTGAGTCGAGTTTCATTATAACTGATGTCTGAATGCTTTTCTACTTACCAAATGCTTTGAAAGAGAATTAAGAACTAGTCCAGGGCCATTTCTTTCAACAGTAGGAAAACTTCCATATATTTTTCTTGAAATGGGAAGGTTTCGTTAAACATTTGAGAAAGAATGAAAAGACTTTTTTTTCTTTTTTCATCCACTCACTGGGCAAGAAAAATGTTGCATATATATATATATATATATATACAGAATTCGTACGCTCCTTGAAACTCCTTGAATTCTGACAGCGAATTTCAAGACCTTGAAAATCAGTTATATGTGGTTCTGTTGACCAAACCTCCTTGAAAACCTTTGAAAATCCAGCCATCGGCTCCAAATTTTTTTAATGTTGCAAAAAGAAATGGCTGTTGATTTTTTTTTTTTAACTAGTTTTTTTTTCTTCTTCCAACCAGTCTCTTAGACACCATGCATAGTCTGTATGTTCTCTTACGAATGGACACAATTTTGCTGATTTTTTTTAGTGTTTTGGCGTTTAATACAGAGTCTGGGTTTGTTAATGTTCTAATGTGTGGTGTACTGGCACACTAACTCTGATAAAAACTGAAAAAAGAAATGGCAGTTTGATTTTTCTGTGTTCAGGTTGATCAAAAAAATGATTTATAAACAATTTTTGTTGTTTCCTTTGTACAAACAATTTTTTAAAAATAATTCTTTCATCACCCTGAACACAGAAAAATCAAACTGCCATTTCTTTTTTTTCAATTTTTACACAAGCATTGTAGCCTTGAAATAAAAATTAAAAAACACTCCTTGAAAACTCCTTGAATTTTGTTCTTGGTAGTCTTTAGGAACCCTGCATATATGCAGACACACACATATATATATATATATATAAACATATATGTTGTAAGAAACAAAATCAAATAACATACATGAAAAGATGCAATAATCAATGTACAAGTGGAAAAAAAAAAGCCAATCATGTTCAGAGCTTTAGACTGCCAGCACACCCATAGCATTTTCATGTGAAATCTTAAAATGGTGCATCACGCATCAAGCTCGTGTGCCAGGCTGTCGCACAACTGCCCAAACAGTGCTGAGGTAGAGGAATTATTGTACTTCTCTCCCTCACTCCAATCTTGTGAAGAGTCGGGAGTACGATAAAAAAGGGAGTCTATCCTTTAATCACAGTTCAATTGGAGATGTTAATGACCAGCTTTAGGTCAGTGTGGAGTCGGAACAAGCAACAAGAGTTGTCTCCATGACTTGAAGAATGTAGTAGTGTCCCTTTGCTTTTTTTGCAACTGCTGTGAATGTCACATTTAACGTCTCTTCATCATAGTGATATTGGACCTTATACGATGAACAAATAGTTGCAATAGTTACTTACAAGCACTCAGTTAGAGATCCTCATTATAGAGCAGGAGCACAAACTAATACTGAGTTTTTGGTATGTGCTATAGACAGTGACAAAAACACCACCAAAGACAAATGGAAACTGGCCGTGTCCAAGCCATCAGCAAAGCCTGACATTGGAATTTTTTTTCTCTAAGAGAACAGAAAAACCTTCATTCTAAGCCACTTTCCACCCTCACCGAGTTTTTTAGTTTTGGGCAAAAGTGGCTAAAGCCGCCTTTTCTGTGGCGGAAGAGAAGAGAGGGAGAAGAGAATCACGGCAGACAGACAGAGAAGAGAGAGACAGAGAGAGAGGACAGACAGAAAGACAGATAGGCGGGCAGACACACAAACAGCATTTTATGGCGTGGCTCGCGCAGACAAGCGACCCTCGCCACACAGTGCACGGCTCGCCACCAAACCGCGTCCAAAAAATCAAAT
Source organism: Conus ventricosus (assembly GCA_018398815.1). Classification (NCBI taxonomy): domain Eukaryota; kingdom Metazoa; phylum Mollusca; class Gastropoda; order Neogastropoda; family Conidae; genus Conus; species Conus ventricosus. Next base: position 41,327,531 of record CM031600.1, read on the forward strand.
AAGCACACATGACGGCCCCCGTTAACTGCAAGCATGCGAAAGTTCTAGAATGTCACGTGTCATTGCCATTCTGGCGTCACGTCAACAGAGACGGCCTCCGCCATTTTCACTGGATTACTTCGAAAGAAGGTTGTGTTTTAACTGTGCCTTAGCTGTCTGCATTTTACATTGGAAGGTTGTGCTGTGGTGCTTTTCAAGTGATGAAAAGTGTTTAATTTAATAACAAGGCGAAATGTCACAAATGTCTGAAGATAGTATTTCTTCGAATTAGGTAGTAGAAATTCTTGAATAAGGCTGCTCATCAAGAGTTGCTTAGATTATTCTAGGCAGGCGACTAGTTTAATTTTTACCTACATGGATCAAGCTTTGCAATGTTCCATTACACCTCCAACACAACTGAATTGTGGACACGAGAAGGAAGAATTGTTCTTGAAGAGAACAGGCTATTTCATGATGAAATGGCAAACATTGCTGAGAAGGCAAAAACAGGTGGCCAAATGAAACTACCAAAAGGCCACAACGAAAGAGGGAAGAATATATTCCAGAAAAACATGGAAGAAGAAAAAGAGGGGGGGAGCTTGATTCCCCAAAAGATTTGACAATGTTCTTGTTGCAATTGAAGCTGGGACACCAAGTGCTGGCTTATCAAGAAAAGCTTTTTAGAGTATGTTCTTTTTGACTGACCTCAGCAGGTCGAAAATGAAATTATAGAATAAAACTGCAAAAAGGATTTTCGAAATCTAAAAAAGACTGGACGCCCAAACAATAATGGTTTTCATATTCAGTTTTGGTCGGTTTCTGATTTGGTGCAAAAAATAGGCTAGGAGAAAGAAAGAAAAGAAGGAAGAATGAAGAAACGTTGGGAACCACTGGGTTGAAAGAAAAATCAGGATATTCAGATGTATACGTACGCCAAGCTACGTACTTCTTGCAAAAGGACTTCAACCATTTCACAGTTTTACAATATGGTCTGCCAGTCAGTTTTATCATGAATAAACTGGGAAGCAAATTGAAAACTGCTACAGATTGAAGAATACAGAAACTACTGGTCAAAAGTTCCAAATATCCCGGCTGAACTCAAATGTCACAGCCCAGCCATACATTGTTTTTTTGTGCGGCGTTTTTGCAACAGTGCGCGCGCACTGGCAGTCCTACCAGTCGTAAGATCATTTTAGATACCGCTTCTTCAGGGAGCGGTCGGGGTTGTTTGGGTATTGGCTGCTTTAGCAACAGTGCGCGCGCATGTAAGACACTGCAGGTACCACGGACGTAAGATTCTAGTTTTAGATATGCTCATGCAGGAACGGTTGCTGCTATATGACATTTGCGCCGGCTCTGCATCGGCTGTTTGTTTGTTTAAAAACGGCGGTGCCCTTATGCAACTGGATAATTGATAGGTGAGGCAGACCTTAGACATTAACGTATGGGAGAGGCAGTAGTGTGTGGGCCAGCACTATCTTCATATTAATATGCTCCAATATACAAGACGGATGTAATAATACTGGGATTAGAGCGCCATAAAGCTAGGCTACAGCAATTACTGCTGTAACTCTGCCAAAGCAGTTGCAAGATGGTTGAGAAAAGAGGAGCACCAAGCAACTTGGCAAGTTTACAACACTGTCCTGTTTGTTTGTGTTTGGTGATTGTTTGTGTGTGTGTGTTTTTTGTCCTACCCACGCTCGCACCTCCCCCCACCCCACCCCTCGGCACGCACCTCCCCCCACCCCCACCACACGCACGCACCTCCCCCCCCCACCCCTCGCACGCACATCAAGTCATCCACATGTTTTAATGTAGTTGCCACACACCCTAAAAGACACTTGCTAAGTCATCCTCATGTTCTTACTTGAGTCATTCTCAATGTTGTCCTTAAGTCATCCATCAGTAACCCCAAGTTACTTCAAGTTTTAATAGAGTTCTTGATAAGTGATTGATTTAAGTCACGCAAGATCATAACTAAAGTCATCTCTAAGTAAAACCAAGTTCTTATAATTACATAAAAAAATAACTACGCTATGTTTTATCTTAATAGTAAATTGTTAAGATAGTACACACACGCTCAAAAATGCGTCGTCATTGTTGAGGATGTCTGACTACAGCGTTCTAAGTATAGATCTTAATGAAGTTTTGGACGAAGCAACACGATGGATTTGCAATTGTTCTTTGGAAATGTCTTTTATAGTACTCCTTGTCTTTATTTATTGACTTCATCTTTTTATAATACGCCATGTCTTTTTTTATAAAAAAATTTATAAATTAAGTTCTTAAATATTATTCCATTTGAAATGGGTGTCAAAATGATTGCTTTGTTATTGGGACGGTTTTGGCGTGTGGTGTTTTTTCTGCATTTTGTTGGTGTTTTTATTGATTGCTTTTGTTTCTGTTGCCATCGGTTATATATTTTTTTTTTTATAGCCGCTATAACTGCACAAAACAGCAGCAATTGGCGCCAAAAATGGCACAGGTTTAAGGTCGATATTCATGAAAGACTTTGGGGCCCTTGTATCACATGAGTTTTTTATAGTGGCATTGAATCAACTTGTTCTGGCGTTGGCGGTGTTTATGTTTTCATGATGAGGTAATATATTCTGTAACATTTATTTTTTTTTGTCGGTTCCACTCTGCTAATTTTTTTCCTGTTCAACTCGCCCAGGTTTTTTACTGGTTCCACCTGATCAGGTTTTCTGATGGGAATTTTTTCTGGGCGTGGTTATCTTTTTCTCCACTGATTAGTGTTTTTGGTTCTGATGATTTTCCAGCTCGTTCATTTTGAGGGAAATAAAAATCTATATGATTAAAAGTTATTAATCCCAGTTTAATGGGATAACAATGTTCCAAATCTGTAGTTAGTTTCAATCTAGGACCTAATGACTTTGTTAAAACTGGATTAGAGTTTAAAATATACGTAAAGTTCTTGTTCGAGAATAAAGTGTGAGCAAATTAATGACTAGTTTAGGGTACAAACAAGAACCGTTTGCCCCTCGCTTTCACCATTCTAGACCCCTGCTGCGCTTCATTTTCCTGTTATGATACTTTAAAATGTCTTGGGCGACATCTGTTGAATTTGTTTCAATGCGGAATTCAGTTCCGTGGAACTGTTTTTGTTTTTCACATGCTGCCAAAGAATATGCTCTTCCTTTTTTGGGCATAATTGCTTGTCATCAGCTTGGTCATTCATTAAGTTTTCAGGAAGGGTTTAGGTGCTTGTAGCTGTAGGAGCTATCACTGTTCATGTTTTTTAATAATTTTAATTATTTTATTTTCTAAAATTGACACCGTAAAAAAAAAGTTGCTTAACCTTGTATTACCATTCTGCTGTTATTGGAGGGCTAAGTGTTGGGATACTCTATGCTGGTAAAAGCTTGTTAAGAAGTAAACCTGAGATCTTGGAAAACTAGACTGTGTGATTCCGCAAGTGATTGAATATCATTGCTGCAGCTTCTCTGGTTGCTTTTTCCACGAAAGATTTTTTAGTTAAGCAAGGAATATTACAGACAATTTAAATATGTAAGAAAATAAAGACAATTTATAAAATAATGGCTTCACTCGCAATAATGATAGGGGCGCTGTGGTGAATGCGCTTGCTTTTAGCGGAAGTAATTTCGCGTTTAGTAAATGCGGGATGAAGGCGAGAGAAAAAAGGACATAACAAAGCTATGGAGAACTAGCAGAGCTGCACAAGACGCCTATGAATAAGAAAGAGACTTGAGCAGTTAGATTTTATTAATGAACACTGAAAAAATCAGGGGCTGCCAGCTTACAATTTAAAAATGTTGATAGGAATAAACAATATTTCTTGTAACAGGCAACCAATCGAGACATTGCCCCCCCCAACATTCAGTGACTTTTATCAACCATCAGAAAAACAAAAGATGCTAGAAATCGGGTTTATTGTCGTTGGTTATGAGTCGTGTATTTTGTTGCACATAATATTGGCTGAATAAAAAATGAACAAAATCTATTATTCGCCCAAAAGGATATTGGACGGGCCATCAACAGCAATTAAAAGCTAACCTAGCAGCTGGAAGTCAGTGAAACAAAACAGCAAAAGAATGGTTATTAAACAAGCGATTTGGGAAATTATTTACGGCGCCTAGACGAATTCAGGAGACACACTTTGTCATTACAACTCAAACGGACACCCATCAAATGGTATCTTCTATATTTACCCTCTGATAGGATTAGACGAAAAAGATTTAGTAGCACTCACAGTCATTGAAATAGCTTCAAGATACAAAGATGCGGAACCATTAACACAAAAAGAGTGCTTCTGTGTTGCTGTCGCTATAAATGATATACAACGAGGCCGCTAAACTTACCCTCGCATGATTCAGTTGATGATGTGAAAAGATCAAAGGCCAGTGAATCAATTATTGTTGAAACATAGAGTTACATTTTAAATGAGGCATTCCAGGAGTTCTTAGATCACCGGGCTTTAGTTGAAAACTTTACAAACAGTTAGCTGTAAGACTTCTTCTCCTACCAGTATCACAGAGAGAGATTGACAATTCTCGCCAACACAGAATTGGTTTAGAAGATCTTCTGCCCTCAGTTTTTGCGAGCACAATGAATAATGAAGGGAATTTAAAGGGGCATAAACCAGTACAAGCAACAAAAGAAAAACATATAAATGTTGTGAAGGTGATTCTTCATCCAGCAAACTTTACTGTTTGGTTTTGGAATGTAAGGTACCTTATTTAGGGGGAAGCAGAAGGGGACCACTCGCCATAAGGGCAAACCGATCAATTTGGTGTGTTGACCGTACGAAATTAAAAAGGAATGTAAAGATGGAATTCCGACGTGTTTTATTTACGAGAAAAAACTGACACAACAAAACAACCGTACTCAACGATCTTTTGTGAAGAAGAAGAACTGACAGATAATCCCACCAGAAAACAGTTCAGTTGCTTAGTTAATATACGTAACATTATTTTGGTTTTATAATGGAGGCCAGAAGGAAAGCGCAGAACGAAAATCAAGATGGTTAAGGAAGAGACCATGAAAATGAGTTCGGAATCATTTCATGAGTGAATGCTATTAAGGAAACAATTTTTCGAGGGATATAAACCAATGCATGCTAAATCATCAGTCACTACATCCAAACCCCAAATTGGGAAAAAGAATATCTTGAAATAATAATAAAATTCGAACTCGTCATGCAAACATGAGAAGATTTAAATTGAATTGGATGAAGGCTATGATTTGATTCTTATAATAAAAGTGATGAAAAATATAAACCCCCTTTTTGCGGTCCTCAGTGCAGATTTGCATATGAAAACTCCGGATTAACAAAACACACGTTTTGTGTTTGTGCTATCTAACGACTTCTTTGTTACAACAGTTTGTGTTGATCTCATGTAGAATTAGATCGCAAGTCAGTTTTACGTTGTCTTGAGAAAGTCTTATAGCCAACAATGCTTCTTTTGTAATTGTAATGTGAGATGTTGGGACTGGCACAACGCTGCGAGATATTCCTGTGGCTATCTTAATGATTTTCTCCTGGGTCGGAAATACTGTAATTTTTGACCTTAACCCCACATTACTCCTTGATCACCCTTTCCAGATATTCATCCTTATCTTTCCTAAAAACCTTCTTGTTAGTAATTGAATGTAATAGGGAATTGAGGAGTAGGGTAATCGGAGTGTATACCATCCTGCATGTCTTTAGCTACTTCCATTTCCATGTCTTTATAGAATGTCCTTCAGTAGGGTTATCTATAACAAAACTATTGTATCTGTGTATAGTACTCGGGACTCAGGATACGAGGCTAATTGTAGTCATAAAGAAACTCTAAACATCAAAAGCTTTGTATTTTAAAACAGTAAACCCAATATAAAATACAGGTTTTGTTAATTTGACTTTCTGTTTTTTTCATCATTATTGACAAAAAGCTGTCATGAAATCTTCTGAGTCTGATTAATTGGTTTTTGTCTGCTTTATGCTTCTTTTCTCTTGGTGACCATTATGACTTCTTTGCCGCTTGTGAGGATTCTCCATTAGTTTTCCAAAAACAGCTGTTGTTCATCAGCATTGTAAAATGTCTTTTTCTGAAGCATCTGTGGATTTAGTTTAGATCAGTGTTCTTCATGATGTATGGTTTCTGAACTGTTTTTGTCAAAAGCAATTATGCGATGCACAGCTGTCAACTTAAACCATGTCTTATAATAATAATTGTAGGACGCGTAATGACAGACATAATTTTTTTTTGCCACGAAGATTAGCACAAGTTTAGGCGCTCTGTTTTCGCATCTTTAGATTTTCTGCTGCTAATGGATAGTCATTATGCGGTCATGGAGTTCATGAGGATATTCTAAGTCAACTTCTTGAAATGAAGCCACGCGGCTGCTGATCAGGCGATTAAATGGTCAACCACTTTAATGCCTTTTGAATATTCTTGTACCTGTGTAACATCTGAAGTTACGTAATGAAGTGATTGGACATAGCCCACCATACAGATTGTTTGCTTTCTAAATAACATGAGATAGTTAGACCTTTTACTCGGCTCATATTCGTCCAAGGATTGTTGTGTGCTTTACTGTAATGATGCGACGCCATACAATTCCTCCACGCAATCCGTTTTCAATATCTGAATCATTGGGTAAATCTGGACTATAATATCAATCTGTACTCCAGTAAAACTTTTTAAGTAAGCATCCCAGCTCATCCGGGCGAAGAAACTATAATGCGCAGGATCCAGGCTATAAATGTTTCATGAAGTCTTCTATTAATTTTCAATGACGTCGCCAACAAACATTCATCAGCATCAGTAGGGTATGATGGTTCCAGTCTGTTTTACACTCTTCTTTGCACGCATCTTGCGCATGCTGGTAATCTGAATGTGATGTCCTTTTCCTCTAAGACTAGAAAAGAACGCCGCTTTAGGCGAAGATGTATCTTGTTCAAACCTTCCCAACTGTTCATGTACTCTTAAGGATAAACGCCCTTTTAACGAGAGTTGAGTCCAAAATATTCTTCGTTTATTGGGAGACTTTATGGACATAGCAGATGCTCTAATGAGCCATCATTGTGTTGATAGAGTCGTAGAAAGACATGTGATTTAAGTGATAACATGTACTTTTCTGTTTGACTGTGCAATGCAGGCTTCTTGAAGGCGCTGGTTTCTGCTTTGCATTATAAGGTGAGGAGTCATAACCGCGCAAGTTGTTGAAAGAATACGGGAGTTCCATGTCTTTGGTTCAAACTTTAGTTGAAGATTGCATTTGTTTATGCGCTGCACCTCTAACTTCACACTAATTGTGATATGGTCTCTTTCTGATGAGGGTTTACACTCTTGGGGCGTTGCTCTAAAACGACAAAATCCAACAATGCGTGGCTGCGTAATACTGTTTGTTGGTCTTAGGGCGACATTATGATTTCAGATAGTTTAGATTTTTAGAACAGTTCATTGCGCATTGCTGATGCGTTTTAAGAATGTTTCTGCAGCATCCGGTCCTCTATATAATTCTGGTCTGAATAAACGCCATCCGAACTTACAATAATGAAGGGCAAATGAGTCAAATCTGTTGATTACTCATTACGACTGTTTTTCGAAGTTTTTGTTGGTGATGGCCCTTCTCTAAGGAACAAATAAGCGCTCGAAGTCTGCGGAAACTAGTTATGGACTTGTTTGCAGGCCGTTTCCAGTTCTTAAAACTAACTTGTAGATCATGGCGGGAGGGCGTTGTTAGGTTCTGTCTTACAATCTACAGAACTTTTACAATGTTTTTATAATGTTCATCGCGGCTTGCACAGATGGAATTATGTTAAACATTTTCTGCTAATTCTTGTTTGCAATGATCTTTTGTAGTATGCTGATTTGTTTATCGTGCGTATCATGTGTATGGGGCGCCCTGATGGCGAAAAACTTTTGGAGTAAGTCCACAATGGTCTTTTGGTGGTTTCGCCTATTGTTGGACTGGCTTGGACACTTTAATTGGCGCAATTTCGTTTTCCTCATCCCATGTGTATACATTAAACAGTTATTGGGGGGGGGTTTTGGTTTTTTTTTTTTGTTCTGCAAATGATCAATTTGGTTACACTACACAGGAAAGGATATTCCATTGAAGGTACGATCTTGGCGTTATTGCCGATAAGATAGTAAATCTCTCTGCGTGTTCGCGGACATGATGCAGCATTGCAAGAACGACACCACATGTAAACATTTGTTGTCTTGAATTTTTTTATGTTTAAAACTGATCTCTTTAAAAACCAACTCCCAGAGGATAGTCGGAATTGTAAGCTTGCTACAATCGGTGCATACTTTAGCCTGTTTTAATATAATCTCTAAGACTTCGCCCTGTAAGTGACCAACCAGAGCCTCTCTTTTTAGCTTATTCAGCTGGCAGCGTCAAACTGTGTAAGCAGTTCGTCTGCCTCAACTGGGTGTTAAGTCCATATACGAGAAGATAGTCTGCTGTTTAGTGAGACCCAGAACTTCTAGATTTTTTCAGTTACTTGTTACATAGTCGATTTTAAAAAAGTAACATTACTTTACTGGCGGGTCTATTGTTATTTTGCCTGGAACTTGAGAAATAGCATGAACAACGCTTGCCGGTACGTTTGTTGGGTCAATGACTTCTAAATCAATATCATTCAAAGCTCGTGATAAACGCTCTCTCTCGAGCTTTCCTTTCAAACACTTCGTATTGTCCTTCTTATATCTTAGCCATGCAGTCTTTCTTTTCTAAGCAAAATTATTTATTTAAATTAAAAAAATATACTAATCAGAACATATCAAAGGTTCTTTTGCGCTTGGACTCATAAACTAATGTATAAACACCCTTTGGCGTTTTTAATGTGAGATGTTAGGAAACAGAGGTTAATGTCCTCGTTTACTTTTTTTAAGCATTCCTGTTTTATCTGCTCGCGTCTGGCTGTGAGAAAAACTTGCCTCGACTTTCTTTGAAGATCAAACTTTTGTCTTTTGTTGTCTTCAAATCGATTGTAAACGATTTAAATCTTCATCCGTGATGTTGGACGTCAACTAAGCGCTTTATTTATTGTCAGTTTAATGACTAAGTTTACCGTTATTAGTTGACCATAGCTGGTGTTGCTTTTGTAGTTTAGTTTTTAATTTTTTGCTAGCAGCACCTACGCTAATGAACACAGGGCCGGCCGAGAGTAAAGACAAAACCTCCTAGAGGTAAAAGCTGGGGTGCGCCTATGCGTTGCTAAGTGACCAACAATCGTTCCGGCTGATGCAAGCGCTTATAGTCGATGCTCCAGTATTGACATATGTAACAGATTAAAGGCAGCAGAATCTTCGTTTGGTTTTGCTGTATTTGAAAGGTCATGCTTAGTTTGTGTCGGCTTGTGCGTAATGTTTGTTATTCTGAAAGGCTTTTATGTTCAGGGGGTTGCTATAACAGCAGAATTGCTGCTATTCTTCTCTTGGCGGACTCTGGCGCTGTAGGTATTTGGATAAACGTGAACAGACATGCTTTTAAAATGTAAAAAATATTTTAGTAAATGTATATCTTTTAATCTGTTATTTTCAATATTCTGCTGGACCATATATTAAAAACAATGTTTCAGTAAGCGGTTTATCGGCTTCTTCTTCTTATCAATTTTGATATGTTTATTACGTCTCTCACTGTTCTCCCGCTTCCATGTAACTGATTATCCTCCGTTGCATTAGGTCAACCCTTAAACGTATTTTGTTGTTAAAAATAATCATCATGTATTACACTGTGAAGGTGTAGATCTTTAGAACACAAAGGTAACTGTTGGATTTTACACCTCCCACTCCAAACAGTTTTCTTATTTCGTCAAATTGATGATAAGTTTAAGCCCGCTTGCATAGAATTGGTTAGGGGGGAATGCCTCAAATCGAAACATTGTACTTTCTTTATTTTTGGATTAAAAAACTTTTCACTTCCTCTTTTGAATGGTTCTTCATCATTCTCACAGCAATTTTAATACATTTATGCGATCTTGCTGCGGCCAATAAAACTAAATTCCATATAGTGTCTGCCCTGCTTTTGGGATATGTTGTATGATGAATCACTCTTTCGTAATATATTGCTAATTTTGGACTGATAGTGTTGCTTCAATCAGCCTTGCCTAAATTAGGGTTGCTAAAACGTCAAACTATAACGAGATGTCAGAATTGCTGTACTTTGCTTCGGCGTCTGATGGATTTGATAACCGTTAGTATTCATTAAAGTTAGTTCATATGACAATCTGCTTTTAATGCTCCTTGAAAGTATGGTGCATGCGCTTTTAACAACTCAAAATCTAAGGGAATGGAAAAACAAGCGATTTTCCAAATAGCAAAATATTTTACTGCCAATACTTTTTGCCGTCTTTAACATCTGCGGCGGCCTAATTCTAAGTTTTTTAGTGCTTCTTCCTTTTTCGATTCTTGAACGCAAAGTCAGCCCTTTCATTCCAGTTAGCCATAGATCAGAATAGGTTAAAAATATGATGGAGATCTGCATTGTGTCAAAGAAATTATTTCTTGCCCCTCAAGTTTTATAGAATTTTCTTGACGATTGCCCGCCCAGATTCTGTACACTGTCTGTTTGGGGTCTTTGTAGTTGAAACGCGCGCTATTTTGAAAGTAAGTGAGCAGAGCCTGGCACAATCACGTCATTTGCTCTAGGTTGGAAATTTGACAGTAAGTATTTGATCTGCATCAATAGTAGATGGATTATTTGGATCAGTAATAGTCCGCTTATTTTCCCTTCACGCAAACCCCCCCCCCCGGTTCTTTAGTTTCTATGCGGGTCAAGAATCAAGCCATGTGCTTTGTGCATTTTTTTTTATAAACAAAATAAAAAATTAATTAATTAATTAAAACCATGGAAGGCATGAAGATTGCAGAAGATTATGATGTTTTGATCTTGGTGAAGACATGAGTGGATTTCCCTTGGGGAGCGGGCATCATCGCTCGGGGCTTCATTGCTGATGAATTAGCAGAAAGCGGGAGTACATGTACAACCAAAAGGTGGGGGAAAAAAAGTGTTTATTTTTTTTAAAGGTGTGGGGTGGGTGGGGGTGGCCCCCTTTAAGTGGGGGGGTAATTGTTTTTTTTTGTTGTTTTTTTTCCCACACTATATATACCAAAGCTTTAGGCCAAGAACCTCCCGAATTATAGACCCTAATGATTTTGAAGTAAAAAAGATGACATTTGTGTGTGTGGAGCGACCAAGGACAACTTGTTCAGCTTACAACTAACAAGCCCATCAAAGTTTTTAGCCGTGGGTTCATTTAGAAATTGGACTCAGTGTGAAAGATCCATAAATCGCCTTGGCCCTGTTTGGAACAATTTAAAAGGCCAGTGGCGTTTCTTAATCTTCAAAAACACACTGCATAACTCCCAAAAGATAACCAAATGCAAAAACATGGAATTAAAGAATTAAATCAAACAGCAGGTGAATTAATAAATGTAATAGACGCGAATCAGTTTTTCAGAAGAAACAGCGTTAAAAGGACTATACACGACTCGCCGCTAACCATGCGAGATATAAGGCCTTGATCATGCTTTAGAAACATAGGGCGAATTAACAAAACAATTTAGCAAAAATAGGTGAACTAGATGAGCATATAAAAGAGAAAAAGAATAAACTCGTTGGGCTTGATGACGCCATCTTTGACCTGATATTAAAGAAAGAATAACCCAAAGACGAAAAGATCTTGACATGAGAGTTCAGCAAAGACTAGAAGTGCTAAACTACTAACGAGACCAATTACGATCAAGTGAGAGACTAAGAGAAACTATCGAAAAAATTTTTTTATGAAGACACTACCACTAGCAGAACGAATAAAAAACACTGTTAAGAGAGCAAGGCGTTCATTAGCAAGCGTTTTAACGGCCTTAGGATTTGCAATAAGTTACACTGGTGATGGCTTTACAGGCGGTGGTGGAGGCAAAAAGTTCAGTGACCTCCGCCGCCATCGCTCGGCTTTATAAATCAGGGGTAAAAAAAAACAGACCATGATCAATCTTGCAAGTTTATTTAAAAATTTGCTGGTAAAAGCCGTGTAGACTCTGTACCTGGCATATTAGGGGGCATTGTCAGTGGCTTATGTCTACTGCAAGCATAGTAGTTGCTTTATGGCCGGGCACTTATGGACATTGTTCTCGTATAGTTGGGTACTATTTTGTCAGATAAAGACCATGTAATCTATGCCAGTTATCAAGAACAAGCGCGTCTTTACATTTGTCATGGTCATCGCGAACAGAGTCGCGTCTTGCTGTGTTTCTATGGCCTTTGGCTTTGGTCACGGGGAGGGATTGGATGACTTAATCTTGGGTGTTCTATTATTGTTTGTAATATTACTGGCTCAGAATTTATGCTCGTTTTTCATCCTTCTGTTCATTGCTGCTATAAGAATTTCATTTTATAGTTTATTACTTGTACTATCTGGAGCCTGAGGTACAGGAAGGCAGCCATGTTTAAACCAGTGCAACAGCAAATTATACTTTCGATCTTGCGTATTGTTAAAACGTGTTGGTACCTTTGTATACTTGAAGGTAAATCAAACTGTTAGAAGTAAAGCGTCCTAAATTTGCTAAGTATTGTTTTGTGCGTCAAAGCAGTAGAAGGATCAGTTTTGCTCGATTTGCCTGTGCTTGCGTCCTAGCTAACACCCAAAAGTAAGTACGAATAGTGTCGTTTATTCGTTCTTTCCCGCCCTAGTTAGGCCATTAGAAGTGTCTAATTTAACTGTTTGGCCATGCTGTTTTATGCTTTGCTGTAGGACCCGGGCTCAACAGTTTTGCCAAAAAAGAAAGATTTGAAAGGTGGATGCAAGTCATAGTTATAACTTTCTGTGCGTTTGCCCCGAAAATAAAGGTCGCCTAGGCCATGGTTATTGATCAACTTTTGTCTAAAGCCTGTCTTGTTGGTTGTTAATATTGAATTCGTTACAAATCCTTTCAAAAGCCCTTTCATGGTATATTTGTTGCTGAGTGGATTTAATGGTTTGTCATTTGGTTATGTGCGCTTGCAGTTCAGATCACTACGTCTGGAAGTGTGTAAAAAAATGGAATCTGTACACTGACCTCACCAAAGGATCATGGTGTTTTAAATGATCAGCATACGACACTCCACCACCAGTTGATGCGCAAAACACAGCAAAAGTTTAAAATGTTTCTGTTAAAACTGCATCGGATGACTGACCTCGCTTTTGATGTTGGTCGTTTTCAAATGGGCCGGCGTTTATGATTTAATACCTTGTTTAATTGGTGTTACTCCACCTTTTATGAAAAGAGGCAGTCTGGGTACAGCAATTGTCAAGAGTATCAGTTTGCTATATTTTTTAAGATTGTAGTGCTGGTCCCAAAGAATATTTGCTCCAGTATATTTGAATGCACTCATTTTTTATTTCGGTTTAAAATGTTTGTAACCAATAAACGACCCAAGAGTCCTTTTCGGGTTTTATAGATACATGCTATTTAATTAAATGGGGGCCAAATGGTCGCACTCCATGAAATATTCTACAAAGTCGTTTGGTTTATATAAGCGAAGCCAAGGAGATTAATATTGTTCTAATAGTTGACAAAAACAGGGACCAATGTTTAGCGTGTTAACAAATACCTGATGGTTATTACGGGTTTTGCTCACTATAAAGAAGCAATGAGTAACTTTGAACATTAATCTCAAACATAACAATGCAAATACTATAAACAATGTTAACATTCAAGCTGAAGAAGAAGGAGGTTACTATTTTGATTAAGAGCTAGCTTAATGTTAGGCCTTTAAGGCTAACAATTATAGATTTAGTGTTACATCCAACCAAATCTCCTTATGAGGGGGAAAGTCGCTCGATCTTGCATTTCATTCATTACTCTATGTTCCATTTGGATGAGCGGAGCACTGATGAAAACGTATATGACGGAAGGGCCCTCAAACTGTTTGAAGTGTCCTTCCGTCAGGGGTAAAGCTGCATTATTGCTGATTATGAAAATATTCAATCCATAATTTACAGTTTAAAGCTTAGTTTGTGGGAGGGTCGGATCATTTAATATAAAAATCTAAGGACCTAAAACAGGGAAAGTCGTGAAATGTGATAACATGCAAATGTTTTGGAAAATAAAATTATACGTTACTAAAAATCATAATGTCGCGTGGGCCAGAAGAACCGGAGTTCATTAGCGCCTGTGGAGATGTTATAACTTTTAGAATTAAAAGACCTTGCAGCGTTGGCGGACTTTGATACAGATGGTGAGATAGGCGATTTGTATGTTTTTGAGTACACTAAAGATGGTGATTATTAAAAGCAAAGAGGTTGGCGCCACAAAAAGTTTCTAAACTAGAAAAACTGCGCATATAGAGGCAAAATAATGTTGGCCTGTAGGAATATAAAATAGTTCGAAAAACCTGACCTTCAAATGGCACTTAGAACCATTTTTAGAATGGGAAATAAAAATTCTGAAACTTATAAGCCTTTTACATATTTTAAGCCGTCAAAAAGTTTCCAGAATAAGCATTCAACTTGGCCCCTTTACATGTTAAGTCTTATGCCAGGTCGACAATAGTCGGAAATAGATTATTGAAAATAACTCCGTATGTGAAAAAACTGTTAAATCCCTCCACAGAAAATGTAACAGTTGTTAAAGGACGCTTCTACAAATTACTCGTTCTTTCACAAATGAAATTAGCTGATCGTTCACAATTGATATTTGAAATTTCTGTCTTAAACGTGAGTGCGAGGATGGAAAAAGAATGGGCTGTGGGGTCAGTGAGTCCTTTTAAAGGAATTCTAATTAGCTGGAAAACTTAGTCGTTGAAAAACTTAAAGTTACCATCGTCGTTACTTAACAATGGTGAGGATATTAAGGTTATAACAAACAAGCAACAAAATCAATAGTAGTCTAAATAGAAAACAATCTTACAAGAACTGATTTGGTTTAATATTACACATTTAGACCTTCTAGGATTTTATTTTATGAACAAATTTTAACAGAGAGGCATGATAAAAACATAACTGGATTAGATTAAGTGCTGTTATAAATACTATGGAGCAGTTAAAACTTTATGACAAAAAACCCCTCATTGTTTTTTATTTGTTGGACAAACTGGTTGTGGAAAAAACAATATTTATCCTTGACCTCGTTACAAACAGTTTATCGTTTTAATTTTAATCATATTGTGGTTTTCTGTCCAACACTTAAATGGAACAAAGCATATCATGATAGATGGTTTATATGGCCAGTTGATGACATTTATTTAGTTATCTAGCAAATACTGATGAGTGTTAGTGTTTAGACCAGTTTTAAAGAACTGTTTGAAGGAACGCAGACAGCTATTTATGATAGCAATGACTTGTTCAGCAGAAAAGAGAATAGTTAAAAAGAGAATAACTTTGTCGAAACCTAGCCTTTTCAGCGGAAGACATGCTGGAATAAAGTGTGTGGATTTTATGCCAGAATTTTAGCTCGGTTTTTTAAAAGACTTTAGAGGAGAACAGTTAAAGACTGTAGTTTTTATTTCACAAGAAAGGACAGTGACTCATTTGAAGAATGTCATTGCCGCGAAAGGGGAAAATGTGTATTATTGAAAAAATGACAGGAAAAACATAGGATTTAAACAAAAACTAAAATCTGAAAAAGTTTAGTAAATTAGTATAAAAAGGATAACCCTGCACAGTATGTTTGTTTGTAGATAAGCGTCTTTTTTGGTGTATGGCGTCTTACTTGTCAGAGAACAGTAATATGCGCTTGAGTGTGTATTGTGTGTGTGTGTGTAGTGTGTCTGCCAGCCTCTTGTCTGTCTGTCTGTCACTCTCATCTGTCTCTCTTTCTCTGTCAGTGCTGCAGGTGATTCTCTCTCTCTCTCTTCCGCCACAGGCTAAGGGGATTTAGGCCCACTTTCGCCCAAAAACTCGGTGGTGTGAGGGTGAAAGTGGCTTAGAATGAAGGGTTTCTGTTCTTTCTCTCTTAAATCAACCATTACCAGTTTGCAAATATTCTGACAGTAATTCCTTCTTAACACTAAATGATATCACAGTCTCTCTGCCCACACACGTGTTTCGTAAAATACAAGGGACCACTCCACAAACCGTGTGACACCTCACTGATGTAACTGAAACCATCTTGTCTACACACACACACAATGACTTACAATAAGACAGGACACATTTTCTTCTCTCTTCTTGCATACACACACATGCAAATACACAGTGCTTTTTTGATGAAAACAGAACAAATCAAGAATCTCTCTCACATTGTGAGAGAGATTCGGTATTTGTTCTCGTTTTCATCAAAAATGCATGTGTATGTGCATTGACATACACCACTCTGTGATATTTTTTTTTTAAATCCATGGAGTGAAAAAGTACACAATCAGCACATATTCGTGTGTATAATTTCTTTCAAACTGCTTGAGAGCCCCAAGGCATTGACTTCGCATTTCCCTCATGGCTTTGTTTTTTGTCCCTCACTTTAAACTGCCGGGCACATGTGTACTTTCGGCATTTGAAACCAAAATCTGAGCTCTGCATTCATGTGCAATGTCCAGTGTGACCAGAGAATGGATAGCTTGATAGAGAGTGGGGGAAGGAATCTATGTAAAAAAAAAAATACTCTGCTTCCCCCAGAATACTCAGCCAGCAAAAAAGTGAATTTTCATGCTCAGCACCAGAACAATGTGAATATGCTTCATATGAATGAGTGAAAGTCAGAGAGAGAGAATGTTGCTTATAGCCCAGCCAGCAAAGAGGGGCCGTATCAGGGCTGTCACCACTTTGAAGTCAACTCAATCCAAAAAAAAACAATAAAAGACATTCACATAACCTTTAAAATACAGCTAAAAACACACAGGAAATTTTGTTAAAATCTTTCTTCCATAAAATCTTAAATCAGATGAAAAATTCTCTCTTTCAGATGCCCAAAGATCACATACGGGTGGGTTACCTCTGAACAAGGTTTCAAGGAGTCTGCTGTAAAGTGTATATATCTCACATCCTGCAAGTCCCAACACTCTAAAAGAACCTGTTTTACTTTGTGTGGTACACGACATAGAATGCACCATGGAGCTTCTTCACCTTGTAAAAAATCAGAATGGGTGCAAAAGGAATGGTCTGTGTGTAAGCGGCACGAGACCGTTTCATCTTTACGGGCATCCCTGAAATATGGTAAAAACTCAGGTTTAGACGGAGTTGGAACATTCGTTATCCAGAGGTCTTTGACAGAAGTCTAGGCTTTGGGTTTCAGATCATTAAAAATCTGTTCAATTCTTTCTTTGTGGAACTCTTTGGGGACCGTTGCCCAAAACCCAAATCATTTCCTCGAATGGCCCCACATGGGGGAAACCCAAAGCAAAAACCTTTGATGTATCCATCTGTTTCAAGGGGTATAAACGAATAATTTTCCCCGCTGAGTCAGAGGAAAGCTTTAGGTTAAGGGCTGGGGAATGGCCCCCCAAAACAGAAAGTGATTTTACAAAAACTCGCCTTGTTTAAAAAAACACCCTTTTAGGGTTTAACACTGAAGCCCCCCCTTGCAGACCTAAGGGGTCCGAACCACACAACCCCCCGAACCCGCAAAGCTGCAAACCCCCCCCGGAAGAAAAAGAGGGAAAATCAAACCATTTTTTTTGCTGCCGACCCCAAAAATCCTAAAAAATACTTCCCCCTTTCCCTTTTAAATTTTAACCCGCAACAAGTTCCCCGCCTGGAAAGGGCGTAACCCAAAAATCATCCTCACAGACTGTCCAAAAAAGATCTTAGCCCCCCAAACCCTCCCCTTTAACCCAAACCCTTTTTTCGCTGCGGGTCAGGGCGAAACCCACTTGGTTACGGGGCCCCAACCCCTCCCAAAATGGTGACTGGGGAGCTTTCTGTAGCGCCCATCGCAGCCCAAAAACCTTTTTTGCGCTTTTCTGCACCAAACTTGGAAAGTTTAATCGGGCTGGGGGCTGATAAACATAGCAAAATGAAACTGGGTCTGTTCCTTTGGGAAAATAACTTAGGTTGCTGAACAAAAGGGCCCCTTTTTTTTTTTTTTTTTGCTGTCCCAACCCCCTGCGCCACCTCGGAGCAGTGTTTCTCACCCGCTCATTCCAAAAACCCCGTCCAAAAGCCACCCCCGGTTTGGTCCCCGCAGCCCCCCCCAAACCACCCGGGGCAGTCAAAGCCGGGTTTTTCAAGAGGAAACCCCCCGGGGAGACACTGCACCGCTGCCCCAATCACTTCGGGGGTGTTTTAGTGGACCTGTTCAGATCGAACATACGCAGGGCACCACCTACTAAGCCCCCCCTGAGACAATAATTGCCCTGTCCCCGGCCCCCGGGGGTCATGAAACTCTCCCCCAAAGGGGGCCCCCACGTCCGCCCAAAGACAAACCCCCATGGACTCGCTGTCCGGTGCCCCCGGACCCCCCAAGGCCACAAAACGGGGGGAAAACGAAAAATTTGGGGCCCGGGCGGGGAGGGAAAGGGGGCAGAACTTGGGAAATTTTTTTTTGCTGGGTCAATAGAATAGGTGATTAAAATGTTTCTAGGATTTTTCCCTTTTGGTCTGAGACTACATGGGCAGGCTGTACTCAAAGTTCCTTTCATAATATATCCCCGGCTTTAAAACCCGGCCCCCGGGGATCCGGGAATTTCCGGGTTTGGGCGGAAATTTGAGCAACCTCCAAAACGCATCCATTAAGTGTATGAAACCCCGACTGTGTGGTCCCATCTTTCCAAAACCGGGGTCTGCGCCCAAATCTGGGAGGACCCGGGTTTCGGGAGAAAAAACTACCCTTACTCCCAATGGGGTTCGAACCCACCACCTCCAGCCGGGAGTCCGCGCGCTAACCACTTCGCCACAAACGGTGGGCTAACAAATTTTTTTGAAAAAACCCATGTGAAATCAATAAAAAACTCAAATTTTAAAGTGTGCTTTTTCCTTTTTGTTTTTTGTTTGTTCGTTCGTTTTTTTTGTTTTTGCTAGTAAAAAGGGCCCCTTTCCCTACAAACCGAACTCGAAAAAATCTGCTTACAATTAGAACACAACGGTGCAGGATTTACTGTTCAATTATGATCTAGATCTTCCTTCCTAATTAAACATGCAAAAAAACTTTTAAATAAATTCTAAAAAATACATTCAACGGCCAATTTTTCCCCCCCAAAGTTTTACTGTAAATGCCCCACCAACAAAAAATGCCAGAGGACTTGCAGCTTTCCAAAACCCCGCAGGGACTATGTTCCCCCCCTCGTCCAAACCACCCAGGGAAATTCATGTGCGGGGCGAATCTGCAGGTTTCCAAAAAAGGGGGAAAAAACGTCAAAGTTTTTCCCAGGCAAAAAAAGCATCGAAAAATACCAAACCAAAATAACAAGTGACCCAAATTTAAGCCCCTGTCTCTTTTCCCCCCTAATCGGCCAATTACCAAAACACACTTTACAGTTTCACCCAGCTCAGAGTTTTTAAAACATTTTTTAATGTAAATTAAAAAAACTATTGCACTACCTTTTTTTTTTTTAATTTTTCTTTACTTTCACTTCATTTCCCAAAAATCAATTTTCTGCCTAAATTTTTAAGGGGCACCTTTTCCCAAACCGGCCCCGCCCCCCAGATAATCTGTCTGCCAAAACAGCTTTCTTGTTTTCAATAAAGCAAAAAAAGCCACTTCCTTTTAAAATAAAAAGGGCAGAACTAACAATGTGGAAACTTTTAAAAAAACCCGGAACCCGTACATAAAAAAGTTGGGGGACCTTTTCTCCCCTAATGAAATAAATGCACACCCCTTAAATTCAAATTCAACAAAAAGCTGCTTATTTACACCAAAAGCCCGCAGGTATGACGGGACAGAGCACACAGAACCCCCCCCGGAAAATTTTAAAAAAAAAAAAAAGGAGTTCCGTTTTTCTATAAAAATTTACAAAAACAGATTTTCCCGTTCTTTTAGGGAAGAACCCCAACCCCTTTTTAGGGAAGACGACCCCCAACCCGTCCTTTTTGGGTCTTACCTACCCAAAAAATAACCCCCAATCTGTCCCCCTTTTTTGGCAAACACAAAGCGACAACGTGAACACACCATGGGAAACTTGGTCACCGCCCAACCCCCATGACCCTCTTTCCCACTTTGGGATTTAAAAATCCGAAAAAAGCTTTTCCCTTCCCCCCCCCCACACGGCCCGCAATACCTGACCCGGGCTACACTCATTAATTTTTTGGGAAAGTCCCCTAAAAGCCATTGATCTTTTTTTCCCCCTTTCCCTTTTCAACCCGTATTTTGTTTATCAGGCCCATTTTTTTTAAATTTTTTTTAATTTTTCGGATGGGGGTGTGGGGCTGTTTTTTTGCTACTCTCCTCTCAAAAGTTTTGGGTGCGTGTACGAATTTTCCCCCACCACCCCCCACCCCAAAACGAACCCCAAAATTTGCCAGGCAAAAACCCGTGTAAGAATTTTTTTTCTTTTTATATGCGCCTGAAACCCTCATATTTAATCAATTTCAAAACAATACTTCCCTTTCATAGAATACCGAAAATGCCCCGTCAAATTAAGGGCTTTTAAAAAATAAGCCCTTCAAACATCTAAATAGCGTTCCTACTATATCTTGAAAAATTTTCTCGCTTTTCTCGCCGGGGGCCTTCCCCCAATTTCTCCATATACAATCCCAAAGCTTAGTTCCCCCCCTACCCCCGCCCGTCCCCCATTAAAATAAGACGGAAAAACGGATAAACCCAAAGGGCCCCCACGGTAAAAAACAGCCGTTCACAAAAAACAACGATGAAAAAGAAAAAGGGGCCCCCCCCAAGCACAATAATTTCCCCGAACCCCATCAAAGAAGAACCCCCCCAAATTCACAAGGGACCTAAAACCCCAAAAAAAAGAACCCGAATTTTACAAAGCACAGGGAATCCCCAGGAAAAAACCCCACCGCAGAAACATAAAGCCCCAGCAATCCGCAAAAAGACCGCAGATTCCCAAAACACAGTAATCCCCGGAGAAAAAACCGCCGATTCAAAAACACGGAAAACCCAGGGAAAACCGCAGATTCCCCAAAGCCAGTAAAAACCCTTTGAATCCCCCGGGGAACACAATTTCCCAAAGTCCCCTGAAAAATTTAAATTCGGTTCGACCACCCCTTTATCTTAAAAAAAATATTAAATTCTCCCTGTATTTAACACGTGTTACTCAATTTAAAAAAAACCCCCGACACACATGCGTGGACAATTGGAGCAATATTTTTAAAATTCTTACAGGAGTTTTTTAAATTACCCTCGGCGCCCCAGCATTCCCAACAATTTTTTTTCAAATTTCCCTTTTCCCGCTACATATTCCGCGGGACCGTCATCAAAAAACATCCCACCAAAAACGTGAAATCGATGCACCTGATTAAAAATCAGCCCCCTCCCCCCCCAAAATAGTAACACTTTGGGAAAAATAAACATTAAACAAATAAATTAGATGGCACCAAATCCGCGGGCCCTTTGGTTTTTGCCCCCCCCTTCTCTTTTTCTCATTTATTAATTTTTGTCTGTATTTACCTATGTCATTTTAAATTGACGGCATAAATTTTCGGGTTTACGTCCCCAAACCCCCCCCCCTCCCAAAAAAAAACAAAAAGACCCAATTTTTTTTTGAAAAAAAAAATTAAAAAAAAAACCGCAGAAAAAAAAAACCTACAAAATTTCTTCCCCGCGGAAACCCCCCGGGCCCCTCACGGGAAGCAGTTCGTGGGTCCTTCCAGGGACTCTCACCCCAAAAGAAGAAAAACAAATTGGGCGTCCTAACGAACTCTGAACCCTTTGGGCATGCTAGCTTGTTGCTGGGGGGCCCCCGGACCCCCTACCAAACCCCCCACGGAATGGGACGGTGGCTGGGGATGGGCTGCACACCCCACCTGGAAAGGGTTAAAAGCATATAAACGATGTTTTTGACCACTCGGTCAGCCTCTCCCCTACCCCCACTGGGTTAAAACCCCAAAAGTCTACTGACCACCGGGCAGCCCCCTCCTTTCCCCCCCGGGGGAGAGACAATGGTTTTTAAAATTCCCGCCAATAGTGTGTAAAAGCCCTTTTCCGATTCACAACTTTCGATAGCGAAAATACGAAGGGGGGAAGGGAAAATCAACATTCTACTGGAGCGGGTACCGCACCCAAATCAACAGAACCCCAGGGATCAGTCCTGAAATTAAAAAGGGTTACCCCCCTGAAGGTTTAAAAATACACGGGGCAAAAAGACAAATTCCCTGAATCTTCCTCAAAGCTTTAGCCCCCAGGAGTGAAAGGCCCCGTACAATTCCCTTTTTTCCCCACCAACCCCAACCGGGTAACGGCCCATTCATGGCTCTGTTCCCAGAAACCAACCTGAACCAATCCTTCTAACAACCCCCTTTCGCAAAAAGGGGGGTATAACACCTTTTTTTTCTAAAAAAGGGAACGTTTTAAAGGGTCTCTAATAGTACACACCTGAGAAAGAACCCCGGTTTGGGGGGCAAAATGTCTTTAAATCATCAAAAAATTTACACCCCAACTCCCTGGGACTTTTGGGCGACCCAAAAACAATCAAATGGACAGAATGAAAAATTTTCTCTGGCCCTAGAAAACGCCATCGGAACAGTTTTAAATGGGGGGGGTAAACGTCCCTCACAGCCGGCCCAACCCAAATGTACAAACCCCTTCCGAACCTTTCAAAAAAGGGCACCGGGGAGGGGTCCCCAAAAGACCAACTCTTTGGGGGCACTCAGAGAAAAACCCGTTCCCGCTCATACCCCAAAGGGTTTTTTCTAACCCCGGCCCTTTAAGTCCCCTTTTGAAAGGAAAACTGTGGGGACAATATCAAAGTGTACCGCAGACACATTTAGAAGACGTTAACTGAAAACAGACTTCAATGACTCTCCTTCTGTTTTTGGGAAAAAGACAGAACCCGGGGAAAAGTTTTCCACAAACATTTTTTTATCTCAGCCCTCGTAAAGGGGGTAAAAGGGAAAAGGGTTTACCGAGACATCACTAAAAATCCCCCTCACAGAAACTCCCGGTCATTTACCCACAATGAATCTGCGACAGGGCTATCCAAAAAACACCCAAAAAGCAAAAACGCCCCCCAAAAATTAAGGGGCAACTGCCCGAAACTGTTGCCCGTGGGAAATATTCTACACGACCCCAAAAAAAACACCCTTTCCTTTGGTTTTTAGCATCGAGGTCAGAGACTAACCCCTTTTCGAAGCCAAAAAAATTTAGCACCAGTTCCCCGCAGAAAGCCCCCCAAAATGCCTTCCCCAGAACCAACTTTCCCAAAAGCCAAATTTTCCTGTGAAAATTTACCCCGCAAGGGCAAGCCCCAAAAGGGTATCAAAAACAGAACAAAAAGCACTGAACTGTTTTTCTTCGGGCCGGTTCTCGACAAAATGGAGTTACTAACCCAAAAAAGGACCTTTATCTGGGTGGGTAAGGGGGGCACTCACAGGGGGGTTTTTTACCCGACCCTTCCCTGGAACCCAGCAGTCCTGTCCCCTTCTTTTTACACAAAAAAAAACACACAACCAAAGATAAAGGGTTTTCCGCCAAAAATTATTTCCCCCGCCCAGCAGAGTAACCAAAAAATTTTGAAACCCCAATAACAGCTACCACCAAAAAATTCCTTTTCCCCGATCAAACCCCGGGGCCCCGAGTAGTGGCCCCTGTTTTGAAAATTTAGTACTGTTTTTCCCCGTCAGACTGAAACCAAAAGTACGGGGTTTTTTATCAGGGCTGACCCGGGGGTTTTTTACCCAACCGAAGCCAAAAAAGTTTACATCAGATTTCCCAAAAGCCCCCCTTGGAAAGAGCAAGTCTGTATACTCTTCAAAACTTGAATTTTTATCCCAAAATTTTCACATTCCCTTTCCCCAAAAAAGAAACCAGGGCCTTAGGGGACACACTCCAAAAAATGTCACGCAAGGAAAAATCCACCAGGAAACTTCAAAAACTTATCAATTTTTTTACAAAGGGCCCAACGGGCAAACCAAAAGCCCAAAATTCAACCCGCCAAAAGGTCCGAAAGGTTTATCGGGGGCTAGGGTTGGGCCCCCGAAAAAGGGTTACAAAACCTCTGGAGTACATTGAAATTTTTTTGCAAAAACCCTCTTTCAAAGTCGTAAAAACACCAAAAATTTTTTCAGCGAGGGGTGTGATTTGGGATTAAAGCGAACCCTCAAGTAGTGCAGACCGGTATGGGCCCCAAACTCTCAGACCATCCCCAAAGGAAAGGGGCATGGGTTTCAAAAAGGGGAAAAAAGTTACGTCTATATTTTCATTTTCCCTTAAAGGGGGGAACTTAGGGAAAAGGGTTGGGGGGAGGGGTTTTTAAACCCTTGGGGAAAAACCCCAACCCCCGACTCCCCCCTGCCGGGCCCGAGACCGCACTCTGCTGAGAAGTTATTTTTAAAACCCGTTTTCTTTTTGTTTCCCCCTATCCTCAATTTTTTTGGTTTTCCCCCTGCTCTCTTTTAGTTTCCCCTTGTATCTGCTCTCTTTTTGTTTATCTTTTCTTCCGGGTTCTTTCAACGAAAAATTTTTTCAACGCATTCTTTCCTCTTTTCCAGGGCCGGGGAAAACCCTTTTTTCAACATAGTCCAAAAAGCTGGGGCCCCCCCAAACCACATACTTTAACCCCCCCCGTTAAAAACTTTGCCCAAAACTTTGTCCTCGCCCCAAGGACACAAAAAGGACTTTTTCTTTAGGGCCCTTTGTTGGGCCCTTTTGAAATTTGAAATAAAGTCCCGTCCCCAAAACTAACCCCTACCTGTGGGTTTCCCAAACCCAAAAAATTGCTTCACCCGCAAAAGGAAATTGCCCCCGTCCACTAAAAATATTTTTAATTCCCAAAAAGGTTTTTTTTTTTTTCCAAAAAACATTAACGACAACCCACTTTAAAAAGCTAAATTAAAAACAAAAACCCCCCCCCCAAAGTGGTAAAAAACCCCCCCAAAAAAAATTTTAGGGAAATGGGGGAAAGAAAATACCCCTCGGAATCCCTTTTTTCCCCAAAAGTTTAATGCAACAATCCCCGAGATTCACAAAAACCAAGTATGTTGTTGTTGTTGTTTTTTCCCCCCCTAAAGCCCCCCCAAAAAAAAAAAATTTTTTTTTTCCCCCCAAAACCCTTTCCCCCCACCTCCAATTTCTTCCCAAAAAAACCCCCCAAAAATTCCTCCCCCCAATCCCTAATAAAAAACCTCAAAATCCCCCCCTTTAAAATTCCCCCCAAAAACAACCCCCAAAAAACCCCTTCTCCCAAAACTTTCTCTTTTCCTTTCTCCCAAAAAAAACCCCCCACCCCCAAAAAAAAAAAAAATTCCACAAATCCCCCTTTTCAAAAAAATTTAAAAACCTTTTTCACATTTTTCTGGGCCCCCCCCTCCCTGGCTTTTTTCCAAAAACCGGGTTCCTAAAGTTGTGGTGGGGCCCCGGGGTTTTTTGGGCCCCCAAAAAAAAATTTTACCTTTGGCTTTTTTAAACCCCCAACAAAAACCTTTAATAACCGGGAAAAAAAACCGTGTTAAAAATTTTTCTTTTTTTGCTGCCTCCTTTAAAATTTTAAACCTTACCAACTTTTCCCCTAAAACCCCAACCAAAACGAAAAAACCCTTTTTAATAAAAAAAACCAACACAATTTAGGAAAATTTTCTTTTCCTTTTTCTCTGCCGCCCGCCACAATATAATTTCATTACCCAAATCCACCCCATGCCCATTCCAATTTAAAAAAAGACAAGCCCGGTAAAAGGACATTTAAAAAAAAAGACCTTCAACAAAACAAACGTAAAAAACATTTTAAAACCTCGCCTATATTCGCCTTTTCGGGGCCGCACAATTTCCCCAACCAAACCCATTCAGAAAGAAACCCCGCAGTTTCCCGGGCCTTCAATTAAGGGGAAAAACCCCGGAAAACCCACGGCCCAAAACCCCCGGAAAAACCCGCCGTTCCCCAAAACCCCAAACCCTGGAAAAAGAACCCCGGGGGTTTAAAACACAGAACCAAAAATAAATTCCGAAAAAATTCCCAAAAAAAGAAACCCAAAATTCCCCAAAAAAAATAAAAAACCCCTGCAAAAAAGGGGGCAGAAAATTTTAAAACCCAAAATTCCCACCCGGAAAAACACGGCTCCCTCCCTTCCGCCAAACCGCAAAGGCGGGGCCGGGCCTTTTTTTTCCGGAAAATTCCCCCCGGGAAAGAACCCAAAATTTTTAACCCCAAAAAAATTTTCCCGGAAAACCGCGGATTCCCTAAAAACAATCCCCAATTAAAAGAACCCCGAGAAAAACAATTTAAAATTTCCCTGCCACAATAAAAAAACTTGAGAAAAATTATCTAAACAAATAAAAAAACTCCCTTCCCGGGTTTTTTTCTCCCCTTTTTCAAATTAATTTTCGCCCCCCCCAACCATGCGGGGGTTTTAAAATTGGAGCAAAAATTTAAATTTTTTTTACCCGGGTTTTTTTTTTCCCCAAATTTCCAACCCTTTTTCTCCAAAATTTTTTTTTCCCCTTTTCTTTCCAATTCCCTTACCTCATAAAAATCCCAACCCAAAACCCGGGAAAATTTTGCATTTTTTTACAACCCTCACCCCTTCCCCAATTATACATTTTGGGGAAAACCCCCCCCCCCCCCCATTTTTTAAACAAATAAAAAATGGGGACAAATCCGCGGGCCGTTAGTTTTTTTCCCTTCCTTTTTCCAATTTTCTTAAATTTTGTCTGTAATTTCCTTAAAAAAGGCATTTTAAATGTTCCCGCCCCGAAAAAAATTTCCGATGAAAGAAACAAAAAAATTCCCCCCCTTTTTTTCTTTACTTGGTTTTTTTTGTTAAAAAAAAATTCATAATACCTCCTTATATAAAAAAATTTTCACTTAAATTTTTTCTCCCATTTTGCCCAATCCCCCCATTCCTAACCCCAAATACCCCAAAAAAACAAAACCGAAAAAAAAGAAAAAAACCCTTTCTTTGGTTTAACCAAATTTTTTCAAAACATTTTTTTCAATTTTTTGTTTTTGAAAACATTTCTTCCCTTATTTTTACTTTAATAACCCCCCCCCCCTTTTTTTTTCAATTCAAAAATGGGAAATTAAAACAAAAAAACGGGGGGAAAAGAATTTTTTCGTTTTCCAAACCAGAACAAAATCTCCGAAAAATTTTAAGTGGGGCTTATGTTACCCCAAATTTTCCTGTCCCCCGCCAAAAAAAAGGGAAAATTTACAGCCCGAAAAAAGCAAAGCTGATTTTAACCGCAAGGGGAAAATGGGATCCTCCCTTTCCTTTCCTTCCCTTTGGGAAAATTTTCTTTAAAAACCTCCGGAACCACTTTCCCGGGGAAAAAAGCGAAAAACAATAAATTACATCCCGAAAAGGTAATTTTCAACCCTCCCCCCTCTCTCTCCAAACACTCAAAAAAATTTTATTTTTCCTTTTAAACACCAAAAATTTTCTTCCCTGTCCATCCCGTCAAAAAACCAACCCCTAATTTTTTGGTCCCGTAATCCTGGGACACTCCCATATTTTTTTAGGCAATTTTTGTTATAACCCCTTTTATTAAACCCCCCTTGCAGGCCAAACCCATCTTTTAAAACCCGGTTTTATTGGACTTTACCTTTCCCTTTTTAAAATAAATTTAAAAATGGCCCTTTTTCTCAAGTTTTTTGTTCTCTGATTAAAGAAAACCCCCCCAAAAAAAAAAAAAATTTAAAGGCCCCAAATAAGAAAAATTTTAAAAATTTTTTTGGCCCAATTTTAAAAAAAAAAAAACCAATTTTCCCCCCCCCTGGGAAAAACCCAAAGAAAATGCAATTTTTTTAAAAATTTACCCCCCCCCCAAACCCACACCAAACCCCAAAACCTTTTGCCGGGACCAACCCCAAACCCACCACCCAAAAAGCCCCGGAAATGTTGTTAACGCCTCAATCTGGGAATGAACTCCACTACTTGCTCCTCATTTCAAGTAAAGCTCCTGGAAAGAAGTACTAACACATAGATAATAATAAAGAAGAAGGTAAGCCTCATCCTCCAACATCTCTCCCTCATCTCTCCAACACTCAAATCCCCCACCTCCACCCCCCCTTCACATACACACACATACTCACATGGTAAGCACAATCACAAGTCAAATCAAAAGAAAAGTAATCTTAGGTCAGTAATAGTGGAAGATAAATCAAGCAATATTTGTTAAGGTCAATTTCCACATTGTTTTCAATATTACCTTGTAGAATCAGCACATATTGCTCCAGGTCATATCTAAATTTTACAAATTTTAATAACAGAGCCTTGTGGCATATTTTTCAACTTGCATTTAAAAGATTGAACTTAACCAACAAAATCAACAAGTCCATAGTTTATCTGTAGTTTGTTGCTCTGATATGCCGAACAGAATCAAACATCTCTCAAAAGAAAACTGTTCACAGTGTGGGCATTTGTTATGCAACTGTCTCAAAGATCCTGCCAGAAAGAATGGACATCTCACAGTCCCAGAAAAGATGTTCAACTGTCTGAGTTTCTCAACCGCACAGGTAACAAACTGGAGAGTCAGTCAACTTTCTTGTACACAAATATTCCTCTGTTGGCAAAAGTCTATGTAGTAGTCTCATCTGGAACCATCTTAACTGTACATCTACAGTAGCAGAAAAACAAGAACTAAATATATCATCCCAGTTCATATTATCATGTATGTTTCAGACCATCTCCAACTGCAGTGGGAGCTACTTCAGATTTTGTTATCACTGACTGAATATGTTTATTTCCTTTTCAAATGCAGGACCAAACATTTGACTTCTGCTCCTTATCTTGGTCTGTCAGATAATACTCAGTTTCTCTCTCTCTCTCTTGCGTACACAGGCTGATACTCCTGCGGACACTCCCTGTAATAGCCAGGCAGTGGAGTTTTGTGTGTATGACCCTTTTTTATCCCGCCATTAAGGCAGCCATACTCCATCTTCGGGAAGATACTCAGTTTGATCTGGTACTGTCTGATCGCTTCTATTATAATTATAATTATTTTTTAAAGGGGCGCTTAATCTTACATAAGCCCTAAGTGCTTACAAATACAGAAAAGATTAAAGAAAACATAAATAAAGCCAATAAGAAGATAAATATTGCAATTTAAGTCCATGCACCTGAAAACAAGAATGCATATTCACACAAACACACACACACGGCGCTCACACGCACACACACACACAGTCTCGCAACAACGCACACAACAGCATGCGCGCGCGCACACGCACACCAGTCACAGAATTAAGGGGAAGTAAGAACTGTTATTGATAGGTGAAGGTCGTTTAAGAGATTCCTTGAAGGAAGACATGGAGTTTGAACTACACAAAGATATTGGGAGTTTATTCCAGGAAACCGACCCTGAAAAGAAAACGAGTGATTGGATAGGTTTTACTTCGAAATCGAGGGACTTTGAGCAAAGCGTTATCGACAGAAGAACGCAACAGCCTAGAAGGAACATAGAGATGAGAAAATCATAAAGATAGGTAGGAGCTAAGCCATTCAAAGGATAGGATAGGATAATGTTGCTTATAGCCCAGCCGACCGCAAAGGGCCACATCAGGCTGAGCCATTCAAAGATTTAAAGCAGAGTAAGGACAGTTTGTAGTATATACCAGCATATGTAATAGAATCAGTTCTCAGTATTGATGGAAATAGATTTTTGAAGTCTCTCAAGTTAATAATATCGACCATTGACGTCAACTGTTTGACCCTGAAGACAGCAGCTTCACACTGTTCTGTTAAAAACACTGTTTAAAAGGACAACAAAATATACATACCTTTCTATAATGTCGAAGCACATCTTTCCAGAGTGCATAATTGATTTTTTTCCATTAAAACATTTGCAAGCTCACTACTGTAGTTTTTCTTAACTTGCTAGCTCTGGGTACATGTTAAAGGTCCACTGTGTCCAGTCAGAATCCAATTTCAGTCTCCTTAACCAGCTTATCCTCATGAAAGATATAAAGATATCCATCATTTTCAGTCCACCTTTTTTTTATATGGTTGGCAGACCACCGATTTCTTTATTTTGCACCTCTTACCATCTAACAAAAAATTATAGAAAATCTGATCAATTTCTTGAATAAATTTGTCTGGTGGATCTGGTAAATTAATTAGCAAATGAGTTATTTTAGAGATTACTCGAGACTTCAATACAGTGATTTTGCCAAATGGTGTCAGTTGTCTTTTTTTCCATACCCCAAGAGCTTTTTCGTTGCTTATCTTCATGGTTAATACTACAGATGTTTTCTGTATCCATGGTGAAGTTTATGACCAAAATACTCAATGTTCCAGGATCCCAAATAAAGTTCCTGTCTTGCATGTACCTTATTCCATAGTTTTTTGCACTCCCAATCCAAACAACCTGTGTTTTGTCTGTATTCATTTTGAAACCCGATATTTCAGAGAATTGAGACAGGACAGCTAAAGCCTCTAAATGATTTTTCAGATCCATCATGATATAAGAGTTGTGTCATCAGCAAACTGAGCCAACAAATTTTCTTTCTGTTTGACTTTAATACCCTTCATAGCTCTATTCTGTCTAATCATAAGGGAAAGAATTTCTGCACAAATTAAATTGAGGTACGGTGAGGATGAATCTCACTGCTCATTCCTCTTTCCATGTCAAACCATTTAGAATATGACCACTGACTGACACACGGGTGTTGATTTGGTTATAAAATGTCTTTTTATGATAAACTTTATTCTTTTGTACTTTCTGAATTTCTATCCACTGACATATTTCTTACATTTTTTCTTGCCATCTTTCCCATTTTCTATGTCAGTATAATCATTATTACTGCTATTACTTTAACTTTTCTTTTCCGTTACTATTATTATTACTATGATTATGATTACAGTATCATTATCATACCTATTATTGTCTCCATTTTAATCAACATCTTCTCCGCTTCACCCTCTTCTCTTTAGTTCATTCTGCAACTACACTTTTTCACCAATGATCATATTTTGCAATGAGACAACAACAACAACAAAAGTCTGTGTGCTTGTCCTTTGCCTTCCTTGTTTCTCACGATGTCTGTCCTGCCCGAAGAAGACCAAAAGGTTGCAGTGTGCTGGGTCCATTTGGTAACTTGTTTGTTCCATTCGTTCACTGACCCAGTGATTCTTCTTTTGCTCTCTTGCTTAATTAATTACCGCCTGCAAGTCGCCCCACCTTAAAACATACTGATTTACAAATGTTCATGTCAATAACAAAAAAATCCTTGCTGACATATGATGGAGGAACAAAGACAGGGAAAGGTAAAATATAACAACAAAACCCACTGCCTGAAGAATTTCCAGAGTGAGTAACACCTTGTATGATAAGTATTACAGTAAATGTACACTGATGGTGTCAGTTCCAGCAAAGCATGTTCTGCTAGCCAATTGCCTGCCTGAATCTTCAACAATCAGCCGAAACCTGAATTCAAGTACGCTCCATGCACACACCCATGGAACTAGTTCAACGTATACAAGTACAAACAAAATTCAAGTGGAAAAGGAATGCTGACCTTATCGGTGACCAGGTGGGTGCACTCCTGCACCGACTGTGCCATCTCACCCCCCAGTTCCTTGACGATCTGCAACAGCCTCTACATTGTGTGACGTCGGTCATCAACATTCCTACCAACTGTTCAACCTTTTTTCCACCATTTCTGTCCTAACCACCTGTCCACCATTCTCCACTTAAATACTGATCTGTCCTACTTCACCAAGATGGTGACCGTACAATGAGTTCCCTCCCCTAAAGAGTATTTGGGAAGCTTTGAGCATAAAGACACTGATAACAGCAACTGTTACAAAAGTGGTAACCAATTTGCAAACTGGTTCAATTTGGTTCTAAAAAGGTTTTTTCTTTTTTTTAAATCACCTCCTTTTGTAATAAGTAACAATCAATTGAACAAGATTGTTGACAGTTTTCAGCGCAGAATGTACTGAATCACCAGAGCTGCCAATGTCTGAACAGACTTAAAGAATATTTTTGAAAACAGAGAAATTTCTGACAGCTGAGAGGAATGCATATGCCAACACATCCAAAACAAAACAATGACATTCCAAACACTTCATTTTCTATCCTTTTGTCAGGTGCTTTCATCAAATCACCATCTCAGCCAATACATTGTTGCTTTTTTTTTTTTTTTTACATCTTTAAAGCACACTGTCACTAAACTTCATCCTATGACTTGGCTCATTTTTGCACTTCAGAACCATCAGTGCCTCTGTCGTGTCTTGACGGTGCCGAGGAGGGACAAAAATCTGTAAGGTTCTTCCTGACAAGGCTGAACACTTCCACAGTCCTAATTGCTGATTGGGATCAGCAGCACTCCCATCATGACAGCAGAAAGCAACCTGATTCTGCACTTCTGTTCTAATTTCTCTTTCGACTTTTCTGCCTAAGGGTTAAGCTGATGCTCAAACTTCACGAATAATTTAATAAACTTTTTTTTTTTTTTGCAAGCAGAATTTTTTTTTTAAATCTCAAGCAGAATAGTGGGATGACAAGCATTTGAGCATAATAAATTCTGCTGAAAGCGGGATGGTTGGCAGCTCTGAAACACAGATCAAGAAGCTTTGTAAACTGTACTGTATGCTTGCACTTGCTCCGGAGTTCATAGTTGTGCGCAAGATGACCAAGAAGAGAAGTGAGTTCAAGATTACAGGTCCATTGTGGGTATACAGAACAACGGAGAGTAATCACAATAGTCAGTTATGAACATTACCTACACAGTAGCCACAACAGACTATGAACATTACCAACACATGCACACACAGAGCAAACCACAACCCCATCATTACAGTTTTGTATGAAATTTGATGCGATTTTGATCTTTAAAAAATTTCTTCGTGATTATTTTTCCCAACTTTCAAAAGTTCAATCAAAGTTCATTTGACATTTCTTTTTTTAAAAGATACGTTGATAGTTTCAGAAATGTTGCACAAAGAATACTTGGTTAGGGTTAAGCATCCTGCATTGAAATAATGCTTGCTATCCCGGCTCATACCCAGAACAGTGTGTGTCACAAATTACCTTAAGTAGGAATGACTCTTGCCAAAAATGAACAGTTTTGATGTTGGGGTAACACTGGAACAAACTGCCTACAGCAGAAACAAAATACCATGGAATTGGGACAATTGGCATTCCTGTCAACGCATGAACATGGAGAAGTGAAAGAGGAGTGACAGAGAGACAGACAGACAGAGAGAAAGAGAGAGAGAGTGAGAGATTGTGGAGAGAGAGAGAGAGATGAAAATTCCTTGTAACAAAATTCAAAAAGAAATGTGTATACATGTGTATGTATATATGTACATATACATATAACTAAAGTGAAAGTGGATGGACAACTCATAATTTGCTTAGACTTGTAAGTATCAATTACAGAAACAAATAAGAGTACATAAAAACAAACACCTCTTGACTCCCCCTCCTCCCCCAAACCCTTCCTCCCCATCCCCTCCCCCCCCCCCTAACCCTTCCTACCCATTCCCCCCCCCCCCCCCCCCTCCCCACCATAAAAACACATCACCACTAAAGCAATGCAGCCATTTACCTTCTGTCCATGCTCGTCGATCACACCGGTGAAGATGACCTTGGGTTTCACAGCCATTGAGCTGCGCCGCAACGATGGAGAGTGCACACTGTCTTTCACAGCCATTGAGCTGCGCCGCAACGATGGAGAGTGCACACTGTCTCCCTCTGATTTCTGCCCAGCATCTGTGGACAAAAGATCCTCCGCTTTCTTTCCTCTTCTTCCCCTTTTCTGCGGCGTGGGACTATCGCTAGCCGTCCCAGGTTCTGTGATGTCACTGCTTGTTTCTGATTCTGCAGCTCTTCGCTTACCACCGCGCTTTGATTCTCTGCCTGTAGCACTCCCACTGTCTCCGTTAGGTTCCCCAACATCCGTGTTCTGCGATTTCTTCCCTCTTCTTCCATTCTGTGGAGTTACAGATTCTTGGCTGTCTTGACTGCGAGAGGGTGTGGTGCTTCTGGATGGCCTGTCTCTTGGCAAGTCTTTTTCTGCGCTGTCTGCCTTCTTCGCCCGTCGACCTCTACTTGCATGGGTCGCATCTTGAGATACTTCTTCCTGCCCATGTTCTGAAACTTTGTTAGTGTCTTTGTTCATTGCCTTTTTAGTCTGTTGGCTTGTTTTAGTAGTGACTGTAGAATCTTTGATGATCTGTTCTCCTTTTGTCTCTGGATCTGTTTTAGTGGTTTGTTGTCCTCGTCTTAGAGTAGGATCACGATCCTGGCTATGCGTTTCTTCTGCTGGGCTGTCTGTATTTTTGCAGTCTGTCGTCCTCTTCTTGGAGTAGGATCACGATCCTGGCTATGCGTTTCTTCTGCTGGGGCTGTCTGTATTTTTGCAGTCTGTCGTCCTCTTCTTGGAGTAGGATCACGATCCTGGCTATGCGTTTCTTCTGCTGGGGCTGTCTGTATTTTTGCAGTCTGTCGTCCTCTTCTTGGAGTAGGATCACGATCCTGGCTATGCGTTTCTTCTGCTGGGCTGTCTGTATTTTTGCAGTCTGTCGTCCTCTTCTTGGAGTAGGATCACGATCCTGGCTATGCGTTTCTTCTGCTGGGGCTGTCTGCATTTTTCTACCTTGTCGCCCTCTCCTTGGTGTGGGGTCATGATCCTGGCTGTTTTCAGCTGAAACTGACTGTGTCTTTTTCGCTTGTTGTCCTCTTCTTGAAGCAGGATCACGACTCTGGTTGTCTTTCTCTTCATCAGCGTCTGGCTGTTTGTTTCTGGTTTCTCTAGAAGCAGGACAGAATCTTCACTGTCTTTTTCGTCTGTCACATCCGGTTGTAATTTTCTGGCTTGCCGTCCTCTTCTGGGGGCAGAAGTGTGATCTTGGCTGTCTTTGTCTTCTGTTGTGTCAGGTTGCGTCTTTGTTCGTCTCCCTCTTCCTGATGGTGTGGGATCACTGGTGCTTTGTTCTTCTGCTGTTTCCACCGTAGACGCCTCTTTCTCCTCACTTGCACTCTTCCCTTGATGACGGCCTCTTCTGCCTGTCAAAGTTGGACTGTTATGCTCTGACTGACTGTTTTCGGCACTTCTATTTTTGACTTTGATGATTTCTGTGTCCGCCCTCTTGCTTTAGCAGAAGGTTCTGCCATTTCAATACTTTCTGCTACTGGAGTTTCCTTCATCTTGTCTTTCTTGTTTCCACTGGGATCAGAACCATCCCTGTCTTCTGGTCGTCCAGTAACAGCCTCTTTTTCTGTACTTCCAGTTGCTCTAGGTTCCGAACTTTCCTCTTTTTCTGCCATTTGCTTTTCTTCAGTTTCTTGTTCTTTCTGTTTGCCACGTCCTCTTCTTTTTGAGGGGCTGGATGATTCCATTTCTGTGTCAGCTGCCTGATCCGTCTCAGGGCTTTGTGCTTTCTGCCCACGTCGTCCTCCTCTCTTCACAGCTGATCCCTGGGAACTTTCCTCAGCTTCTGTCACATTTTCCGTCTGTGGCCTGTTGGTCGTCTTCCTGGTAGGACTGGGTTCAATGCCTGTCTCAGGTTCTTCGCCCATCTTACTGCTACCTTTAGTAGATTCTTGGCTAGTACTGGCAGCATCGGCATCCTTGGAAACATTAACTTTTCCACGAGTTGCGCGAGTTCTTTTCGAGTCATCATCTGATTCACTTGTCTTGTTAGTCGCAGGCCCTTTTTCAGCAGTACTCTTCCTGCTCTTCTTTATAATGACAGGGAGCTCCTGGCTCTCATCCGGTGCAGTGGCTTCTTCCACTCTTTCAGCTGATCTCTTGACGGCACGAGATCCTCTCTTCCCTTTGACCACACCATCAGACTTGTCGTCGCTGGCTGCCTCTGTCTGTCTCCTGGATCTCCCTGCCACAGAAGGAGAGGGCTCCGCTGCAGCACTTTTGTCCTCTCGCAGACTGGCTCTGCCTCTGGATCTGCCAACAACTTGCTCACCAGGTGTTCTTTCCACCTCTTGCACTTTGTCGCCGACTGCTCCACGTCTACCGCTCTTCCTGCCACTTCTGCCGCCTTTAGGCGGTGTTTCTTCGTCAGGCACTTCTTCAGTGTTTGTCTCCTCCTCTGTTTCCTCCGTGTACTCTGCAGCAGCATCAGAGGACTGTTTTGCTTTTTTGGTGGCTTGCTCATTATCAGTGTCTCTGCTGCCAGCCCGTTTCTGCGCCGATGATGACGCCGATGATGATGATGATGGGCCTGCTCTGCCAGCGCTTCTTTTGGTCACACTCCTTCCTTCAGTTTTCTGTTCCTCTTTGTTGGCCTGTACTGATTCCCTGTCCTCAGCTCCTGGCTCATCTCCAGGCACACTTCAGGCATTTTTTCTCCAACTAATGCAGGAGACTCATCATCCTTAGCATCGTCTGATGTAGGTGGCCCAGGCTTCGCCCCAGCTGTCTCACCGTCTTTCTGCTCCCCTTCCTTCTCTGCTTCCTCTTTCTCCTCCTCACTGTCATCAGCAAATCTTTTACTTTTGCGAGCTCGTCCGCTTCTCCGCGGCTCTGGTGTACTGGCCGGAGCTTTGGATGCTGCTGTTTTAGCGCCACGTTTAGCACCGGTCTTTACCTTCAGCACCTGGCACCTTCTGACCTGCAGGTAATTCTGCACTATCTTTGCCACTGTCAGTATCCTTAGCTGTAGAACCACTTTTCAAGCTTGCTGCCGCTTCATCGTTCTTTGTTTCATCTTGTAAGATGTCATCTCCACTGATGTCTGTGGTTGGTTGTTTCCTAGCACCACGCCCTCTGCCTTGTCTTGGGGCTGATGTTGAGGGTTTTGATGTTGATGCTGGTCCTTTCTTTCTGCCTCTGCTGGCTGTCTGATGCGGTGGTTCATCTTCAGCTTCCTCTGGCTGCAACAACATATACAGTTATATAATAAATACACAAGATATGTCTGAAGTGCTGAATACTGCCCGACAAAAATAATGACCGTTTTCCCCTTGAAATGAATGGGAGAAAATAATTGTTAATACTGTGTTTTCCAAGTCTCTGAGAAATGAGAGACCACCAAGCCTTATCCAATTCAAATGCTCTTATATTTCGTTTGTCCACTATTCATCAACAGTATTGTCCAGTCAAAACTGTAATACACACTTGATTCCCCCCCCCCCCCCCCCCCCCCCCCCCGCAGATTATCAATTAACTCACAAATTCAATACTTAAACTTTTTCTTTCTAATTGTTAACTTCTCCACCAAACTATGAATTTACCAAGAATATGAACTTCTTTATTATCAACTATGGCCTTCCTTTTACCACTTTCACTGATGGCAAAAACTCTTACCTCCACAAAAGCCACTCTCTTTGGTGACGGGGATCTGCTACGTGCTGTGGGATCCACGAGTGCCGACTTGAAAGGGGATCTCTCTGGTAGTTTGATGAGGGACGTACTGTCTTCCTCATGCTGGCTCTCAGGCACCATCTGCACATTCAGGAATCACACGTGATCAAAACGATACAATGAGAATCTGGTGACTGCACAGTGCAGGTCATTAAAAACTGGTCTTCAAACCTGTCTTTTAATTTTCTTTTTATTTGTGCAAGTACCTATGACAGTTTAGTTACAAACAGCTTGCCATCTCCTCTTGAGGCTTCTAGTGACAAAAATGAATGAATATTTTTCATCATCAGATTTGCATCCTACATAAATTCACATAAAGCGTTACTCAAAATTTAGAGTTGGGAAGTGTAAAAGATACCAAGATTCTTATCCAAAGATGATATTTTTAGCATGATTTCCTGAGCTTCCCTGATGGTTTCATTTTTCTTTCTCTTCTTCTGAACCTTCTGTTTTCATGCAGTCAAAGATCATGATTATAATATTTTCCTAGGACAGTCTAGTATTTTTGCAGCTTTTCACCTATTGCTGAGTGACAGGAACGCCTTCTTGGTACTATGGTAATATTTAATTCCATTTACCTACATCAACAAAGAACTAAAGAATAATCACTGGTACTATGACAATATTTCATTCCATTTACCTACATCAACAAAGAACTAAAGAAGAAAAATCACTGGTACTATGACAATATTTAATTCCATTTACCTACATCAACAAAGAACTAAAGAATAATCACTGGTACTATGACAATATTTCATTCCATTTACATACATCAACAAAGAACTAAAGAAGAATAATCACTGGTACTATGGCAC
The DNA here is from genome assembly GCA_018398815.1 of Conus ventricosus. NCBI lineage: Eukaryota > Metazoa > Mollusca > Gastropoda > Neogastropoda > Conidae > Conus > Conus ventricosus. Next base: position 41,365,585 of record CM031600.1, read on the forward strand.
TATTTCATTCCATTTACCTACATCAATAAAGAACTACAGAACATTAATCACTGATACTATAGCAATATTTCATTCCATTTACCTACATCAACAAAGAACTAAAGAAGAATTACAACAAATCCTAAAATGCTGAAAAGAGATGCATGTGAAACAGGCAAAAACAGCATTTAATTGGTTTAAAAGCTAGTTGGAGAAACAGAATATGCACAATGTGACTTCTTTCTGGCTCCATTTAAACAAAATCCAGTCTTTTCTGCATTAAAAGTAAGTCACTTTGGATGAAAAGGAAACATTAAAAGTCACTCATTTAAAGGTGTAAAAACTCACCTCTTGAGTACTGTCATCGTCAGACACATCACTGCTTCGAGTAACTGAAAAGGATGTCACACACACACGCACATACACACACAAATGTAATATTTTCTTTTATTGTTAAATTTTTTAAGTTTTTTTCCTCACCCTCGAATTCTCTGTGTAATATTCCAACTGAACATGAACATAATCATAAAATCTAATACATCAAGACTTGCACGAAGGTAAGGTAAGGTAGTGTTGGTTATAACCCGGACACCTCAAAGGGTCGCATCAGGGCTGTCACCACGTTGAAGTCAATTCAAAAGTCATTATCAACAACAACAAAAAAAACTCATTCATACAACTCTTTAAAACACACCTTCCAAAAACACTAGAAATTTTGTTAAAAAAACTTTCTCTGTAAAATCTTAGATCAGATGAAAAATGTTGATCTCCCTCAGAAATTCAAAGATCACGTTAGGTGGACATCTCTGAACAGGTTTTCATGGAGTCTCTTGTAAAGTGTTTTTTTATGTCTCACATCTTGCAAGTCCCAACAATCTAAAAGAATATGTTTCACTGTGAGTGGAACATGACATGGAATGCACCACAGAGCTTCTTCACCTTTTAAAAGAAAAAAATTGGTGTAAAACGAGTGGCCTGTGTGCAAATATCTTAAAACTGTTTCTTCTTTATGGCTGCCTTAGGAACTTGGTAAAAACTTTCAGGTTTGGATGGATTTTAAATAGTTTGTTATTCATCTGCGAGTTCCATTCCTCTTCCCAGAGGTCTTTGACGTAAGCCTGTGTTTTGGGTTTCAGATCAGTGTGAGGGATAGTCAATCTGCTCAACTCCTTCCTTGTGGCACTCTTGGCAAGTTGTTTAACCATTTCGTTGCCTCAAATGCCCACATGGCTGAGAACCTAAGCAAAAACTATTATTCACAAACAATGCCTACATGAATATTCTCTGGAACTGTTGTAATTAATGAACAAAAGCGATTTATGGACATCTGGTGAGGAAAAACTGTTCGGTGTTGGGTTTTTTTGGTTTTTCAGTCACCAATTAAAATAAAATTTGATACCAAGTCTTTCCTCTAATGCATAACAATTCTGTAAGTTGTTAACAAGTCTTACCTCTACTACATTACACTTTCCTCAAAATGTTCAGGCACAAAATACAAACTCACTCTGGGAAGAAATAATGGCAGAGACGCATCTTCATCCATGAGAACAGTATCACCGGCAGCAGTCTCGTCACCGGCAGCATCAGTTTTGTCTTCATCCCCCGCTTTTTCTTCCCTCACAGGCAAAGTTGCGTCACCCCTGCCGAACTCCTGCGTACCTTCATTGATTAAATCTGTCACTGGCAGGGTGTCTGCAGTGCTGGTGGAGGTTTCCTGGCTTTGCGGCCTCTGGTGGGCTTCTCTTTAGGGACCAGTGTCGGATACAGGCAGCGTGTCGAGGACAGCCACTGTGTCAGGCACAGGCACAGTGTCGGATACAACCACTGTGTCCGAGATTGGGACCGTGGCAGTGTCTTCACCTATAGGTAATGTTGGGTCTTCGGTCATGGATTCTATTTGTAAAGTTTTGTCAGGTATGGGCATTGTAGGTCTTCCATTCTATCATCCATAGGCATTGTGGCATCGTCTGTTTTATCATCTATTGGCATTGTGGCATCATCTGTTTTATCATCCACAGGCATTGTGGCATCATCCGCCTTATCACCTATTGGCATCGTGGCATCTTCTGCTGTTTCCTCCACTGCCATTGTTGGATCGTCAGCCTTTGAATCTATCGGCACTGTTGCGTCATTTGCACTGATAGGCATTGTTGCATCGTTTGCGCTGACAGGCATTGTTGCATCGTTTGCGCTGATAGGCATGTTGCATCATTTGCACTGATAGCATTGTTGCATCAGTCGCATTGATAGGCATGGTGGCATCACCTGCGCTGATAGGCATTGTAGCATCACTTGCATCAATAGGCACAGTTGCATCTGCTGCCCCAGTCAGCCTTTTAGCCTTTTTCCCTTTTGGCTCTGAATCCACTTTCTCACCTACGGGCATTGGGCGTCCTCCAGGGGAGCTGTGCATCCCCATCCCCTGTCACAGCAGTCTTCTTCGTCATTTTACCCTTTTTGGGGCATGGCTCCTCTTCTTCATCCTCAAAGGCTACAGTATCTCCTATCGCCTGAGTGGCATCATCAGAGGTCACCTTTGCTTCAACGTCTTTTCCGTCATTGTCCGATTCCTCATCAGAGACCTCGCAAGCCAGGTGGACATAGAGAAGAAACCAGACAGGTGAGGATCATCATCTTCACTTTTTTCCTCATCGCTATCCTCTGCAGCAGCGTCCATCTTCTGTGTCTCCATCGTCGTTATGGATTTGGGTTCTTCTTCAGTGTCCCCTTCATCGTCAGTGTCTTCATCCGTTTCTCTGCGTCGCCTTTTTTGTTGTTTTTAACTTCTTGGCTGACGCAAGGTCCTGAATATTACTGTCGATGTCTCCTACATCCTCAATTCTCTGTGTCTCCATCGTCATTATCTTCATCCTTTTGGGTGACCTGGCTTTTTCAGTTTTATTATCATTATCAGAATCCTCCTTGTTCACTCCTTCCATTTTCTGCGTTTCCATTACAGCTAGTGCCAAAGTCTCTGACTCTGCGTTTGATGCTCTGTCTTCAGTGTCTGTAGAGTTACTGTCGGAATCAATATCCATTTCGTAGGCCTGGGTTTTCTCCACCTCCCTATCCCCTTTTGTTTTTCCTGCAGTGTTCTTCCCCTTCCCTTGACCAGTCTTTTGAGGAGACTTCTTCAGATGCTTTCCTTTACTCTGAAAATCAATATCCATTTCGTAGGCCTGGGTTTTCTCCACCTCCCTATCCCCTTTTGTATTTCCTGCAGTGTTCATCCCCTTCCCTTGACCAGTCTTTTGAGGAGACTTCTTCAAATGCTTTCCTTTACTCTGAAAATCAAGACAAAAATTCAGACTCAGTGCCGCTGAAAAGATGCATCCCCCAAAAATAGAATATGCACACACCCAAAACAAAAGAAAAACATATTTCAACAGAGTCATGCACGGGGTTCATCCCCTCCTCTTAAATAAACTCATGACGACTTTTCGATAACCTCATTATGTTTTCAAGATTGTTAATTCAATGCTATTGTAAGAATTACACTTGTCACTTGCAATGAGCACAAATTAGACTCTGACATTGAAAGTTAACTGGCATAGGTAAGGTAATGTTGCTTATAGCCCAGCCAACAACAAAGGGCTATATCAGGGCTGTCACCACGTTAAAATCAACTAACAAGTCATCAACAAAAACAAAAAACGCCTTTCACACATCTCTTTGAAAAACACCTAAAAATGTACCAGAAACTTCAATAAAATCTTTCTTCAATAAAATCTTAGATCAGATGAAAAATGTTAATCTCTTTCAGAAACTCAAAGATCACGCCATCGAAAGTTTACAGGCATCTTTCACGATCACCACACTGGCAATCAGCAATTTCACAGACTTCTTTCAAGTGCCCACTGGACACACATCTAAGTTGTAAGGATGTTCAACATCTCAAAAATCTTGTTTCCATTTTAGAGGACTTTTGGAGACTTCAAAGATGCACACATGCATTCATAGCCAAGCACATGTGCACACAAACACAAACGAACACCTGCCACTGAATGGCATAATGCAGGATCACCTTATTTGCATTGAAAACTTTCACCGACTTCTTTTAAGTAGCCACAGAATGAAGAACTTGGAAAGTCTCAACAATGGGGTTTCCATTCTGAAAAAGACTAATGCATGCACAGCCACACATACATGCACATGAACATAAATGAGCTGCAAGAAGAACTGATAAACTGCCTAAGGAAAATGGACCCATCAGTAGGTCCTGATGCTACCTTAGGGGAGGGCCCACGATGTATAGCTTGCGTTGCTGCTTCCATGTCCACACCAGGTCCCGACATTCTGTCCTCCTCGTCTGACCCATGTACCTGTGTCTCATCAACCCGCACAGCCCTGTTGTCAATGGCCTGCGTCGCCGCTCCCAGGATCAATGACTCGTTCTCCGTCTTGTCTGCAACACATCACTCACAATTTGTGCTTTCTGTGTGTGTGTGTCTGTGTGTAAGTGTGTGCGCGCATGCGTGTGTGTGTGTGTGCATGCGTTCATGTGTGTGTGATAGCATGCACGTGTGTGTGTGTATGTGTGTATGCTTTGTGTGTGCGAGTGTGACAATGTGTATGGATGTAGCAGATGCATACTTTCCATGTCTGATAAACTTGTAGTCCCTTTATAATGCCACATCAGCCATAGCATGATACCAACATATATATAGCTGTCCCGGCCACTTACATCTGAATACTAATCAATTTTTTTTTTTTGATCTACATATCTGCACCATACTTGACTTTAAAAAAACCAAATCAAGAAATTATAAGCTTGCCACATCCTAACTAGATTTTTTTGGCAGGCATATGAACGGACAACAAAACTAATACAGAAGACAAAAGATGTTTATAAAATTCTTTTTCAACGTCTCCTGTTCATTTTTCATCCTATTCAGAGTAATCACCATGGGCTCCAGGAGTTTACTTACCAGGTAAAGGTAAAGGTATACTGATCATAGTTTATCAGCATGATTCAATTTTTTTTTCTTACTTTTTAATTGCATTTGTTATTATACATCACAAACATACATTGTACACTATAACAATACAATCTAATAATATAAATATAATAATATGAACTAAAAAACATAAAGTAAATACATTTACACACACATGCATTCCAGCATACACTCAAATATACACAATCATATGCATACATACATATATGCATACATTGCACAGACGCATACATAATTATATAAAGACCTTCATACGTACATACATATATATTAGACAGAATATCCAATACATATGCTATACAATCATGTATACTGTAGGTGGAAATAGTTTTTTCTCTTTACACAAATTACGACCTTCTAAGAGCCCTAAGGCTAAAAAAAAAGGACTCTGGTCATGTGTCAATCAATTCCTACGGTCAGTACCTTTCACCTTCACAGATTACTAGCACTCAACCTTAAACAGCAATTTTTCTCTTTAAAGTTATAAACAAACATGAATTATTGACATTTGCAAAAACAAATTAATTTCAAAGCAAAATTCAAAATTAATCAACTCTAGGAACATACCATATCACATGTTAAATATCACCGTCCTTCATTATCTATTTGGCAAATTGAAGCTTTCCAACCAATGGATGCAAGGGACGTAAATCGGACTGGAAAATTATACCCTTTTTGCATACTGTCACCTGCTATGGGATGAGCCTAGCAAATTAGTTATGACAGATTGTGTTGAGAATTATTTTCAGTTTCATTATGATTCTGACCAGTCTTTTTCTCTTCATTCTTGACTATTGTGGGGGGAAAAAAACGAACCAAAACTAAAACAAGTCTAACAAACCTGGAAAATAAAATTTGTGTTTGATCATCATGTAATTTTTAAGTTTTCAGAAGATTTGAAAGACAGTACAAACCCTGAATACCATTATCATCACTTCAGAACAGTATGTATGAAAGGACAAACAGTAACAGGAAGACTAAAAATCATGCAGCATCTCAAATATAGTTTACACATCTGATAAAAATGTGTTGGCTGACACCAACAATCTCGTTTCTTAAAAAGATATCTAAATCCATGTCAATGTATGAGTTCTTACAGAACAATTTTAAATATCAGAACTACCCAAACAACAACATTAATTTCTTGAGAGCTAATTACAAAATGCCAAATTAATTCAAAAGCTCAGTACAATCTTAAAATAACCCTTGTCCTCATACCATCAACGTCATCATCGTGGAAGACCAGCGTCTGAGCAGGGAGATCACTCACGCATTCATCATCAGTTTCAGACCCTGATTCAGGCAAAACTAGGGTGGCACCCACTGAAACATCAAACACTAGAGGAGATAAAGTGTTAACTTCTTATCTTTTTTTTTTTTTTTTTGGTTTTTGCACACACACACACACATAAATGTACATGCACATGCGTGGACACACATGTATATCTACATACACGGTTACACCCTTCTCTCAGCACACACACACCTGAACATACATAAAAAGTGAGGTTCCACTAGGCTATTAAAGGCACTGATGCACAGTATGCAAGGTATCCAAGTAAACAATTTTCTCGGCACCATCAGGCACTCAGTCCAATCAAGCATTAAGAAAGCCAACTCAGGCATGTCGACTTCCTGAAGATTAGAAAAAGAACAAAAGAAAAACTTGTGACTGCAGCAGGACAGGGTGGACAGTGCAATGGAAGGTGGGTGGGAGGAAAAAGCCACAGGGAGTGCCCTTGAGCACTCACTTTGCATCACAGAAGAACAGATTTGCGGCTTTCTAATATATTTTCAACAAGCATTCATGTTGTAACTGGAAAAAAAAAATCAAGAGTGTAGTGGCTTCCCATAGATTGCGAGCAGCAAAAAAAAAAAAGAAGAAAGGAAGTAAATCTGCTGAAAATTAAAAAGAAATCAGCTGAAAATTCAAAGAGGAACTCAGCTGAAAATCAAAGTGAAGAAATCAGCTGAAAATTCAAAGAGAGGAAATCAACTGAAAATTCAAAGACAGGAAATCAGCTGAAAATTAAAAGGAAGCAAATCAGCTGCTGAAAATTAAAGAGGAAATCAACTGCTGAAAATAAAAGAGGAAATAAGCTGAAAATCAAAGAGCGAATCAGCTGAAAACTAAAGAGGAAATCAGCTGAAAATCAAAGAGCGAATCAGCTGAAAACTAAAGAGGAAATCAGCTGAAAATTAAAAAGAGGATATCAGCTGAAAAATAAAAAGAGGTAAACAAGTGGGGTAACGTTTGCTCCCGTAAGAAAACCTAACACAGAGTAACTTTTATTCAAGACTGGCACAGCCTTTTAAACTTGAATAAAGTCAGACAAATACATAGACGAACAATCTAATAGTGGGGGAAAAAAACAAGCGCAGGCCAACAACTGAACTGTCTTCATAGTAATGACTTGGCAAAGTTCGTCTATGTATTTGTCTGACTTTATTCAAGTTTAAAAGGCTGTGCCAGTCTTGAATAAAAGTTACTCTGTGTTAGGTTTTCTTACGGGAGCAAACGTTACCCCACTTGTTTACCGTTTATTGTTTACTGTTCCCTGCCTCATTTCATTTCATTTTAAAAAGAGGTAATCAGCTGTAAAGAAGACGACAGACATGTCTGCAAATTCACTGCATGTTGCACACACACACACACATAGCCCTCCCCTCTCCTCCCCCCGTCTTTTCCAGCGAGTGCAAGTAAGGAAGCTCATGTGGTTGCACTATCGACTCACTGACAAGATACCACGGACAGCAAGATGTTACAAGATAGGGCTCACATACACACACACAAGAGTGGTCGGGAGGGGTGTCAGAGAAATCATGTGTCAGTGAGCCGCTCACCACTAGCAGAAGTTGAGGTTTGAGAGAAACAGAAGTAGTGCTGCGTGTAGGCCTGGACTGAATTACACAGCCGGGATCCTTCTTCACTTGACGTGAACTTGCCCGAAAGACAGAGGAGCCACTCAAGAAACTCACATCTGCCAGCCAGTATGTGATATCAGAACTGTTATTTCTAACCAGTACAAGGCAGAAAAATTCCTCACCAGAAACCAGAATACGATAGTCTAGCAGAACTTCAGACACCCAAAGGTGCAGGTGGCACCCAGAGAGGACAATACTTCTGTACGTTCCACTTGCACCTTCGTGTGTGTCTTTTTCTTTCTTGGTCTAGTAGAACCTCACAAACATCTTTAATGCATTTGTATCCAAACCATTACACTCTCGTTGTGTTTACAAGTAGGCCTCTGGTTTGCACAGAGCTAGGAACAGTGCACTGTGCAAAAAGAGCAGGTGACAGATAACCGCAAAACTAGTTTTTTTAAAAAAAACTTAGTGGAGAGATGCAATGCAGATCAAGACAGAATCCTCAAAATTCTGGTATGAATCCTGAATGTCTTTCTAATTAGTGATTAATCATGTCAAGATACAGACTCCACATATTTGGCTGACAAATGCCTTTTCAATATCTTCAACAACAACAAAAACCCTGAATTTCTTTGGGGTATCTTATCAAAATACTTTGGGGATAGATCACTTTTCACCGGGGTCTGGCATATACATGCATGTCCAAAGCCATGTGTCTTTGAAGAAAATATGTTTGAAAATGGCAGGTAATGCTATAAAGAACAGAAACACATTCATCAAACTTATCGGAAGTCACATATTTTCCCTTTTTCTTTTTCATCTGTAATTATCTTTACATCTGTGACAAAATGGACCTAAAAGAAAAACAAAAGAAAATCACTATGCTGTAAACAACAACAAAAAAAGTTTTAAACGAAATTAATAGCGCACCACAAAAAAACAAAAAAAACAAAAAAAACGTAGACAAAGGAATCAAAGACAAAACACGACACGTTTGGACCTCTTAGGTCTTCTTCAGGCAATATACAAAACTCAGGACAATGAAAATGAATGAGCAATCGCTTATCTTCATCCACTTCAGCACAAGATTGGGTGCTGAATCACTTTGCAACTAGATCTAACAAAAAAAGGTTTTTTGTTTATAAAGAAGGAAACATAAAAGAACTAACAACTTGTACAAACTGTACATTTCTTTTGGAAGACACAATCCTTAGGGGCACCACAACCTTACCATCTATTGATTTTTTCAAAAATTCTGGAGTTTCCATGACTGATGACAGATTGCTTTCGGCAGTTCCATCAGTCTCATTTTTAAATCCTGAAAACAACCACGACAGCAATTGAGAATTAATCAGATCAACAGCTGGCAAAATACGAAAGAATACAGATCTTCATACACGAATTCTGACTATCAAGAACGTTTGCCAACTGACCAAGACTTGGAAATTAAACTAAAAGCAAAGACTGAAACTGGAAATCAAATTAAAAGCAAAGACTAAACATTTTCATGTTTGCCTTATTTATCAAAACATTAACTGTACATAGAAGACATAGTCATTATTTTGAAGAAGGTTCAGAGAACCGACTTAGAGGCACATTTTTCCCACTGACCTATTTTTGGCAGTCCAATTGGTGCCCGTCACACGGCTGAAATAAAACAAACCATGGTTATGAACACTGAAGACAACAATCTCAGTTTCCTGAAACTGCAGCTCACACCAAACATACAATGCCCATAACAACATGGATTTAACACTTCCAAGCAGTCACGAAAAATCATATTGCCGAGTTTCATAAAAATGAAAACAAAATGCCGAAATAAGCAATATGCGTCCACTCAGTCTCTACGTGTTTGGTACTAACCCATTGATTCGTCAGGCTGTTTTCACCCAACTTGAAAAGAACACTTTTTGACATAAATTCAGTTGTTTTATTTAAATCATTTTCTACCACGCAAACTTTACATAACATTTCCCTTTTCCCACTCCCTTCACCCACCACTCCTCCCCATCACCCCCCCCCCCCCCCCCCCCCCCCAAAAAAAAACCTAAGATGTTCACATAAACTCAAATTTGAATTACGGTAAGTAGATCTCTGCTTCCCATTTCCATTTCACCATGTTTTCTGCAACTTATACTAGTATCTACCGATGACCATATTTTAACTTTTGCCAATCCCAACACCGACTAAACTTGCAATGTTACTCCACAACCAATGTCAGAACCAGTCCCAGGGAAATGGAAACCAATGACAACATGTGATACAGACACACCAACACAGGTTCTGGGACAGGCGAGACTCGAACCATGTGCATTTTCTCACACTGTCTACCTGGTCTTGTTTGTCTGCTGAAGAGGAAAACTGACTTTTGTTGCTTCCTGATAACGGTCTCAGACCTAAACCATCAAAGACTCAATATCAGTCGACTGCAGAGCTGTCTTTTTGGAGAATGAAGAATGTGCACCTTTGATCCAGCGTCAGAATCAAAAAAGCCTGACGCAGGCTTAATGTGATTTAACGTGCTGATTAAAAACCACCTCTACACAGAAAGTGATGGTACTGAAATTTCACATGACCATGACGCATTCACTACATTAACATTCATGTACAGATGATTTTTATTCTGACATGCAATACAATTTATTTCTAGATTTTTTTCATTCTGACATGCAACTTCTGTTCTTACTTAGCTGCCATTCACAGCAAAATAAACTGGTCTCTGGGGCCAGCAGCTCAATAAGATTTCAGATCTGTACTTTTGAAAATCATATTTCATCAGCAATTACCAGTCAACACAATCACAATCTACATCACTGCTTGTTCCCCTTGCCTGAAAACTTATCCCTCTAATATCCAGATGACAGGTAAATCACCTAAAACATCACATGTACGTTTTCTTCTGATCTTTCCAACAATATACAGTACAAAGCAGTAACTTTTTGTCTTTGTGACATAAAAACTGGGTTGTTTTTTTTGTTGTTGCTGCTTCACCCCCCCCCCCCCCCCCCCCCTCCCCCCGGAATGATTTTGTTCTTCATGCTGGAACTCAAGTCGTGGCTACTTTTTCACCAACCTCCAGAAGATTAACTTCAAAATTAAACAAAATTGTTCTTGTTCACCCACTCACTGGCTGTATAATTTATCATATTTGAAAAATGTCCTTGACTATGAACTTTTTTGGTGATCATTTTCTGTTATCTTCCAGACAAGTAGTTTGTGAAGAGTAAAGAGAGACCTCTAAGCATGGACTGATTTTTTTTTTTTTAAATCAAGTAAATAAACCAAGTGACTGAGTAACGCCAGATCTTGACACGTCTGTGATAGGCTACTTTAACTGCAGTAACAGCGTAAGCTTTCTGTGGACATGCCTTAAATGTACCCTTTTTTTTTAAAGACCTGGGGAAATTTGATTTCATTTTATTTTCTACATTAGGTAACTTCAGACCATTGCCAATGGCCACAGGAGCAGCATTTCACAGGTATCCAATTTCAACCCCTTCATTGTGGCAGGATCAGGTCAGTACCACGGTGTTGTAGTGGCAAAAGTAGTCACACCAGAATTCAACCACTTCTTTATATAGATTAGGAGCACTACGACAGAAGTATCTGTGTCACATGATTTATTAAACATGCAGCTTAACCATCTCTTCTTTCAGCGTTCAAAACGTCAAAATCAATCTGAGTGGGCATATTATCTTTTACTAAGAAAAAAGATTAGTGAATCCGCCAGATAACAGGGACAATTCTGGCGGATTAACTAAAATTTCACCTTTTTAAGATTTGTTTCAATTTCTGCCTGCACTCACCTCACTTTGAAACGAGTGCATTATCATCAAAAGGGCAGAAAGTAACTACATTAAATATCTAAAGCAAATCAAAAGAAATGACAATGGCAAAACAACTATTTAAAGTGCAAGATGCTTGTTGTTCTTCCACCCCCACCCCCACTTATTGGAATTCCATTGCGCATAGGAAAGGCAATCACCGCTTCCCGTCGATCTGACTGGATAATTCTCTGCCTCCAGTTCACAGGTTGGCTGTCCGTTCACCACACTTCAATGCTAACAGAGTCAAACTCTCAAGTTAGAACCATAAACATGTTTATGGTTCTAACTTGAGAGTTTGACTCTGTTAGCATTGAAAGCATGGGAAAGGGTGCGTGTAGACAGTGGACCAACTTTGCTGAACAGCGGACTTGTCATACTGTTTAACTCCCTGCAGTTCTTTCCCTTGATACTTCATCATCAGTGATCAAAGCTTTTTTTTGTGTGGAAATTATCACATCTACAAAATGTATTTTTGTTTTTAATGACACAGTTTTACTAAAACAAACCTAAACGAACACATTTTCCTAGAAAAAGTTTTAAGAAATTTTCATATCATTGCATTGTTATATAGCTAAGAAAAAAAACATTAAAAAACAAAACCTGTCGGGAGTTAACCTGTGAGGGCAGCCCAGTCAGTTGAACACACCTCTTGCGGCACATGGCGACTGTGATGCAAGTGAACAGCACTCCAAGAAATCCAAATCATGAGATACCAATCTCTCCCATCCTGGTCTAGGAAGCTATAAAGACCACACACTACTTCTTCCTTCTGTTGGTATTCTATAGATACTGTAACCTCTATAAAGATAAGCAGTTTCTTCAATAATAAAGCACACGATACAAACACGACGACACAGTGATACAACCTGGGTGGGCTGAAGGATGTCACTGCTGGCATCACTGGCGTAATCTTCTTCATCACTCTGTGGACATAGCAGGGCTCCAGTCTGCTTGTTGGAATTCTCATCTTTCTCTGGAGCAGACTTCGCCTTCTTTGAGGAGTCCAACGTTTCCTCTTCCGTCTCCGATCCGCTGCCTCCACCCGTTTCATTCTGAAAAAGACGTCTGACGTCACGTCTTGTGAGCAAAAGAAAGAACATTAACCGTAAACTAGATTTATAGATTTTTTTTTTTTTCTACTTAACAGTAAAGCACTTGTACTTATAATAAATGTAAAAAATTCTTCTTTTCTTCATTATTCTTCTTGAATAACTGGAGAACATGATCATACAGTTTTGAGTTTCTCTACAGAAGTTCTAAATATGAAGTGTAAAGATTAAGTTAAACATCATACTCAATGACCCAACAAGGTTCTCGAGGGCACAATTATGTATGCAATAAACAGTGACAGAATTTGAAAGAAAAAAAAACATCAGGCAAATGCAACCACAACAACAAAACTAGTGTTCTGTAATCCCACAACTTACCTTTGAGACGAAAGAATATGTGCATTTCACATCAGCAAACACCAGTTCATTCTTGTCCTTTAGCTCGTATCGTACTTCTGGTGATAAAAATAGCTGAAACGAGACAACACCCAATTAGATCACTGCTGCTTGGACTGTATGACAACATTAACCGGTTTTCCGGTTTGCAGAAATCCTACCCTTCCTTCCTGCAGCCCGGAAAACCGGCAGCACAAAATCCCTCCTTTCCTTCCTGCAGCCCAGAAAATCGGTTCTCGCGGTAAGCGTTTTGAACTTCGCGCAAGTCGCGTCATCGGTACACGTCATGACCGGGTCGCTGGCGCGGCAGTGTTTATGAATGGAATGGATGCCAGATGGCCCCTACACAGTGGGAAAGTTGTTGCCGCTCTATTCTGGCCGGTTTGCTACTGCACAGGTGGCAGTTCTCACTTTACATTTCTTTTTCTTTATCTAAATCCAGGAATGAAGGGAATGCTCGTATGATAAGAATCTAGGAACAAGAGGAAGTAATGGTTCATATAAAAGTAGGAATGAAAGAGTTAAAGCAACAACAAAATAACAGAAAATATAAAATAGTACCACTTCATTCCATTTATATTTCTTGTTTAGATCTTATATTTTCCATTAAAAAAAAAGCACCTACAGATTGATCTACCAATCAACTAATTACCAGAAAAGTACCAAAACAAAACATACCATAACATACTCAAATCTGGTAACGCATCCTACGTGTGGTCTTCCAGACTGACCAGCATAATGGAATGGCACTCTTTCCTTTGAAAGAGATTTACATTTTTCATCTGATCTATGATTTTACGGAAGAAAGATTTTTAACAAAGTTTCTGGTGCGTTTTTTGAAGGTGTATTTTAAAGAGATGCGTGAATGGTGGTTTGTTTTCTTTCTTCTTTTTTTTTTTTGATGATTTGTGAGTTGACTTCAACGTGGTGACAGCCCTCATATGGCCCTCTGCGGTCGGCTGGGCTATAAGCAACATTACCTTACTTTACCTTACCATCAAGGTTTGCTTAAAGATCAGCCTGATAGTAAGATACCAAATACAGGCAACCCACCATCTAATGTGCGAGATATCAAGTACCTATGCATAATCAATTATCCCACATGCCTAAATGCGGAACAGGTCAGATATTTTCAAACCCACATTCTTTCACTGTTGCATGACAACAATGTGAGGAAAAAATGAGTGAATTGAATTGCCTTCCTCAAGAAGAGATGTCATCATCATCTGTGCAACGTTTCAAATCTCTTACTTGAAAACCACCCCCAGTCAAGCTAGCTCATCCCCCTCCCCAATTCATGCAGTCTTCTCCGCCTTCCCAACCACCCTCTTTTCCCTACTCGTCCCCGTTGAATACTGAAGATAATCCAAGCCACCGATCTGCCCAACATCCACATCACCACCAAAACCCCTCACGTTTTATCACGTCAAACCCATCAGCATGATAGTGGACATCACATGACGGAAGAATGACGACTTCCAGCTTCTTCAATTGACAACCCACAACGATGACTTTTTTTTTCTTTTAATAAAATTGACAAAGAGAGAGAGAGAGAGGGGGGGGGAGAGAGAGAGAGAGAGAGAGAGAGAGAGAGAGAGAGAGAGAGAGAGAGAGAGAGAGAGAGAGAGAGACCATGGTGCACACACATAAACACATACCTGTCCCCGTTTGGTTTTATTTCGACTGCCTTTATCAAAGATCAGATGGCTCCCACTCTTGACGGTGATACACGCATGTTCTTTTGACAAAGACTGAAAGGCATCATAACTTCAGTAAAACAATAAGCAAACTTTTTAACTTCTTTCCATAAAACAAAACATGAGATCATCAACTGATATGAGTTACATTATGCTTTATTCACTGTCAGATATGTTTGTAGAGAATGACCAACAAAGAGAAAGAATGAGGAAGAAGAAGGGAGAGAAATGGAGAGAAAGAAGGGAGGTGGGGGGGGGGGGGGGGGAAAGAGAACTGTGTGCAAGCGCATATATGTGCATAATCGAGAACTGTGTGCAAGCGCATATATGTGCATAATCGTTTTGCATTTCCATACTCCCTGTTGTGTGTGCGGTCTTGTAAATTATATACATGAAACACTTAGTCACAACCAGCCAATTTTCATAGTTTTCAGTCCATTTTCAATAGCTTTCTCAAAATGAGTTTCAAACATTGCCAATCTTTAACATATAAACTGAAAAACCTACTGACCTAAGCCACGATTTAATGACCCAAGCTACGAATGACCTAAGCTACAATTCAGAGGTGTTTTTTTTTTTAAACATTCAAGAGTCAAATGAGGGTACTTCAGCTTACCTTGGAAGGAATACAGATCTGACAGGACTCCTGCCTTCCGATTATATTGTCTCCTGAAAAAAAAATTGCAGAGTTACAGCAAAATGACTATTAACGTTAAATCATATCAAAACATTCCCCCCCCCCCCCCCCCCCCCCCTCTTTTTTTTTTTAATAATCAAACCCACCAAAATTTGAAAGGGAACATCAAAAATATATGTAAAACACACAGGCCACTACATCCCCCCACCCTCCCCCCCATGACAATAACTAAAACTGGAAATAATTTTGTCTAAAAACGCCGAACGATTTATTTAAAACTTCAAGTCAAAAATGTGTCTAAATCTGTCAGGTAAAAAAATATGCCCAAAGTCTAGTCAAAAACAAATCCTTAATGCAGAAAAATAAAATCTGTGCTTGGTGATGAAAACCATTACAGCAATCTGTTTCTTATATTTCTGCCAGCTTAATAATTAGACAAGGCAAAGGAAAAGACATCAATCTCTGCAAAACCGATTAAATAATCAGAAGAATGCACAAAGTAATTGTTAACATGATGAGCTGAGTAAAATGGACCTTACCTTCATATACAGGATACTCTTTATTCTGAAGACCTTTTTGCTCTTGAACAACAAGATACGCAACCTGAAAAGAGATTGGAGCTCTTCTATGCACTTGTGAAGTTCATTCACTTGTCACTAGATGTTACAGTGTAAGGCAACAGCATTCAGTCAGTCTGAAATGTACAAAGACAGGAGGGGCCCAGACGACCATCCAATGATACAGACAACAAAAATAAGTCAAATAGGACACCATGAACAAAATGTCCTTTTCCAATATGGAGATCAATGAATCTGAGGGTAGGCTCCTCCATATTCTCCCAAAAGGTAAGATTTCCATTAATGCTTAAATATATACATTTACAGACACATTTTATACATATATATATACAATCGACGCCGCTTGTTACAAAGTCAGATGTAACGAATGCTGGACATAACGAAGCAAAGTGGTTGGTCCTGGCAAAAATCCTTCTTTACATGACTGAAAATACGTCTGATGTAACGAAGTCAGATATAATGAAATGTCGCTTATAACGAAATGGTTTGGGGTTCCCAGGGCGATCACGCCGGTTATAACAAAGCAGTCGCCTATAGCCAATTCTGTGAAGAATTCGAGCTGGATATACCAAACTGATTACATTTGTGTCCGGAAACCATTTCTCGGAAATGGTTGGTTAGTTCGCTGCGATGTATATTGCTCCATACCATCACTTGCTGTTCTAGGGTGCTGGAGGAGTGCCAGCATAGCACATGAAATGTAGAGCTTTCTATGCATTGCTCTGAACAGAATTTGCACGTTTATACATGTGTTTGACTAGCTGCATAAGCTAAGATCGTTTCATTTTCTTACACAGCTTCACATACTATAGTGTATGTTTGTTGTATGGTACACGTCATCTCTGTAATTGGTAAGCAATAAAATTGTATTCTAATATCCTGTAATCTGAGTCCTATGATTGTCAAAGCAGAGCAGTCGACTCACGTTGGGTCAAGTTCAGCAACTGTAGATGGAGGAAATGCTAGAGGGACGAGGCTGGGGTGAAGGAAAAGGAGGGTGTCAGGCTTTGATTTAATAGACCATTTCATCATGGCGTCTGCACATCATAAAGGTCTGTCACTAAAGCGAAAAATTGAAATTATTCAAGAAGTTGAAAGAAATCCAGCAAAACAGAAGAAGACAGCAGTGGAAGAGTATGAAATTGTGCAGTCGACACTGGCAACCATTCTGGCTTTCAGAGAGAAGTGTAAAAGTCAGTATTTGGAGGTGAGGACACAACAGCACACCAAACCTCATTTTTAGATGTCTACCAGAGAGAATCAAATGAGAAGTTTGACAGAACTGCCGTAAGTACATGTACCTGGGTACCTTTGCGTACCTTTTAAAGAGTGAAGAAGCTCCATGGTGCATTCAATGTCATGTACCACTCACAATGAAACATATTCCTTTAGAGTGTTGGGACTTGCATGATGTGAGGCATAAACATTTTACAGCAGATTCCATGAAAACCTTTTTTTTTTTTTTTTTTTTTGCTGTCCCAACCTCTGCACCACCTCTGAGGCAGTGCACCCACGCCGCTCATTCCGACACCCCGCCCAGAGACACAGCCCGGTCGGCCCCGCCACAGCCCCGGCAATCCACAGGGAGCAGTCAATGTCAAGTCGTCAAGAGGCAACCCACCAGAGGAGACACTGCACTGCTGCTGAGTCACTTCGGTGGTGTTCAGTGGCGTCTGTTTTGATCTCACATACGCAGGACACCACCCTATACTAAGCCCCCTACTGACGACAATAATTGCTTAGTCGCGGAGCCGGCATGAGTGAGCTCTCCCTCCGGAGGGCGCCACCATGTCCGTCCAACGACAGCCCCCATGGACTCACCGATACCGGTAACCCCCACGGAACCAAACCAAGGCCACAGACGTGGACAGGACATCAAAACTGAGGTCACCATGAGAGCAGGGCATGAAGGGCCACAGAATTTGATACCTTTTTTTTTTAATGCTGATCGATGAGAATGAGGATGATTAAGATGATGCTACGGATTTCCATTTCGGTCTGAGTCTACATGACAGGGCTGTACTCTACGCTTCCTTTCATAATATATCCGGCGTCAACCAGGCCCGAGAGATACAGGCACCTGCAGTGTTGGTCAGGAAATTTGAGCAACACTCTCAGAAACGCATCCATTAAGTGGATGCAACTCAACTGTGTGGTCCCAGTCTTCCTAACTGAGTCCGCAGCAACTCAACTCTGGGCAGGAGCCGGTCAGGGCAGAAAAACCCACATGACTTCTGATGGGATTCGAACCCACAACCTCCCAGCCGGGAGTCCGATTCCATGAAAACCTTGTTCAGAGATGTTCCACCTGACGTGATCTTCAAATTTTGAAAGAGATTAAAATTTTTCATCTGATCTGAGATTTTACAGTGCAAAGATTTTTTAACCAAATTTCGGGTGTGTTTTTAAAAGTTGTATCTCAAAGAGTTATATGAATGAATGACTTGTGAGTTGACTTCAACGCGGTGATAGCCTTGATATGGCCCTTTGTCGTTGGCTGGGCTATAAGCAACATTATATTACCTTACTATTAACTGCGTATGAGTGATCTAAGTATAAAGAACTCTTCACTGTATACACTAAGACATGATAACACATCTATGACTTTCACTGCATTGATGGAGAAAGGTAAAAAAAAAATTTTTTTAAACCCTATCACTTTCTTTTCAAGACCTTATAGAGACACCATTTTTGGTTATTGTGATTTCTTGTCAAGCTGTGACCAGCACAAAAAAAGCTCTCCAGTTTGGCAGAGTGCATGTATCTTAAAATCAATTACTTGAAAGTTTATTTCCATACCAGAGCATACTTTGATGACCTAACAGTAACAGTGTGAAACAATAAACTAACATTGGAGAAATCCCCTCCCCCCCTTCCCCCCGAACTCTCCTTTTCTCCCTCCTTTCTTCAAATCATGGCCCTGTGTAATTTCTTCTGACACTCTATTCCTCTGAAGTCTTCAGAATAATACAGTGAATTTTGTTCGCCTGTTTTACCTACTATTGGTGCATGGGCGAAACTGGAAAAAAAATGAAAAACTGAAAGGGCGGGGTCCAGGGGCAGCGCCCCTGGTGGGGGGCTCAGGGAGGCGAAGCCCCCTGGCCGAAATTGATTTTTTTTTAATTCAGACAAATTTCATGGCCTCTGGTGAAAGGACATTTGGAACTGAGGCCATGTTTGAAACACATATTTATTGCTTATATGTGAACAAAAGTCATCATTTTAAATTTAGAAAAAAAAAAAAAAAAAAAAATTACCCCCCAAAAACCAGCTTGGTAGGTGCCTTGGACATAGATGGGCAGCAAGGGTATCAAGATCACAAATCTGTGCATTTTCTAAGGTCTTAATAGAGAGTTTCCACTGTACTTCCAAAACTAACCCATTTTATTACACGGAAGAAATAGAACCTTTAGTAGTTTTCCCCATCCTTTTTCCAGAAAGCTAACCCTCATATTTATTTTTCTTTTATGTTTTTTTTTTTTCTTTAATATCTTTTTCATACTATTATGTCTCTCTCTCTCTCTCTCTCTCTCTCTCTTTTCTCCTCTCTCTCTCCCCTCTCTCTCTCTCTACTAATATCACCATTGATGTGAACAGACGTTTAATCAAATCAAATCTCTCTCTCTACCTTACATTCATCTTGTGCGTGTGTGTGCGTGCGTGTGTGTGTGTGTGTGTGTGCGTGTGTCACTAGGGGGTGGGTGGGGGGGCATGGAGGGCTGCTGAAAAAGATTTTACTGTAATTCTTACCTTCATGCTTTTAATATGGTCCGGACTTCTGATATGTTTTGCTAGCCGAGATTTTCCATTGGATCCATACTTGAGGTTCGAGTTGCACACGCGGCAAAACGCTACACCAGGTTTGTTCGTTTTCAAACACCAAACATGATGTTGTTGTTTTTCATCATCTATTTCGTTCAGCCAAGCCCATCGCCACTTATTAGTGATGCCAGCGTCGATCTCCTCAACTGAATCACCTTCTTTAAGATAGGACATTCTCACGGTTTCCAACGAACTCCAAACTCGAAATCTAGATTTTGGCCAACGGTGCTTTATCTTTGTTCCCTAAAATAAAGAGTCCTTCCGTTTTATGGTAAGATGCACTCGATACGTAATTTGCGCAATTTTAGAGACTTTTGAAAAACTTTTTTTTTCTTCAGATTTACGAAAAACAGAAAATTCCGTCTCGAATAATTTCATAAAACGGATTCCGTCCTCAGACTGAAGAAGTTTCACCCATGTTGGTGTCTAAGCCTTCATATTGCAATATAGGCCTATGTGACTGTTTTCGTCAATTTACTGCCATATTTTGGAAACAGTTTTCTAAAGATCATTTTTATTAGCAGCCCAGGAAACGAGCTTGATTACTACCCAAGTATGCGGACATGCACGTGTGTGCATGTGCGTGTGTGTGTGTGTGTGTGTGTAGGTGTGGGTGTATGTGAGACGGAAAGAGATTGATCGACTGCTCTTTAATATGCAAGGATGAAGGTTTTAGGCCGCCAAAGCCTAGTCTTACAATCTGTCCTTGTCATGCATACATTATTTCAAGACATATCATTCACACTGACAATTCAACATAGCAACACTGTAATGTAATTCTACAACGATAATCAGACAATTCATGAACATAAGATAAAATAAGATAATGTTGCTTATAGCCCAGCCGACCGCAAAGGGCCACATCAGGCTGTCACCACGTTAAAATCAACTCACCAGTCATTTGAAAAAAAAAAAAAAAAAAAAAAAAAAAAAAAAAAAAAAAAAAAAAAAAAAAAGAAAAAAAACCTTTCACACATCTCAGTAAAAGACATCGTCTAGAAACGCACCAGAAACTTCGTTAAAAATCTTTCTTCCGTAAAATCTTAAATCAGATGAAAAATGTTAATCTCTCTCAAAAACTCAAGGATCACATCAGGCGGGACATCCCTGAACAGGATCTTCATGGACTCTGCTGTAAAATGTTTGTGTCTCACATCATGCAAGTCCCAACACTCTAAAAGAACATGTTTCATTGTGAGTGGCGCATGACATGGAATGCACCACGGAGCTTCTTCGCTCTTTAAAAGGTAAGAATGGGTAAAATACGAATGGCCGGTGTGCAGCCGGCACAGAACCGTTTCCTCTTTACGACCTCCCGACGTAGATGGGAGGAAGTCCTTAAGGTCTGGACGAATCTGAAAGAGTTTGTTACTCGTCTGTGTGTTCCAATCCTCCTGCCAGAGGTCTCTCACATAATCGTTAATTTTGGGTTTCACATCTGAGCAGGGGATATAAATGTTGGACAGTTTCTCTCTTGTGGCGTTCTTGGCTAAACGATCAACCATTTCGTTCCCGCCGATGCCAACATGACCAGGAACCCAAGCAAGAGTAATGTTGTAACCGTCCGCTTTCAACTTGCTAAAAAGTTCAAAGAAATGCAAAAGTTCTGGATGCTGAAGGTTGCGGCCAGCTATGGCTTCCAAAGCTGACAGCGAATCCGACAGAACCAGAAAGTCCCTCTTTGAAGAATGTGAGATTATCTTCAAAGCCAGAACCAGAGCAGTAAGTTCAGCAGAATAGACAGAAGCATCTGAATGTATATGTTCCAACAGTATCTGAGAAGGAGCCCCAGGGCAGTAGGCTGCACAGGCCACTCCATCCTCAGACTTGGAACCGTCAGTGAAAACTTTTTGATAGGATGGGAATTTTGAACAGAGGTCAGCATACAATGCCTTGTACGCCAGAGAGCTGGTAGACTCTTTGCGAAAAGCTGCAAGATCGAAACGAATCTCTGGTGTGAAAAAGGTCCACGGAGGTTGATCCGGAAACTTGGAAAAATCGGAAACTACTCCCAGGTCTAGACCTGCATTCCGCACGTGAGGCTGCATACGAAGACCAAACGGCGGAATACATTTCGGGTTGTTTTCAAACTTACTTTGGAACGGAGGGTCAAAGACACAGTCATAGGCAGGGTTTTCTGGTTCTGAGAACAGTCGGATATAATAATTCAAAGACAGTTTCAGCCTGCGGTTGGACAGTGAAGGTTCACCTGCCTCTGCGTACAGGCTGTACACAGGGGTGGTGCGGAACGCTCCAAGACAGAGACGAAGCCCTTGATGGTGGATAGGGTCCAAGAGTTTGAGGTAAGACGATCTTGCGGAGCCGTACACAGCACAACCGTAGTCCAGTTTGGAACGGACCAGGGCTCTGTAGAGGTGCAACAAGTTTTCTTATCAGCGCCCCAGTCGGTGTGCGCTACGACCCACAGAATATTCAGTGCTTTCTGGCAAGCAGTTTTGAGGTTTTTAATATGGCTGAGAAAGTTAAGTTTCTGGTCAAAAATAACTCCCAGAAATTTGGCCTCTTTAACAGCTGGAATGGGAGATTTCCCGACTTGAATTTCAGGATCTGGAAAAAACTGACGGAAATTATGGAAGTGAATACACTGTGTCTTTGAAGCAGAAAAGGTGAAACCGTTGTTATCCGCCCACTGATGGATTTTATCCACGCAAAGCTGGAGCCTGCGCTGGACACTCGGGGTACAGGCTTCCAGTTGCGTATACAGCGAAATCATCCACAAACAATGAGCAGTCTGAACCCTGCTGAACTGATTTCACAATGTTGTTGATCTTAATACTAAAGAGGGCAGGAGACAGTATGCTTCCCTGTGGAACACCCAACTCCTGCTCGTGGACATCAGAGAGAGTGGTGCCAACCCGGACCTGAAACTGTCGTTCTGCAAAAAAATTTTGAATAAAAAGCGGAAGATGACCTCGAAAACCCAGATCGTGGAGATCAAGAAGTATCCCCCGACTTCCAGGTGGTATCGTAGGCCTTCTCTAAGTCAAAGAAAATTGCCACTGCATGCTGTCTGTTCAAAAAGGCGTTCTGAAGTGTAGATTCCAGACGAATCAAATGGTCAATGGTAGTCCGATGTTTGCGGAAACCACACTGTTCTTTCGCCAAAAGGCCATCGGTTTCAAGTTTCCACATGAGCCTAGCATTGACCATTTTCTCCATCAATTTACAAACACAGCTGGTCAAAGCTATGGGACGGTAGTTTGATGGATTAGAAAGATCCTTTCCAGGTTTGGGAATTGGAATAATGAGGGCTTTTCGCCAAGAAGGTGGAAAGAAACCAGTAGTCCACACATGGTTGTATACCTGTAGCAGGATGTTCAGACCTATTTGTGGAAGATGTTTCAACAGTTGATAATGGATTTCATCTATACCTGGAGAGGAATCGCTGCAAGAAAGTAAGGCAGATTTCAGCTCGTTTAACGTGAAAGGAAGATTATAGTCTTCCATGTTGTCTGACGAAAAGTTGCAGGGTGATTTTTCTTTAAGGGCTTTGTTTTTGACAAAAGTGGCTGATTTGTTAGAAGAGGAAGAATTCTTTTCAATGGTTGAAGCCAGCAGATTAGCAACTGCTTTCTTCTCCGTTATTAAAGAATCCGAAAACTTGAGATGGTTCACAGTGGGACAGGTGTTTCTTCCCTTTGATTTTCTTAATGATATTCCACACTTTTTTCTTGGAAGTTTTCGATGTCAGCCTGGAGCAGAAGCTTCTCCAGGACCGACGTTTACTGATTTTAAAAGTGTGTCTTGATTTGGCACGGAGTTTCTGATGGGCTCGAGCGTTGGGACCCGAAGGTCGTTGGTACACCTGACGCTGAGCCTGTTTTCGGACTTTGGAAATTTGTTGGCAGTCTGAATCAAACCAGGGTTTTTGGCATTTGAAGTTTATCGGAAGACACTGGAATACAAGCTTTAGCACACTTGATCACAGTGTTAGTCAGTGATTCTGCTGGGTCCGGACTCTTAAGAAAATCAGCGTCCTGGAATTCCTTAGAAATAGTGGCTGCAAATAGATCCCAGTTTGCTTTCTTATAATTTAGATGTTGAGAGACAGAGACGTGTTCAGTTATGACAGGTTGTAGAAGGACAGGGAAATGGTCACTTCCGTGCAGATCGTGATGGACAGACCACTCATAGTCCAGGACCAGCGAGGGGTCACAAACCGACAAATCTAAACACGAAAGTGAACCTGTGGAAGAATGGAGGTAAGTTGCAGATCCGTCGTTCAGACAACACAAATCCAAATCCGAAAGGACATCCTCAATTAGCAGACCTCTGGATGACGTACTGACACTACCCCAAAGAGGATTGTGACCGTTAAAGTCACCCAACAGCAAAAAAGGTCGAGGAAGTTCTCTTATCAGACTGACAAGGTCCTGACGACAAACCGGGACTGAAGGAGGTAGATAAAGGGAACAGATTGTCACAGTCTTGTGGAGAGTGACTCTCGCAGCTACAGCTTGAAGGGAGGTAGACAGAGCGACAGGACTATACAGCAGAGTTTTGTGGAGGAGAAGGGCAACACCGCCCGACAGTCCCAACGTGGATGGTTGTGCAGGTTTTGAAAGAATATTAAAGCCAGAAAAAGTGAAGGTCTTCTGGCTTTGAATTTGAGTTTCCTGAAGAGCCACGACGGAAGGTTTTATAGATTGACACAGAAGCTGCAGCTCCTCGAAGTTGGAATTTAGACCACGGATATTCCAATGGAATACTGTACTATCCATGGTGCAGAGGGCGAAAAGGAGAGAGATCAGGTCATCTCCTCATCAACATCTGCTTCTAAAGGTGTAAATTTGTTGCTTAATTTCACTGGACTTTGTTGGTCTTCAGACCTGCTGGCAGGCTTGCCAACAGGTGAAGAAGGTCTGGATTTGGGAGACGGTGGAGGCTTCTTCCTCATCTCCACCATCTCCACACTGGATTGAACTCCCTTGCCCGCACGGGCACTGGACAGAGGAGTTCGAGGTAGGGGTGCTGGTTTTTTAATCTGCCCAGCAGCAGATGTTGTAGACTGCTGGGCAGTCTGAGGGGTGGCGGATTTTTTGCCTCCACCAGGGGCATTCACTTTGGGTTGGGAGGTGGTGGACCTGCTACCACCAGGATTGACAATTCTACCTTGTAATGTCTTCGAAAACATGAATTCATCAGTCTGGCAGCAGACTGACCGAGTAGGAACTGTGGGAACTTTCTTTACGGCCGAAGCATAGGAAGAGGCTGTCAGCGTCTGACTGCCTACAACCTGTTTGCGGGCCTCAAAAAGGAAATTTTCTTTACAGTTTTTATTCTTTGGATTGCGGATTCTTGAATCCAAAGAGGACAGTTTCTTGAAGAGGAGGATGGTCGCCACCGCAGTTAGCACAATGTGCCGGATCTTTACACGGCCCATCATGGGTCGCCTTGCAGCAAACACCGCACACCTCTTGCCCAGAACAGCGGTCTCTGACATGGCCAAACCTCTGGCATCTGAAGCACCTCAACGGGGACGGCACATACAGCTGAACACGAACATTCAGGTAACCAACTTTGATGACCGGAGGCAGCACAGGGTTGCAGAATGTCAGAAAGAGGGTGTTGGTGGCCACTCTCTCTGCACCTTTCTTTACTGTCACCCTGCGCACCTCCGTCACACCCTGGGATGCCAGCTCCGTTTTGATCTCTGCCTCTGAGACACCTGATAAATCGCGGCAGCGTATCACACCTTTCGACGAATTCAACTGTTTGTGGGAGTCACCTTGATCTCCCTGTCCACAAGTTTTGTTGCCCTCAGCAGCTGTTCAGATTGTTTTTGTGATCTACATTGAATAAGAAACGAGCCATTCCTCAACCTCTTGATGGACCGAGGGTCACCTGCTATACCTTGAAAGCCCTTTTGGATAGCAAAAGGGCTCAGAGCTGAAAGGGGTCTTTCCTGCTCCGTCCCTTCCATCACGAGCCAGGAAGCCCAGAAACCTGTCCTCTGTCTAACCTCTGTATCGGAATCACTGTCAGTATCAAAATCCCCTGAAATAGGGGAAGCTGCCTTCCTTTTCTTCTTGGGGGGGATGTTTTTTGAAAAAGCCATTATAATGTTATGATGTTTCATCTCTCCCTTACCCACCCACCTTGGAGTCCAACTAAGGGGCCAGGGCCAAGAAACCAATCATGAATGTCTTGACCCCTTCCAGGCTTCGGGAGAGATATACGACAAACAGAAACCACCAACCCTATCCCCCTGATCATGCTCAACTCCCGGGGACAGAGAGCTGAGCACTGCAGGGGTTCACATGGCCAGCAGGGGAACTGCCTGTCTTGACCCAGCCCCAAGAAGGGGAGCCGATTAGTACACCCGGGCCAAAGTGTACTCCCTGTCTAGGAGAGGTCCGAGCCAAAGTGATGTGTTGAGAGCGCTGGCCCTCTCAATCACCAGGATCTCATTCCCCTCCGACACAGGTCGCACCGCACGGCAAACGCGGCGGATCTTAAGGAGACCACAGAGAGAAAAGGAGTGTGGAAAAGAAGACTTGAAGGGGAGACGAAGATAGAAAAGGGCCAAATAAGGAAGGCAGAAAACAAGAAAAGGAGAAAGGCGGGTTACTCTTAGTCAGGATCCTCACCCTTAGCCTATCTGACATGGGAAGCCCTACCAGGGGCATCAACTCCTTACCACGTTACGCTTAGGCCAGACAGCATCTTGGCTTTTCGGACCTAGAAGCAGTTTGAAAAAACCAGCCTATCTCCAAGTATTGATGCCCCCGCCAGCAAAGCCTAAGGGATCACTGGACTGCGCAAGCCCTCCGACCACGACAAGGTCGCAACCCCCGGAGGGATTCATGAACATAATAATGACATGGTGGGCAGTCAAACAGAAGGAACAAAAAGCAAACTTGCAACAAAAGCACAGAGATAGAGAGAGAGATTGGGGGGAGGGGGGAGGAGAGTGGTAGGTATGGGGAGAAGAGGGATGATAGACATAGTGGGAGTGGGGATGAGCGATTTAATGGAGTAGGTTACATGTTTAGATGGTATTTTCAAGGTATGGTTTACAGATGACTTTGCAGGTGGATGTTAATGAGAGAGAGACAGAGACAGAGAGAGACAAAGACAGAAACATGTCATGCTGGATATAACGAAGCAATCAGATAGAAATTCATTATAAACTGTGCATCGGTTGTAACGAAAGCCAGATATAGCGAAATAATTTTAAATGTACCCGGCGTTTTGTTATAAGCGACTTCGACTGCATATATATATATATATATACAAGGTAAAAACAAGTTCTTCATTTTCTCCACACAAGGATAAAATCAAACATAAAAACTCGAGCTTTCGCCCACAGGCTTCATCAGGAGAATGTGACCAGTTAGAAAACAGAGTCAAGAAAAAACAGTTCAGTGTTGGGCATACATTCAGTTCCTCCTCTTACATATCATTCACGTGCAAAGCAAAAAACACAACTCAATGCAAGAAGAGAGAGGGGGGGGGGGGGGGGGGGGGGGGGGGGGGGGGGGGGGAGGGGGGAAAAGGGGTTGGTGGTGGTGGTTGTGGAACAACTGGTAGAAAAATAATGGAAGGATGGGAAGCTGGAGGGGGGGGGGGGGTCTAGGGATTGGGGTAGAGGGGGGATGGACGGAAGGAAGAAAAGAGAGAGGGAGGTGGGGAGGGGTGGGGAAAATTGAGAGAGAGAGAGAAGAGAGAGAGAGAGAGAGAGAGAGAGAGGAGAGAGAGAGAGAGAGAGAGAGAGAGAGAAAGAGAAAGGACTAGAGAGTGAGGGAAAGAGAAACACAAAGAAAAAGACAAGAAGACAGGAGAGAGAGAGAGAGAGAGAGAGAGAGAGGAGAGAGAGAGAGAGAGAGAGAGAGGGAGAGACAGAGAGAGAGAGAGAGAGGAGAGAGAGAGAGAGAGAGAGAGAGAGGAGAGAGAGAGTCACAAAGAACAAGAGACAGAGAGAAAGAGGGAGAAAGGGGGGAAGGAGAAAGAGAGAGAGGGAGAGAAAGAGCGACAGAGAGAGAGAGGGGGGGGGAGAGAAAGAGAGAAGGAAAGAGAGAGAGAGAGGGGGGCAGAATAATTAAAGAACTAGATGCTTTCGCAAAAGGGAGATGAATTGAATTGGGGAAAAAAAAAAAAGGGGGGGGGGGGGGGGGGGGGGGGGGGGTGGGGGGAAATAAATGGAGGAGCAAAGAAGTAAGGAAAAGGAAGCTATTGTGCA
The DNA here is from genome assembly GCA_018398815.1 of Conus ventricosus. Classification (NCBI taxonomy): domain Eukaryota; kingdom Metazoa; phylum Mollusca; class Gastropoda; order Neogastropoda; family Conidae; genus Conus; species Conus ventricosus. The sequence continues at coordinate 41,393,599 of CM031600.1, forward strand.
ACTTACATCGAGCATGAATTTCTACTAGTGAACAACGTTGGTACTATAACCATACTTATACTATTAGACAAGACTGGCTTTTTAGCACTAAAAACACTTCAATAAAATCAAATTAAACAAGTTCACTTATTAATTATTCAGAAAACGACATAACATCAGACTAACCCCTCACTCCCCCCGACACACATACTCTCACAAATCCCTTCCGTAGGCACCAGTCCGATCCCGAAAGGACCATCGTCCTTCATATTTCATATTGCTGCCAAATCTCTCTCTTCCTTAAAGTATGAAAGATATCCGTCCTATAAATAATTGAGCCCATTGAAAATGGTTCCAATATTTGCCTGCCAAAAAGTTTCCCTATCCAATAGATTATCTTCACTGTGCACTGTTTCAATGGCATGGATGGAAATAAATTTGAACTGTTGATCATTTGGGTGTGGAAGTTTGGTTACATGTTTGGCCACTGCACATTTATTAATCTTCTTCAATTTGATATCAGACTTATGGTTGGCCCATCTGAGTTTGAGGTTTTTTTTGTGGAACCAATATACCATTTATCTGGATGAATTTGACACTGAAGTACATACACTACATTTGGCGTTTTGCATGTAAGATGTTGCTTAATTTTCCAGCATCTGTTGTCCCATGGACTTTTAAAAGAAAGAAGGGTAGAAGAGTGTTTCACAGGTGTCGCATCCTTCCCCCCCTTTCTCTCCCTCCTTTCTCTCCGTCTCTGTTCTTCTTTGTGACTTTCTCTCTCTCTCTTTTCTCTCTCTCTCTCTTTCTCTCTCTGTCTTCTTGTCTTTGTCTTTGCGTTTCTTTCCCTCACTCTCTAGTCCTTTCTCTTTCTCTCTCTCTCTCCCTCTCTCTCAATTTTCTCCCCACCCCCATCCCTCCCCACCTCCCTCTCTTTTCTTCCTTCCGTCCATCCCCCCTCTACCCCAATCCCTAGACCCCCCCCCCCCCTCCAGCTTCCCATCCTTCCATTATTTTTCTACCAGTTTGTTCCACGACCACCACCACCAACCCCTTTCCCTCTCCCCCCCCCCCCCTCTCTCTCTCTTCTTGCATTGAGTTTGTGTTTTTGCTTTGCACGTGAATGATATGTAAGAGGACGAACTGAAATGTATGCCCAACACTGAACTGTTTTTTCTTGACTCTGTTTTCTAACTGGTCACATTCTCCTGATGAAGCCTGTGGGCGAAAGCTCGAGTTTTAATGTTTGATTTTATCCTTGTGTGGAGTAAAATGAAGAACTTGTTTTTACCTTGTATATTTTTAGTCTGCCTGTTCTCATTGTTTGGTTGTGGTGCGGTGCGGGCAACGGAAAATTTTCCTTATGAAAATATATTATATACACACACACAAACATGCATCACTCTCACACACTCACTTTCTGTAAATACAGAACTTAAATCTCTGGCTCTTAAAACAAACAATTAAAAGGACTTGGAAAGGAACCACTACAGTTACACTTACAGTTCAGAAGTGGCCAGTGAGGCGAACTTCAACAAAATCTGAACAAACTTTAGTTTCAAAAGGCATTTTCAAGTTTCAGCACTGCACAAGTTTATATGCCTCAAAATTATGTTTTTGCTTTGAGCTTCATACCTCTTTACAAGAAGATGGAAAATTTTCACAAAGTCACCAGTTTTTAGTACATGAGACTTTTGTCAATCTTTTCTGTGACAGTAAATCTTGTATGAATCAAAATGTCTCAGCTAGCATGGCTTGGGGCCCCGAAAAAACGGAAACTGAACAGCCAAGTCATCAAATGCTGATAATCCCCAAAAGACAGGACACAACATCCTAATGATCGCATTATGACAGCAAAATGTAACATACAAACAAAGCCATGAAAATGTTTCATAATCTGTGTCAACTTTACATTAAAAAAAAGAAAAAACTATGTTCTTTCCTAGTGAATTTGTGACTAGCTCCAAGAATTCCCTGAGATCAGCTTTACATTTGAAAAGAGATGAATATGTTCTTCCCAAGCAGCAGAGAGTCTCTCACCCTCACTGGACACACAGACACAGTCACTGGAACCCCTTGGGGCGATTGTGAGAGTGACCCATCCAGCAGATTTTAAACTCCTCTTTCCCAGGGACTCTGTGTCCATCAAGCAGTCCTGACAAGGCATTCCTCTCTTTCACATGACCCCTTCCAGAAGCCTTAATGGTATCCACAGATCTCTTCAGCTCAGCACAAAACATCAAGACATGGCTTTAACTTTTTGACCCCATCTCCTATTTTCTTTTTCTCTGTTAATATAATCAGAATTCTTTTCAATCATCCGTCAATGTGTAAAAAGACACAGAATACCAATTATCTATGTATCCTTATGTACACGCACATCTGAATGTGTAGTGCATGTGTGTGTGTGTGTGTGAGTGTGTGAGTGTGAGTGAGTGTGTACTTGCGTGCGTGCACGTGCATGTGTGCGAACTGGCAGAACACCATAGAGCCTTGTGTTTGTGTGTACACTTCTAGAAAAACTGACTCAATAATAGCTTCAAAGTGAGATGACTCCAGGCAGAAACTGAAACAAATTTTCAAAGTAATTTTAAATAACTCCACTGGTCAACGTGGCCAAACAAATTGCAAGACAAAAGCGGTGTTTAAAAAATACAGTGCAGTTACTTAAAATTACTTTAAAAATTTGACTCAATAATGACAAACTGCCATTCCACAGAATCTGTCAATTGTCTAAATTCATTCAATAATGTACTGCAAATGTGACAGTGTGAACTGTGATGCTGAAAGGTCAATACAAAGAGTTCTACTGTATTACGCTGAATGTACAAAAAAAACATCACACAATTCATCACTGAAAACATATGTAAACACAGCTCTAAAAAATCTGAAGATAATGGCGGTTACAAAAAGAGCCTATTTACATACTCTGTGAGCATTTACAAAAAGAGCCTATTTACATACTCTGTGAGCATTTACTTACTGGTTTTCTTTGCGAGGCTGATGAATCTTCATCTGTTTCATCATCAAACTCTTCGTGATAGATAGCCTGCGTTGCATCCAAAGTGTCCAAATCCATCTGTGGACAAAACAACTCTTCAGTTCTCAGAAACCAAAAATAAATTCGCAAGGCACTGAGGGGTCAAGAGCAATGAGCTGAAGTGTGTGTGTGTGTGTGGGGGGGGGGGGGGGGGGGGGGGGGGGGGGGGGTAAATGATGATCTGTCTCAATGGGCCTTGGAACTGTTCCAGAAATGGCACAGCTTGGAGAGACTGACCTTTCTCTAGCCAAAACTGGGTATCTTGAAGGTTAACGTGCTACTGAACTTGTGAAGAGACTGCAAGTCGTGCTGGTCCAATTATTTCATGGATTGCAAAGAACAAACTGGGAACACTTTGTACAGTACATGCAGGTCTAATTAGTGTTGGCAACAAGTCACCACTTGTAGCAAGAGGAACAGACAAATGAGCCCTAACAGCAACAGACAGCTTGAAGCACAACAAAATAGACACCATAATCTAGACAAAGGAGCAAACAGCTGAAGGAACGTGATGGCAGAACATAACTGGTGAAAATCATCCGCCAAAATTCCTGCTTGAGAAGTGAGAGAGAAAGAAGTGCCTCCGACAAAAGCAAAAGCAAGCTTGCATCTTAGATGTTTGAGAAGATCCATGAGCACCACAAAAAAAAAAAAAAAAAATCCAAACTCCAGAGCACAGTGTGTGTGTGTGTGGGGGGGGGGGGGGGGGGGGGGGGGGGGGGTGTTTCTTGCAAAAGAAAGAGAAAACTGACTTAGTATTTCAAATGTGAACTGAACTCACTAAGGGCATTCACTTCTGGCTGAACTGGCTATAAAGGTATGATTAGTTCCCTACTCTTCTTTTTTTTTATGATCCTGATATGACGATGCTCCCTGTTTTTGGCTCTATATAGTCTCCAGTGTTTTCCCTACACTTAGAAGAAGTTCGTTTATATACCTAGCACTTGCACATTCACAAACACACACTCTACCTTACCTGGTCAGTCCAGTCTCTGGCTTGGGAGTTTCGTCAGGATTCTTAACCAAGTCTTCACTGGCACCAACTACCAAGTCGAGTCTGCCACAGTCAGTCTTTCTGTCAGTGTCACTCTCCTGGCCAGCAGTGGTACTGTCAAAGCTGTCCTAGCCGTTGTAACCGTCAACGGCTGTTCTGTCGCAGTGCTAGGGCTAAACTGTCTCCTATTAACTGGAGGCCCTAGCACTGGTCTGTCAGTAGTGTAACTGTCAGCACGACGAAGCTCCTTCACTAACAATAAGTTAGCAGGTCCGCTCTCTTCCCTTGCCATTGTAACTGTCTACGGCTGTTCTGTTGCAGTGCTAGGGCTAAACTGTCTCCTATTAACTGGAGGCCCTAGCACTGGTCTGTGACTAGTGTAACTGTCACCACGACGAAGCTCCTTCACTAACTATAAGTTAGCAGGTCCGCTGTCTTCAAGCCCAACAGTCGTACTCCCTAAACTAACAACAAGTTAGCAGGTCCGCTGTCTTCAAGCCCTAGTGTCTTACTGCCGGAGCTCGTCTGCTTGTTTACCTGACTGTCAGTGAATACTTCTCATGCGAGGTGCACTTCCACTGAGTTCGCCTATGTGCACTGAAAACCGTGCGTCACTACACTCCCTCCGACTTTATGATGAAAGCTTTTCATCCAGGGGTTGCAGTGAGGGGGCTCTTCACCTTGCTTAAACCCATGTCTGGTTAGTGTTGATTTGCAGGTCCTGAGTGATTCCTGTTTAGCAGCTGAAGACACGGAAAGCACTGCAAGCCAACAGGCCCATGGAAACTGATTCACTGTCAGTCTGCAACCTTGCCGGGAAGGCTCAACAACTTCAGCCACTTCGGAAGATCTGCAGATGCCAACTTCCAATGAACCAGGACGATTACCGTCTCAGCCGAGCACATCTGGAAGCTACCCCAAACCGATATACTGGCAAAAAGTGGCCATCGCTTCCCTCTACCCATCCTAGATGAGTACGTCACCCAGGGCGGACAGAAGACACTGCATTCGGGGGAACTGGACCAATCACTTCCAGCCATCCAGCGACGCGACAAACCAATCCATGGCCTGCCACAATGCTCTCTACGCCCCTCAGCATACTGTCACAGTGTCACTCTCAGGCACCTTGACGGCAAGCAGAAGGCTCAGGGGATTGTATGTCCACTGGTGCTGGGTACTTCTCTGCCAGCAGTTCTGCTGCTCTGGGCTCATACAGGCCATCAACACCAATAATGCCTTCCTGTGAATTAGAGCTGGCACAGACTTCAGATTAAATGTTTCTGGAACTGGCTCTCCCACATGCTGGCTAAAAGCCTTCATGGCCTCCATCTGGCAGTTGGTGAAGACTGTATTGCCCAAGCTGGTGCAGTGCTGCCTGTTGATAAATTCCACCAGCTTATCCCACTTTCCACATGGTCCCAAAAGCCATACCATGGCCTGCTCAAGTGCCTGTGTCTGACCCTGCAAAACAACCTTTGATGAAGGTGGCAGCCTTTCATCAAATACGCCAGCCAGATGGTGAATGAAGGCATGAGCTTTCGGATACATGTTAGCCTCCCCACACCCAGGAATCAAACACTTCTTGCCCCTCTTTTGGGTTTCCTGGCATGCGGAACCAGCGTCCTTTGCCTTCCTGGATCTGTGGCGATGTACAGACATGTGCTTGAAGTTCTGGCATCCTGGATCTCAGCAGCAGGGCCTGAGTCTGTGCATCTTTTCCCTATTGCTGGTCCTTTGTCAAAAGATTCCCTGTGGCTGTCCCTTCCTGTGAGGCCTGTCTTGGGACCCTCCTGATGCTGGCTAGACTGCCCAATACCCCCACTGTCCTGAGTATCCCTGGCTGGTTCTTTTCTGGGTGGTCCTCTTGTACAACTTGATTTGCCAGTCATACTTGAATCCTTATCCTGGCATCTTGTTCTGTTATCCCCCATGGTCTTGTTAACATTGATCTTGGAACCAGCCCTTACTGTAGCAATTCGAATAATCTCAGACCTGCTTTAGCTGGTTCTGAAGAATGCTTGCAGGGAATCCCTAAACTAACAAGTTAGCAGGTCCGCTGTCTTCAAGCCCTAGTGTCGTACTGTTGGAGTTCGTCTGCTTGTTTACCTGACTGTCAGTGAGCACTTTTCACACTAGGTGCACTTCAGCTGAGATCACCTATGTGCACTGAAAGCGTGCGTCACTACAGCCCCCTGCTGCGTTCCAAAATCAAACAATGCAAGCAGGTCATCACTAGGTTTGCCACACAGAATGGGTATTATCATTGACAATGGAATTTCCCCTTTACTTTCTGAAAGTGCTGGTGCTTAGTGTAACTAGTACCCGGTCTGTGTAAAACACAATGAACACCCAAAGCTATTAACAAGTCCTGTTTCCTTTTGCTGTAAAATTACAGCTAGGGTTGTACTAATTAAAAGTGCTAGGTATATCCACTCCTGACACCAAGAAAGTGTTTTCTCTACATTTAGGAGAAGTTTATTATATACTTAAGCACTTGCACAATCTCACACACACACACACACACACACTCTCTCTCTCCTCTCTCTACCTTATCGGGTCAGTCTAGACACTGGCTTGGGGGCTTTGTCAGAATTCTGTCCAAGCCCTTCAATGGCTCCAACTACCAAGTCCAGTTGGCGTCTGTAACTATCAGTGTCAGAGTCTCCCAGTTTTGAAATGGTACTGTCCTTGCTGTCGAAACGGTCTACAGCTGCTCTTGAACTTGAACTTGAGGTGTCTGAGGCCTCGGATGCCTGTTCACCTTCGAGATTAGTAGATGTAGTCTACACCTATGAACTTGCATGCGTGGGGTTTCTAACAGTACTGGCACTACCATCACCTATTCGTAGCATACTGGATTAAACTTTGAGGGAAGGCTATTCCAGTGGGCATCCAGTCTGGACTTGAAGGTGTTCAAAGTTGGAGCTGTAACTATGTGAGCTGGGAGGCTATTCCAAAAGTTTATGACTCTCTCAGCAAAAAAATTACTTCTAACTTGTAGCCTACAGTGTCCTTTGACTAACTTCAGACTGTTGCCCCTTTTTTCTCTGCTGTCAAACAACTGAAACTGAGGGTTCTTCGCCCTGTACACGCCATGCACATATTTGTACAAATCTATCATGTCACCTCAAGCCCGTCGATGTTCAAGACTGGGAAGCTGTAGTATGGCCAAGCGTTTGGATAGGGTTTATCCTTAAGCGATGAAAGGAGCTTTGTTGCTCTGCATTGGACATCCTCCACCTCAGCACACAAAGCCTTGTGGTTTAGGTTGCCAAGCTGAGTGTCCATACTCCAGGACTGGACTTACAAGTGACTTGTACAGCTGGATAAAGGTCTCTTTTGTCAAGTGGTCGAAAGAGCGTCTGATTATTCCGACAATTCTATTTGCTTTGGATGTTGCCTGGGCCACATGTTCTGTGAAGGAAAGCTTGTTATCTATTTGGACACCCAGGTCTTTCTCCACTTGGCTTTCAGACAGGTTGATGGTGCAGGCCTCGATGGCTTCATTCTTCGACCTCATCTGGTATACTTTGTCCGTCCCAATTTCAGGACATGGCATTTATCTGGGTGGAAACGGAGAAGCCACCGGTCCTGTAGCCTGTTCAGATCCTCCTGTAGGTCATGTGTGGCATCTTCCATGTCAGTCCTGGAGAAAATCTTGTATCATCAACGAAGAGACGAACGTTGTTGTGGACCCAAGTGGGAAGATCATTGATATACATGACAAACGGAATTGGGCCTAGAACACTCCCTTGAGGAATCCCATTGGTCACACTAGCTTGGTTTGACTGTGCATCGCCGATCACCACTCTTTGCTGCCTGTCTCTCAGGAAATCTTGTATCCATTCCAGGACCCGACCATCAATACCAGGTGCTCTTATCTTTGAGACGAGCCTTCGATGAGGGACACTATCGAAAAAAAAAGGCCTTTTTGAAAGCCATGTATTTACCCCGACCCCGTATCCAAAAATTTTGCCCCATGTGTCAAGAACATCAAGAGTGTGTACGCAGAGCGACCCTTACAAATCCATTTTGTTTGTCATGATCAAATGTTTTTCCAGATGAAAAATCGGGGTTCTCTGCCCATTTTCCATGCCTTTCAACATGCATGTCAAGCTAACTGGGCGGTTTTTTTAGGGGACGACTCCCTTTTTTTAAAAATGGCGTGACGTTGGGCGCCAATCTCAGGAATCACACCGTTTAGTGTCTTTAAAAAAAGCAGATGTGGGCAAAGCCAACATGTGTACCTTGAAGGAAGGGGTGTAATCCTCCGGACTGTGTTTCCCGTGTGAAGTTCACCAGAAGCTTTTGCCCTTTCCCTCTGGAGTAAATTTTTATTTGCTGCTGAAAAAGTCAAAGGGGGTTGGGTAGATCGGGGTCTGTTTCATTTTAAAAAAAACCAAAAGAAAGCATTCAGTATTTGCTTTTTCTTGGTCGGATGAGGTCTTTGACCCCTATTTTTTCCCAAAATCCCCAAACACGCTTTTGGTGTGTTTGCTTTTACATAGACAGAAGTTTTTTGGATTTTTTTTTGGGGGGCTGCGAAGATTTTTAGTTTTCCCTCGGGTCTTTTGGGTTGCGTTTTGGTTTGGGTTGCCGGTCTTGCTATTTGATGTACTCTTGCCCCTCTACTTTACTCCATTTTCTAAAAAGCGGTTTTTCCCCAAAACGTCTTTAATTTCCCCTTGCCCACCACTTCTTGGTTGCTTACCTGCCCCTGATCTTTGGAACATGGTTGTCTAAGCAGTGCCAGTTTGTTTGATAAAGGGCCCCCAGTTTTCCCCAGGGGTTTTGCCCCAAACCCTAATTCCCGTCCACACCAGTTCTTTGCCACTCTATCGGTATGGGTTTTTTGGGGAAAGTTGTAACGGTATTGCTGTTTTCCCCAACCTTGAGTTGCTGAAAGCCAGATTCATCAGAACGCAGGTCACTCTTACGAGGCCTGAAAAAAAACTCTCATTAATTTCTCTGTGTTTGTAAAAACCCAAGTCAAAAGGCTTGGTGATGGCCTCTCTGTAACGATTTTTTTTTTCTGATGTGAAAAGGGAAGGATCCTTTGCACGTTTTCAAGAAGGGGGAGGGGGTCCTTTTGACTGCAGGTTTCGTTTTTTCCATCTATATCTGGATAATAAGTCACCCAAAGGCAACAAGGGTTGGGTTTGCCCCCGTATTTTCCTCATGGGTCATTTTAGCCCTGTTGTTTTTACATGCTGTTGGGGATTTTAGAAAACCCCACAAGGAAGACATTCCCCCGGGGGGGAAAGCATTTATGAAGACTGTTTCTTCAAAGTTGGTTGAAACTCCGTCGGCGTTTTCAAAACTCTTGGATAGGGGAAAAACCCCCCCCCTTTTTTCCGAGTTTAAAAGATTTATAACCATCCGTGAACTCACATTCCTGTACGGGTGTAACGTGTTTTGGGTTTTTTACTCTGTAATAGCGAAAAATTGCGGACTATAAAATTCGTCAGGCTTAAAGGGGTTTTTTTGGGTTCATCAAACAATCACGTTCAAATATAAGATGTGCAGAAAAAAAAATCATTAAATTACTCAAAGTGAACAGCAGAATTAAAAGAATGACTGAACTGTGATGACTAAGCTTAGAAAACTTTTTACATGGGGTTTTCCCTTGCATGATTCTTAGTCTTGGTTTGGGGGTTTTTGGTGGGTACTTCCCTAATTGACCACCCGGCCGTTCCCGCGTACGACTTGGCAATCCCTTTCCCCCCAATTCTGTGTGGACAAAATTTGTTTCTGAGCCCAAGCGCAAGCCGAAGCTTCAATAGCAGTTCCCGTCGTCTTCGGGATGGGGGGATTAATGACGAGGATTTGATGCCCGGTGGAGATGAAGCCTGTTGACCCGAATACAACTTTGTCGACCATCCGTTCAAGGCCGGCACGCAAAATCCCCAAAACCTAACCCCTTTCAAGTTGTGGGGGTGACAACATCACCCAAAAGTCCCGCATGAGGTTGCAGATGGAGTACCCCCCGACCTAGCTCTTATCTACCCGTTTCCAACGACACAGGCGCGTACATCAGATGGCGTGTGCCAATTTTTAACCATTTACAAGAAAGGGGAACCACTAGCCCGGGAAACCCCCGTTTTCCCTCTCCTTACCAGTGGCCATGTAAAAACCAGAACACTGGGCATAGGCCCCCATGGACCACTTAGAAAAAACAAATTCTCAATTGCGCAACCTGGTTTTTTAGAAAAAAATTGCGAGACTCAATTTTGGACTTTTATGAGGAAAAGAATGAAAAAGGGAGAAAAGGGAAGGATTCAGACATTCATATGGGGCTTTGCGAAAGCTTTGACAAAGTAAAACCCGTCTTTCGATCCACAAATTGAAAGTTAGATAGACACTTTGGTTCACCGTAAGACAACCAGTGGTCAAATCCTTCCCTTTGTGTAGACGTAAGATCATCATTGACGGGGGGACATCGACTTTGATGTGCAATAGGGTTTCCCAGGGATCCCTATTGGGGCCCGTGGGTTTTCTGGTAATCAACGACCTCTGGAGAAAATCACCTCACTAAAACGTTGTTTTAAAGATACCGTTTTTTTCGTCTCTCTGAAAACACGACCGACAGCAGCACAAGGACCCCCAATGCCCCGAGCGGGGAGAAAAGAGCTGGGATATGGGTTCTCCCGGGGGGAAATTATTTCCCAAAACCCTCACCGAAAAAAAATCCTTTAAAAACCAGAGCAAACTAAAGGGCACACTTGGCAAATGTCACCTCAGCCAAGTATCTCAGAGTCTCCCTCACCAAAGATTTGTCAGGGGTTCCCACATCTACAACATCATCCTCAAGGCCAACAAGGCCTTGGGGTTCCTGCGGAGAAACCTGAAAGTGAGCTCCAAACAAAATTAAAGAGACGGCCTACAAGACTTTCGTACCTCCCATACTGGAGTACGCCTGCACAGTATGGGACCTACATGATGAATCAAATATCAACAAAAACTGAAGCGGTCCAGAGGAGAGCCGCCAGATTTGTCATCAACAGGTACCACAACACCTCGAGTGTCACCTGCATGATCGACAAACTCAAATGGCCCTCCCTCCAACACCGATGGAAAGTAGCCCGACTTCCCATGCTGAGGAAGATCCTAAACAACGAGGCCGCATTCAGCATGGACAAGATCAACTACGCCCCCTCACGAAGACGACATTGCAACCCTCAACAACTCGTTCAGATGCAGTGCAGCCGACACTGGACACCTTCAAGTCCAAGTGCCACCCAGTATGTTAGTTTAGTTTAGGTAGGCCGCACCCCCCCCCCCCCACCACCACCACCACTCTCCCCCCCCCCCCCCCCCCCCCCCCCCCCCCCCCCTTCTGACAATGCAGAAAAAAACAACATGATGACTGAGGCCATTTAACTGGATGATGATGATGATGATGATGAATCTTCCTGCCTTCTCTTCATTTCTTTAAAGTGCCCCTCCTCCTGTTTCTTTCAGAAGGGGTCATACCTCGACGCAGAGCTAATGTGCTACACAGTCTTACATTATCATCGCCCTCACTTGCTTTTTTCTTCTTTCTTTGCCTTATTGAAAAGTCTAAGTGTTTTCATCGCGGGCTGCTTGACTAGGGAAGGACACTCGTAGAGGTCTGTCTTTCTTTTGCTTGCCTGTCCCCTGACGTCTGGGTATGTAAGCGTCGAATGTCAACTAGATGGCTCCTGGATCCGAATTCCTTTAGGACCTGCATAACCCCTCTCTCATCGTCCTTTTTCATTTTTTTTTCCTTTGTCTTGAGAAGTGCTCTCTGGAATCTGAAAATAATCACATTGGTCTGTCTCTTGTGTCTGTCCTCAGATTCAGCTGTCAGTTCCTTCGTTTTGGTGTCTACCATAGACTTAATGTCCTCTTAAATTTAATGCCTTTGCATTGGCTTGTTCCTGAACATCTTTTTGTATGTTCACAATGGTCTCTTCATAGGCATTGTGAATCCGCCCTCCTCAACCTTAGTGATACGGCCTTCTGCTGTGCAGACTTTCTCAGTGTACTGATGTCAGCTTCAAGTTTTGCCATCTTCTCAAATACTTCTGAGGCAAAAAAGTTGCATGAACTGTTACAGAACCATGGAGCTGTGGGTTACTGGAATTACTATCTTTCATAATTACGTCGTAAAACATCCTCAGATATTGCCTGACATGATGCATGAAACCATCGCTCACATGACCACACTGAAGGGACTCACATGACCACACTGAAGGGACTCACATGACCACACGAAGGGACTGTGGTTTTCTTTCACCATCTTCTTGCAGCTACCACATGGCTCGCTGGTGGAAAGTTTCGCCTCAGAGGTTGAACCCCCCCCCCCCCCCCATGCTTAACTCTCTTTCTGGACATTATCAGATGCTTGTCGTCGACTTCCACAAACAATAAGTATAGTGAACTTAAGAACAACTGGATTGCAAAGGGGCTCCTGTTCTGTCGAAGTGCTACTAAGGCTAAACTCTCTCCTTACACTGGAGCCCCTAGCACTGGTCTGTCACTGAGTCACCGTTATCACGACATTGCCCCGGGAACTAACAAGCCTAAAAAGTTTAAAGACCCATCCTCTTCGAGCCCACGTGTAGTACTAGTACTGCCGGGGCGCGTCTGCATGTTGTGAGTAAACACTTCTCAAGCGAGGCGCACTTCCGCTGTGCTCGCCTATATGCACAGCATCCTTTGCATCACTACAGGCCAAAGAAAAGACAGGATGCAATCCAACACATCAAAATGAATATAACTAGATCAAGGGCCCCACAGCGCGGCACATTATCCATCTCTGGAAATGTAATTTGTAGAAGGCTGATAGGAATAAACAATTTTATCTTTCATCCATATCATCAGAAATGGACTTTCCCATACAGACTGCATATCATGTCGCAAGATGACAAATCGTCCATTTGCAGCGAAAACATTTAAATACTTCAATCACCAAACAGCGATACCTCCTGAAATGGCACCAAAATATGCATTGATGTCGGCAACAGCCGAAAATAACGCCAATGATTCCCTACGCTTACGTTCACTTCGG
>CM031600.1:41407645-41422627 GCA_018398815.1 Conus ventricosus
TTGATTGTATATGTGAGATATTGTGGACGGCGCCGGCGAGAGAATAAGCGAGTATATCAAGATCGTAGTATGATACGCTGATATATGATGATGAAGTGTCTTATGTTTAATGTCTTAATTGACGTGCATTGATCTGTATTCTATGAAATGGCATGTATTGATTGGTAATGATTCATATTGATGGTTCAGGCAGCATATAAAAAGAAGAAAATCTTACACGTGTGTTGCCTGGCTATCTATGTTCGTATGGTGTGGGTGTGTGTAGGGGAAAAGTCGTACACGCATCCAAACTTTTGAGAGCGAGAGTCAGACAACAAAACACGCACCACACACCATCCGTAACAATAGTTAGTAATTAAAGAATAGACTGATAAACAAAATACAGGTTGTAAAGGAAGGAGGGAAAAGATCAATGGCTGTAGCAGTACATTCAATAAATAATGAGTAGTACGTCCGTGCAGAGTATTGCAGGCCGGTGTGGTGGGGGTGGATAGATAAGCTGTTTCTGGATGTTAATACCAAGTGGGCAGAGGGTCATCGGTTTGGCGGTGACCTAAGATTCCTCATGGTGTGTTCAACGTTGTCGCTTTGTGATTGCCAAAAAGGACTTTTGACATGATTGAGGTTATGTTTGGGATGGTCGAAGAGCAGAGCGACTGGTTGGGGTCGTCTTGCCTGAACTGGTTGGGGTCGTCTTGCCTGAAGAACTGTAAATCTGTTTTGTAAATTGTTATAGACAAGCTTGGAACATCCTTTTTTTTTTTTTTTTTTTTTGACATTTCCTTGTTTGTTCTGTGTGCTCTGTGCCGTCATACCTGCTAGGCGATTTGGTGTCATAAGCAGCGTTTGCTTGAAGTTGAAGTTAATGGGTGTGCATTTATTTCATTATGGGAGCAAGAGTTACCCAACTTGTTTATGTACTGTTCCTGCCTTATTTAAGATTTCCTTACATTGTTAGTTCTGTCCTTTTTACTGTTATAGTTAAGTAGTTCTGCTTTTGCTCTTATTGTAAACGAATAAAGCAGTTTCTTGTCAGACAGACTGTATCTGTCTGTCTTGTCTCAGTGTGTTGGAAAGTGTGTCTTAAGATTTATGCAGACATTGATGTTTAGAAAATGTAAGTGCAAGTAGTAAAGTTAAATTAAAAAAAAAAAGTGTATGTGCAAGTAGTATTTAAGTTACATTGAAAATGCTTTAAAAACTCTGAGCTGGGTGTACCTGTATATTGTGTGTTTTGTGTAATTGGCCTTGTATTAGGGGTTAAAAGAGACAGGTGCTTGAATTGGTCACTTGTTATATTGTTTGGTATTGTACGATGCTTTTTGTGCCTGGGAAGAAACATGACAGTTGTTCATGGATGCCTGCAGATTCGCCGCACAGTGAAGTTCCTGGGTGGATTGGCACGAGGGGTGAACATAGTCACGCTGCAGTGGCTGGAAAGCTGCAAGTCCTCTGGCATGTTTGTTGGTGAGCAGTACAGTGAAACGTTGGGGGGAAAAATTGGCCGTTGAATGTATTTTTAGATATTTATTTCAAAGATGTTTGCATGCTGACATTAGTTGATGGAAGATCTAGATCATAATCTGAACAGTAATCACTGCACCGTTGTGTGTCTCATTGTACATGCAGAGTTTCGAGTTCTGTTTGTATGGGCAGAGGCTCATACTAGCACCAACAACAAAAACGAACGAACAAACAAAAAACATAAAGGAAAAAGCACACATGTATATGAGTGTTTATATGATCTTCACACTAGCTGAGTTCAAAGAACTTTGTTCAGACCAGCCGCTGTGGCGAAGTGGTTAGCGTCGCGGACTCCCGGCTGGGAGGTGGTGGGTTCGAATCCCATTAGAGTCATGTAGTTTTTTCTGCCGCACCCGGCTCCTACCAGAGTTGAGTTTGCTGCAGACTCGGTTGGGAAGACTGGGACCACACAGTCGAGTTTCATACACTTAATGGATGCGTTTCTGAGAGTGTTGCTCAAATTTCCTGACCAACACTGCAGATGCTGTATCTCTCGGGCCTGGTTGACGCCGGGATATATTATGAAAGGAAGCGTAGAGTACAGCCCTGTCATGTAGTCTCAGACCAAAATGGAAATCCGTAGCATCATCTTAATCATCCTCATTCTCATTGATCAGCATAAAAAAAAGTCTCAAGTTCTGTGGCCCTTCATGCCCTGCTCTCATGGTGACCTCAATTTCGATGTCCTCTCCACGTCTGTGGCCTTGGTTTGGTTCCGTTGGGGTCACCGGTATCAGCGAGTCCATGGGGGCTGTCGTTGGACGGACGTGGTGGCGCCCTCTGGAGGGAGAGCTCACTGACGCCGGCTCTGCGACTATGCAATTATTGTCGTCAGTAGGGGGCTTAGTAGGTGGTGTCCTGCGTATGTTCGATCAGAACAGGTGCCACTGAACACCACCGAAGTGACTTGGCAGCAGTGCAGTGTCTCTCCGGTGGGTTTCCTCTTGACAACCTGACATTGACTGCTCCTGTGGCTTGCCGGGGCTGCGGCGGGACCGACCGGGCTGTGGCTGTGGACGGGGTGTTGGAATGAGCGGTGTGAGTACACTGCCTCCGAGGTGGCGCAGAGGTTGGGACAGCAAAAAAAGAAAGAAAAAGAGCTTTGTTCAGCAACCTAAGTTAGTTTCCAAGGAACAGTATCCAGTTTCAGTTGCTATGTTTTATCAGACCCCAGTCGATTCATCGTCCAAGATACGTCCGCAGAGAAGCAGCACAAGTTTAGTCTGCGATCGTCGCTACAGAAAGCTGCCCAGTCACCCATGTTGGAGGGGTATCGTGTCCACGTCACCAAGTCGGTTCGACCTGAGCCGCAGCAGATGAAAGGTGGGTAAAGGATGGTTAGGGCTAACGATCTGTTTGACAGTCTGTGAGGATGATTTTTGTGTTACGTCTTTCACATGCTTGGAACTTGTTGCTGGTAAAACTAGATCGTAAAGTGGAAGTATGTATAGGATTCTTGTCTGCAGCAAAAAACAATGGTTTTGATTTCACACTCATTCATTCCTCCGGGGGTTGCAGCGTTGCTGTGGTCGGAGGGCTTGTGTGGTTCAGTGATCCCTTAGGCTCTGCTAACGGGGGCTTCAGTGTTCAACTCAATGGTGTGTTTTTATTAACACTTCTTAGGTCTGTAGATTTTGTCAGACTCACTTTCTGCTTTGGAGGCCATTGCCAGTCTTAACCTCAAGCATCCTCTGACTCAGCTGCTGAAATTATTCGATCTATACACCTCTGAAATCAGATGGATACATCATAGTTTTTGCATTGGGTTTCTCGCCATGTGGGCATTCGAGGCAATGAGTTGGTTGATCAACTTGCCAAGAGTTCCACAAAGAAAGAATTGAACAGATTTTTAATGATCTAAAAACCCAAAGCCTAGACTTCTGTCAAAGACCTCTGGATAACGAATGTTCCAACTCCGTCTAAACCTGAGTTTTTACCATATTTCAGGGATGCCCGTAAAGATGAAACGGTCTCGTGCCGCTTACACACAGACCATTCCTTTTGCACCCATTCTGATTTTTTACAAGGTGAAGAAGCTCCATGGTGCATTCTATGTCGTGTACCACACAAAGTAAAACAGGTTCTTTTAGAGTGTTGGGACTTGCAGGATGTGAGATATATACACTTTACAGCAGACTCCTTGAAACCTTGTTCAGAGGTAACCCACCGTATGTGATCTTTGGGCATCTGAAAGAGAGAATTTTTCATCTGATTTAAGATTTTATGGAAGAAAGATTTTAACAAAATTTCCTGTGTGTTTTTAGCTGTATTTTAAAGGGTTATGTGAATGTCTTTTTTTGTTTGTTTTTGGATTGAGTTGACTTCAAAGTGGTGACAGCACTGATACGGCCCCTCTTTGCTGGCTGGGCTTTAAGCAATCATTCTCTCTCTCTGACTTTCACTCATTAATATAGATAGCTTATTCACATTGTTCTGGTTGCTGGAGCATGAAAATTCACTTTTTTGATGGCTGAGTATTCTAGGGGGAAGCAGGTATTTTTTTTTTACACTAGATTCCTTCCCCACTCTCTATAAGCTATCCATTCTCTGGTCTACACGGGTCTTTGAAACATGAATGCAGAGCTTCTGAGTTTGTTTCAAATGCCAATAGGAACATGTGCCCTGGCCGTTTAAAGTGAGGGGACAATAAATCAAAAGGCATGTGGGAAATGCGTAGTCATTGCCTTGGGGCTCTCATGCAGTTTGGAAAGAATTAGTTGCTACTACGAATTTGTGCTGATTGTACTTTTCACTCCTGCGTATTTAAAAAAAAATAATATCACAGTGTGGGTGGTTGTCCAATGCACATACCACAGTGCTTTTTTGATGAAATCAGAAACAAATACAGAATCTCTCTCAAAATGTGAGATGAGATTCTGTTTTGTTCTGTTTTCATCAAAAAAGCACTGTGTATGTGCATGTGTGTGTTTGCTAAGAGAGAGAGAAAATTGTGTCTGTCTTATTGTTTTTTTAATGGTTTCATTGTGTGTGTGTGCTACAATGATGGTTTCAGTTACATCGTGAGGGTTTGTCACGGTATGTGGAGGTTGTCCTGTATTTACACAAGTGTGTGGCAGAGAGACTGTGAAATATCAGTATGTGTTAGGAAGATTATTGTCAAGAATATTTGCAAACTGTTAATGGTTTGATTTTATGAGAGAAGAGACAGGAAACCTTCATTCTATGCCTCTTACACCTCCACCGAGTTTTTGGGCTGTAAGTAGGCCTAAAGCCGCCTTTTCCTGTGGCGGAAGAGAGAGAGTAGAGAATCTCCTGCAGACAGACTAGAGAAGAGAGAGACAGAGAGGAGAGACAGACGACAGACAGAGAGGGCGGGAAGGACACCAAACACACACACTACACACGCAAGCGCATATTACTGTTCTCTGACAAGTTAGACGCCAATAACCAGAAAAATTAAACGATTATTACAAAACAAACTTACTGTGCAGGGTTATCCGTTTTTTATACTAATTTTACTAAACTTTTCAGATTTTAGTTTTTGTTTATCCTATTGTTTTTCCTGGTCATTTTCAAACATTCATTTTCGCGCAAACATTCTTCAAATGAGTCTCGGTCTTTCTTGTGAAATAAAAACTTACAGTCTTTAAACTGTTCTCTAAAGTCTTTAAAACCGTGTTTATATTTCTGGCATAAAATCCACACACTTATTCCAGCATGTCTTGTTTTGTTTCCCGCTGATAGCTTAGTTTCGACAAAAGTGTTTCTCTTTTTAACTATGTCTCTTTCTGCTGAACAGTCATCTATATAAATAGTGTCTGCGTTCTTCAAACAGTCTATAAAACTGTTTCTAAACACTCATCAGTTTTATTGCTAGGATTAACTAAATATATGTCATCATCTGTCATATAAACCTTCTATCATGTTATGCATTTGTTTTCCAATTTAAGTGTTGACAGAAAACCACAAATGATTAAAAATTATTACGATATACTGTTTTGTAACAGGTCAAGGATAAATATTGTTTTTCCCAACAGTTTGTCCACTAATTTAATGAACAATGAGGGGTTTTTGTCAATATAGTTTAACTGCTCCAGAGTTTATAACTGAACTTAATATAATCCAGTTTTTTGTTTTTAACATTCTCTCTGTTTTAATAATTTGTTCTGTATAATAAATCCTATAAGGTTCTATATGTGTTATTATTATATCCAATCAGTTCTGTAGTTTGTTTCTATTGAGACTAATATTGATTTTGTTGCCTTTGTTGTTATTACACTTATATATCCTCACCAATTGTTGAGAACGACGATGATAACTTTAAGTTTTTACAACTCTTAGTTTTGCCAGCTAATTGATTTCCTTTTAAAAAGTGCGTCACTGACGCCCACAGCCCCATTCTGCCTCATCTTTTAAGACAGATATTTCAAATATCATTGTGAACGCTTCATCCTTATTGTTCATTTTGTGGAAAGAACAGTAATTTTGTAAGAAGCGTCCTTTACAACTGTTTCTTTTCTGTGGAGGTTGTACGGTTTTTTTCATACGGTGTTATTTCAATTCTTTCGACTATTGTCTCGTCTGGCATAAGACTTAATGTAAAGGGCCAGAGTTGAATGCTTTTCTGAAACTTTTTTGACGGCTTAATAAATATGTTAAATGGGGGTTATTGAAATTCAAAATTTTATTTCCCATTCTAATTATGGTTCTAAGTGCATTTGAGGTCAGGTTTTCGATCATTTTTTATTCATAATGGCCAACATTATTTGCCTCTAGATTGCCCGCAGTTGTTTAGTTTAGGAAACTTTTTGTTGTCGCATACCTTCTTTTTTTGGCGGTTTATAATCACCATCTTTAGTGTACTCAAAAAACCATACTAAGCGCCTATCTCACCATTGTTTTCAAAGTCCGCAATCGTCTGCAAGGTCTTTTTAATTCTAAAGTTATACATCTCACAGGCGCTAATGTAAAACTCCCTGGTCTTCTGGCCCACGCGGCATATTTTTTTGTAACGTATTATTTTATTCCAAAACAATGTGTCAGGTTATCACATTTCTCGTCTTTCCTGTTTTGTAGACTTTGGATTTTTATATTAAATGATCCGACCCTCCCACAATAATAATCTTTTAAACTGTAAATTAGGAATTGTATAATTTATAATCGCATTATGCTGCTTTCCTGACGGTAGAGCTTCTTAAAACAAGTTGAGGGCCTTCCGTAATATAAGTTTTCTTCAGTGCTCAGCTCATCAAATGAACATAAGAGTAATGAATGGTAATGCCTGACGAGCGGAACTTTCCCCCTCATAAGTTGTTTTGGTTGGTGTAACTCTAAATCTATAATTGTTAGCCGTTAAAAGCCTAACATTTTAGCTAGCTCTTTATCAAAAATAGTAACCTCCTTCTTCTTCAGGCTTGAATGTCTTTCTTTGTTTTTAGTTTTGCATTGTTAAGTTTGAGAGTAATGTCAAAGTTATCATTGCTTCTTTTAGTGGAGCAAAACCCGTATAACCATTGGTATTGTTAACGCGCTAACTTTGGTCCCTGTTTTGTCAAACTTTAGAACCTTATTATTCTCCTTGGCTGCGCTTATATTAACCATTCAGACGTTGTAGAATTTTTCATGGAGTGACGACCTTTTGGCCCCCGCATTCGGTATTAATAGCATATCTATAAATCGAAGGAACGGTTCTTGGGGTTGTTATTTGTTACATACATTTTTTAAAAACGAAATAAATAAATGATGCATTCAAATTATAATGGTGGCAAAATATTATGTTGGGCGCACTACAATCTTTAAATAATATTGCAACTGATACATCTTGACAATGCTGTGACCCAGACTGACTCTTTTCATAAAAAGCGTGAGTACTCATTAACAGATATTTAACCCCATTTGTAAATCGTTACCAAATAAGAAAGCGTGGTTCTGTCATCGAATGACAGTTTATCTGAACCAGCTTATACTTTGCGGTGTTTGCGCATTCAACTGGGTGTGGAGTGTCGTATGCTGATCATTTTAAATCACCATTGATTTCCTTTGGTGTGGTCAGTGTACAGGATTTCATTTTTATTACACCTTCAGAAGTTTTTGTTCTGACTGCTAAGCGCATTACCAAAATGACAAACCATTAATCCATCAGCACAGAATAGAACTGATGGCTTTTGAAAGGATTGTAACGAATTCAATATTAACATCCAAGTCAGGCTTTAGACAAAGTTGGGGGATCTAATCATGGCCTAGGCGACCTTTATTTTTTCGGGGCCTGCACAGAAAGTATATCTATTGGGACTGGGCATCCTCCTTTCAAAATCTTGCTTTTTGGCAAAACTGTTGATGCCCGGGTTCCTACAGCATGCAGCATAAAACAGCATGGACATCATTTATCTTAGAACACTTATATGGGCCTAACTGAGGGCGGGAATAGAAAATATAAAACGACTCTATTCGTAATTACGTTTGGTGTTTGCTAGGGGCGCAAGCACAGGCAAGATCGCGCCATAACTGATCCTTCTACTGGCTTTGACGCACATAAAACAATACTTAGCAAATTTAGAGGACGCCTATTAATTCTTCAGTTGATTTACCTTCAAGTATTCAAGGTAACAACACGTTTTTACAATACGAAAGATCGATAGTTGACTTTGTGTTGGCATGGGGCGTGGGTGGCACTGGTTTATTCATGCTGCCTTCTGACTCAGGCTCCGATAGGTACAATAATAAACTACTAATAATGAATTCTTTATAGCAGGCAATTAACAGAAGGTTGGGAAAAACGACATAAATTCTGGAGCCTGTAATATTACAAACAATAAAAGAAACACCCAAAGATTAAGTCATCCAATCCCCGCGACCCAAAGGCCCAAGGCCATTGAAGACTCAGCTAAAGCTCCGCGGACTCTGTTCGCGTTGGACCATGAATGAATATGAAAAGACAGCGCTTGGTCTTGGATTATATGGCATAGGATTATCTGGTCTTATCTTACTAATAGTACCCAACTATTACGAGATCTTATGTCCATAAGTGCTCGGCCATAAAGCCAACTTCTTTGCTTGCAGTAGACAAAGCCAGCTGGACATTGACCCCTAATATGCAAGGTAAAGAGTCTACGGCTTTTACCAGCTTATTTTTTTAATAAACTTGCAAGTTGATCATAGCCTGTTTTTTTACCCATGTTTTATCAGGCTGGAGGCGATGGCGGCGGAAGCACTGAACTTTGCCCTCCACCACCGCCTGTAATAGCCATCAAAGTGTATGTAACTTATTGCAAATCCTAGGCCGTTATAACGCTTGCTAATGTGAAGCCTTGCTCTCTAAACTGTGTTTTTATTTCGTTCCTGCTAGTGTTGGGTCTCAATATAAAATTTTTTCGATAGTTTCTCTTAGTCGATTCAATTGAGTTCGTAAATTGGTCTCGAGTTAGTAGTTAGCACTTCTAGTTTGCTGATCTCTCTTGTTCAAGATTCTTTTAGTCTTTGGGGTATTTTTCCTTTAGTTCA
Organism: Conus ventricosus; assembly: GCA_018398815.1. Taxonomy (NCBI): domain Eukaryota; kingdom Metazoa; phylum Mollusca; class Gastropoda; order Neogastropoda; family Conidae; genus Conus; species Conus ventricosus. The sequence continues at coordinate 41,416,631 of CM031600.1, forward strand.
GGTCCTAGTTGCGCGTCATCAGCCTCAACGAGTTTTTTCTTTTTTCTCTTTTTATATGCTCATCTGTTCACATAGTTTTGCTTAAATTGTTTGTAATTCGCCTCAATGGTTCTTAAAGCATGAATCAAGGGCGTTTTGTTATGCATGTGGTAGCGGAGAGTCGTTGTATAGTTTTAACGCTGTTTCTTATGAAAAACTGGATTCTGCTTTATTACATTTATTTATTCACCTTGCTGATCTGATTTAATTCTTTATGGCCTTGTTTTGCATTTGGTTATCTGTTGGGAGTCTTGCGTGTGTTTTTAAGTTATAGAAACAGGCCTCTGCCCGTAATTTTGTCCTAACATGGCCAGGCGATGTTTGATCTTTCACACTGAGTCTATTTCTAATTGTACCCACGGCTAAAACTTTGATGGGTCTTTTTAGTTGTTGCTGAATACATGTTGTCTTGGTCGCTCCTCACAAACAAATGGTCTCTTTTACTTCAAATCATTAGGGTCTATAAATTGGGAGGTTCTTGGCTAACTGTGGTATATGGATCTGGACCTTACTTTCTGTTTTTTTTTCCGACTTGTTGTTATTGTACTCCCGGTTTTCTGCTAATTCATCATGCATGAGTGCCACGAGCGATGCCGCTCCCTAGGGGACTTCACTCATGTCGTCTCCAAGATCAAAAAAATTCATAATCTTCTGCATCTTCATGCTGCCATGGTTTTAATTTATTTAATTAATTTTTTTTTTGTTTATAAATTATATGTCAAAAGCACATGGCGATTATTGACCCGCATAGAGACTGAAAGAAACCCTTTGGCGCGTTTGAAGGGAATAATAAGCGGGATTTTACTGGTTCCAAAGATTCATTCAACTAGTGATGCAGATCAAATTCATACTGTAAAATTTCCAGACCTAGGAGCAAAATGAACGTGATGGTGCCAGGCTCTGCGCGCTGCTTACTTTCAAAATAGCGATCGTTTCAACAAACAGACCCAAACAGGACAGTTGTACTGATTCTGGGTGCGGGCAAGCGTTATGAAAATTTCTATAAACTTAGAGGGGCAAGAAATATTTCTTTTACACAATGAAGACTTATTTTCTACCTTTTCTGATCTATGGCTAACTGGGATTGAAAGGGCTGACTTTGCGTTTCATGGAATCGAAAATGTAGAAGCACTAAAATTAGATTAGGCGCCGCAGATGTTTAAGACGGCCTATAAGTATGTGGCTGTAAATTCATTTGCGTTTGAATCGCCTTTTCCATTCTTAGTTTTGAGTTGTTAAAGCGCATGCACAATACTTTCATGGAGCATTAAAAGACAGATTTTTCATATGAAACTAATTTTAACTGAATACAAAAGGGTTATCAAATCATCGACGCACCGAAAGCAATGTACAGCATTTCTGACATCTCGTTAGAGTTGACGGTTGTTAGGCAACCCTAATTTAGCAAGGCCTGATTGTGCAACTATATCCGTCTAAATTAGCAATATATTTCGAAAGAGAGGGTTTCATCTTACATCAATATCCCAAAAGCAGGGCAGACACTATATGGAAATTTAGTTTTAGTGACCGCAGCAAGATCGCTTAAAGGTATTTTATTGCTGTGTGAGATGAGAACCATTCAAATAAGTGGATAGTGAAAAGTTTTTTATCCAAAAATTATACGAAAGTACAAGTTCGGATGGAGGGCAAAGGCCGAACAAATTCTATGCTAGCGGGCTTAACCTTTATCTTATATTTTGACGAAATAGAAAAACTGTTTGGAGGTGGGAGTTGTAGAAATCCAAACAGTTGGACCTTGTGTAGTAGATCTACACCTTCACAGTGTATGACTTGTTGATTATTTAACAACAAAATTCGGTTTAATGCGGTTGACCTAAGGTCAACGGAGGATAATCAGTTACATGAAGCGGTGGGTGGTACTGTGAGAGTCGTAATAAACATTTCAAATTGATAATGACGGAAGAGGACGATAAACCGACGTATGACATTTGTTTTTAATTTATGATGGCGCGCTGAATATTGAAAATAACAGATTAAATGATATACATTACTAAATTATTTTCATTTTTAAAAAGCATGTCTGTTCACAGGTTTATCCAAAAGTACCTACAGCGCCAGAGTCGCCAAGAGGAAGAGATAGAGCAATCTGCTGTTATAGAAAACCACTGAATTAAATGCCTTCGATTAACTAACATTACGCTAATCAAACAAAAACTAGAGCATGGACCTTTCAAAATTACAGCATAACCAAAACGAGGTATTTGCTGACTTTAATGCTTGTTTCATATGTCAATACTGGAGCAGCGGGTCATTTAAGCGCTCTGCATCAGCGGGAACGAGTGTTGGTCTCCTTAGCAACGGGCGCTAGGGCGCACCCGCCAGCTTTAATCTAGTAGTTTGGCTTTAGCTCTCGGCTGGTTCATTAGCCGTAGGTGCTGCTAGCAAAAAATTAAAAAACTAAACTACAAAAGCACACAGCTATGGTTCAACTAATATCGGCCTAAACTTAGTTCGGATAAAACCTGACAATAAAATAAAGCGCTTGTTGACTCAAACATCACGGATGAAGAATTTAATGGTTACAGGTCGATTTTGAATGACTAAAAAGACAATAGTTTTGATCTTCAAAGAAAGGCATGGAGGGGCAAGTTTTTCTCAACAGCCAGGAGCGAGCAGATAAAAAAGGATTGCTAAAATAAAGTTAACGAGACATTAAACTCTGTTTAATCACGCTCTCATTAACTACGCCAAAGGGTGTGTTTATACTTTAGTTTATGAGTACAAGAGCTAATAGACCGTTGATAGTGGTTCTGATTATGTATTTTTTTTTATTTTAAATAAATATTTGGCTTAGAACAGAAAGACTGCTTGGCTATGATATATGAAGACAAGACGAATTGTTTGAGGAAATGCTCGAGAGAGAGCGTTTATCAAGTGCATTGAATGATACTTGAGTTAGAAGTCATTGACCCAAACAAAGTACAGGCAAGGTTGTTCATGCTATTTCGCAAGTTCCAGGCAAAAATCTAACAATAGACCCGCATTTAAAGTATATGTTAGCTGTTTTAATCGACTATGTAACAATAATAAATGAAGAAAAATTAAATCTAGGACGTCTGGGTCTCACCTTACCAGCAGACTATCTTTTCTCGTAATTGACTTAACACCCGGTTGGGCAGAGAACTGCTTACACAGTTTGACGCGTACGCTGAAGAGCTAAATTGAGAGGCTCTGTTGGGTCAGAGGGCGATGTCTTAGAGATTAGGATTAAAACAGGCTTATGGATGCACGATTGTGGCAAGGCTTACATTCCGCTACTTGGGAGTTTGGTTTTAAGAGAGCAGTTGTAAACATAAAAATTCAGACAACAAATGTTTCATGTGGTGCGTTCTTGCAGGCTGCTATAATGTCCGCGAACACGCTGAGAGAGTGACTAACTATCGGCATAACGCCCCAAAGATCTTAACTTCAATGGAATATCTTTCCTGTTAGTGTAGACCACATTGATCAGTTTGAAGAATACAAAACACCCATGAAATGTCTAATGTATACAATGGGAGAGGAAACAAATTTGGCGCCAATTAAAGTGTCCAAGATCAGTCCAACAATAGGCGAACCAGCCAAAAAGTCATGTGGACTTACTCCTAGTGTTTTCGCACAGCAGGGCTGGCCACATCTACACATTGATACGCTCGATGAGTAGACTAATGAAGGCATACTACAAATGGATCATGGGAAAACAAGAATTCTGCAGAAATGTTAACACGAAATTCAATCTGTTGCAAAGCGGCGCCGATGTAGTGAACTTTTTAAACTATTGTAAAAGTTCTGTTAGAATGTATGACAGAACTAAACTAAGCCCCCGCCAGGATCTAAGTTAGTTTTAAGAACTGGAATACATGGCCTCGCTAACAAGTCATACGTTGTTTACGCGACTTCGAGTGCTTTATTGTTCCTTATGTTGGGCAGAACCACAAAAAACTTCGAAAAACAGTCTTAATGAGTAATCTTCAGATTTGTTCATTTGCCTTCATTATTGTAGGTCGTGATGGGTTTATTCAGAACCAGAATTTTATAAGGACCGGATGCTGCTGAAACATTCTTAAAACGCATGCAGCAACTGTGCGGAAATGATGTTCTAATAATCTAAAACTTTTCTGAAATCATAATGGCGCCTGAAGACAAACAAAACGTATGACGCAGCCACGGCCATTGTTGGATGTGCGGGTTTAGAGCTAACGCCAAGAGTGTAAACCCACAGTAAGAGACCATGAATATCATTGTGGGATGTTTAGAGGTGCTGGCATATCATATGCAATTCTTCAACTAAAGTTTGAACCTAAGACATTGGAAGTGCCTGTTTTCTTTCTACAACTTGGAGGTTATGTCTCTCACCTTATAATGCAAGCAGTTACCACAGCGCCTTCAGGGTAGCATGCATTGCACTTCATCAGAAAAGTAAATGTGTTTCATTTTAATAACATGTCTTTCTACGACTCTATGCAACACATGATGGGCTCATTAGAGGCACTGGCTATGTCCTTAAAGTCCTGCCCAATAACGGAAGAATATTTTGACTCAACTCTTGTTAGAAAGGGCGTTTACCCTTATGAGTACATGAACAGTTGGGAAAGGTTTGATGAAGATACACTTCCACCTAAAGGCGCGTTCTTTTCTAGTCTTAGAGGAAAGGACATCAGCGACACCGATTACCAGCATGCTCAAGATGCTTGGCAAAGTTAGATTGTAAAACGATGGGAGACTATCATGACTCCTATTTAATGGCAGATGTATGTTTGTTGGCGGACGTCTTTGAAATTATAGAAAGACCTGCATGAAACATTACAGTTTGGATCCTGCGCATTATATTTCTGCGCCCGGGATGAGCTGGGACGCTTTCTTAAAGTTTACTGGAGTACAGATTGATTTATTGTCAGATTTACCAATGATTCAGATGATTGAAAACGGATTGCGTGGAGGAATTAGTATGGCGTCGCATCATTTACTGTAAAGCAAACAACAAATACTTGGACGACTATGATCCGAGTAAAAGGTCTAACTATCTCATGTATTTAGATGCAAACAATCTGTATGGTTGGGCTATGGCGCAATCACTTCCATTACGTAACTTCAAGATGTACACAGGTACGAATAATATTCAAAAGGCATTAAAGTGGTTGAACAGTTTAACGCCTGATCAGCAGCGTGGCTTCATTCTAGAAGTTGACTTAGAATATTCCTCATGAACTCCATGACCTGCATAATGACTATCCATTAGCAGCAGAAAGTCTAAAGATGGATCCAAGAGAGCCACCTAAACTTGTGCCTAATCTTCGCGGCAAAAAAAATTATGTCTGTCATTACAGACTTCTACAATTTTATTTAAGACATGGTTTGAAGTTAACAGCTGTTCATCGCATAATTGCTTTCGATCAAGAACAGTTCATGAAACCATACATCATGAAGAACACTGATCTCAGAACCAAATCCACAGATGCTTCAGAAAAAGACTTTTTCAAGTTGATGAACAACAGCTGTTTTGGAAAGACTATGGAGAATCGCACAAGCGTAAAGATGTTAGATTGGTCACCAGAGAGAATGAAGCAATTAAGCTGACTTCAAAACCTAATTATCAGGACTTTAGAAGATTTCATGATCAGCTTTTGGCATAATGATGAAGAAAAAGAAAGTCAAATTGGACAAACCTGTATTTATTGGGTTTACTGTTTTAGAATTATCAAGCTTTTGATGTTAGAGTTTCTTTATGACTACTTTAAGCCCTCGTATCCTGAGTCCAGAGTACTTTACACAGATACAGATAGTTTTGTTATAGATATCCCTACTGAAGACATCTATAAAGACATGGAAACCGAAGTGGCTAAAGGGCATGCAGGATGGTACGACACATCTGATTACCTAAAGATTCGCTTTGCATTCAATTACATAAGAAGGTTTAGGAAGATGAAGATAATATTGAAGGGATCAAGGAGTATGTGG
>CM031600.1:41432921-41456010 GCA_018398815.1 Conus ventricosus
AAACCTCCCACAATAAACCCCTTTAAACAATAACACGCCACACAAGAACTGACAGTTAAAACAATTTTATTCCCGACACAACAATCAATGACCCGGATTTCTATTATTGTCCAGCCCCCCGCCTGAAACACACGGTTCCTACGGCCAGGCTGCCACAACAAGTTTTTAAACCCTTTTCCAGTCACGGTGTGCAGTGTTTCTCAGATCCGCAGATACACATAGCATTTAAAACAAATCTTTTTTTTCAAAAAAACCAATTCCCCAAAGAAAAAACAAAACCAACTATACTAACTTCACTTAACTATGTTCATTTTAGCATATAATTCCTGCGCACATTCACCCCTTCGGGCATACCCTTTTTAATCAACATCCATCCTTCATGTATGCACATCTAAACCCCAAAGTCTTTTAGTTGTTTCAATTTTCACACACCCCCAAAAAAAAAAAAAAAAACCATGCCACACGACGACAACGTTGACAGTCCACGACGACGACAGCAACGGTGACGGTGACCAGACGAACCTGCCTGCCAAAGACGAGAAGACACAACAGTAAACACACCGGCTTTCACACACCAGTGTAATTTACCGCTACCGCCAACACAACAGCGACAGCCACAACCACAGGACAAAGATAGAAAAATGAAATCGAATATTCATTTTTGAAGGAATTGGAATGAAGATTTTGATCTGTGCTTCTTTTGTTTTTAACTTTAGTAATAATAAAAAAGTTTTTTAGGCATTTTTAGATTTGGATAGATGTGATTGCACGATCAAAAAACATATGACATTTGTTTTACCAATCTTCAATCCAACAAGAACACACAGCAAAAATGTTGTAAATAGGTTTGTATTGTCACACTTACCTGGTAATGAAAGTAAACAGTTTGGATGTCTATCAAGACGCTCACATGATGCCCCAAAACTGACCAGTCCACTACCACGCCCCCCTCTCCCACACATCACCTTGCTCGACTTCATCCCTCTCTTTCACCCCTAATCCCCTACCTTTTTTCCGTCTGACACGTGTCAGCGCCGCGAGCAGCCAAGCTCCCTCTAACGCCGACTTTACATCACTGGACACTAGAAAGCAGTGCTAGAGTACAAATTTGGCTGGATCGTTCGACTGACGCTGTCAGCTGATACACACACGAGGGTCACAGAGCCATACTCAATATACTGACGAATTGGTCGCATTCCAACATATCATTATTTACCTTCATGCTACGAGTGAGTCGTTGAATAAATGCTTATGGTCTTTGTCAAAAATCATCAGGCAGAGCCTGCTACAGACTGTGTTAATTCGTTAGATTTGGTCGCGGGGCTTGTCAGAAGGTTGTGTGCGACCATGTTGACATAGCGAGTCGTTGTGTCTGGGAGTGAGTCAGCAGTCAGTGATGAGAATAAATGGGCTTTCCTCCTCACGTCCTGTTGTGGTAATTACATATTATTTTAAGACTAAGACATATAAGGCTGTCTACGCATCTCTTTTTGTAGTCCGTTGATAGAATAGTAACGAATGAATGATAATTCAAGGAATTTTGCATGATCGTAATATGGATAAATGCCCATAGGCACATGGAAAGCACTTTTTTTCCGCGTCTGTGACTGACTAAAGGCGCTCAAATGGTTAATGGTAACATAGATTTGTTAATTTGCTTATCATTGTTAGGTCGGATGGTGGCCATTCAAAGCCAGAATTGTATAGAGGACAGATGCTGCAGAAACTTTCTTATACGGCATGCAGTAAGTGCGTAATGACTGTTATAATAATCTAAACTTAATATGAAATCTTAAGGACGCCCGATGCTCAACTAACAGTATAAATCAAGCACACATTGTTGGATTTGTGGTTTAGAACTATGTTTAACAGTGAGGAAACCAATCCGACAGTTAAGAGACCATGATCAATTAGCGGAAAGTTCAGAGGATCGGTGCACAGTAAATGCAATCTTCACTTAAGTTTGAAACCAAAGACTTGGATAGCTGTACCCCTTTATTCTTTCACAAACTGCGAGGTTTCGACTCCTCACCTTATAATTCAAGCAGGAACGACGCTTTAGGGTGTCATGCATTGCACAGTCATCAGAATATAGTACATGGGTTTCACTTTATATAACATGTATTTTATGAATCTATGCAGAACAATGATGGTGATCTTAGAGTCACTAGCTATGTCCTTTAAAATCCTGCCCAATAACGGAAAGAATATTTTGACCAACTCTTGTCAGAAATTGGCGTTTACCCTTACGAATACATGAACTGTTGGGAAAGGTTTGTCGAAGACCAAACTTCCTCCTAAATAGTTGCGTTCTGTTCTAGGTCTCTGAGGAAGGAAATCAGTGATTCTACGATTCCAGCATGCTCAAGATGCGTGGCAGAAGTTAGAGTTGTAATAATTGGGAGTATATAATGATGCTTCTTGATGGCTGTTACATGTTTGTTGGCGGTAGTCTTTGAAATTTATAGGATGACCTGCATGATACTTATAGCCCCTGGATCCGCGCAATTACATTTTGCGCCGGGATGAGATGAGGACGCTTTCTTTAAAGTTACTGAGTTAAAGATAGTTTATTGTTATGACCTACCAATGATTCATATGATTGATAAAGGATTGCGCGGGAAGGGGAATTAGTATGGCGTTCATCATTACTGTAAAGCAAAACACAAATACTTGGATAATTATGATCCAAGTTAAAGGTCTAACTATACTCATGTATTTAAGATGCAAATACATTTGTATTGGATGGGCTATGGCGCAATCACTTCCATTACGCAACTTTAAAATGTACACAGGCGGCGATCCGATAAATATTCAAAAGGCATTAAAGTGGTTGAACAGTTTAACGCCGTTCGAAATCAGGATATATCTCTAGAAGTTGAAATTAGCATATCATCTTGAATCTACCATGACCTACATAATGACTATCCATTAGCAGCAGAAAGTCTAAAGATGGCAATAAACAGAACAACCTAAACTAGTGCCTAATATTCGAGGCAAAAAAAATTATGTCTGTCCTTTACAGACTTCTACAATTTTATTTAAGACATTGTTTGAAAGTAGTTGACAGTGTTCTTCGTGTCAATTGCTTTTGTTCAAGAACAGTTCTTGAAACCATACTAATGAAGAACCATGATCTCAGAACTAAATCCACAGTTGTTCTGAAAAAGGACTTTTTCAAGTGTCTTGAAACACAACAGCTGATTCGGAAAGCAATATGAAAATTGAACAAGCGTAAAGATGTTAGATTGGTAACCTGAGAGAAACGAAGCAATTAAGCTAACTTTCAAAAACCTAATTATCGGAATTCAGAAGATTTCATGATCCTGCTTTTTGGTTATAATGATGAAAAAAAGAAAGTCAAATTGGATAAGCCCGTTTTTATTGGGTTTACTGTTTTAGAATTATCAAAGCTTTGATGTTAGATTTCTTGATGAATACTTTAAGCCCTCGTTCCTGAGTCGAGTGCTTTACACTGATGCAGACAGTTTTGTTATAGATTATCCTACTGAAGAATCTATAAAGACATGGAATTAGAAGTAGCTTAAAGAGGCATGCTGCGGATGGTACGAACTTCTGATATCCTAAAGATTCACTTTCATTAAACGTTAACAAGAAGGTTTTAGGAAATATGAAGGATGAATTATTGAAAGGTGATCAAGGTGTTTGTTGGGTTATGGTAATAAAAATGTACCAGTATTTCGAGCCAGGAGAGAAAACTATCAAAAAAGCAACGGGAATACTCTCGCAGTGTTGTGCAGTCAAAATTATCACATGGACAACTACAAAGAAGATTGTTCAATAAACATAACTTTTCATTAATGAAAAGTTAAAAACTACGATCTATTCTACTGAGATTAAACACTAACTGTTGTATAACAAAGAAGTCATTAGATAGAAAAAACACATAACGTGTTGTTGTTAATCCAGGAGTTTTCATATGCAATGGGCTCTGGGGAGAAACAGGCATATTATATATTTCTTCTGGTTTATATTCGGGTTCATATTTATCAAAATTTATTCTAGAATTTCATTTAGTATCTTCCAATTCATCCAAAATTTTTTCTTAGTTTGCTTGATGTGCTCGAATTTATTTTATTATTTCAAGATATTCTTTAGTCCTATTTGATAGTCTAAACATAATTAAATAAAAAATTTAGGAATTTTGGGCTGTAGGTGATTGGAGGTTTAGCATGTGTTGCTGACCCTCCACACATTGTTTCCTTATTGCAGAATTGTATCATATGATTCTCGTATTAATTCCGAGGTCTCTTTATTTACATTCTGCTTCCTCTTTTGATTCCATTTCAGTTCAGGTTCTTTTTTTCTTTTGGCCTTCTTTTAAACCATAAAATATTTACGTAAAATCAGTTAAAGCGGAAACAGTAGTGTCTTGGAGGGTTTATCTGCAGTTCTTCCTTCACAAAAGATATTGTGGAGCTGGTTGTTTGTATGTGTCAGTTTCTCGTAATTAATACACGGGCGGATTCATCTTAACAATTCTTTTTATTTCATATGGGTCAAACACTCCAAACTGGATCTGTTGCCATGAGGCGAGTGTCCACTCTGTTTCTCCCGTAAAATAAAGGTTCCTTACTTTAAACCTTACGGTTAATAGTTGGTGGATGAAATGGCGTCTCCTTCAGCAGCATTTATTGTTTGTTTTTTTGATTGCTTGTAAGGTTTTTGCCTTTAATTTCGTCTTTATCATTGCGCGCCAAACTGAGGGTAGTTTTTTAAACCATTCTGTGTTGCGGTGAATTGTCAATCAGCTCTCTGTGATATGGTAGGAAGAAAAGCGTTCAGATAAACTGTTTGTTATAGTTTTCAAATAATGCCTGTGATCTGTGATAACTCCGGATAGCCCTGATATGGCCTTTGCGGTTAGGCTGGGCTTTAGAAACATTATCTTATCTTAACTCACGGATGCCTCTTTTTAATGGTAACTCTATGTTTTACAATAATTGTTTCACCTTGGATTTTAAAATTCTTTTCCTTCTCGACTTGAATCATGCGAGGATTAGTTATCGGGCCTCTTTGAATATCAGTTGTATGGCAACAGCAACAGCAGAAGCAACTCTTTGGTGTTTAAATGTTCCGCATCTTTGGGTTTAAAATTTTGGGGGGAAAAAAAAGTATGTCAATGACTGTAAGTGCGTACTTAAATCTTTTTAGTCTAAACGCTATCTGGGGTAAATATAGTAGGTCATTGATGGGTTGTCGTTCGGTATTGTATTCACTAAGTGTCGGTCTCTTGTATTAGTTCTAGCGCAGGTAAATAAATTTGCCAATTCGCTTTGTTTAGTTAAACATTCATTTGCTGTTTGTTCACCGTCTCCAGTGCTTGGGCTTAGCTTTTTTATTGCTGTGATTCCCTTCCATATTCCATTTGGGGAGAATTTTTAGTATTTGGTTCATTTTGTATTCAGCAATATTATGCGCAACAAAATACCACAACAGTCATACCAAAGACGATAACACGTTTTCCTTGCATATTTTGTTTTTCTGATGGATGATAAAAGTCACTAAATTTTGGTGGGCAATGTCTCGATTGGTTTTGCCTGTTACAGATTAATATTCTTTTATTGCCTGGTCATCGTCTTTAAATGTTATGCTGCATTGTCCCTGTTTTTCAGTTTGTTATTAATAAATTCTAACTGAAATTCTTCGCTTTTCATAGTTTTCTTGTGTGCGGCTTGTGCTCACAGCTTTGTTATGTCTTTTTCTCGCGCCGTCATCCGCAGGTTTACTAAACGGTTAATTACTTTCCGCATAACAAGCGCATTCACTACTGCGCCGCTATCATCCTTCGAGTGAAGCATTTTTTTATAAATGTATTTTTTTTAAAATATTATACTGTCTCGGAATTATTCTTGCTTAACTAAAAAATCTTTTGTAGCAAATGAAGCTGGCAATAATAGCAATCAGCTTTGCTAAGTCTTCAAAGTCTAGTGCCAAGAATCTGCCGGTTTTATTTTACAGGCTTTTACCAAGCATTGTGTATCCTACACTTAGGCTCCAATAACAGCTGACATGGTATACAAGGCTTGGTAAAGTTTTTTCGGTTGCTCATTTTAAAAAAATAAAAATAATTATAATTAATAAAAAACATGATTGGCGACGATCTGCTACAGCTATCAGGGCGGCCTAAACCTTCCTGTACTTAGGTTACAAATGACCAGGATGGGACCAAGATTTTATGCCTAATAGGAAGAGGATGTATTCTTTGGCAGCATGTGGGAAAACAAAAACAGTTCCTCGGAATGAATTCAGCATAGGAACAGATTCAACAGATGTCACCAAGACATGAAAAGTAGAATAACAGGTATGAAGCGCAACTAGGATCATAAGAATGTAAAATGTGTCGGGAAAAAACGGATCTTAGGTTTGTACACTTAAACTTGGTAAGTAAAATTGCGCCTATTGATTCTGAACAATGACTTTATGTATGATTACGCAGGATCCGTTTTAAACAAAGTCATTAGAGTTCTCTAGGATGTGATCTAAATTACAGATTTGGAACATTAATTGTGCCGCTAATCATGGGATTAATTAATTTTAACCATATAGATTTAGTTTCACTTAAAATGACCGGAGCCTGAAAATCAGCAGAATCAGAAAAAATTGAATAGGTGGAGAAGCAACCAGTAAAAGCATCGCCCGGCGCGTTGGCAGCAGGAAAAGATTAGCAGAGTGGATCAAACAAAAAAATATTAAAGGCACAAGCACAGAATGAAAAGTGCAGAGCCGCAGCCAGTTGTATCAATGCAGCTATAAAACACCAGGAACCCCCGCCCCCATTGAATTCAGGCCTACACCGCCAAAGTCTTATGGAATATTGATACTTGAAGCAATTGTATTTTTGGCGGCATTGCTGCTGGGGGTGGTTATTACGGTACAGTTATATAATATATAACAAAGACACCAAAAACGAGCAGCCAAAAAAATCTCAACCACTAAATACAGAAGCCGAACACAAAAACATGCAGAACCACCAACAACACAAAGGTCATTTTGAATCATTTCAGATGCCAATAATACTTTAAGAACTAATAAATAATGATAAGTCTGACTTGAAAGAATTGGATGTGTACTTAGAGGATGACTTAATTACAATCTTGTGGTGACTTAAGTTAAGAACATTGAGGGACTGATACAAGAATCTTATTTTGAACTTAGAAGTGACTTGAGGTTGACTTAAGTAAAAACTTAGAAGTGAATTGAGTAAGATCTAGAGGATGACTTGAGGGCGACTTAAGGACAATCTGAGTAAGAAATTAGAGGTGATTGGGTAACTGAGTTAAGAACTTTGAGTGACTGAGGGTGTGTCATGCGATGGGGTAGGGCGGCGGGCGGCGGGGGGGTGGGGACGGGTGTGCATGCGTGTGTGTGTGTGCGCGAACCTTGATTATTCATATGAAATGGATGTCCAGAATATTATATAGGTATTATCAGTAATAACAACAAAACACAACAATGACAGCAGCGACAACAACAACATAAACTGCATTTTATACAAGGCACGATCGCACCGCACACACAAGATAGGAGGTGATTGCATGGGGAAATGTGAAAGTTGTTTTATGGTTCGCGCTTGCGCGCGTAAATTCAAGGCGGTTGTCAAGGTCTCTCTGTCAACTGAAGATTATTCAAAGTCAGCAACCAAGTGCATTTTTCTAAAGCTTGATTTAATCATACAAGACAGTTGAATAAAGTACACTCTTTGGCCGCCTAAAAAGGCAGGCCAAAAAGTTGAAGATGGTCGTGAAGCGAAGCAGTAAAGCAGGTAATCAAAGCAGAACAAACGTCATTTCAACTTATATACAAAATCGTGGAGAAGGAGTGATCTAATGTCCGCAACTAGTTGACCTTTACCTCTCCAGGGTGGAGAGCTCTGTTCAAGCATGACTGTTGACCTTTTGACATCTACATGGGTGGAGAGCTGGCTCACAGCCGAAGTGTTTTCCTGTTGGAGGCTTTGACGAGGGATTGCTTATTGTGTGGTTTTTTGTAGTGGTTTTGCATGGAAGAAGGACAATATTTTTCTGTTCTCTCATACTTTCAAACATTACCTTCAAATTCTATTTCTTCAGAGTGTAGATTTCAATGAAGGACAGGCCTGACAGTAAATACCTTACCAAGGATGGTTTCAGCAGGCGTAGCCATCTCATCTCAGTTTACATGATAAGATGGTGAGATGCCAATATTATCCGCAACCACTCTTCCCACTTTGATGTGGGAAATACCTGTTTCCCTTTTTTTTTTCTTCCCTGAAATGACTTTAAAACTAATTCCAGAAGAGAAACCCATATGAAGGTTAAACACATGCTGGTTGCCTCCTGTCTTTGATTTGATGTATCCTTACTTCAGCTTTTCAATTGCAGTGGATGAAGACTGTATTGCTCGGAATGAAAAAGCGAATACTTCTTCTAATGTCTTTACTGCCATCTACTCTTGTGATGGCATGCTAATGGATGGAGTTCCTTATGTGCCATTGTAACCTTTCGCTTCTTACCTGCTCCCCATACAGAGATGACAGTTTTTTTTTTTGGGTGGGGAGGGTAAACTAGTAGTTTCCTACTTTCTGATGTCCTTCTCTTTTCATTCTATTCAATACCTCAACTATTTGTTTTGATAATATATATGTTCTCAATGATACCAAGTTGTTTCTTTTCACTCCTTGTTTGCTGAGCCATGCCTTCAGAATGTATTAAACTAGTTGATAGTTGAGAGAAATCTAAAAGTTTTTGTGTTTGTGCTACTTGTGATTCTAAAACTTCCTGAGTAACTTTTGAGAAGAAGGAGTCTACCTAGTAATCGTTTCTTCTATTCTTGAGGAAAATACTATATTGCGACATGAAAAACACACAAGTCTTCCCTGATCACAAGAAATCTCACAGAAATCAACCACACCTACAGCTGAACCTCTCGTCATAAACTCAAAATGTGAATGTTGCGGCGCTTACCTGCCTCGTCGCTAGACAAACAATATCCGCTCACGTGACATGACAAACCCGAGTTGAACGATAGCTTTGTAAAATGATCCACCTTTCTATATTTAACTGGCTTATATGGTTCGATTTATCAATTCTTCAGTACACCAAGAAAATATGGTGAGGCACAGTACTGTTTGGGTGGTGAATGTAAGTAAAATGTCTAGATATGTTTGCCTCAGGCGGGAATCCTTATTGCAACTTGCAATTCATAAGCCCCCAAGCCCAATTAAGTAATCAGGTGTCGGCCTTAGCTCGTATTTCAATGCCTGGTACAATGTCTTACGCAGCAACCAGCAAATTAGAGGTGTTGCCCGCGTAATTTACCTTTCTCTATTACCCGTGCCAAAAAACACACAACCAGTAAACAAGAAGTGACGGTTGAAAAGTTTAGTAGTTTGTATGAAAAGGATATAATCCTACACAGTATGTTGTTTTGTAAAAAAATCGTTATTTTTGGTTTTTTGAAAAATGTGTGATGGATTATCATTTTTTAAGTCAGTTGAAGTCCTTACTTGTCAGTGATTAATAAATACCAATTCTAGAGTCATCCGACCGAAACTGGTTTCGGAGAGGTTGGATGAGTCTAGAATTAATAATAATAATAATAATAAGGAACATTTAGTGAGCATAATCTAAACAAAAAGCCCTAAGCGCTTTACAGCTTGCAAGCACTAACACACAACACACACAAACACACACACACACACAGCACACACACACACACACACACACACACAACACAAACACACCCACACACACACACACGCACACTCACAAAAACCAACACACACACACACACACAAACACACTCTCACACGCACACCACCCACACACAGACGAAGGAGCAAAGGAAAATTATGTTTTTGAAGAGAGTTTGTTTTGAGGGAGGAATTGAAAGAAGAAAGACTGAGTTTCGGGAGTGCAGAAGGGAGATTGTTCCAGCAGGAAGGAGCCTGAAAAAGTAAAAAGAGACGTTCACAAGTGTTATGGCCCAAAAACGAAGGATCTGCATAATGCGAGTGTCAAGGAAGAGCGAAAGCTGTTAGAAAAGGAGTATAGGTCGACAGAAGTTTAGGAGAGGTAAGATGGAAGCGAGCCAGATGGAGCGAGGACATCCAAATGCCTTGTAACAGAGATTGGTATTTTTTTAGTTCTCATACACTTTTGAATGTGAGATATCAAAAAGTTAAATTGTCACGGAAACGCTAAGCCGGACGTAAAAAAAAACAAACCCTCCCACATACCTAACCATTAAACATATATACACGCCACAAAAAGAAATGACAGGTAAAAACAATTTTATTCTCGACACAACAATCATTGACCGGAATCTTTTATATATTCGTCCAGACCCCAGCCTGAAACACACGGTTCCTCGGCCAAGGCGCCACAAAGTTATTTAAACCCTTTTCCAGTCACGGTGTGCAGTGTTTCTCAGGTTCCGCAGGATTACACATAGCAAATACAAATCATTTTTTTCAAAAAAACCAATTCCCAAAAGAAAACAAAAACCAAAACAATACTAACTTCACTTAACTATGTTCATTTTAGCTATAATTTTACTGCGGCACATTCACCTTTTCAGTCATACCCTTTTTAATCTACATTCCATCCTTCATGTATGACTTCTAAACCCAATGTCTGCTGTTCGTTTCAATTGTCCACACAACACAAAAAAAAAAAAAAACCATGCCACACGACGACAACGTTGACAGTCTCACGACGCCGACAGCACGGTGCGGTGACAGACGAACCTGCCTGCCAAAGGACGAGAAGACAAATCAGTAAACACACCGGCTTTTCACAGCACGTGTAATTTACGCTACCGACGACAACAACAGCGACAGCAACCAACCACAGTGAAACATCACTCAGAGCGGCGACGACACCCTTCAATGGCGGCAGTCACCGAGGTAAGCAGTCGTTGATACGGGGGTCAGCAGCGGCGGACGAACAATCTTCAACGACGCCACAGCACCGGCGATACAGCAACAGTGACACAGCAAAACGGCGAACACAGACAACGGAGACCGCAACGGCGCCAGCTGAACAGATACGGGCCCGCAGCGACGTGACCCCAGCAACAGCGTCAGCAGCCACAGAGGCATCAGCTACGGCGCCAGCAGCGACGGGTTGACCCAGCAACAGCGTCAGCAGCCACAGCAGGCACCAGCTCTTCGTCGGCGCCAGCAGCGACGTGCCCCCCGACCCCCGCGTCAGCAGCAAACAACGGACACCAGCAACGGCGATGTTAATGGCCCTGGCTGTGAAGATCCCGCCGGATGGGAGGAAAGAAAAAGGAGTTGTAGAACTGGACGGGGTTGGGACGGGAAAAACAGTCCGGCTTGCAGGTTGGGCGAGGGCAGGTGTGGGATTACTTGCAGGCACCTGCGACGATCGCGTACAGTCGAGGACAGGAATGCCAGCAATTGGACGTCCACAGCACCCCGAATAAGCTGTCCTGATCCGCCCTGGTGTACGGGCCACAGGATGGTGGGAATGTGACCCTCACTGCATTGACCTAGCTGTTTACCATATAACCTGTAAATTTTATGCATACACACATACATCATTAGGGTAAACCCCTTAGTTCGCCCTTTACCAGGATTTCCTTTACGCACCAGTGATTGTAGCTATATAAATCACATCTATACCATCCCACGTTGTTTAACCGAACCAAAGTTGCATTTCTATTACACTACGGTATAAAGAGATACTCCATAATACACTTCCCACACACCCCACTTTCTTCAGTCATATTGTAACATGCACCACAAATATAATGTCTCAATTCAAAGAAATACCTAATGGGGACAGGAAAGTATTATCTCATAGTCAATCAACCATGGCATTAGCACACTCCCACAAATTTCCAACAATGTAGGTACAGATCTTTAATCAATATTATGGAAATTAGGGGTACCACACCCTACAACGCGCTGCTTGACACAGTACTCTTCTCAAACAACCCAACCACTTATCCTTTATAATTAACTTCCTTGACAGGCACAATCTTAACCTCTACAGGCACCCAGTGGCCACACAAACCTTGTCTATGCTCTCCCGAAAGCATTTTCGTTCGAAACCCTGTCACGGATAAGTACCCAACTCTCTCATCATGATCGAACCAATGATAACTATTTACATTTTATTCAAAACTTACACAATCAAATTTCCTTCTTTTCTTTTTCCTTTTCCTTGTTTCCTCTTTAAAATAATCTCGCTGGTCCAAAAAACACAATACACACTGTTCTCAAATTGCTTCGTTTTAGTCCTTATTATCCCCCATTTCCTACCTCTTCCGTTTCTGAAGAAAACTGGAAATCGATTCAACAATATGAGCTCTTATTATTTACCTTTGTACAAGTCGACAGAAATGTGCAAAAGACAACGCCATCATTAACACTACACTACGATCACCTTAACTCCACATACTGCCACAACACTGAACGACGACAACTGCGGCTGGGCCACCCCAGCAACTGTAACCTCTGGGTAGCAGCACACGAAAACAACGACGACTGCACGACCTAGAGGCAAAAAACGCTCACGAGGGCCGGCTCACCATTGTGAACGAAGTCAAATCTCACAGCCAAACGCTGGCACCAGTAACAAGAGCCCAACTGCTCTTCACCAAGGGATTTTGACGAAGTGATACGCCACCCGGCCCACCACACTTAAAGCCTGATGACTCAGCTCTCACTCCTGTCTGTGTCTGAACTCTACAAAAACTAGCAAGTGCAAGGGACTCAACACGAACAAAACAGGTGACGGAAGGCTAACCCCCTCTCTCCCCACCACTTATCTGTCACTGCATGTGGCCTGGTTGAATAGCAACACCCAGTATATGAATGGATTAATACAGGTTCCAACACCCCACCATCCTTCATGAACCCAACAACTACCCATTGCTGCCAACTGATACGATATCGCCGTAGTTTGCTACGCCAAAAGAGAATGCTTGCTACGACGCTTACTACGATCATTAAATTGCTAGGCGAAACAAAAAAAATTCTGAATATACTTCGTTTTGTTTGGACCAGCGCTAAGATACGTCTCTATCGGTCTGTCGGAACTGCCATTTTCCGCTTTCGGTTTTACTGTAGCACATAGATTTTTTTTTTTACATTTGCCCTCTTCCTCTGCTTCATTCTGTTTAATAACATTTATAGATTTACTTTGAGTACTGTAGCTTTAATGTGGTCCGTAAAACTGGTTATAGGTAACGATTTATTTTTAGAACGCGCGCAAAATTAAGTTTGTACTGTCAAATTGGGAATTGCCTACTGTGAAATATTGAGAATTGCATTCTGTAAGAGATTGAGCAGGTTGGCAGCTCTGACTACCATATATGTCCGGTAAGCTTCACCCCATCGTGGTGAATGATGCTACGGATCGATCAGAGCAGTCGGAGCGTTCTGTGCGATTTCACGCGATACAGATCGAGGTGGACAATAACCCTGCCCAAAGATTATCACCCCCCCCCCCACTTGTTTTTGTTAAATAAACAAATCACGGGACTTCACCGATCGAACTATTAACCCCCTGCCAAGGTATCACATCGCTCGCCCTGTTGAAACCCCTAGCGTGATACCAACGAACTTTCCTCCTATGCAATCAGCATCGTGTCACCTCGACTCCTGGAACTACAACCTGGATTACAATAATCATCGGCTTAAAGTAATCAGCTGGACATTCTCACGGACATGGGATTGCCAGCACGGTGAACTGAAAAGGCTGAATCTGCAATGCCCACTAGTGGTCCTTCCCTCTGGCAGACTTCTTCCTCTCATAAAAACTGATGATCGGCGAGTGTCTGGTCAGTACCACAAGACGGCACCCCATACAAGTAGGACTGAAACTTTTGGATACCCCATACCATGGCCAGGCACTCTTCTCTGTGGGTAGTTCAGTTCCGCCTGGTTCAGTTCCATGCCGACATCTTCTCCACCTGTCCTGGCCCATGTCTTCCCCCTCCAGGGACCTCGCCGACCCTGTGCTGTACTGGGTGGCGCTGCTGCAGTCCGAGGTGCCCCCTTGTCCACCTTCCTCTGACACACCAGACAAGATTGGCATAACGACGATATCACGCACATTCCTGCCAGTAAAAGTTCCCAAACACCCGATCCTTGGTCTTGCTGCTCCCAGGTGACCAGACATCGAATGTCATACCCCAGAGCCATCACGGACACAACGAACTCAACGGGAACGCACACCTGGGTGACGTTTTCCCGTGGCCCTTAGATACCTCCTCATCAGCACTCCAGCCTTCCTGAAGTATTGGACCTGTCCGTACTTGTCTGGAAAACGGTGCCCTGCTGGAAAGCCCTCTCGCCTTACTGAGCGTGTCATCCCTGTCCTGCAACTGGGTCAACTTCTCTGGTGTGACATCCAACACCGTCTCCTTCACCGGTAGAGGAAGCACCCCTTGCTGTTCCTTCTCCTCTGGCCCTGGTCACTACAGCACTGACCAGTGTGGGCGCAACAACGGAACTCTCGTCCATCCCGAATCTCCTTCCTTCCTGCAAAGTTCCCTATCAGCACCTCCTCCACGGCTGACCATAACCAACACCTCTATCCTGCCTTAGATAAATGGGTGACAGCATCCACGACGCCACTGGCAACAAACTCGGGCACTTAGACGACGCCAAGACCCCGGTACAGACTCTCCTGTGTAGGCATCTCTCAAGACCAGCCTCTCAGCAACGACGGTATATCCTGCTCCGGTGTCGCGTAATGCATTGGCAGGAACCCCATTGACCGTAACCACACACCGAGGGTTGTACTCTTGGTTAGCACAAGGTCCACATAAGGTGGGCACTGCCTGACCCGTGCTCTCCCTCCTACTCCAGACAGCGTGTAACCCACTGGGTTCAGGACAACCTCCTAGCGACATGCCCGGGCTTCCTGCAATTGTAACACACCATCAGAGACCTCGGGTTTTGCGGCCTATTCCTCTCCCCGCCATTTCTTGACTGGCTGGGCGTCTGACCTGGCGGTGGCTCCCTCCTTGACTTTCTTTGGGTCCATCAGCTGGATTCTCTCCTCTGGACCGATCCGACTTAGCCTCCCTGCCCATGCGTTTGGCCTCAGCCAGCACAGTGGCTTCTCTAGCTACCTCATCTGCCGTCTGAGGACATGTCCGCTTCACCTCCACCGTGAACTCTGGATTAAGGAGCTGGAAGAATTGCTCCTGTAGGATCAGATCCTTGACATCCTCCACATCGTTCTCATCCTTCCCTGCTGCTGTGCACCACAAGGAAAACCAGCGCCTCATTTTGCTAGCAGCTGACCAAAAGTCTCAGCAGCATCCTTCCTCACCGACTGAAACTTCTTCCTATATGCCTCGGCGCCAGCGAAAGTGCTTAAACAAAGCGCTTTTAACCGCCGTATAGGACCCTAACTCCTCCGCACTGAGTCGCATGATCGCTTCCCTTGCCTTCCCTCGAAGTACTGCGATCAGACGAGTGGGCCACGACGTCTGGGACCATTGCACAGCTCAGCGACTCGCTCAAAGTGTGCAATAAACGTATCCACATCGCTCCATCGCCTAAAGGATCTAGGTGGACGTGCTTGGTCTCCTTAACCTCGATGAGACGCTCACGGTACGTTGCCTCGCCTACAACCTGAAGCTCTCTCAAGGTAAACTCCCTCTTCCTGGCCTCCCTTTCTCCTGATCCAACCGCCTCTGTCGAATCCTCTCCTCCTCCTCCCTCTCCTTTTGCCTAGCTGCCTCCGCAACCTTCAGGTCCAATTCAAACTCTCGGGCTCTTCTCTCCTCCTCATCCTTCTGTTGCTGTCGAATTCTCGCCTCCTCACGGGCCATCCTCTCTTCCTCATCCTTCTGTTGCTGTCGAATTCCCGCCTCCTCACGGGCCATCCTCTCTTCCTCATCCTTCTGTTGCTGTCGAATTCCCGCCTCCTCACGGCCATCCTCTCTTCCTCATCCTTCTGTTGCAGCCTAGCCATCTGCTGCTCATAGCTTCTCTCTCTTGTTCAACCTTAACCGAGTCCGAACAAACCGAGCCAGAGCATCCCCTGCCAGTCCCATTTCTGAACCTATCCTGCCAAACTGGCGATACAGCTCAGTCACATCCCTGGCAGCCCCTCCTGATACAGTGCCCCTAGCGTTCTTCTCAGGCTTGACTTCCCGAGCTGCCATGACGTCCTCTGGTTTGTACTGAGGGTTAGCCCTAGTATGACGAGGCATGACGTACCGACCCAAACTCACACCACGACACAATCCAACACCCTTAAGACAATCGATCAACCTGACTCACCTCCGCTGGCTCCAACTCTTCAAAGTGGAACGTCCTCTCAAAGGAGGGGCAAAAACTCCAACCTGCCACACCTGACACCTCACAGTAGATCTACGCCCCACAACAGCGGATAACCAGGCGAACACTTGCCTACCGCTATCCAACCCCTGGGAAAAACTGGTTACTTTGCTAGTCACCACCCTTGATAACCGCCCAAACGCCGCACTAAATCTCTGGACAATTTTTTTTTTTTTTTAAAACCAACACTAAGCACCACTATCTAAACACACAGCACCATCACTTACTACCACATTAAGTGCCCTGTCCTACGCCTGAAAACATAATTGCAGACAGGAACACTAACGTACCTTCCTCCCTGTATAGGGGTACGCGCCCCCCAACCTCCCACTAACTACCAAGGACACGACACGGACATGGACTAAGACACCCCCCTTCCGACCCTGCCTATACTACCTTCCACCTACCCAACACAAACTCCCAAGGTACCCCCGCATCTCCACCATATTGTCACGGAACGCTAAGCCGGACGTAAAAAAAACAAAACCCTCCCACAACTAACCCATTAAACATATAACACGCCACACAAGAACTGACAGTAAAACAATTTTAAATTTCCCCACACAACAATCAATGACCGAATCTTCTATATATTCGTCTCAGACCCCAGCCTGAAACACACGTTTCCTACGGCCAAGGCTGCCACAACCAGTTATTTAAACACCCTTTTCCAGTCACGGTGTGCAGTTTTCTCGATCCGCAGATTACACATAGCATAATACAAATCATTTTTTTTCAAAAAAACCAATTCCCCAAAAGAAAAACAACAACCAAACTATACTAACTTCACTTAACTATGTTCATTTTTGCATATAATTCACTGCGCACATTCACCCCTTCAGTCATACCCTTTTTAATCAACATCCATCCTTCATGTATGCACATCTAAACCCAATGTCTTCAGGTGTTTTTAATGTCACACACAAAAAAAACAAAAACAAAAACCATGCCACACGACGACAACGTTGACAGTCTCACGACGACGACAGCGACGGTGACGGTGACCAGACGAACCTGCCCGCCAAAGACGAGAAGACACAACAGTAAACACACCGGGTTTTTACAGCACCACTGTAATTTAAACCCCTACCCGCCAACACAACAGCGACAGCCACCAACCACAGTGACACATCACTCAGGGCGGCGACGACACCCTTCAATGGCGGCAGTCACCGAGTAAGCAGTCGGTGATACGGGGGATCAGCAGCGGCGGCGACAACATCAACGACGCCAACAGCAACGGCGATAACAGCAACAGTGACACAGCAACGGCGACACAGACAACGGCGACCCAGCAACGGGGCCAGCAGCAACAGCGGCACCAGCTACGCGCCCGCAGCGACGGTGACCCCAGCAACAGCGTCAGCAGCCACAGCGGCATCAGCTACGGCGCCAGCAGCGACGGTGACCCCAGCAACAGCGTCAGCAGCCACAGCGGCACCAGCTACGCGCCAGCAGCGACGGTGACCCCAGCACCAGCGTCAGCAGCAACAACGAAAAACCAGCAACGGCGACGTTAATGGCCAGGCTGTGAAGATCCCGCCGGATGGGGAGGAAAAGAAAAGGGTTGTAGCACTGGACGGGGTAGGGACTGGGACAACAGTCCGGCACAGCAGGATGGGGAGTGCAGGAGGGTACTTGCAGGCACCTGCGACGATCGCCGGACAGTCGAGGACAGGAATGCCAGCAATTGGCCGTCCACACACCCCGACTAAGCTGCCCTGATCCGCCTGGTGTAACGGCCACAGGATGGGGGAATGCGCCCTCACCTGCACTTGACCTAGCTGTTACCCTCTAACCGTAAATATGCATACACACATACATCATTAGGGTAACCCCTTAGTTCGCCCCTTCCCAGGATTTCCTTTACGCACCCCAGAGCCTATTAGCTCTATAAACACCTCTATCACCATCCCACGTTGTTTACACCACAAAGTTGCATTTCTCTTACACTACGGTATACACAGAGCTACTCCATAATAACACCTTCCCACACACACACATTCTCAGTCATATTGTAACATGCACCACAAATATCATGTCTCAATTCCAAAGAAAACCTAGGACAGGACAAGTATATCTCCTCGGCAATCACCCAAGGCATTAGCACACTCCCACAAATTTCCAACAATTAGGAACAATCTTAAATCTATATTATGGAATTAGGGTACCCACACCCTACCAACCCGCCCCTGCTTGACACCAGTACCTCTTCACACAACTACCCAACACTTATCCTTTCTAATTAACTTCCATGACACGGCACAATCATAACCTCTAAAAGCACCCAGTGGCCAACACACCTTGTCTATGCTCCCGAAAGCATTTCCGTTCGAACCCCCTGTCACGAATAAGTACCAACTCAATCCAAACATCATGATCGAACCAATGATAACTATTTACATTTTCATTCAAAACTTCACAACCAAATTTCCTTCTTTTCTTTTTTCCCTTTCCTTGTTTCCACCTCTTAACATAACTCGCTGGTCAAAACCCACCATCACACTGTTCTCAACTTGCTTCGTTTTAGTCCTTATTTTCCCCCCCATTTCCTCCCTCTTCCTTTTCTCTAAGAAAACTGGAAATCGATTCAAAAATGAGCTCATATTATTTACACTTTTGTACAAGTCGACAGAAATGTGCACAAGACAACGCCATCCTTAACACTACACTACGATCACCTTAACTCCACATACCTGCCACAACACAGAACGACGACAACAGCGGCTGGCCACCCCAGCACCTGAACCTCAGGGTCGCAGCACACACGAAACACCGACGACTGCACGACCAAGAGCAAAACGCTCACGAGGGCCGGCTCACCATGTTAGACCGAAGTCAAACTCACAGCACAAAACGCTGGCACCAGAACAAGAGCCCAACTGCTCTTCACCAAGGATTTTTGACCGAAGTGATAGCCACCCGCCCCACCAAACTTTAAAGCCTGATGACTCAGCACTCACTCTCCTTGCTGAGTTCTGAACTCTACAAAACTGCACGTGCAACGGGACTTCCACACGACACAAAACAGGAGACGGAAGGCTAACCCCCTCTCTCCCCACACTTATCCTTTTTCCCCGCCTGTGCCTGGTAGCAAACGCACACCCAGTATAAAGAATGGAACATACAGGTATCCAACACCCCCACCATCCTTCCTGAACCCAACAACTACCATATATGGCCCGTAAGCCTACACCCCATCGTGGAATGATGCTACGAATCGATACAGAGTCGTCGGCGCGTCTGTACGATTTCCCACGCCGATACAGATCGTGACATAAATCTTTATCAAAGATTACACCCAGATCCTTTTCTTCCTCACATTTCTGTACCAGCCTATTTCCACCATCTATTTTCTTGTTGTATTCATGTTCTGGATTGTTTTTGCCAACATGCAAAACTTTACATTTTTCAACATTAAAATATAGATTCCACTTGTCTGACCAGTTTTGGAGGCAATTTAAATTTTCTTGCAGACTATTATAGTTATCTGATTGTTCATATATTTTTGTGTCATCAGCAAAAATTTTACAAAAATTTACCTCATCTGGAAGGTCATTTATAAAAATAGTAAACAGTACAGGTCCTAAAATGCTCCCTTTGGGGGAATACCACTCATAACATCTTTCTCTGTCGACATTACAGTTACCCACTCTTACTCTTTGTTTTCTATTTGACAAAAAAATCTCTAATCAGTTTTAGCAACTTACCTACTATACCGTATGCTTCCATTTTTTTCAATAATCTGTCATGGGGAACTGTATCAAAAGCTTTACGGAAATCAAGGTAAATTATATCAACAGAGTACTTATTCTCTAGCATGTTAACTAAATCTTCCATAACTTCAAGTAGTTGTGATATGCAAGACCTTTTTTTTACGAAAGCCATGCTGGCATACTGCAAACAAATTATTATCAGTGAAGTGAGTAGATATTTATGACATCTCTTATAATGGATTCTAGCACTTTCCATTATAAGAGATGTCATAGTATCTACTCACTTCACTGATATATGACATCTCTTATAATGGATTCTAGCACTTTACAGCCCTGATGTGGCCCTTTGCGGTCGGCTGGGCGAAAAAGCAAAATATCTTATTCCTATCTTTTTAGCACTTTGCATGCAATGCAGGTTAAGCTTACCGGACGATAGTTGCCTGGCTCAGATTTGACCCTTTTTTTAAAATAGCAGTAACTTCTGCCGATTTCCAGTCGAGGGGTAATTTTCCTGTCTCTAATGATTTATTATAATCTTACTGAGCGGTACAGCTAACTCCTTACTTAATTCTTTTAGAACTTTAGGTGGTATTAAATCAGGCCCCTGCGCTTTAGACTGATTCAATTCAAACAACTTCTTCTCTACTGCAGCTAAAGTAATTATTATATCTGTAACTGAAATTCCATTAGATTTACTACATTCAATAAGATCAGGTATGTTATTTGTATCTTCATTAGTAAAGACACTTGCGAAGAACTCATTTAAAACTTCAGCTTTCTCCATATCTGACTCGGCCAACCCTCCTTTACCATCATTTAGAGTATTTACCCTGTGTTTACTTTTGTACGTTCTTGCACGTATTTCCAAAAACATTTGGGATTTTTTTTACATTGTTCTGCTATTTTACGTTCATAAGCTTTTCTTTTTGGGATTTGATTTCATTTTTGCTCTTATTTCGCATTCTTGCATATTTACTGTATTCTTCCCATCTTTCGTCAATAAATACCTTTGAAAAAGATTATATTTTTTTTCTTAATCATTTTAAGTACTTTATCATTCATCCAAAGTGGTTTAAGCATTTATTTTGGCTACAAATAGTCTTTGGAATACATTCGTCCATACTTCTTAAAACTTCGCATTTTAAGACATTCCACATTTCCTCGACATCCTGATCATTTGTAAGCAAGGAGTTGACACTCTCTGAAAGCATTTTCCTCATTTTATTATAGTCTCCTTTCTGTAAATCAAATTTGTACTTAGGGTTTTCTTTAGTCTTTTCTTTGGGAACATACAGTTCAAATGTTAAAATCAAGTGATCACTTTTACCAAAGGGTCACTATATTCAATATCAGAGATCAAGGATTCTTCATTAACTAAAACTAAGTCATCAATTGTTGGCTTCTGTCCTTCCCGAACACGAGTTGGGCTAGTCGCTTTCTGTATTAAAAAGGCATCTCTAAAGTTTTCAATAACATCATTACTTTTATCACCATTCCAAGTTCCATCCCATTTTTACATCGGGAAAAATTTAAAAATCACCAAATATACATTTTTTTACTATATCTACTCATTTTTTCTGCTTTTAACAAGTTAAATAACTCATAATTGTTTTCATCATTTGAGTTTGGGCTTCTGTATATACACCCTACTAAATTGTCTCATCGTTACCACCTCTGATAGCACACCATAATTGCTCTTGAAATTTGTTATTTTCAAACTCATCGCAAAAGTTGTCATTTAGCTCCTTAGCAAAATACATGGCTATACCCTTTTTTGGTTCCTTATTCAGAAACATATCAAAGCCAGCAATTTCAAATTCAACATCTTTTGCTGCTATAAAACATTTTTTGCTCTTACTTCCGTTAAGCCAATAATATCTGGCTTCTCCTCATTTATACGAATTAAAAACTCATCCTTTTTATTCAGAAGACTATCTACATTACTGTACAAAAGAAAACTCTCATTGAGTCATTACATTTAGATTTACAATTATTTTTCCCTAACACAGTCTGGGATGTAACATTTGTAAGATTGTCATTAACTTCAGAGGAATAAAGATTTTGCTTTGTACAGCTATTTACATGTTGTGGTTTGCTTGACAGTCAATTTTTTCACCTCAGGGGTCTGGACCTCGTCGGACACTGATCTGAGACAGCAGCACCAGCTTGGTTCTGTTTGGGTGTGAATGTCACAATCTTGCCAGCCTTGTAATCAATCTTTAAGTTTGTCTCCCCATTTGTCTTTCTTTGGTTCAGTTCAGCTTTCAACGATTTGATCTGTTCTCTTTCTTTTTTTGTGGTGTCATTGTTTATGTAAATCTTGCTTTCTCCTTCCTTGACATGCTTGTTTAATCCTTGGACATTTTTCATTATTTTCTTTTTGGCTTCCTCAGTTCTGACTTCCATTCTCAGGAGTCTTGGTTTTTGCATTTCTGCCTACCTGGATTCTGCCTAACCTGACTGGTTATTGACCTCATTCTCTGAACATCAGTGATTTTGCCCACCAAATCTCTGACTCTTTCCTGGTCTTCATTCTTCCTTTCCTCTGGAGACTCTGCGAGCTCTCTGGTAAATTGCATATTATTATGTTGAGCTTCCTCTTTTCCCTCTCCTCACTTTCTTCCATGTAATCTTTGACCTTTCTCTCTACCACCTCCTCTATTTTGCTTTCAACTTCTCTCAGACTTTCTTTCTGTGTACCCTCTAATCTGTCCAGTCTATCATGAACAGAAGTCAACACTCTCAAAATACTGTCCAATTTTGCCTCAAGTCTTGATTTTATGCCCTTTTTCTCCATTGTCATCCTCTCTACAGTTCTCACAAAACCATTGAATGAAGTTACCCCATGTTTAAGACAGTTATACTGAGCCTCTGTCAACTCAGTGCATGTCTTGTGGCACCATTCTTTGCACCCATGGCACTCCATCACTTCATCACTACCTTCTTCAACTGCATTTTTCGCATTTCAAACAAACCCACGGACTCCTCTGATCAACCCGTTTTGTTTTTGAATTGCCCCCTGACCCTGTTATGTTGGTGA
>CM031600.1:41461115-41496649 GCA_018398815.1 Conus ventricosus
TGATTGTGTCTGTGCTCTTGGCGTCGAATAGAGACACACCAGAGAACAGGAAAAGGCGGCTTTTAACTCACTTTTCGCCTCAACCAGTTTTCGGGCGAAAGTGACCTAAAAGCCGCCTTTTCCTGTTCTCTGACAAGTAAGACTTCAATAACCAAAAATAACGATTATTACAAACAGACATTACTGTGTAGGATTATCCGTTTTCAATACTAATTTACTAAACTTTTCAGATTTCAGTTTTTGCTTAATCCTATGTTTTTCCTGTCATTTCAATAACATCATTTTCACGCAAACATTCATCAAATGCATCTCTGTCTTTCATGTGAAATAAAACTACAGTCTTTAACTGTTCTCTAAAGTCTTTTAAAACCGAGTTATATTTCTGACATAAAATCCACACACTTATCCAGCATGCCTTCCACTGAAAGCTAGTTTCGGACAAAGTGTTTCTTTTTAACTATGTCTCTTTCTGCTGAACAGTCATCTATAATAAATAGTGTCTGCGTTCCTTCAAACAATATAAAAAAGCGTTCTAGACACTCACTCAGTTTATTGCTAGGATTAACTAAAAATTATGTTATCATCAGACCATATAAACCTTCTATCGTGATATGCTTTGTTCCATTTAAGTGTTGGACAGAAAACCACAATATGATCAAAATTATAACGATAAACTGTTTGTAACAGGTCGAGGTAAATATTGTTTTTCCACAACCAGTTGTCCACAAATTAAGGAACAATGAGGGGTTTTTGTCATAAAGTTTAACTGCTCCATAGTTTTAACAGGACTTAATCTAATCCAGTTATTGTTTTTATCATGCTCTCTGTCAAAACTTGTTCAGTATAATAAAATCCTATAAGGTCTAAATGTGTAAGATTAACCCAATTTAGTTCTGTAAGATTATTTCTATTTAGACTAATATTGATTTTGTTGCTTGTTGTTATGACCTTAATATCCTCACCATTGTGAAGAATGACGACAGTAACTTTAAGTTTTTCAACGTCTAAGTTTTGCCAGCTAATTAGAATTCCTTTTAGAAGGACGTCACTAACGCCCACAACCCCATCTCTCCCTTATCTTTTAAGACAGAAATTTCAAATTCATTGTGAACGCATCTCCTAATTTCATTTGCGGAATGAACTGTAATTTTGTAGGATGCATTTTTTAAAAACCCGTTTCTCTTCTGTGGAGGATGTACTGTTTATTCCCATACGGCTTTATTTCAATCTCTTTCCGACTATTGTCATCTGGCATAAGACTTACATGTAAAGGGCCAGAGTTGAATGCTTTTCTGAAACTTTTTTGACGGCTAAAAAATGTAAAGGGGCTTATGAATTCAAATTTTATTTCCCATTCTAAATATGGTTCTAAATGCCATTTAAGGTCAGGTTTTCGAACTATTTTATATTCATACTGGCCAACATTATTTGCTTCTAGATTGCGCAGCTGTTCTGTTTAGGAAACTTTTTGTTGTCGCCAACCTCTTTGCGTTTATAATCACCATCTTTAGTGTACTCAAACCCATACAAAGTGCCTATCTCACCGTTCTGTTCAAAGTCTGCAACGTCTGCAAGGTCTTTTAATTCTAAAGTTATACACCTCACAGGCGCTAATGTAATCCTGGTTCTTCTGGCCCCCGTGACATTATTTTTTTTTAGCGTATTATTTTATTTCTAAAACAATGTGTAGGTTATCACATTTTACGACTTTCCCGTTTTGTCTGTGATTTTTATATTAAATGATCCGTCCTCCTACAAACTAATCTTTTTAAACTGTTAAACTTTTGGAATTGTATAATTTCATTAATCGCAATTATGCAGCTTTCCCTGACGGGTAAGAGCTCTTAATACTGTTGAGGGCCTTCTCATCATTTTAGTTTTAATCAGTGCCCTCAGCTCGTCTAAATGAACATAGGGAGTTAATGAATGTAATGCAAGATCGAGGGACTTTCCCCCTCATATAGTAGTTTGGCATGGTGTACGCTAAAACTATGAGTGGGCCGAATTGGTGTAGTTTGTAAAAGCCTAACATTTTTTGCTTGCTCTCTATCAAAATGTTTACCTACTTCTTTCTTTTTTCAGGTTTCGAAGGTTAACATTGTTTTGAGATTTGCATTGTCTAAGTTTGCAGAGTAATGTCGAAGTTAACATTGGATTCTTTTAGTGAGGCCAAAAACCCGTAATAACATCAGGTATTGTTACCTGGCTAACTAATTTCTCATTATTAAATTTTTAACGTATTAGTCTCCGTGGTTTCGCTTAT
Source organism: Conus ventricosus (assembly GCA_018398815.1). NCBI lineage: Eukaryota > Metazoa > Mollusca > Gastropoda > Neogastropoda > Conidae > Conus > Conus ventricosus. The sequence continues at coordinate 41,463,379 of CM031600.1, forward strand.
ATTAAACCGTACTGACTTTTGTAAAATATTTCATGATGTGAGCCATTCTGGCACCGCAATACTCGTTCTCAACAGCATGTTCTAAAATCCGTAGGACTGTCTTAGGGTTGTTATTGTTTACAACTTTTTTTTTAAACAAAATAAAATGACAGGTGCGTTTCATAAATCTTACCTAAAGATGCAAAATTATTCTGTTGGGACGCATACATCTTAAAATATATAGCAACTGATACTCTTGTCATTGCTGTGACCCAGACTGACCCACTTTCCATAAAAAGGTGAGTACTCATTAAGCAGATATCTAAACCCCCATTAAAAAAAGCCTACTTCGCTAAAGTGTGGTTTAGTCTCCGATGCAGTTTTATTCAGTAATACCAGTTAAACTTTGCTGTGTTTTGTGCAAAAAACTGGGTTGTGGAGGAGTGTTCGTATGCTAATCATGGTAAATCATCCTGATTCCTTTATGGTGTGGTCAGTGTACAGATTTCATTGTTATGACTCACTTCAGACGTATTTGACTGAAACTGCTAGCACCAGTACCATAATGACAAAACCGTTTAATCCATTCAGCTACAGAATAGACATGATAGGCTTTGAAGGAATCTGTAACGAATTAAAATATTATATGTTAAGGACAGACTTTAGTCAAAAGTCGGGATCTTAATCATGGCTTAGGCACCCCTTATTTGTGGGGAGGTGAAAGAAGAATGTATAATACTATGACTGGAATTTCCTTACACTTCTTCTCGTCAGGCACAGGCGTTCACCTTGGGTCAACTAGGCAAGAGCAAAAACTGCATGGACATCATTTATCATTAGACACCATATGACGGGGCGAACTCAAGAGGAATAGTACGGAATAATACGACTTATTCGTACTTACGTTTGGTGTTTGCTTAGGTTCGCATTGCACAGCCCACCCACCCCCCCCCCCGGCGAGCATTACTGATTCTCTTCTATGGCTTTGATGCACCAAAACAATACTTGAAAATTTTGTGGACGCAATTAATTCACAGTTGATTTAGATTCAAGTATTAATAAAGGTACCAAAAATGTTTTACAATACGCAAAGATCGAAAGTAGGACTTGATGTTGGCTAATGGTTTATACATGATGCCTTCTGAACTCAGACTCCAGATTGGTACAATAATAAACTACAACAATGAATGCCTTTGTAGCAGGTAATGAACAGATGGTTGGGTAATAATCGATATAAATCGGAGCCTAGTAATATTACAAACATTAAAAAACACCAAAGATTAAGGCTATCCAATCCCTGGGGGCCAAATGCCAAGACTGTTGAAGACGTGGACTTTGTTTCGCGATGACTCCTTTGAATATGAAAGACAGCCGCTTGGTGTTGTTTTAACTGTCATAGGAGTACTTGGTTCTTTATCTTAATTAATAGTTATCCAACTATTTGAGAAACTAAATAATGCCCATAGAGTGCTCGGCCATAAAGCACAACTACTTGCTTGCACGTAGACAAAAGCCAGCTAATAACTCTCCCTAATGATACTTGTTAAGAGTCTATAGCTTTACAGCGAATTTCTTTTTAATAAACTCGCAAGATGTTCAAGCTGTTTTTATTTATCCCTTGATTTATCCAGGCGATGGTGATGGAAGGCACTAAACTATTGCCCTCCACCTCCGCCTGTAATAGCCATCACTAGTGAACTTTATTGCAAATCCTAAGGCCGTTCATTATACGCTTGCTAATGTGACCTCCCTGCTCTCTAAACATGTTCTGATTCGTGCTGCTAGCGTCGTGTCTTCATATAAAATTTTTTCGTTAGGTTTTCATTATTCTATTCACTTGAGTTTCGTCAAGGTAGCGGTTAGTAGTTAGCTCTTCTAGTCTTGGCTGATCTTTCTTGCTCAAGATTTTTTTTAGTCTTGGGGAGCTATTCTTTCTTTAATCTCACGACCTTACGATGCCGGTCGTCAGTCTCAGCGTGTTTTTTCTTTTTCTCTTTTTATTATGTTCAATCTCAGTTCACCGAGTTTTGCTACATTGTTTGTTTTAATTCGCCTCGTAATGGTTGTTAAAGTACGTTCAAAGGGCACTCTTTCTCTCTCAGTAAATACTGTTTTTCTTCTTCTACAGTGAGTTCTGCTATTTTTTATTACTTGTCACTGTTTGAAAATTAAATCTTATGTGGCGTGGTTTGTATTTGGTTATACTGTTGCGGAGTTTTTGTCTTTCTCTGTGTGTTTTGAGTCCTGCAACATCCTCCTATTCTATTTTATGTTTAGTAAAGCAAGGCGATTCTGCTCGCTTGCACTGTAGCCTCCTTGATTACATTGTACCTTGCCTGACATAAGAGACGCGCCACAGGATGAGGTTTAGGTTATACGTAAAGCGGAAATCATACTCGTTCTCCTTGTCTTTTCTAAATACAAATGGTTAATTCTTTTAGTTCATATCATCAGTGTAATAGTTTCGGGTTGTTCTAGTTCTATTAAAAACTTTGAGGAGAATGATCTGACCGTAATTCCTCGTTAATTCACGACCTTTTGCTGCCCTTTCTTCTAATTCATTCTCCGAATGACGAAACGCTGAGCGGGGCTGTGGCTATTGGAAAGTCCTTTCATCCTTGTCGGCGTCTCCCAAGATCACTAATATCATAATTTCTTCACCTCCAATTCCCGCCTGTTTTTAAGAATTAACTTTTTATTTTGTTGTATCAAAAATGTCTCAAGTATATGGCTCGATTCTTGCCCGCATAAGAAGACTGAAAGAACCCGTGCCGTGAAGGGTATATAAACGGAATATTACTGTTTCATTATATCCATCTTCTATTGTTGCAGTCAAATTCTTAATGTTTAGATTTCCAGTCCGTGGAGCGGATGATTTGGATTGGAGCCAGGCTCTGCACGGCTTACTTTTTAAATAGACTGTTCATCCTAACACCCAAAACCAGAAACAGTTGTCCAAGTATTTGGGCACGGGCAATCGTTAAGGAAAAGTTCTGTAAAACGTGAGGGCTAGAAGTATTTTCTTTAAACACATGCAGGACTTATTTTTTTAAATCTATTCTGTTCTATGGCTAACCGCGAAATGAAGAGGAATAGATCTTGCTTTTCACAGGATCGGCAATTTGAACGAAGCACTATGAATCTTAGAATGGCGATGAAACTCGCTCAGGTGTCTTAAAAGCTGCATAATAGGCTTTTAGATGTATGATATGCGTTTGGTATCGCTTTTTCCATTTCCCCATAGATTTTGTGTTGTATAAGCCGCATCGGCAACATACTTTCAAGGGGCATTAAAGACAGATTGTCATACGAATTAACTTTTAATGAATACAAAACGTGTTTTATGATCAACAGACACCGAAGCATAGTTCAGCATTTCTGACATCTCGTTAGAGTTTGACGTTGAGTTAGCAACTCTGATGTAGCAGGCTGTTTGAGCACCTTATGAGTCACATTAGTTAATATAGTACGAAACGTGCGTCTTTCATTCAACCAATTTCTAAAGAGGGCAGGACGCTATATGGAATTTTAATACTTAGTGTGCAGGTAAAATCGCTTTAATAGGTTTCTTATTGCTGTGTGAGATGAAGAACCATCGCTAAGAAGCAAGTGAAAAGTTTTTTGATTCCAACAAATAATAAAGTGCAATGAACAATTGATGGGCAAGTCCTAACCTAATCTACGCTTAGCGGGCTTAGTCCTTATCATCATTTTGACGAAATAAGAAAACTTGTTTGGGGGTGGGAGGGGGTTAGAAGTCCAACAGCAGACCTTCGCGTCTAAAGATCTTCACCTTCACAGTGTTAGGCTTGTGATTTTTTAACATCAAAATACGGTTTATGGATTGACCTCAAGGTCAACAGAGGATAATCAGTTGCATTGGAAGTGGGAGGGAGAGAACGGATTAAGACGTTAAAACATTTAAATTGAGAAAGTAAAAAGAAGCGATAAACTGCTTAATGTACATTTGTTTTATATTAATGGATGCACAGCTGAATATTGTTGAAAAGAAAAAATTAAAAGATACAGAATACTAATGATTTTTCTTTTAAAAAAGCATGTTGTTCATGTTATATCCAAATGTGCTACAGCCACCGGAGTCGCCAAGAGAAGAGATAGTTGAAACCCCGGCATAAATACCTTCAGTTAACCTAACATTTTACAATGCAACAAAAATAGAGCAGGACCTTTCAAAAATACAGCAAAGCAATCGAAGGTATTCTGCTGCCTTTCAATGCTGTTCCTATGTTAATTCTGGAGCATCGACTATATGCGCGCCTCAGCAGGAACGTAGTGTGGCCGCTTTAGACATCAGGCATAAGGCGCACCGGCAGCTTTGCCTATAGGACGGCTTTGTCTTTAGCTCTGGCACTGTGTTCTTAAGCTGTAGGTGCGGACTAGCAAAATAATAAAAACTGACTCCAAACAGCACCACAGCATGGTTCAACGACTAAAAGCTTAAATCTTAGTTTCCTTCAAAGCTGATTTATAAAATATATAGACTAGCTGACTCTAAACATCACGGATGAGAATTGTGTGTACAGGCGATTTGTCGACTACAAAAGGCAAAAGTTTGATCTTCAAAGAAAGGCGAGGACAAGTTTTTTTCTCAACAGCCAGACCCGAGCGTTAAAAAAAGGTATGATTTAAAAAAGTAAACGAAACATTACAATTGCTCTAAACAGCTTCACATTAAACGCCAAAGGGTGTTATACTTGAGTTTATGAGTCGAAACACAAAAAGACCATCGATTATTGATTAATTAATTTTTTTGATTTAATAAATATTTTTGAGTTAGAAAAGAAAACTCAGCATGGATAAAATATTTGAAGGACGGACGAAATTGTTTGAGCAATGCTAAAGATAGATTTATCAAGAGCACTGAATGTTATTGATTTAGAAGTCATTGATCCAGCAAACGTACATTGGAAAGTGTTGCCATGCTATTTCTCAAGTTCCGGGTTTTAACTAACAATAGACCCGCCAGGTTAAAGTAATGTTTAGCTGTTTTAATCGACGATATAACAATAAATGAAGATAAATCTAGGATGTCTGGGGTCTCGACTAAACAACCAGACTATTCTTTCTATAATGACTTAAACACCCGGTTGGGCAGACCAACTCCTACTTTCACAGTTTGATGTGGTGTCGAAGAGGCCAAAATGTGAGGCTATGGTAGGTCAGAGGGCGAAGTCTTCTTGAGATAAGATATTAAAAACAGTCTATGTATGCGGCGATTGGTGGCCAAGAATTACATTTCCCCACTACTCCAGCATTTGTTGAAAAATGAGCAGTTTTAAACTTAATGAATTACAGACAACAAAGGTTTATGTGGTGGGTTCTGCAAGGTGCATCACGCCGGCTCTCGCAAAAACGCAGAGACGAGAGGAGTATCTAATATCAGCTTACATCAATGATCTTAATTAGTGGAATATCCTCTATTCCGATTAGGTGGATTCCATTGATCAGTTTGAAGAAACAAACAAACCAATAATGGTTAATGTTACACATGGATGTAAGAAACAAAATCTACAGCGATTAAAGTGTCCAAGACCAGTCCAACGATTGGCGTGCCAGACAAAAATCCTGTGGACTACTACTGATGATTTCACCGCGGGCTACCGCATTACATATTGATAGCACAATGGTGTTGATTAATGCGGCATACTTCAAAGCATAAAGATTAACAGAATCTCTGTAAGAAAATGTTTAACAGATTTCCATCTGCAAGACCGCGAAAGTGAACATACAAACTTTGTATGGCCCAGTTGACTGTAATACAGATCTAATTACGCCCCCCCCGGGATCTAAAGTTTGTTTTAAGAATGGATAACAACTGCAAAATTCATCCCATACATTGTTACGCAGATTCGAGTAGCGTATTGTTCCTTATGAAGGCATGCGCAACAAAAACTTCGAAAAACTGTCTTATGAGTAAATATCAGATTTGTTAATTTGACGTCATTATTGTAAGGCGATGGCGCTCATCAGCACAGAATTATATAGAAGGGCCTAATGCTGCAGAAATACTTCTTAAACGCATGCAGCAGTGCGTAATGTTGTTCTAATAAATCTGAATTTAATCTGAAATCATGATGACGCCTGACAGGACCAATCAACAGTATGACTCAGCCAACACATTGTTGGTTTTGTGGTTTAGTACTCAATGGAAGAAGCCAATCCAAAAGTAGAGAGAACATGAGCACATTAGTGGAAAGTTCTCAGAGGAGCTGCCATAGTAATGCAATCTTCAATTTAAGTTTGAACCAAAAAACATGGAAGATGCCTGTATTCTTTCACATTCTTGCGGGGGTTACGACTCTTCATCTTATAATGAAAGCAGTGGGCGATGCTTCGGGTTGTCATGCATTGCACAAGTCATCAGAAAGTACTTGTGTTTCACTTTAAATTACTGTCTTTTTTTGACTTATGCAGACATGATGGGTTCATTAGAGTCACTAGCTATGTCCTTAAAGTCTTGCCTTAATACGGAAGATATTGGACAACGGCTTGTTAGAAAGGGTGTTTACCTTATGAGGTACATTAACGTTGGAAGGTTTGACGAAAGATACACTTCCCTTAAGACGCTTTCTTTTATAGAAACTCTTAGAGAAAGGGCATTAGTGATTCTGATTACAGCTTGCTCTAGTTGCGTGGCCAATAGTTTAGAGTGTAAAACGTCATGGAGGATATCATGACCTACTTGATGGCAGATTCATGGTTGGTGGCGGGGAAGTCTTTGAAAATTATTAGAAGTCCTGCATGTGAAACATTATAGCTGGATTCGCGCATTACCATTCTGCTGGCCCGGGGATGGATTGGGATGCTTTCTTAAAAGTGCTACTGGTGTTCAAATTGATTTATTGTTGACCTGCAATGAATTCAGATGATTGAAAAAAACGGTTTGCGTGGAGGAATTAGTATGGCGTGGCATCATTACTGTAAAGCAAACAACAAATACCTAGACGACTATGATCCAAGTAAAAGGTCTAACTATCTCATGTATTTAGACGCAAACAATCTGTATGGATGGGCTATGGCGCAATCACTTCCACTACGCAACTTTAAATGTACACAGAAGACAATCCGAAAAATATACAAAGAGCCTTAAAGTGGTTGGGCAGTTTGACGCCGGGTCACCAGCGTGGATACATTCTAGAAGTTGACTTAGAATATCCTCGCGAACTCCATGACCTGCATAATGACTATCCATTAGCAGCGGAAAGTCTAAAGATGGCAAAAACAGAGCCGCCTAAACTTGTGCCTAATCTTCGGGGCAAAAAAAAATTATGTCTGCCATTACAGACTTCTACAATTTTATTTAAGACATGGCTTGAAGTTGAGAACAGTTCATCGTATAATTGCTTTTGATCAAGAACAGTTCATGAACCATACATCATGAAGAACACTGATCTCAGAACCAAATCCACAGATGCTTCAGAAAAAGACTTTTCAAGCTGATGAACAACAGCTGTTTCGGAAAGACTATGGAGAATCCGCACAAGCGCAAAGATGTCAGATTAGTCACCAAGAGAACGAAGCAATTAAGCTGACTTCAAAACCTAATTATCAGGACTTTAGAAGATTTCATGATCAGCTTTTGGTATAATGATGAAGAAAAAGAAAGTCAAATTGGACAAACCTGTAATTTATTGGGTTTACTGTTTTAGAATTATCAAAGCTTTTGATGTTAGAATTTCTTTATGACTACTTCAAACCCTCGTATCCAGAGTCTCGAGTACTTTACACAGATACAGATAGTTTTTGTTATAGATATCCTACTGAAGACATCTATAAAGACATGGAATTAGAAGTAGCTAAAGGAGCGAGTGGATGGTATGACACATCTGATTATCCTAAAGATTCGCCTTTACATTCAATTACTAATAAGAAGGTTTAGGAAAGATGAAGGATGAATTATCTGGAAAGGTGATTAAAGAGTTTGTTGGGTTAAGGTCGAAAATGTACAGTATTTCGAGCCAGGAGAAAACCATTAAGAAAGCAAAAGGAATATCTCGCAGTGTTGTGCAGTCAAGCATATCGCATGACAACTATAAAGAAGCATTGTTTGACAATAAGAATTTTCATCATGACAACGTAAACTACGATCTATATCTACATGAGATCAACACAACAGTTGTAACAAAGAAGTCGTTAGATAGAACAAACACAAAACGTGTGTTTGTTAATCCAGAGTTTTCATATGCATATGGACATTATAGAACGTATAATTACATATTTTCTTCACCGAAGAGTTTATATTCGGGTTCATATCTTTCCGAAATTTATTTAGAAGATCAATCACATCATCTTCCAATTCATTCAAAATTTTTCTCATGTTTCCTTGATGTGCTCGAATTTTTTTTATTATTTCAAAATATTCTTTTCTCCATCTTTGATAGTCAAATTTGGGTTAGGGGCTGTAAGTGCCCTGGCCGCTGTGCCTTGTGCCAAGGAATCCTCTTAGTTGTTTCTTCAACAGCAGAATACGTATCATTTGATTTTTGCATTAATTCCTAATAGCAGAAACACGCCCTAAATGATTCTCGTAGTAATTCACAAGTCTCTTTATTTATCCTTCTTGCTTCCGTTCCATGTTCTTTCTTTTGGGCTTCCATTTTAAACTTAAATATATTTTATGTAAATTAATTAAAGCGGAACTGTGTCTGGTGGGATTATCTGCAGTTCTTCTTTCACAAAAGATCTTTGAGGAGCTGGTTGTTTTGTTGTGTCAGTTTCTCGTAAATAATACACGGGCGGATTCATTTTTACAATTTTTTTTATTTCATATGGATCAACACTCCAAACTGGATCGGTTGCCCTGATGCGAGTGTCCCCTTCTGCTTCCCCCGGTAAATAAAGGTACCTTACTTTCAACCAAATGGTAATAGTTTGCCGGATGAAGACTCTCCTTCAACAACATTTATTGTTTTTCTTTTGATTGCTTGTACTGGTTTTAGCCTTTAAATTCTTCATTATTCATTGCGCGCAAAACTGAGGGCAGTCTTCTAACCCATTCTGTGTTACGAGAATTGTCAATAAGCTCTCTGTGATACTGGTAAGAAAAAAGTCTTTCAGCTAACTGTTTGTTAAAGTTTTCGACTAAAGCCTGTGATCTGTGAACTCCTGGAATGCCTCTTTTGATGGTAACTCTATGTTTCAACAATAATTGATTCACTTGGCCTTTAAATTCTTTTCCATCATCGACTTGAATCATGCGAGGGAAAGTTAAAGGACCTCGCTGGTATATCAGCTGTATAGCGACAGCAACAGCAGAAGCACTCTTTTGTGTTAATGGTTCCGCATCTTTGTATCTTGAAGCTATGTCAATGACTGTAAGTGCGTACTTAAATCTTTTTCGTCTAATCGTATCAGAGGGTAAATATAGAAGGTCCATTTGATGGGTGTCGTTTGGAGTTGTATTGACAAAGTGTGGTCTCTGTATTCGTCTAGGCGCAGGTAAATAAATTTGCCAAATCGCTTGTTTAGATAACCATTCCTTTGCTGTTTGTTCACTGACTCCCGCTGCTTGGCTTAGCTTTTGATTGCCGTGATTCCCTTCCAATATCCTTTTGGTGAATAATAAATTTTGTTCATTTTTTATTCAGCTGATATTATGCGCAACAAAATACACAACAGTCATACCAACGACAATAAACCCGATTTCTTGCATCTTTTGTTTTTCTGATGGTTGATAAAAGTTGCTGAATTTTGGTGGGGGCAATGTCTGGATTGGTTTGCCCGTTACAAGATAATATTCTTTTATTGCTTGATCAACATCTTTAAATGTGTAAGCTGCATGCCCCTGTTTTTTCAGTGTGTTATTAATAAAATCTAACTGCTCAATTCTCTGCTTTTCATAGCGATCTTGTGCTGCGGCTAGTTGCTCCACAGCTTTGTTATGTCTTTTTCTCTCGTCGTCGCCGTAGTTTACTAAACGCGTAATTACTTCCGCTAAAAGCAAGCGCATTCACCACACGCGCCACCTATCATCATTACGAGTGAAGCCATTTTTATAAATGTATTTTTTTTAATTTACATATTGTCAGGAATTATTCCTTGCTTAACTAAAAAATCTTCGTAGCGAACGAAGCTGCAATAATAGCGATTAGCTTTGCTGAATCCTCAAAGTCTAGTTTGCCAAGATCTGCTGGTTTTATTTTTAACAGGCTTTTACCAAGCATCATGTATCCTACACTTAGACCTCCAATAACAGCAGAATGGTATACAAGGTTGGCAATAGTTTTTTCGGCGCTCATTTTAAAAATAAATTGAACTTAAAACTGTTGCCATTTTTGGCGCCATTGCTGCTGCTGGGGGCAGTTATTACGGTTATAAAATATATAACCAATGGCAACAAAAACAAAAGCAGCCAAAAAAATCTGAACCGCTAAATACAGAAAACAACAGCACGCCAGCACCGCCAATAACAAAAAATCATTTTGATCCATTTAAAATGCAATAATATTTTAAGAACTTAAATTTAAATTTTTTGATAAAACATGGCGGATTATTATTTGTTTAAAATGATGAAGTCAATAAATAAAGACGTGGAGTCTATAAAAAACATTTCCATAGACCAGAATTGTAATCAATGCGGTTGCTTAGGATGTAAAAACTTCATTAAGATCTATGCTGCCAAAGACGCTGAGCAAGACATCCTCAGCAATGACGCGTTTTTTGAGGCGTGTGTGTACTATATTAGACATCTACTATTTAAGACAAAAACATAGATTGTATTGGTTTTTTTTTAAATAATTATAAGATAACTTGAATAAGAACTTGGTTGTACTTAAAGGATGACTTAGTTATAATCTTGAGGTGACTTGAGTAAAAACTTAGAAGTTACTTGGTCAAGAACTTATTAAGAACTTGAAGTAAACTTAATTAAAAACTTAATTAAGAACTTAATTAAGAACTTAATTAAGAACTTAATTAAGAACTTGGGGTGACTTGAAGTAACTTGAGTTAAGAACTTAAAAGTGACTTGAGTGTGTGCATGCGTGGGGTGGGGGGTGGGGTGGGGTGGGGGTTGTGCATGCGTGGGGTGGGGGTGGGGATGTGCGTGCATGGGGTGGGGGTGCACAGGAGTTACCTCCCTTAGTGTCCGCACATAGCAAGTACAGGCAGTACTGCAGCCCTCTTGCTACTATAAATAGGCGTTCACCGCATGAACGGTTTTTATAGCAAGGCGGATTTTACCGTAGCCCTCTTGCTGCTATAAATAGACGTTCACCGCATGAACGGTTATTTATAGCAAGGCGGATTTTACCGTAGCCCTCTTGCTGCTATAAATAGGCGTTCACTGTATGAACGGTTATTTATAGTAGCAGTCAGCAAGGCGGATTTTACCGCAGCCCTCTTGCTACTATAATAGGCGTTCACCGCATGAACAGTTATTTATAGTAGCAGTCAGCAAGGCTAATTTTACCGCAGGTTGCCTTCCACAACAAGAGGTTTCATTATACTTGGAGATAGTGCTGGCTACACACTACTCCTCTCCATACTGGTAGATGTACTAAGGTCTGCCTAACCCTATCTAGTTTGTTTGCCAGAACATTTTAAAATCGCTATTCAGTTGCATAAGTTTAATGATAGTTTGACGTTTGCTACACAGTTCATTTATACTGATTCCTAGCTTGTGAAATTTAGGATAGTTATAAAAACACACAGAAAGTTGAATAAGTTTTCTAGCATGTTCACCTGTGTCTTGAAAAATGAACGCCATGTTTGTAGCGTTTTTGTTTTTTAAACATGACTTGAGCTGTTTCAAGCCAGCGCCCAACAATTAACGCGTGATGGATTGTTTTGCTTTGGCCGACTTTCAACAATGCAGCGCCATTTATTAGATAAGGAACCATCTCATCAATAGTCAAACACGTATTGAAACTGGCTACATCTTGTTCAGCAATATTTCTTTCATTTTCTTGAACCAACAAACCTTTAAGATAGTCGTTCATTTCCAAAGTTATGCTTCACCTAATTCTTTTCGACAAATACTCTAACATGCAGTTAAAGTAAAACTTATGGTCTCGAATAGCAAGAGTTTGTTCTTTAGTAAACATGTTAGCCATTTTAAAATAAAACACAACTAAAACACAGTGGTCACACCGAAGCACAGTCAAAACACAACCTTCTTGTGAAGTAGTCCCGGGAACAATGGCAAACCGGTCTTGCTGACGTGGCAGCCTCGAAGTGGGAGTGACACGTGACAGTCTAGAACATTCGCTGATGCAATAGGCTATGTTGCAAGTTAACGCGCTGCGAGGTGTGCTTTATTGATTTTTTGGTCGCAGTTTGTAAGCGGGCCGTGCGCTGTGTGAACGAAGGTCGCTTGTCTGCGCCAGCCGTAAATTAAGCGATCAGGTTTCAGCCTCGTGTCAGCCTGTCTGTTATACAACGTTTTGTTGGTAGAAATTAGTCAAAAATAAGTGTGCGGATTTTATGTCAAAAATATAACTTAGTTTTAAAAGACAAGCAAGTTTAGTAAATTAGTATTAAAAACGGATAATCCTACACAGTATGTCTGTTTGTAGATAATCGTTATTTTTTGGTTATTGAAGTCTTACTTGTCAGAGAACAGCATTTTACCAATCCTGGGGTCACTTTGTCCGAACTTGGTGAGGACGAAGTGAGTCAGGATTGGTAAAATGCTGTTCTCTAAGCCCAAAAGGAAGCGCAGAATGATACAAGAATGATAAATGAAAAGACCTTGGAATTGATGCGGGAATCATATAATATGAATTTTGCTATTAAGGCAACGGTTGCGGGGATTCATCGGCACATGGCAATGCATCCCGATCACCTACAACCCAAAATCCCAAATTTTGATTTTCAGGATAAAGAATATCTTGAAATGATAAAAAAAATTCAAGCACATCAAGCAAACATGAGAAAAATTTTGTCTGAATTGGATATTGACATGATTGAGCTTCTAGATAAAGTTGAGGAAAACTATGATATGATTGAGGAAAAATATGAAGAAGATATATAATTATGCCGTTCTCCAATGCCCAATTGCATATGAAAACTCTGGATTAACAAATACTCGTTTTGTGTTTGTTCTATCTAATGACTTTTTTGTTACAACAGTTGTGTTGATCTCATGTAGATTAGATCGTAGTTTTACGTTGTCATGATGAAAAGTATGTTTATTAAACAATGCTTCTTTGTAGTTGTCATGCGATATGCTTGACTGCACAACACTGCGAGATATTCCCTTTGCTTTCTTAATGGTTTTCTCCTGGCTCGAAATACTGTACATTTTTTACCTTAAACCAATAAACTCCTTAATCACCTTTCCAGATAATTCATCCTTCATCTTTCCTAAAACCTTCTTGTTAGTAATTGAATGCAAAGGCGAATCTTTAGGATAATCAGATGTGTCGTACCATCCCGCATGCCCTTTAACTACTTCTAATTCCATGTCTTTATAGATGTCTTCAGTAGGGATATCTATAACAAAACTGTCTGTATCTGTGTAAAGTACTCTGGACTCAGGATACAAGGGCTTAAAGTAGTCATAAAGAAATTCTAACATCAAAAGCTTTGATAATTCTAAAACAGTAAACCCAATAAAAACGGGCTTATCCAATTTGACTTTCTTTTTTTTCATCATTATACCAAAAAGCTGATCATGAAATTTTCTGAAGTCCTGATAATTAGGTTTAGAAGTCAGCTTAATTGCTTCATTCTCTTTGGTGACCAATCTAACATCTTTGCGCTTGTGCGGATTTTCCATAGTCTTTCCAAAACAGCTGTTGTTCATCAGCTTGAAAAAGTCTTTTTCTGAAGCATCTGTGGATTTAGTTCTGAGATCAGTGTTCTTCATGATGTATGGTTTCATGAACTGTTCTTGATCAAAAGCAATTATACGATGAACAGCTGTCAACTTCAAACCATGTCTTAAATAAAATTGTAGAAGTCTGTAATGACAGACATAATTTTTTTTGCCCCGAAGATTAGGTACAAGTTTAGGTGGCTCTGTTTTCGCCATCTTTAGGCTTTCTGCTGCTAATGGATAGTCATTATGCAGGTCATGGAGTTCGCGAGGATATTCTAAGTCAACTTCTAGAATGAAACCACGCTGTTGATCTGGCGCCAAACTGCCCAACCACTTTAAGGCCTTTTGAATATTTTTCGGATCTTTGGCTGTGAGCATTTTAAAGTTGCGTAATGGAAGCGATTGCGCCATTGCCCAACCATACAGATTGTTTGCATCTAAATACATGAGATAGTTAGACCTTTTACTTGGATCATAATCATCTAGGTATTTGTTGTTTGCTTTACAGTAATGATGCGACGCCATACTAATTCCTCCACGCAATCCGTTTTCAATCATCTGAATCATTGGCAGGTCAGACAATAAATCAATCTTTACTCCAGTAAACTTTAAGAAAGCATCCCAACTCATCCCGGGCGCAGAAATGTAATGCGCGGGATCCAGGCTATAATGTTTCATGCAGGTCTTTCTATAATTTTCAAAGACGTCCGCCAACAAACAAACGTCAGCCATCAAGTATGCATCATGATAGTCTCCCATTGTTTTACACTCTAACTTCTGCCACTCATCTTGAGCATGCTGGTAATCAGAATCACTGATGACCTTTCCTCTAAGACTAGAAAAGAACGCGTCTTTAGGTGGAAGTGTATCTTCGTCAAACCTTTGCCAACTGTTCATGTACTCATAAGGGTAAACGCCCTTTCTAACAAGTGTTGGGTCAAAATATTCTTCCGTTATTGGGCAGGACTTTAAGGACATAGCCAGCGACTCTAATGAACCCATCATGTGCTGCATAGAGTCATAAAAAGACATGTTATTTAAAGTGAAACACATGTACTTTTCTGATGACTGTGCAATGCATGACACCCTAAAGGCGTCGGTTACTGCTTGCATTATAAGGTGAGAGTCGTAACCTCGCAAGTTGTGAAAGAATATAGGCAGCTTCCATTTTGCTGGGTCAAACTTTAGTTGAAGATTGCAGTTGTTGTGCGCTGCTCCTCTGAACTTTCCACTAATGTGATCATGGTCTCTTACTGTCGGATTGGTTTCCTCTGCTGTTGCTTCTTCACTGTTAGACATTAGTTCTAAACCACAAATCCAGTGGCTGATTTATACTGTTGTTGGTCTTCGGGCGTCATTATGATTTCAGATAAGTTTAGATTATTAGAACAGGCATTACACACTTGCTGCATGCGTTCTAAGAAGTATTCTGCAGCATTAGGTCCTCTATACAATTCTGGTGCTGAATGGGCGCCATCCGACCTGACAACAAATCTGATGATTACTCATTAAGACTGTTTTTCGAAGTTTTTGTGGCGCTGGCCCTTCATAAGGAACAATAAGCGACTCGAAGTCTGCGTAAACAACATATGGAGAATTTTGCATCCGTTTCCAGTTCTTAAAACTAACTTTAGATCCAGGTGGGGGCGTAATTAGTTCTGTATTACAGTCAACTGGACCAATACAGTGTTTCTTATGTTCACTCGCTGCTTTAACAGATGGAATTCTTGTTAAACATTTTCTACAGAATTCTTGTTTGTGCCCATCTTTTGAAGTATGCTGCATTAGTTTACTCATTGTTCGTATCAATGTGTAATGTGGTAGCCCCGCTGGTGAAAACATCAGTAGTAAGTCAACATGATTTTTGCCTGGTTCGCCAATCGATGGACTGTTTTTGGACACTCTGATGGGTTGCAGTTTTGTTTCCTCATCCCATGTGTAGACATTGACAGTTATTGGTTTGTTTTGTTCTTCAAACTGATCAATTTTGTCCACGCTAACAGGAAAGGATATTCCACTGAAGTTAAGATCTTTGATGTAAGGGTGATAGTTAGACACTCTCTCTGCGTTTTTGCGGACGTAATGCAGCCTTGCGAGAACACACCACATAAAACATTTGTCGTCCGAATTCTTTATGTTTAGAACTGCTCTTTTTGCGACTAATGCTGGAGGAAGTGGAAAGTAAGACCTGCCTACAATCGGTGCATACTTAGCCTGTTTTAATCTGATCTCTAAGACTTCGCCCTCTGACCAACCAGAGCCTCTCATTTTGGCTTCTTCAGTGGCCACATCAAACTGTGTAAGCAGTTCGTCTGCCCAACCAGGTGTTAAGTCATTATGAGAAAGAATAACCTGCTGTTTAGTTGAGACCCAGACTTCTAGATTTTCTTCATTTATTGTTACATAGTCGATTAAAACAGCTAACATTACTTTAACTGGCGGGTCTATTGTTAGTTTACCTGGAACTTGAGAAATAGCATGAGCAACACTTGCCCGTACGCTTGCTGAATCAATAACATCTAGACTGATATCATTTAAAGCTTTTGACAAACGCTCATCCTTAAGCATTCCTTCAAACAATTCATCTGGGCCTTCATATATCTTAGCCATGCTGAGTTTTCTTTTCTAACTCAAAATATTTATTTAAATTAAAAAAAACTTAATCAGAATCAATATCAACGGTCTTTTTGTGCTTAATCTCATAAACTATAGTATAAACACCCTTTGGCGTTGTTAATGTGAGCTGTTTAGAACAGAGTTTAATGTTTCGTTTACTTTTTTTAAACATTCCTTTTTTATCTGCTCGGGGTCTGGCTGTTGAGAAAAACTTGTCCTCGCCTTTCTTTGAAGATCAAACTTTTGTCTTTTATAGTCATCAAAATCAGCCTGTAAACGACTAAATTCTTCATCCGTGATGTTTGAGTCAGCCAGTGCTTTATTTATTGTCAGTTTGAACGAACTAAGTTTAGCTGTTATTAGTTGAACCATAGCTGTGTGCTTTTGGAGTTTAGTTTTTAATTTTTTGCTAGCAGCACCTACAGCTAATGAGCACAGGCCGAGAGCTAAAGACAAACCGCCTAGAGGTAAAGCTGCGGGTGCACCAACGCCTGTTGCTAAGAGGCCTACACTCGTTCCTGCTGATAGAGCACTTATAGTCGATGCTCCAGTATTAACATAGGTAACAGCATTAAAGACAGCAGAATACCTTCGTTTGGCTTTGCTGTATTTTGAAAGGTCCTGCTCTAGTTTTTGTTGCATCTGTGTAATGTTGGTTAATCTGAAGGTTTTTATGTTGGGTTTCTACTATCCCTTCTTTTGGCGACTCTGGCGCTGTAGGCACATTTGGATAAACCTGAACAGACATGCTTTTTATAAAATAAAAATAATTTAGTATTGTATATCTTTTAATCTGTTATCTTGAATATTCAGCTGCGCATCATATATTAAAAACAAATGTACATTAAGTGGTTTATCGGCATCTTTTTCTTTATCAATTCGAATGTTTATTACTTCTTTAACCGTTCTCCCACTTCCATGCAACTGATTATCCTCTGTTGACCTTAGGTCAATCCATAAGCCGTATTTCGTTGTTAAATAATCATCGAGTCTAACACTGTGAAGATGTAGATCTTTAGACACAAGGTCTGCTGTTGGACTTCTACACCTCCCACCCCCAAACAATTTTCTTATTTCGTCAAAATGCTGATAAGGTCTAAGCCCGCTAGCGTAGATTTGGTTAGGACTACCCTCAATCAAACATTGTACTTTTGTTATTTTAGGATTAATAAAATTTTCAGTTTGTCTTTTGAACGGTTCTTCATCTTCACACAGCAATAAAATACCTTTAAGCGATCTTGCTGAGACGCTAAAACTAAAATTCCATATAGCGTCTGCCTTGCTTCTAGGATATGTTGTATGATGAATTACTCTTTCGTAATATATTGCTAATTTTGACTGATATTGTTGCTGGATCAACCTTGCTAAATTAGGGTTGCTAACAACGTCAAACTCTAACGAGATGTCAGAAATGCTGTACTTTGCTTCGGTGTCTTCAGCTATAATAACACGTTTGTATTCATTAAAAGTTAGCTCATATGACAATCTGTCTTTTAATGCTCCTTGAAAGTATGGTGCATGAGATTTTAACAACTCAAAATCTAGGGGTATAACAAAGCGATTTCCATACGCATAAACTTACTGCTCATGCTTTTTGCCGGATTTAGCATCTTCGGCGCCTATTCTATGTTTTAGCGCTTCTTTATTTTCGATTCCTTGAAACGCAAGATCAGCCCTTTCATTCTCGGTCAGCCATAGATCAGAATAGGTTAAAAATATGTCTGCATTGTGTAAAGAAATATTTCTTGCCCCTCAAGTTTTATAGAAATTTTCTTAACGATTGCCCGTCCCAGATTCTGGACAACTGTCCTGTTTGGGTCTGTTGTTGAAGCGAGTTCTATTTTGAAAGTAAGTTGCGCAGAGCCTGGCACAATCACTTCATCCTCTCCTAGGTCTGGAAATTTGACAGTAAGAATTTGATCCGCATCAATAGTAGATGGATTATTTGGAACAGTAATATTCCGTTTATTTCCCTTCACGCCAAAGGGCTCTTTCAGTCTTCTATGCGGGTCAAGAATTGAGCCATATGCTTGTGACATTTTTTATAAAACAAAATAAAAATTTTAATTATTTAAAAACATGGCAGGAATTGAAGGTGAAGAAGATTATGATGTTTTTGACCCTGGAGACGACATGAGTGAAATGACTCCTTTGGTACAACATTGCTCAGGGCTCTCATTGCATGATGAATTAGTAGAAGGGCAGCAAAGGCGTGAATTAACAGAAAGTAAGGTCAGATCATTATACCAAAGTTTAGGACTAGAGCCTCCCGAAACTATATACCCTGATGATTTTGAACTAAAAGATAACCATTTGTATGTGAAAAACGACAAAGGAGAACGAATTCCGCTTACGCATAAACGAAACCCATCAAGGTTTGTAGGCATAGGTACAATTAATCAAAAGCTCAGCGTGAGCGAGCGGAATCGCCTTGGCTTTACTAAACCAAAATTAGATGGGGAAAAGCAGTTGCTAAACTTCAAAACATACAACAAGAACTCCCAACAGATCCCCAAATGCAAAACATGCCGCTTGAAGTTTTAAGTCAATCATCAGGCGAAATAATAAATACAATAGAAGCAGAAACCAGTTTGTCCGAAGAAACAGCATTAAAAACTATACACGATCCGCCGCTGCCCAAGCAAGAAATAAAGGCGCCTATAAGAGAATTATTAGCCCTTGATCGCACTTTAAGAACCTTCAGAGGCGAATTAATAAACAATTTAGCAAAACTGAGTGAAAAAGATGAGGAGATAAAAGAGAAAAAGAAAAACTCGTTGAGGCTGATGACGCCAACTTAGGGCCTGGTGTTAAAGAAAGAATAACACAAAGACTAAATAAACTTGAAGAAGAAAGATTACTAAGAATAGAAGCGGCGTCTACTAACCGGGAACAATTACGAACTCAAGTGAGCAGAATAAGAGAAACTATCCAAAGAATTTTATATGAAGACACAATGCAAAGCAGAACGAATACGAACACTGTTTAGAGAGCAAGGTGTCACATTAGCGAGCGTTATAACGGCCTTAGGATTTGCAATAAGTACACTGGTGATGGCTATTACAGGCGGCGGTGGTCAAATCCCAGTGCCTCCATCGCCATCGCCACCATCACCGCCTGATAAATCAGGGTAAAAAAAACAGCTTGATCATCTTGCGGATTTATTAAAAAAAATTAGCCAGTAAAGCCATGGACGCTTTACCGGGTATATTAGGGGGTATTGTTAGCTGGCTTTTGTCTACTGCAGGCAAAGTTAGTTGGCTTTATGGCCGAGCACTTATGGACATTAGTTCTCTTAATAGTTGGGTTAATATTTAGTAAAATAAAGACCGAGTAATCCCATGCCAGTCAATACAACAACAAGTGCTGTCTTTTCATATTCATGGTCATTATTTTTTTGGGCTTCTTCAACGGTCTTTAGGCTTTGGGCCACAGGGATTGGATGACTTATTCTTGGGGGGTCGACTTGTTTGTTTACTGTTTGTAATATTACTGGCTCAGAATTTATTTCGTTTTTCCCAACCTTCTCTTCATTGCCTGCCACAAGGATTTTATTATTGTAGTTTATTATTGTTCCTATCTGGAGCCTGAGTCGAAGGTAGCATGTATAAACCAGTGCCAACAGCAAAGTCTACTTTCGATCTTGCAAATTGTAAAACATTTTGGTACCTTTTAATACTTGAAGGCAAATCAACTGTAGAATTAATGGCGTCCTCTAAATTTGCTAAGTATTGTTTTTGTGCATCAAAGCCAGTAGAAGGATCAGTTATGCTCGATCTCGTTTGTGCTTGCGAACCTAGCAAACACCAAACATAAGTACGAACAGAGTCGTTTATTCATTCTATTTCTGCTTTAGTTAGGCCCTTAGAAGTGTCTAAGATAAATGTTGCCCACGCTATTTTATGCTCTTGCTCTATGGACCCTAGGTGAACAGTTGTGCCTGAAGAGAAAGATGTGTAAGGAGGATTCCAGTCATAGTTATACTTTCTGTGCACGCCCAAAAAATAAGGGGTGCCTAGACCATGATTAAGATCCGACTTTTTTCTAAAGTCTGTCTTAGCCTTAATATGAATTCGTTACAGATCCTTTCAAAAGCCTTCATATCTATTCTGTTGCTGAATGGATTAAACGGTTTGTCGTTGGGAATGGTGCTTGCAGTTCAGTCAAAATACGTCTGAAGGTGTAATAAAAATGAAATCTATACACTGACCTCACCAAAGGATCTGGATGATTTAAATGATCGGCATACGATACTCCACACCCAGTTGATGCACAAAACACAGCAAAGTTTAACTGGTTCTGATAAAACTGCATCGGATGACTAAACCACACTTTCGGGATGCGGTCGTTTTTAATAGGAGGGTTAAGATAGCTCTTCAATGGAGTACTAACCTTTACTCGAAAGGTGTCAGTCTGGGTCACAGAAATGTCAAGAGTATCAGTTGTTATATTTTTAAGATTGTAGTGCGGCCCAACAGAATATTTGCATTAGTATATTTGAATGCACTCATTTTTATTTCGTTTAAAAAATGTTTGTAACAATAACAACTCAAGACCGTCCTTCGTTTTTAGAACATGCTATTGATAACAATTGCGGAACCAGAATGGTTGCACTTCATGAAATCTTTTACAAAGTTGTATGGTTTAATATAAGTGAATCCAAGAATAATAATAAGATTCTAAAAGTTGGCAAAACAGGGGCCAAAGTTAGCCAGTTAACAATACCTGATGGTTATTAAAGGTTTTGCTCACTAAAAGAAGCAATGAGTAACTTCGACATTACTCTCAAACTTAACAATGCAAATCTGAAAACAATGTTGACCTTCAAACCTGAAGAAGAAGCAGTTACTATTTTGATAAAGAGCTAGCTAAAATGTTAGGCTTGCAGCTGACAATCATAGATTTAGAGTTACACCAAACAAAACTACTTATGAGGGAGAAAATCCGCTCGATCTTGCATTACATTCATTACTCTATGTTCATTTGGATGAGCTGAGCACTGATGAAAACTTATATGATGGAAGGCCCTCAACTGTTTTAAGAGCTCTTCCATCAGGGAAAGCTGCATATTGCGATATGAAATTATACAATTCCCTAATTTACAGTTTAAAAGATTAGTTTGTGGAAGGGTTGGATCATTTAATATAAAAATTGCAGACAAAACAGGGAAAGTCGTAAAATGTGACAACCTGCACATTGTTTTGGAAATAAAATAATAAGTTGTACTAAAAAATGTCGCGGGGGCCAGAAGAACCAGAGTTACATTGGCGCCTGTAAGGTGTATAACCTTAGAATTAAAAGACCTTGCAGACGTTGCGGACTTTGAACAGAACGGTGAGATAGGCGCTTTGTATGGGTTTGAGTACACTAAAGATGGTGATTATAAACGCAAAGAGTTAGCGACAACAAAAAGTTTCCTAAACTAGAACAACTACGCAATGTAGAAGCAAATAATGCTGGCCAGTATGAATATAAAATAGTTCGAAAACCTGACAGCAAATGGCACTTAGAACCATATTTAGAATGGGGAAAAAAAATTTGAATTCATAAGCCCATTTACATTTTTAGCCGTCAAAAAAGTTTCAGAAAAGCATTCAACTCTGGTCCTTTACATGTAAGTCTTATGCCAGAGGACAATAGTCGGAAAGAGATTGAAATAACGCCGTATGGGAAAAAACAGTACATCCTCCACAGAAGAGAAACGGTTTTAAAGGAAGCTTCTACAAAATTACAGTTCTTTCCACATAGGAAATTAGGAGACATGTTCACAATGATATTTGAAATTTCTGTCTTAAAAGATGAGGAGAGGAATGGGTTGTGGCGTTAGTGACGTCCTTATAAAAGGAATTAATATTAGCTGGCAAAACTTAGACGTTAAACATCTTAAAAGTTACCATCGTCGTTCTTCACAATGGTGAGGATATTAAGGTCATAACAACAAGCAACAAAATCAATGTTGACTTAAATAGAAACAATCTTACAGAACTGAATTGGATTAATCTTACACATTTAGGCCTCATAGGATTTTATTATACTGAACAGGTTTTGACAGAAAGTATGATAAATATAATAACTGGATTAAATTAAATCCTGTTATAAAACTATGGAGCAGTTAAACTTTATGACAAAAACTCCTCATTGTTCATTGATTTGTGGACAAACTGGTTGTGGAAAAACAATATTTGTCCTCGACCTATTACAAACAGTTTATCGCTATAATTTTGATTATATTGTAATTTTCTGTCCAACGCTTGAATGGAACAAAACATATCATGATAGAAGGTTTATATGGACAGATGACGACGTATATTTAGTTGATCCTAGCAATAAACTGAGTGAGTGTTTAGAACTCTTTTATAGACTGTTTAAAGGAACGCAGACACTATTTATTATAGATGACTGTTCGGCAGAAAGAGACATAGTTAAAAAAAGAAACACTTTGTCGAAACTGGCTTTCAGCGGAAGACATGCTGGAATAAGTGTGTGGATTTTATGTCAGAAATATAACTCGGTTTTAAAAGACTTTAGAGAACAGTTAAAGACTGTAGTTTTATTTCACATGAAAGACAGAGACGCATTTGATGAATGTATGCGCGAAAATGATGTTATTGAAAATGATCAGGAAAAACACAGGATTAAGCAAAAATTAAAATCTCAAAAGTTTAGTAAATTAGTATTGAAAACGGATAATCCTACACAGTATGTTTGTTTGTAAAAAATCGTTATTTTTGGTTATTAAAGTCTTACTTGTCAGAGAACGTAAAAAACGCCGGTTCTAGAGTCAGCCGGTCGAAACTGGTTGAACTGTGTAATGCAGGTTGGTTTTACTTCGTTAATGCGCATGCCTAGTGGAATCAAGTCTACTGAGTATGAGAGAACTAATAAATACCAATCCTGGGTCAGCTGCCCCGAAACTGGTTGAGGGGCAGCTGAGCCAGGATTGGTATTTATTAGTTCTCTGGGCGAAAAGGGGAGAGATTAGGTCATCTCCTCCTCAACGTCTGTTGCTAAAGGTGTAAATATATTTGAGATTTGTACTGGGCTGTGTTCGTCTTCAGACCTGCTGGCAGACTTGCCAACAGGTGAAAGAGGTCTGGATTTGGGTGATGGTGGAGGTTTCTTCCTCATCTCCACCATCTCCACACTGGGTTGAACTCCCTTGCCCGCACGGGCATTGGACAGAGGACTTCGAGGGGGGATTGCTGGTTTTTTAATCTGCCCAGCAGCAGATGTTCTAGACTGCTGGGCAGTCTGAGGGTGGCGGATTTTTTGCCTCCACCAGGGGCATTCACTTTGGGTTGGGAGGTGGTGGACCTGCTTCCACCAGAGTTAACAATTCGTCCTTGCAATGTCTTTGAAAACATGAATTCATCAGTCTGGCAGCAGACTGACCGAGTGGAAACTTTCTTTACAGCCGAAGCATATGAAGAAGCTGTTGGTGACTGACTGCCCACAACCTGTTTGCGGGCCTCAAAAAAGGAGATTTTCTTTTCAATTTTTATTCGTTGTATAGTGGATTCCTGAATCCAAAGAGGGCAGTTTCTTGAAGAGGAGGGATGGTCGCCACCACAGTTAGCACAATGTGCCGGATCTTGACACGGCCCATCATGGGTTGCCTTGCAGCAAACACCGCACACCTCCTGCCCAGAGCAGCGGTCTCTGACATGGCCAAACCTCTGACATCTGAAGCACCTCAATGGGGACGGAACATATAACTGAACCCTGACGTTCAAGTAACTGACTTTGATGACCGGAGGCAGCACAGGGTTGCAGAATGTCAGAAAGAGGGTGTTGGTGGCCACTCTTCTGCACCTTTTTTACAGTCACCCTGCGCACCTCCTCACACCCTGGGACGCCAGTTCCGTTTTGATCTCTGCCTCTGAAACACCTGATAGATCTCTGCAGCGAATCACACCTTTCGACGAATTTAACTGTTTATGAGGAGTCACCCTGATCTCCCTGTCCACTAGTTTTGTTGCTCTCAACAGCTGTTCAATTGTTTTTTTGATCGACATTGAATTAGAAACGAGCCATTCCTCAACCTTTTGACGGACTGAGGGTCACCTGCTAGACCTTGAAAGCCCTTTTTGTATGGCAAAAGGGCTCAGAGCTGAAAGGGTCTTTCCTGCTCCGTCCCTTCCATCACGAGCCAGGAAGCCCAGAAACCTGTCTTCGTCTTACCCTCTGTATCAGAGTTTACTGTCGGAATAAAGATCCCCTGAAATAGGGGATGCTGCCTTCCTCTTCTTTTTGGGGGGAATATTTTTTGAAAAAGCCATATTTAGTTTATTATATTTCATCCCTCCCTTACCCACCCACCTTGGAGTCCAACTAAGGGGCCAGGGCCAAGAAACCAATGTCTTGACCCCTTCCAGGCTTGAGGAGAGACATACGACAAACAGAAACCACCAACCCTATCCCCCCTGATCATGCTCAACTCCCGGAACAGAGAGCTGAGCACTGCTGGGTTTACTTGGCCAGCAGGGGAACTGCCTGTCTTGACCCAGCCCCAAGAAGGGGAGCCGATTAGTACACCCGGCCAAAGTGTACTCCCTGTCTAGAGAGGTCCGAGCCAAAGTGATGTGTTGAGAGCGCTGGCCCTCTCAATCACGAGGATCTCATCCCCCTCCGACACAGGTCGCACCGCACGGCAAACGCGGTGGATCGTAAGGAGACCACAGAGAGAAAGGAGTGTGGAAAAGAAGACTTGAAGGGGAGACGAAGATAGAAAAGGGCCAAATAAAAAGGCAGAAAACAAGAAAGGAGAAAGGCGGGTACTCTTAGTGAGGATCCTCACCCTTAGCCTATCTGACATGGGATGCCCTACCAGGGGCATCAACTCCTTACCACGTTACGCTTAGGCCAGACAGCATCTTCACCTCTCAGGCCTAGAAGCAGTTTGAAAGAACCAGCCTATCTTCAAGTATTGATGCCCCCGCCAGCAAAGCCTAAGGGATCACTGGACCGCGCAAGCCCTCCGACCCACGACAAGGTCGCAACCCCCGGAGGGCCGTTCCAGCAACTTACAGAGCAGCTTGGTGTTGCAATGACTGCAAGAAATATTGAATTATAAACAAAGCTTGCTCTTATGTCTTAGATTGAAGAAATAGGGGGAGATACGCATACATATCTGCAGTGGTAGATGATTCTGCCTAACTAACAGTATGTGCTTGAGTGGGTGAATGGGGGAAAATAAAATAAAATAAATGCTTCTCAAAATGAGCCTTCAGCAAGCTTATATTCTCCAAGAGGGAGACATCCTCCAATAGGGAGGGAAACTCACTGTGAAACTCACTAACATATAACTCCTGGTCATATACCGATATTTCAAAACCTGGTTGTTTCTCCTCAGTGACTGCGGAAAGTGGTAATTTGAGTCCTCTGCCTTTTCAGTTTTAAGAAGAATGCAATCCCAGAAAAGGCTGGTGTGCAATACCGTAGTATGTTTGTTGAGTTTTCAAAAACCCAACCAAAGGTGCCATCTAAGAAGCAAAAGAAAATGATGAAAGAGCAAAACAAACTACATTTTCTTGTGAAAAGTAGAAAATATAAAAGATATCCTTTAAGACACAAGTGCTGAGGGCCAGTTCTTGGAATGAATCCGCAAGGGACTAAAATACAACAAACTAATAAATTCCAAGGATAAGTACCGAGATCGTTCCAGCAACTTACAGAGCAGCTTGGTGTTGCAATGACTGCAAGAAATATTGAATTATAAACAAAGCTTGCTCTTATGTCTTAGATTGAAGAAATAGGGGGAGATACGCATACATATCTGCAGTGGTAGATGATTCTGCCTAACTAACAGTATGTGTTTGAGTGGGTGAATGGGGAAAAATAAAATAAAATAAATGTTTTCTCAAAATGAGCCTTCAGCAAGCTTATATTCTCCAAGAGGGAGACATCCTCCAATAGGGAGGGAAACTCACTAACATATAACTCCTGGTCATATACGATATTTCGAAACCTGGTTGTTTCTCCTCAGTGACCGCGGAAAGTGGTAATTTGAGTCCTCTGCCTCTTCAGTTTTAAGAAGAATGCAACCCCAGAAAAGGCTGGTGTGCAATACCGTAGTATGTTTGTTGAGTTTTCAAAACCCAACCAAAGGTGCCATCTAAGAAGCAAAAGAAAATGATGAAAGAGCAAAACAACTACATTTTCTTGTGAAAAGTAGAAAATATAAAAGATATCCTCTTAAGACACAAGTGCTGAGGGCCAGTTCTTGGAATGAATCCACAAGGGACTAAAATACAACAAACTAATAAATTCCAAGGATAAGTACCGAGCCCGTTCCAGCAATTTACAGAGCAGCTTGGTGTTGCAATGACTGCAAGAAATATTGAATTATAAACAAAGCTTGCTCTTATGTCTTAGATTGAAGAAATAGGGGAGATACGCATACATATCTGCAGTGGTAGATGATTCTGCCTAATAGTGGGTGAATGGGGAAAAATAACATAAAATAAATCTTAAATAAATGTTAGCGAACCGCCCAGAGAACGTGGACAAACGAGTCACGAGACAAAACACAACGCGTTTCGACCTCTTAGGTCTTCGTCTGGTGATAAATAAACGAATAAAACAACGAAAATTCACTTAGCTTTGATCGCTTCAGATCGCTCAGGGAGGGTTCAGCGCAAGGAAGGCCAAAGTCAAACTTGCTGGATGCCTTGACCCCTATTTTTACTGCCAGATGAAGGAGGTGGCAGACACAGCCTGCTAGGTGCACATTATTTTCTTTCTCCGAACGTAGCAATGACTCCCTTGTGCCTGCCAGTCATGACATTGGCGTTGTCCACCACAAGGGAGATGCAGTTGGACCATTCGATGTTGTAGTCCTTCAGCTCTGTCTCCAATAGGGTATAAATGCTTCTCAAAATGAGCCTTCAGCAAGCTTATATTCTCCAAGAGCGAGACATCCTCCAATAGGGAGGAAACTCACCAACATATAACTCCTGGTCATATACCGATATTTCAAAACCTGGTTGTTTCTCCTCAGTGACCGCGGAAAGTGGTAATTTGACTCCTCTGCCTTTTCAGTTTTAAGAAGAATGCAATCCCAGAAAAGGCTGGTGTGCAATACCGTAGTATGTTTGTTGAGTTTTCAAAAACCCAACCAAAGGTGCCATCTAAGAAGCAAAAGAAAATGATGAAAGAGCAAAACAAACTACATTTTCTTGTGAAAAGTAGAAATATAAAAAGATATCCTCTTAAGACACAAGTGCTGAGGGCCAGTTCTTGGAATGAATCCGCAAGGGACTAAAATACAACAACTAATAAATTCCAAGGATAAGTACCGAGCCCGTTCCAGCAACTTACAGAGCAGCTTGGTGTTGCAATGACTGCAAGAAAAAATTGAATTAAAACCCAAAGCTTTGCTCTTATGTCTTAGATTGAAGAAAAAGGGAGATACGCAACAAAATTCTGCAGTGGTAATGATTTTGCCTAACTAACAGTATGTCTTGAGGGTGAATGGGAAAAATAAAATAAAATAAATGCTTCTCAAAATGAGCCTTCCCGCAACTTAATTCTCCAAGAGGAGATATCCTCCAATGGGAGGGAAACTCACCAACATATAAACCCTGGTCATAATACCGGTATTTCGAAACCTGGTTGTTTTCCCTCAGTGACCGCGGAAAGTGGAAATTTTGAGTCCTCTGCCTTTTCAGTTTTAAGAAGAATGCAACCCCAAAAAAGGCTGGTGTGCAATACCGTAGTATGTTTGAGTTTTCAAAACCCAACCAAAGGTCCATCTAAGAAGCAAAAGAAAATGATGAAAGAGCATTTCTTCAATCAAGACATAAGAGCAAGCTTTGTTTATAATTTCATATTTCTTGCAGTCATTGCAACACCAAGCTGCCTGTAAGTTGCTGGAACGGGCTCGTACTTATCCTTGAATTTTATTAGTTTTGTTGTATGTTTTAAATATAAAAATATATAATATATATATATATATATATATATATATATATATAAAAAATATATAAATATATATATGTGTGTGTGTGTGTGTGTGTGTGGTGTGTGTGTGTGTGGTGTGTGTGTGTGCGTGGTGTGCGAGCGCGTGTGTTGTGCGTGTGTGTCTCTGTATGTGTGTGTGGGAGAGAAGAGGGGAGAGAGAAGGAGAGAGGGGAGAAGAGAGAGAGAGAGAGGGGTGAAAATATTTCTGTTCTGCTTTGGCATACTTCTGAAAAAACCAAAAGGGTCTGAAACTATTTTTGTTTGTCTTTTTTGGCATAACCTTTGTACAACAAAAAGGTCTGAACCTATTATGTGCTTTTTTTTAAAAACAAAAAGGTTTGAATATATTTCTATGTGTCGTTTTGGCGCACTTTTTCAAACACACAAAAAAGGTTTGAAAATATTTCTGTGTCTTGTTTGGCTTAATTTTTAAAAAAGAAAAAAAAGAAACTATTTCTGTGCGTCTTTTTTGGCATACCTTTGTAAAAGCAAAACTTTTGAAACTATTTCTGTGTGTCTTGTTTTGCATACTTTTTTTTAAGCAAAAAGGTTTCAAAACATTTCTGTGCGTCTTCTTTTGCATATCTTTGTAAAAACAAAAGGTTTGATTATATTTCTGTGTGTCCTGTTTGGCGTACTTTTGTAAAAGGAAAAAAAAAATGTTTCAACATGTTTCTATTTGTGTTGATTGGCATATTTTGTAAAGACAAAAAAAAGTTTGAGAATATTTTGCACATGTTTTTTTCAACAGAGCTTTAGTGACTGGTACGTTTTGAGATTTCGGGGAGGGGGAGGGGGGGGGGGAGTTGATTTATTTCCCATTCCAAGACCTAAAGCTTCAAACTGTTTCTATTTGTCTTTTTCGGCATATTTTTTTAAGCAAAAAAAAAAATTTTGAGAACACTTTGCACATGTTTTGATTCAGATTTAGTGAACTGGTAAGTTTTGGGATTGGGGGAGGGGGAGGGGGGAGTTAATTATTCCAAACCGCCTGACCTCCTTGGATATAGTAAAAATAGAAGCCGAAGGGCCACAAAAACAGGCACCCAAACCAATGCTAGAGCTCTAGTACAACTAATTTGTACACCAGTCAGGGTCCCGGGATTGCAGTGCAACTTGCGAAGCTTTGGCCTTGGCAGCTCATTCATTGACATGCTTTCCAGAAGAAAAAAAAAATTGAACATCGTTGTCCTTATTTTTTGTACTCATCTTTAAAATGCATACTTCGTTTAAAAAATCGCTGTATACATGGCCAGACACATGTAACCAACACATACACACACAGAGATTTTGAATTGTACTTCATATATTTTTCTTTTAAAGGGAAAGGGTGGAAATTTTATGTGGGAGTCTAATTGTCCACTGCCCTTTAAAACCTCTTTGATGTCTGTTTCAAAGCATCACTTTTAATACACAATAAGCATTGCATAATTAACATGTGTCACCGATCGGCGGTAGTGAATCCCCCTCCATGTGTTTGGAGTAATGGTAAGTTTAGAAATAGAGGTGTGCGCGTGGGGTATGTGTATATGTGTGTGTGCGAGCGTGCGTGTGTAAATTGGGGGCTGGGAAATAAGACAATATTCTTGATTCCAATCTTGACTTTTGAAGGGATGGAAGCGGGAGGTTGGTTTCGTTCCCGATTGTTACCCTTTTGTTACTTTGGTTCTACACCAGGAAGGCGGGCAGGAAAATCGCTGTTGGTGTATTGTCAAGTCTGTGATTGTTGTGGTAAATTTTGTTTATTGCACGAGCAACAACTAGTCCGTTGGTCCGGCGTGTCAGCGCTTGGGGGAGGATAAAGCTGCTTGACCAATCGCTGTTTTGTGTTGTGATAGAGTTCGCTGGTTCCGACCAGGTCGGAATGCGTTGGGGGAGCTTCACTTCGGTCCCTGGGGTTCGTCGGAGTGGACGCGCCTGTAGTTGCGGCGGCAGCGCCGTTAGTTGAGCTGAGTGACTTCGAGTCATAGTTAGTGCCCAAAGGGCCTCTCGGGGCTGGTGTTTCCCTTGGCCTGTGCCGGTTCTGTGTCGTCTCTGTTGGGAGCCACTTCACCAGTTGCAGAACTGTGTGGTTGAACGCTGTCTTGTCCAGGGTTTGGGGATTTGTTAGGTTCATGGTGGTGTTGTTCGTCATGTTGTCTTGTATTATGGCGAGTTGTACTGCAGTTGTCATTTATGTTTAGTTTGTATTTTGTGTTGTTGCGTTTACCTGGTTGCTTGGTATGATGTCGTACTTGATTCTGTGATTTGCCAACTTCTTGTCAGCACGGTTTGTGTTGCCTATTTGCTGTATATTCTGTACGTAGTGTACATAGAGGTTTCCTGATTCTGTTTGTCAAGGACAGTTTGCTGTAGATAATGTGGGTTCGATATAATAACCGTTGATGGTCGGTGATGTAGATATTGGTTGTGATTATTTCATGTTATGTCAGTGGAATACGAGGTTTGCATTTTGTTGAGATCATAGTATGATTCAGGTGGCAGATGTGTCTTCCCCGTGAATCGAAAAGGATTGTGGCTCATTTCAATTGTAATTAGTAGTATTTTCGTTGAAATTATTAACGATTTCGGAGTTGAACACTGCACAGCATTTGGAAATCGGTTAAAAGGTTGCAGTATGGCCAAGGCTAATTGGTATCGAGTGGTTTATATTGGAGTAACGGTCGTGACTATTCCAACTTATATTGTGTCTTTTCACTTTTCGTTACGAGTCTTGGTTCTCGACGCGGGTGTCGTGCGCGTGCATACTGTTCTGTGGACGTACGTATTTGGACAGGACAGGGTGTCCATATGGTTCGAAGTGTTTTTGGTTTTTTTTTTAAGTAAATGAACAGTCGTCACACATGCAGGGAGTACTGTTTTGTTGGACAGAATAGTTGAGAAAGATATTTTAGGTGCAGGGAGACAGTCCTCCATTATGAATTTAGAGTAGTCGGAAAGAAGGGTAAGGTAAAGTTAAAGGCTGGTAGCTCAGCAGCAGTTGAGAGGCTAAAACGGAGGATGTGCAAGCAATGTAATAATGTATGAAGTATGGTTTGGGTTGGCATAGACCTGGATTAACTACAGGGTTATTCTGACAAGAATGACATGAGAAGGTGCTGGATGGAAATTATGCGAACAAATCATGTGTTTGATATCTGATTATAATTGACATGCAAAGAGATGATAATTGAGGATTGTGGCTTGCGAGCCGATTCTCCTGTATGAATATGCTAGAACTTGTGAACTGTTAAAATTGACAAGTTTTTGTTTTTTTGTTCATTTTGTGGTTGTTGTTGTTTGTTAGAGGTGTAATAACTATTGATTACTCTGTGAAAATCATTTCCTTGTGAGATTGCCCAGTACTAGTTTAATTTAGATCTCCTGGGGGCCCATGAGTCCGTTTTGGATCTTAGTTTGGTTTATTCCCCAAAATTTGGGGTGGATTCAAATTTAATTTTAAATGATTGATCAGAGAATTTTTGTTTACTGCGTTTAAAAGGGTTTGACGGGGAATGGTCAAAACCCCAAAAAAAGGTTGGGGGGTGTAATGAAATTCAAGGGCACTCTCACCCCCGAGGGAAAGTGGGCAAGGAAGGGGAATTTAAAAGCTTTACCGGTAGCCTGGGGCCTTGATACCCCGGGTGAGCAACTTTACAACCTACATTGTGTCACAGGTTCCTTTTCCTTGCCGAGTTTGGGCCAGATCACCGCACTGCGCTGTGCGGCGGGTAGCGGCGGCGCCCTTACTGCTGCCTTCGGAGGGAACCCCCCCGGCCCGTTGCCGCTGCGAGGCACTCCCCCGCTACTGTGCTTTTCCCGGGGAGTTGCCCGGGCACCTGTGCCTTTTCCTTACAGGGTCCGTGAGGGGGTGCTGCACCAGGGTTTTTTTTCCCCTCAGGGTCGCGGGCCTTCAAAGGGAAGGGGGTCCCTCGAGCCCCGGGGTCCCTCGAGGGGGGGTCGGGGGGCGTTGGTTCGGCCCGCGCGGGAGAGGAGTCAAAAGCGGGAACCGGTCGGCCGGGGGTAGTCTCGGGGGAAAGGGCACCCGCGGGAGCCACGGGCCGGGGCCTTAGTCTCCCCCGGAAGGGGCCCCGGGGGCCACTCCAGGCCCTGGGCCCCGGGGGGGGGAGGGGGGCCCGGGGAGGAAAGGGTGCTTGGGTGGGGGGTGTCCTGGTTTTTTAGTCCCGCATTATAATTTTTTTTGCCTCCCTTTTGGGGCGAGTCCCCCCCGACGTAGGGCCCGGGAAAAAATGTCCCTGGGAAGGGGGGGGTTTTTTGGTCCCGGGTCGAAAGGGGGGGACCCCCTTGGGGAGGTTGTGGTGGTTTGGTTTTGGTTAAGGGGCGTAGGGGGTTTGTGGGGATAAAATTCGGTTTGGGTTGTGAGGATTGTGGGCGCCAAGTTTGGTGTGGAAATAAAAGAAAAGGGGGTTATTGAAAGCTTTTAGTTTTTTGGGTTTTGTTGTCTTTTTATAGGGGGTTTGGGGTGGGGGGGGGGGGCCTTGGGATTTGGGGGCCCCCGGACCTTGTTTGGTCGGGTATTGGGGTTTTTTGGGAGGGAAGGTTAAAGGGGAGGGGGGGTTGTGTCCGGGGTTTTACTTGTGGGAAATGGGTGGTTTGGGGGCGTAACCCGTACCCTGGGGGGGGACGTATGTCCCTGTTCACTTCCCGCAGTTCCAGCATGGGGGGGCCTTTTTGTGAATGGGTTGCCCACCGATTTAGGATAATTAAAAACATTGATGGGTTTTAAGTTGAGTAAATCGTAAGGGTTTGTGCCGGGGGACCATTTCCCCCTTTTCCCTTCATCTATAACCCCCGTGATAGGTAAATGGGGACCCACCCCTACTGCACGCTGTGTCTTTCCTTGGGGTTTTGGGAAGTAAGCCAGGGGACTGTGGTGGAACACGAGGGCGCTTTTACACTAAGGGGGGCTGGAGGCAATGGACTGGGGGGTGC
>CM031600.1:41497649-41595149 GCA_018398815.1 Conus ventricosus
TGTTTTTTTTTACGTCCGGCTTAGCGTTCCGTGACAATTTACTTTTTGATACCACATTCAAAAGTGTAGAGAACTAAAAAAAAACCAATTCTCTGTTACAAGGCATTGGAATGGCCTCGCTCCATCTGCCTCGCTCCACTTACCTCTCTAAACTTCTGTCGACCTTTTACTCCTTCAGACAGCTTCGCTTTTTCCTCGACACTCGCTTTATCAGATCCCTCGTTTTTGGCCAGAACACTTGGTGAACGTTCTTTTACTTTTCAGGCTCCTTCCTGCTGGAACAATCCCCCTTCTGCCACTCCAAAACTCAGTCTT
Organism: Conus ventricosus; assembly: GCA_018398815.1. Lineage (NCBI taxonomy): Eukaryota > Metazoa > Mollusca > Gastropoda > Neogastropoda > Conidae > Conus > Conus ventricosus. The sequence continues at coordinate 41,497,965 of CM031600.1, forward strand.
TCTTCTTTCAAGTCCTCCCTCAAAACAACTCTCTTCAAAACAAAATTTTTTCTGCTCCTTCGCTGGTGTGTGGGTGTGTGCGTGGTGTGTGTTTTGTGTGTGTGTGTGTGTGTGTGTGGTGTGTGTGCGGTGTGTGGGGTGTGTGTGTGTTTGTGTTTTGTGTGTGGTGGGGTGTTTTGTGTGTGGGTGTGTGTGTGGGGTGTGGGGTGTGTTGTGTGTGTGTTTAGGGCTTATGCTGTAAGCGCTTAGGGCTTTTGTTTAAGATTAAGCGCACTAAATGTTCCTTATTATTATTATTATTATTAATTCTAGACCATCCACCCGAAACCAGTTTCGGGCGGATGACTCTAGAATTGGTATTTTTTAGTTCTCTGACAAGTAAAAAACTTCAACAATGAATTAAAAATGATAACCATCACACATTTTTAAATAAACCAAAAATAACGATTTTTTTACAAACATACATACTGTGTAGGATTATCCGTTTTCAATACTAACTTACTAAACTTTTCAGACCGGTCACTTCTTGTTTACGGTTGTGTGTTTTTGGCACGGGTAATATGAGAAAGGTAAATGACCGGGCAACATCCTCTAATTGCGGGGTGCTGGCGGTAAGACCTTGTACACAGGCATGGAAATAGGGAGCTAGGCTGACACCTGTTTACTTAATTTTGGGCTGTGGGGCTTATGAATTGGCAAGTTGCAATAAGGATTCCCGCCTGAGGCAAAACAAATCTAGACATGTTTCTTACATTCACCACCATAACAGTAGCTGGCCCACCATTTTCTTGGTGTACTGAAGACGTGTTTAAGCGAACCTTAGAAAGGGCAGTTAAATATAAAAGGTGGATCATTTTTAACCAATGCTATCGTTCAAGCGCGGTTGTCATGTCACGTGAGCGATTTGTTTGTCTAGCGACAGGCTTCGCCGGCACATTCACATTTTGAGTTTATTGACGAGAGGTGTGCTGTGTAGGTGTGTGTGATTCTGTGATTTCGTGATCAGGGAAGACTTGTGTGTTTTTTCATGTCGCAATATAGTATTTCCTCAGAATTAAAGAAAATTTACTGGGTAGTCCTTCTTCTCAAGAGTTAGCTCGGGAAGTTTTTGAATCACAAGTAGCACATCAAAAACTTTTAGATTTCCTCTCAACAATCAACTAGTTTAATACTTTCTGAAGGCATGGCTCAGCAAAGATGGAGTGAAGAACACTTGGAATCATTGAGGAACATATATTTTATCATAACAATTTGTTGATGTATTGAATAGAATGAAAAGAGAAGGACCTCAGAAAGTAGGAAACTACCTAGTTTTTCCCTCCCCACCCAAAAAAAAAAAACTGTCATCTCTGTATGGGAGCGGGTGAAGAAGCGAAGGTTACAATGGCACCAGAAGAACTCCATCATTACTTGCAATCAAAAGAGTTGATGTAGTAAAACAGTTGGGAAAAAAAGTTTTCTTTTTTCATTCCGGAGGCAATACTGTCTTCATCCACTGCTATTGAAAAGCTGAAGGAAGGATACAGGCAAATACAAAGACAGGAGGCAACCAGCATGTGTTTTAACCTTCAGTATGGTTTCTCTTCTGGAATTATTTTTATTAAAGTCTTTCAGGAAGAAAAGAACAGGGATTTTCACAAATAAAAGGGTGGGAAAGTGGTTGCGGATAATATTGGCATCTCACCATCTTATTCATGTAAACTGAGAGAGATGGCTCCCTGCTGAAACCATACTTTGGTAGGTTTTTTAACTGCGGCCTGCCTTCATTGAAATCTACTCTCTGAAAAAAATTGAAGGTAATGTTTGAAAGTAGGAGGAGATCAGAAAATATTGGTTTTCTTCCATGCAAGAACCACTCCCAAAATCCCACACAATCCTCGCAAGACCCTCCAAACGAAAACACTCGCTGTGAGCCAGCCCCCAAACCCCTGGAGAGGTAAAAGGGTCAACAGTCATGTTGAACAGAGCTCTCCACCCTGGAGAGGTAAAAGGTCAATAGTTGCTGACATTGTCACTCCTGCTCCACGTTTTGTATATAGAGTGAAATGACGTTTGTGCGCTTTGATTACCTGTTTTTACTGCTTCGCTTAAAACGTCCTGCTTCAACTTTTTTGGCTGCCTTTTAGGCGGCCACAGAGTGTACTAATTCAACTGTCTTGTTTATTAAATCAAGCTTTTGATAAATGCATTTGGGTTTGGCTGCTTTGAATAATCTTCAGTTGACAGAGAGACCGACAACCGCCTTAAAATTTACGGCGCTCAAGCGCGAACCATAAAACCCTTTCACATTTCCCCATCAAGCACCTCCCTATCTTGTGTGTGCGTGCGATCGTGCTTGTATATATGCTGTTATTGTTGTTGTTGTCGCTGCTGTCATTGTTGTTGTTTTGTTGTTTTAAAACTGATAATAACTATTTTTTTTCTGGACATCCATTTCTTATAAATAACAAAGGTGCGCGCACACAAAACACACGCATGCACACCCCCACCCCACCCCCCCCCCCCTACCCCACGCATGCACACACTCAAGTCACTCTAATCTTAACTCAAGTTTCCCCAAGTCACCTCTAAGTTCTTACTCAAGTTGTCCTTAAGTCGCCCTCAAGTCATCCTCAAGTTTTTACTCAAGTCACTTCTAAGTTTTTACTTAAGTCATCCTCAAGTCACTTCTAATTCTTAATAATTCTTGATCAAGTCACCTCAAGTTCTTTTAACTTAAGTCACCTCAAGATTGTAATTAAGTCCATCCTCTAAGTACAACCAAGTTCTTATTCAGTCAACTTATAAATTATTTATTTAAATACTTAAAGTATATTGCATCTGAAATGGATCAAAATGACCTTTTGGTGTTGGGGTTCTGGCATTTTTGTGTTCGCTTCTGTAATTTTGTGGTTGAGATTTTTTTGGCTGCTTCGGTTTTTTGGTGTCTTTGTTTATTATTTTTTTATAACCGTAATAACCACCCCCAGCAGCAATGCCGCCAAAAATGACAATTGCTTCAAGTACAAATATCCAGAAGACTTTGGCGGTGTAGGCCTTGAAAACAGCTTGTTCTTTTTCTGGTGTTTTTAAGCTGGCATTGAAACAACTGGCTGCGGCTCTGGCACTTTTTTATTCTGTGCTTGTGCCTTTAATTTTTTTTGTTTTTTTTCCACTCTCTAATCTTTTTTTCCTGCTGCAACGCGCCCAGGCTTTTTAAATGGTTGCTTTTCTCCACCGGATTCAATGTTTCTGATTCTGCTGATTTTCTGGGTCGGTCATTTGAAGGGAAACAAAATCTATATGATTAAAAGTAATTAAATCCCATGATTAGCGGCGACAATAATGTTCCAAATCTGTAATATAGACACATCCTAGAGACCCCTAATGACTTTGTAAAACGGATCCGCAAATCATCTAAAGTCTTGTTCAGAATCAATAGGCGCAAATTTACTTACTAGTTAGTGTACAAACTAAGACCGTTGCCCGACACTGTTTAACCATTCTTGATCTCAGTTTGCGCTTATACCGTATTTAACCTTTTTCAATGTCTTGTGGTGACTCTGTTGAATCTGTTCTATGCTGAATTCAATCCGGGAACTGTTTTGTTTTTTCCCCCGCGCCAAGAATACAGCCTTTTCCTTTTTGGCATAAAGCTTGGCATCAACCTGTATTTGTAACATAAGTTTTAGGAAGGTTTTGGGCCGCCCTGTACTGTAGCAGATCGTCGCCATTTATGTTTTTTATTTTAAATTATTTTATTTTTTAAAATGAGCACCGAAAAAACTGTTACCACCTTGTATACCATTCTGTTTATTGGAGGCCAAGTGTAGGATAAAACAAGCTTGGTAAAAGCTTGTTAAAAATAAACCGGCAGAATCTTGGCAAACGACTTGAAGACTTACAAGCTGATTGCTAATTGCAGCTTCATTTGCTACAAAATTTTTAGTTAAAAGGAATAAATTTCCCGACAGTATAATATTTAAAAAAAACATTTATAAAAAGGCTTCACTCGTAATGATGAAGGCGGCGCTGTAGTGAATGCCTTTCTTTAGCGGAGTAAATTTCCGTTAGTAAAACGCGGATACTGCGCGAGAAAAAGACATAACAAAGCTGTGGAGCAACAGCCGCAGCCAAGATAACTATGAAAAGCAGAGAATTTTAAACATTAGATTTTTATTAATAACAAACGAAAAACAGGGACATGCACTTTCACATTTAAAACTGACCAGGCAATAAAGAATATTATCTTGTAACAGGCAAACAATCGAACATTGCCCCCAACAAAATTTAGTGACTTTTATCATCCATCAGAAAAACAAAAGATGCAAAAAATCGTTTATCGTCTTGTAGAAATTGTGTATTTTGGGGCGATAAATGGCTGAAAAAAATGAACAAATCATTATCGCCCAAAGGTATGGGGAAAGGGAATCACAGCAAATAAAAAGCTAAGCAAGCAGCTGGATCGGTGAACAAACAGCAAAGGAAGGTTATCTAAACAAGGATTGCAAATTAATTACCTTCGCCTAGACGAATACAGAGACACACTTTGTAATACAATACCGAACGACACCCCCCAAATGACTTCAAATTTACCCCATGATACGATTAACGAAAAAAGATTTTAAATAACTTTCAGGGCATTGACTAGCTTCAGATACAAAGACGGGAAACCCTTTAAACACAAAGAGTGCTTCTGCTGTGCTGTTTGCCATAAACTGATAACAACAGGCCCGTTAACTTATCCTCGCATGTTCAAAGCGATATGGAAAAAAATTTAAAGCCCAAGTGAATCAATATGTAAAACATAGAGTACCATAAAGAGGCATTCCGGAGTTAAGAAAAGATAATGTTTGCTTATAAACCCAGCCGACCGCAAAGGGCCCCTAGCAGGGCCCATCCGGAAATCACAGATCACAGCTTTAGTTAAAACTTAACAAACGTTACTGACCTTTTCTCCTACCAGTATCACAGAAGCTGATTGACAATTTCTCGCAACACCCGAAGGTTAGAAGATACCCATTTGCGCGCAAATGAAAATGAAAAAATTAAGGGCTAAAACCTACAAGCAATCAAAAAACAACAATAAGCGCGAAGAGACCCATTCATCCAGCAAATATAACCGTTTGGTTTGAAAGTAAGGTACCTTTTTTACCGGAGAACAAAGGGACACTCGCATCAGGCAAAACAGGGATGGACCCCAAAGAAATAAAAAGAATTAAGATGAATCCCCCTGAATTTACGAGAAACTGACACAACAAAACAACCAGCTCCACAAAGATCTTTTGTGAAGGAAGAACTGCAGATAATCCCGCCAGACACAGTTCCGCTTTAACTGATTTACGTAAATATATTTTGGTTTAAAATGGAAGGCCAAAAGAAAGAACCTGGAACTGAAATGGAATCAAAAGAGGTAGCAAGAATGATAAATAAAGAGACCTTGGAATTAATACGAGAATCATATGATACGAATTCTGCAATTAAAGAAACAATTGTGAGGGTTCAGCAACACATGCTAAACCATCCAGATCACCTACAGCCCAAAATCCCAAATTTTGACTATCAAATATGGAATAAAGAATATCTTGAAATAATAAAAAAAAATTCGAGCACATCAAGCAAACGTGAGAAAAAATTTGGATGAATTGGAAGATAATATGATTGATTTTCTAGATAAATTTGAGGAAAAATATGAACCCGAATATAAACCTGAAGAAGATATATAATTATGCTGTTCTCCAGTGCCCAATTGCATATGAAAACTCCGGATTAACAAACACACGTTTTGTGTTTGTTCTATCTAATGACTTCTTTGTTACAACAGTTGTGTTAATCTCATGTAGATTAGATCGTAGTTTTACGTTGTCATGATGAAAGGTATGTTTATTGAACAATGCTTCTTTGTAGTTGTCATGTGATATGTTTGACTGCACAACACTGCGAGATATTCCCTTTGCTTTTTTGATAGTTTTCTCCTGGCTCGAAATACTGTACATTTTTTACCTTAACCCAACAAACTCCTTGATCACCTTTCCAGATAATTCATCCTTCATCTTTCCTAAAACCTTCTTGTTAACGGTTGAATGCAAAGGTGAATCTTTAGGATAATCAGATGTGTCGTACCATCCCGCATGCCCTTTAGCTACTTCTAATTCCATGTCTTTATAGATGTCTTCAGTAGGGATATCTATAACAAAACTGTCTGTATCTGTGTAAAGCACTCTGGACTCAGGATACGAGGGCTTAAAGTAGTCATAAAGAAATTCTAACATCAAAAGCTTTGATAATTCTAAAACAGTAAACCCAATAAAAACGGGCTTATCCAATTTGACTTTCTTTTTTTTCATCATTATACCAAAAAGCTGATCATGAAATCTTCTGAAGTCCTGATAATTAGGTTTTGAAGTTAGCTTAATTGCTTCGTTCTCTCTGGTGACCAATCTAACATCTTTACGCTTGTGCGGATTTTCCATAGTCTTTCCGAAACAGCTGTTGTTCATCAGCTTGAAAAAGTCTTTTTCTGAAGCATCTGTGGATTTAGTTCTGAGATCAGTGTTCTTCATTATGTATGGTTTCATGAACTGTTCTTGATCAAAAGCAATTACACGATGAACAGCTGTCAACTTCAAACCATGTCTTAAATAAAATTGTAGAAGTCTGTAATGACAGACATAATTTTTTTTTGCCTCGAAGATTAGGCACAAGTTTAGGTGGTTCTGTTTTTGCCATCTTTAGACTTTCTGCTGCTAATGGATAGTCATTATGTAGGTCATGGAGTTCATGAGGATATGCTAAGTCAACTTCTAGAATATAGCCCTGATGTCGATCGGGCGTTAAACTGTTCAACCACTTTAATGCCTTTTGAATATTTTCGGATCGCCGCCTGTGTACATTTTAAAGTTGCGTAATGGAAGTGATTGCGCCATTGCCCATCCATACAGATTGTTTGCATCTAAATACATGAGATAGTTAGACCTTTTACTTGGATCATAATGATCCAAGTATTTGTTGTTTGCTTTACAGTAATGATGAGACGCCATACTAATTCCCCCGCGCAATCCGTTTTCAATCATCTGAATCATTGGTAGGTCAGACAATAAATCAATCTTTACTCCAGTAAACTTTAAGAAAGCGTCCAGCTCATCCCGGGCGCAGAAATGTAATGCGCGGGATCCAGGCTATAATGTTTCATGCAGGTCTTCCTATAATTTTCAAAGACGTCCGCCAACAAACATGTATCAGCCATCAAGTATGCATCATGATAGTCTCCCATTGTTTTACACTCTAACTTCTGCCACGCATCTTGAGCATGCTGGTAATCGGAATCACTGATTTCCTTTCCTCTGAGACTAGAACAGAACGCAACTTTAGGAGGAAGTGTGTCTTCGTCAAACCTTTCCCAACTGTTCATGTATTCGTAAGGGTAAACGCCCTTTCTGACAAGAGTTGGGTCAAAATATTCTTCCGTTATTGGGCAGGATTTTAAGGACATAGCTAGTGACTCTAATGATCCCATCATGTGCTGCATAGAGTCATAAAAAGACATGTTATTTAAAGTGAAACACATGTACTTTTCTGATGACTGTGCAATGCATGACACCCTAAAGGCGTCGGTTACTGCTTGCATTAAAAGGTGAGAGTCGTAACCTCGCAAGTTGTGAAAGAATATAGGCAGCTTCCATGTCTTTGGTTCAAACTTTAGTTGAAGATTGCATTTACTGTGCACCGTTCCTCTGAACTTTCCGCTAATGTGATCATGGTCTCTTACTGTCGGATTGGTTTCCTCACTGTTAAACATTAGTTCTAAACCACAAATCCAACAATGTGTGGCTGATTTATACTGTTGTTGGTCTTCGGGCGTCATTATGATTTCAGATAAGTTTAGATTATTAGAACAGTCATTACGCACTTTCTGCATGCGTTTTAAGAAAGTTTCTGCAGCATCTGGTCCTCTATACAATTCTGGCTTTGAATGGGCACCATCCGACCTAACAATGATGAAAGCAAATGAACAAATCTGATGATTCTCATTAACCAGTTGAGCGCCTTTAGTCAGTCAGCTGACGCGGAAATAAAAGTGCTTTCCATGTGCCTATGGGCATTCCATTGACGTCATGCATTTTTCTTGAATTTTCATTCGTTACTATTTCTATCAACGGACTCAAATAAGAGTTTGCGTAGACAGCCTTATATGTCTGTAGTCTTAAAATAATATGTAAATGACCACACGTGAGGGGAAAGCCCATTTATTCTCATCACTGACTGGCTGACCACCCAGCACACTTCGTCTCGCTTGCAACAATGGCGGCACAACCTTCGACAAGCCCAGCGACCAAATCAACGTATTTACACAGCTGAGCAGGCTCTGCTGATGATTTTTGACAAAGACAATAATCTTTTATTCAACGACTCACTCGAGCATGAAGGTAAGATAATGATAGTGGTGGAATTGCCGACCATATTCGTCAGTTATTGAGTAGGGCTCTGTGACCTCAGTGTGTGTTCAGCTGACAGCGTCAGTCGAACGAGCCAGCCAAGTGTGTACTCTGCACTGCGTGCTAGTGTCCAGTGATGTGAAAGTCGGCGTGAGAGGGGAGCGTGGCTTGCTCGCGGCGTGACACGGTGCAGACGGAAAGGTAGGGGGATGAGGGGTGAAAGAGAGGGTTGAAGTCGAGCAAGGGGGTGTGGTGGGGAGGGGGGGGCGTGGTCGTGGACTGGTCAGTTTGCATCGAGTGTGAGCGTCTTGATAGACTTCCAAACTGTTTTACTTTCATTTACAGGTGTAGTGTGACAATACAAACTTTATTTTCAACTTTTTTGCTGTGTGTTCTTGTTTGGATGTGAAGATGTGGTAAATACATATGTCATATGTTTTTGATCGTGCAAAAAAATCTATCCAAATCTAAATGCCTAAATACTTTTTTATTATCAAAATTAAAACAAAAGAAGCACAGATTCAAAATCTTCATTCAATTTCCTTCAAAATGATATCGATTTCATTTTTCTATCTTTTGTAGTTTCTGAGCTAGAATTTTTTGTTAATTATCACCCCTAAATCATGAGATTTCCCTGGCACCTGAGGAACACCTTTGTTTGTACTATTTTTAGGCACTGAACGGGTTTAAGACTGTTTTTCGAAGTTTTTGTGGCGCTGGCCCTTCATAAGGAACAATGAGTGATTCGAAGTCTGCGTAAACAACATATGGAGAATTTTGCATCCGTTTCCAGTTCTTAAAACTAACTTTAGATCCAGGTGGGGGCGTAATTAGTTCTGTATTACAGTCAACTGGGCCGATACAATGTTTCTTATGTTCACTCGCCACTTGAACGGATGGAATTCTTGTTAAACATTTTCTACAGAATTCTTGTTTGTGCCCATCTTTTGAAGTATGCTGCATTAGTCTACTCATTGTTCGTATCAATGTGTAATGCGGTAGCCCTGCTGGTGAAAACATCAGTAGTAAGTCAACATGATTTTTGTCTGGCTCGCCAATCGTTGGGCTGTTCTTAGACACTCTGATGGGCTGTAGATTTGTTTCCTCATCCCATGTGTAGATATTAACAGTTATTGGTTTGTTTTGTTCTTCAAACTGATCAATTTTGTCCACGCTAACAGGAAAGGATATTCCATTGAAGTTGAGTTCATTGATGTAATCCCAATAGTTAGTCACTCTCTCTGCGTGTTTGCGGACGTGATGCAACCCTTTGCAAGAACACACCACATGAAACATTTGTTGTCTGTATTTTGTATGTTTAGAACTGCTCTTTCGCTACCAATGCTGGGGGCAGCGGAATGTAAGCCTGCCAACAATCGGTGCATACTTAGCCTGTTTTAATCTGATCTCTAAGACTTCGCCCTCTGACAACCAGAGCCTCTCATTTTGGCTTCTTCGGCGGCCACATCAAACTGTGTAAGCAGCTGGTCTGCCCAACCAGGTGTTAAGTCATTATGAGAAAGAATAGTCTTTTGTTTAGTTGAGACCCAGACTTCTAGATTTTCTTCATTTATTGTTACATAGTCGATTAAAACAGCTAACATTACTTTAACTGGCGGGTCTATTGTTAGTTTACTTGGAACTTGAGAAATTGCATGTACAACGCTTGCCGCACGTTTGCTGGATCAATGACTTCTAAATCAATATCATTCAGTGCTCTTGACAAACGCTCTTCCTCGAGCATTCCTTCAAACAATTCATCTGGGCCTTCATATATCTTAGCCATGCTGTCTTTCTTTTCTAAGCCAACATATTTATTTAAATCAAAAAATACGACATCGACTCCAGGGTCTTTCTCCAAAGTCGTCTTAATCTGAATCAATATCAACGGTCTTTTTGTGCTTGGACTCATAAACTAAAGTATAAACACCCTTTGGCGTTGTTAATGTGAGCTGTTTAGAACAGAGTTTAATGTTTCGTTTACTTTTTTTAAACATTCTTTTTTATCTGCTCGTTGTCTGGCTGTTGAGAAAAACTTGTCCTTGCCTTTTTGAAGATCAAACTTTTGTCTTTTGTAGTCATTAAAATCAGCCTGTAAACGACTAAATTCTTCATCCGTGATGTTTGAGTCATCTAGTGCTTTATTTATTATCAGATTGAAGGAACTAAGTTTAGCTGTTATTAGTTGAACCATAGCTGTGTGCTTTTGGAGTTTATTTTTTTAATTTTTTGCTAGCAGCACCTACAGCTAATGAACACAGGGACAAGAGCTAAAGACAAACCACCTAGAGGTAAAGCTGCAGGTGCACCAACACCTGTTGCTAAGAGACCAACGCTTGTTCCTGCCGATAGAGCGCTTATAGTTGATGTTCCAGTATTAACATATGTAACAGCATTAAAGGCAGCAGAATACCTTCGTTTGGTTTTGCTGCATTTTGAAAGGTCTTGCTCTATTTACTTGCTGCATTTGTGTAATGTTTGTTAATCTAAAGGTTTTTATGTCGGGGGTTTCTATAGCAGCAGAGACGCCTACTATCCCTTCTCTTGGCGACTCCGGTGCTGTAGGCACATTTGGATAAACTTGAACAGACATGCTTTTTATAAAATAAAAATAATTTAGTATTGTATATCTTTTAATCTGTTATCTTGAATATTCAGCTGCGCATCATATATTAAAAACAAATGTACATTAAGTGGTTTTCGGCATCTTTTTCTTTATCAATTCGAATGTTTTTTAAACATCTCTAACCGTTCTCCCACTTCCATGTAACTGATTATCCTCTGTTGACCTTAGGTCAATCCATAAACCGTATTTCGTTGTTAAATAATCATCAAGCCTAACACTGTGAAGATGCAGATCTTTAGACAAAAGGGTCAACTGTTGGATTTCTAAAACCTCCCACCCCAAACAATTTTCTTATTTCGTCAAAATGCTGATAAGGTCTAAGCCCGCTAGCGTAGATTTGGTTAGGACTACCCTCAATTGTACATTGCACTTTCGTTATTTTGGATTAACAAAATTTTCAGTTTGTCTTTCGAATGGTCCTTCATCTTCACAAAGCAATAAAATACCTTTAAGCGATCTTGCTGAGACGCTAAAACTAAATTCCATATAGCGTCTGCCTTGCTTCTAGGATATGTTGTATGATGAATCACTCTTTCGTAATATATTGCTAATTTTGACTGATATTGTTGCTCAATCAGCCTTGCTAATTAGGGTTGCTAACAACGTCAAACTCTAACGAGATGTCAGAAATGCTGTACTTTGCTCCGGTGTCTGTAGATATAATAACATATTTGTAGTCATTAAAGTTAGTTCATATGACAATCTGTCTTTTAATGCTCCTTGAAAGTATGGTGCATGCGATTTTAACAGCTAAAAATCTAGGGGTATAACAAAGCGATTACCATACGCATAACTTACTGCTTCATGCTTTTTGCCGGATTTAGCATCTTCGGCGCCTATTCTATGTTTTAGCGCTTCTTTATTTTCGATTCCTTGAAACGCAAGATCGGCCCTTTCATTCTCGGTTAGCCATAGATCAGAATAGGTTAAAAATATGTCTGCATTGTGTAAAGAAAATATTTCTTGCCCCTCAAGTTTTATAGAAATTTTCTTAACGATTGCCCGCCCCCGATTCGTACAACTGTCCTGTTTAGGTCTGTTGTTGAAGCGAGTTCTATTTTGAAAGTAAGTTGCGCAGAGCTGGCACAATCACTTCATCCGCTCCTAGGTCTGGAAATTTGACAGTAAGAATTTGATCCGCATCAATAGTAGATGGATTATTTGGAACAGTAATATTCCGTTTATTTCCCTTCACGCCCAAAAGGGGTCTTTCAGTCTTCTATGGGTGCAAGAATCGAGCCATATGCTTGTGACATTTTTTTTATAAAACAAAATAAAAAGTTAATTATTTAAAAACATGGCAGGCATTGAAGAAGATTATGATGTTCCTGATCCTGGAGACGACATGAGTGAAATGACTCCTTTGGTACAACATCGCTCGGGGCTCTATTGCATGATGAATTAGTAGAAGGGCGGCAAAGGCGTGAATTAACAGAAAGTAAGGTTAGATCATTATACCAAAGTTTAGGACTAGAACCTCCCGAAACTATATACCCTGATGATTTTGAACTAAAAGATAACCATTTGTATGTGAAAAACGATAAAGGAGAACGTGTTCCGCTTACGCATAAACGAAACCATCAAGGTTTGTAAGCTGGGGTGCAATTAGACAAAGGCTCCGTGCAAGCGAGCGGAATCGCCTTGGCTTTACTAAACCAAAATTAGATGAGGAGGCAGTTGCTAAACTTCAAAACATACAACAAGAACTCCCAACAGATCCCCAAATGCAAAACATGCCGCTTGAAGTTTTAAGTCAATCAACAGGCGAAATAATAAATAAATAGAAGCAGAAACCAGTTTATCCGAAGAAACAGAATTTAAAAAAATACGCGAACCACTGCTGCCCATGCGAAAAATAAAGGCGCATATAAGAGAATTAGAAGCCCCTTTATCGTACTTTAAGAACCCTTTAGAGGCGAATTAATAAACAATTTAGCAAAAACTGAGTGAAAAAAATGAGGAGATAAAAAGAGAAAAAGAAAACTCGTTGAGGCTGATGGCGCCAACTTAGGGCCTGGTGTTAAAGAAAGAATTATAACGCAAAGACTAAATAAACTTAAAGAAGAAAGATTATTAAGAATAGAAGCGGCGTCTACTACCCGAGAACAATTACGAACTCAAGTGAGCAGAATAAGAGAAAACTATCCAAAGAATTTTATATGAAGACACAACGCTAGCAGAACGAATACGAACACTGTTTAGAGAGCAAGGTGTCACATTAGCGAGCGTTATAAACAGCCTTAGGATTTGCAATAAGTACACTGGTGTTGGCTATTACAGGTGGCGGTGGTCAAATCCCAGTGCCTCCACCGCCATCGCCTCCATCACCGCCTGATAAATTTATGGGTAAAAAAACAACATTGATCATCTTGCGAGTTTATTAAAAAAATTAGCCGGTAAAGCTATAGACTCTTTACCAGGTATATTAGGGGGTATTGTTAGCTGGCTTTTGTCTACTGCAGGCAAAGTAGTTGGCTTTATGGCCGAGCACTTATGGACATTAGTTCTCTTAATAGTTGGGTTAAAATTTAGTAAAATAAAGACCGAGTAATCCTATGCCAGTCAAAACAACAACAAGTGCTGTCTTTTCATATTCATGGTCATTATTTTTTTGGACTTCTTCAACGGTCTTTAGGCTTTGGGCCACAGGGATTGGATGACTTTATTCTTGGGGGGTCGACTTGTTTGTTTACTGCTTGCATATTACTGGCTCAGAATTTATTTCGTTTTTTCGACTTTCTGTTCATTGCCTGCCACAAGGATTTCATTAATTGTAGTTTATTATTGTACCTATCTGGAGGGCCTGAGGTCAGAAGGCAGCATGTATAAACCAGTACCAACAGCAAAGTCTACTTTCGATCTTGCGTATTGTAAAACATTTTGGTACCTTTTAATACTGAAGGAAATCAACTGTAGAATTATGGCGTTCTAAATTTGCCAATACTGCTTTTGTGCATCAAAGCCAGTAGAAGGATCAGTTATGCTCGATCTCGTTTGTGCTTGCGAACCTAGCAAACACCAAACGTAAGTACGAACAGAGTCGTTTATTCGTTCTATTCCTGCTTTAGTTAGGCCCTTAGAAGTGTCTAAGATAAATGTTGTCCACGCGTTTATGCTCTTGCTCTATGGACCCTAGGTGAACAGTTGTGCCTGAAGAGAAAGATGTGTAAGGAGGATTCCAGTCATACTTATACTTTCTGTGCACGCCCCAAAAATAAGGGTGCCTAGACCATGATTAAGATCCGACTTTTGTCTAAAGTCTGTCTTAACCTTAATATTGAATTCGTTACAGATCCTTTCAAAGCCTTCATTTCTATTCTGTTGCTGAATGGATTAAACGGTTTGTCATTTGGTAATGGTGCTTGCAGTTCAGTCAAAATACGTCTGAAGGTGTAATAAAAATGAAATCTAACACTGACCTCACCAAAGGATCAGGATGATTTAAATGATCGGCATACGATACTACACACCCAGTTGATGCACAAAACACAGCAAAGTTTAACTGGTTCTGATAAAACTGCATCGGATGACTGAACCACACTTTCGCGATGTAGTCTTTTTTAATAGGGGGGTAAGATATCTGTTTAATGGCGTACTCACCTTTACTTGAAAGGTGTCAGTCTGGGTCACAGAAAATGACAAGGGAGTCAGTTGTTATATTTTTAAGATTGTAGTGCGGCCCAACAGAATATTTTGCATTAGTATATTTGAATGCACTCATTTTTATTTCTTTTTAAAAATGTTTGTAACAATAACAACTCAAGACGTCCTTCGTTTTTAGAACATGCTATTGATAACAATTGCGGAACCGAATGGTTGCACTTCATGAAATTTTTTACAAAGTTGTATGGTTTAATATAAGTGAATCCAAGAATAATAATAAGATTCTAAAAGTTGGCAAAACAGGGGCCAAAGTTAGCCAGTTAACAATACCTGATGGTTATTACGGGTTTTGCTCACTAAAAGAAGCAATGAGTAACTTCGACATTACTCTCAAACTTAACAATGCGAATCTAAAAACAATGTTAACATTCAAGCCTGAAGAAGAAGCAGGTTACTATTTTGATAAAGAGCTAGCTAAAATGTTAGGCTTTGCAGCTGACAATCATAGATTTAGATTTACACCAAACAAAACTACTTATGAGGGAGAAAATCCGCTCGATCTTGCATTACATTCATTACTCTATGTTCATTTGGATGAGCTGAGCACTGATGAAAACTTATATGATGGAAGGCCCTCAACTGTTTTAAGAGCTCTTCCATCAGGGAAAGCTGCATATTGCGATTATGAAATTATACAATTCCCTATTTACAGTTTAAAAGATTAGTTTGTGGGAGGGTCGGATCATTTAATATAAAAATTGCAGACAAAACAGGGAAAGTCGTGAAATGTGATAACCTGCACATTGTTTTGGAAATAAAATAATAAGTTGTACTAAAAAATGTCGCGGGGCCAGAAGAATCGGGAGTTACATTGGCGCCTGTAAGGTGTATAACCTTAGAATTAAAAGACCTTGCAGACGTTGCGGACTTTGAACAGAACGGTGAGATAGGCACTTTGTATGGTTTTGAGTACACTAAAGATGGTGATTATAAACGCAAAGAGGTTGGCGACAACAAAAAGTTTCCTAAACTAGAACAACTACGCAATGTAGAAGCAAATAATGCTGGCCAGTATGAATATAAAATAGTTCGAAAACCTGACAGCAAATGGCACTTAGAAAACCCTATTTAGAATGGGACATAAATTTGAATTCATAAGCCCATTTTTCATTTTTTAGCCGTCAAAAAAGTTTCAGAAAAAGCATTCAACTCTGGCCCTTTACATGTAAGTCTTATGCCAGAGGACAATAGTCAGAAAGAGATTGAAATAACGCCCTATGGGAAAAAACAGTAATTCCTCCACAGAAGAGAAAAGGTTTTAAAGGAAGCTTCTACAAAATTACAGTTCTTTCCACATAGGAAATTAGGAGACACGTTCACAATGATATTTGAAATTTCTGTCTTAAAGATGAGGAGAGGAATGGGGTTGTGGGCGTTAGTGACGTCCTTATAAAGGAATTTTAATATTAGCTGGCAAAACTTAGACGTTAAACATCTTAAAGTTACCATCGTCGTTCTTCACAATGGTGAGGATATTAAGGTCATAACAACAAGCAACAAAATCAATGTTGACTTAATAGAAACAATCTTACAGAACTGAATTGGATTAATCTTACACATTTAGGCCTCATAGGATTTTATTATACTGAACAGGTTTTGACAGAAAGTATGATAAAAATAATAACTGGATTAGATTAAATTCTGTTAAAAACTATGGAGCAGTTAAACTTTATGACAAAAACTCCTCATTGTTCATTGATTTGTGGACAAACTGGTTGTGGAAAAACAATATTTGTTCTCGACCTATTACAAACAGTTTATCGCTATAACTTTGATTATATTGTAATTTTCTGTCCAACGCTTGAATGGAACAAAGCATATCATGATAGAAGGTTTATATGGACAGATGACAACGTATATTTAGTTGATCCTAGCAATAAACTGAGTGAGTGTTTAGAACTCTTTTATAGACTGTTTAAAGGAACGCAGACACTATTTATTATAGATGACTGTTCGGCAGAAAGAGACATAGTAAAAAAAAAAACACTTTGGCAAAACTAGCCTTCAGTGGAAGACATGCTGGGATAAGTGTGTGGATTTTATGTCAGAAATATAACTCCGTTTTAAAAGACTTTAGAGAACAGTTAAAGACTGTAGTTTTATTCCACATGAAAGACAGAGACTCATTTGATGAATGTCTGCGTGAAAATGATGTTATTGAAAATGATCAGGAAAAACATAGGATTAAGCAAAAACTAAAATCTGAAAAGTTTAGTAAATTAGTATTGAAAACGGATAATCCTACACAGTATGTATGTTTGTAAAAAAAATTGTTATTTTTTGGTTTATTGAAAAAATGTGTGATGGATTATCATTTTTAATTCATTGTTGAAGTCTTACTTGTCAGAGAACTAATAAATACCAATTCTAGAGTCATCCGCCCGAAACTGGTTTCGGGTGGATGGTCTAGAATTGGTATTTATTAGTTCTCTAGTGTATAAATAAAGCAAACCAAATGATTGGATTAATAAAAAGAACTTTTATTTACCTAAATAAAGAACCGTTTTTAAAGTTATATAAAGCTATGGTTAGACCACATCTTGAATATGGCAATATAATCTGGTACCCACACTTGAAAAGACAGTCAATAGCAATCGAAAGAGTACAGAGAAGAGCTACTAAATCTTGCAAGAATGTACAAACATGTCTTATACAGATAGATTAAATTACTTAAATTTGCACTCTTTAAAAGGTAGACGTATTAGAGGGAATTTGATTGAAGTGTTCAAAATATTTCACCAGCAACATGCATTATATGCAAAATTTTAGAATCATTTATTAGAGAGGCTATTATTAAACATATGACAGAAAATAAATTATATGCTGAGTGTCAGCATGGATTTCGTGCAAAAAGATCTTGTGTGACTCAACTTTTAGAAGTGATGGAAGACTTCACAAAGGAGATAGATAAAGGAGAGAATATAGATGTTTTGTATTTAGACTTTAGAAAAGCATTCGATTCAGTACCACATGAAAGACTTTTAAAGAAATTAGAGTCTTATGGAATAATAGGAAATATACTTGGTTGGGTTAGAGACTTTTTATCAAAAAGAACTCAGAAGGTAAGGATTGGTAGCTCCTTCTCTCATAGTGCTGATGTTATTAGTGGGATACCACAAGGTAGTATATTGGGACCAATATTATTTACGGTGTTTATAAATGATCTCCCTGTAGAATTAAAGAGTACATGCAAAGTCTTTGCAGATGACACAAAACTGTATAACTCTCCAAAATTACATAAGGAATTACAAAAGGACATTGAAACATTAGTACAGTGGTCTGATACTTGGAACCTATATTTTAATGCAGAAAAATGTAAAGTACTTCATATTGGTAAAACAAACCCACAAAAGGAGTATATAATGAAAATTGGGGGCAAGGAAATAAAAGTATCTAAATGTGAAGAAGAGAAAGACCTAGGTGTGACTTTTGACAAAAACTTATTATTTGACAATCATATTGTAAATTTATAGTATTAATAAAGCTAACAGAATGATTGGAATAATAAAAAGAACCTTTACATTTATGGAAAAGGACACTTTTTTGCAATTATATAGGACACTAGTTAGACCTGTTCTTGAATATGGCAACACTGTATGGTATCCAATGCTAAAGAGACAATCAGAAGCTCTAGAACAGGTACAAAGAAGAGCAACCAAAATGATTCATAATATAAAAGATTACTCATATCAGGAAAGATTAAAATATTTGCAACTTCCAACACTTAAGGCAAGAAGAATAAGAGGTGACTTGATTCAGGCATACAAGATATTTAATGAAATTGATGATGTTGATAAAGCACGCTTTTTTTTGTACTCCGCAGAAGAATGTTACAAGGAACAGTGAAGATAAGATATTTAAACAATATTCTAGAACGAATTTAAGAAAATTTACTTTTACTAATAGAGTAACCAACTTTTGGAATAAACTAACACTTAACATCAAACGTGCACCCAGTATTAATGTGTTCAAGAACCTCATAGATAAACATGAATTATTAACAAAAATTAGATATGAATTTGATGGATAATAAGTCTGAGCTAGCCTATGACTGGACCAACGGTTATGAAAAAAAAAAAAAGGATATATACATACAGAAGGGGCGTAAAAAGCCTAAATAGGCTAAGTTGTATTGATACAACGCCCCTGATCCTGATCCTGATCCTGATCCTGAGCAAACGGACATACAGTGGGACTATTTTTTTGAGGCTGTTAAAACAGATAGAACAAGAAATTCGGAAGGCAAAATATTTGTTAAGCAGTTTCATACTAATATGGGGAGATTCAAGTTCAGTAACAGAGTTATTGCTAACTGGAACAGTTTGCCAATTGGCAACTGCACTTAAATTTGCTAAAAATACTAATGTTTTTAAGAATTTGCTGGATGAAGACTTGAAATTTAAAGTACAGTTTAGAAGCTTCTTCTTCTTCCAGATGGGGATGTTTAACCTGCCCCGTGCTCACAGTCTTCAAGTAGACTATTCTGGCACACAGGTTGCATGCATTGTGTATTTTCGTGTAGCCGGTACTCACCCGTCTTAGGACATGAGCATCGGGATCTTTAGAGTCCGTGTATGATCTTTAATGCATGTGACACAGACTAGACCTCGGTTTATAGTCCCATCCGAACGACTAAGCTTTGATGAATATGAAGGAAAATTTATATTGCATGCATTTTCAACCCCGTCATAAAAGTATAATAACACGAGGGGACATTGAAAGGCTTAACGGCCTATGTATTTATTACGTCCCTACACTACTACTACTAGGCCTACTACATAACTTGAAGATTAGACTGATCAACTCCCGCCAAATGCAACAACTTAATGAGTAACTGAAGCCCAGTTCACCTTAGTGTGGGACTGAAAGGTAAACATTTGCGTCATACAGGGTACAATACCTTGGCAGCGCAACTTACATTCATTGAACCA
Organism: Conus ventricosus; assembly: GCA_018398815.1. Lineage (NCBI taxonomy): Eukaryota > Metazoa > Mollusca > Gastropoda > Neogastropoda > Conidae > Conus > Conus ventricosus. The sequence goes on from CM031600.1 coordinate 41,517,599, forward strand.
AGGCAGTTTCTACTGTAATACGTACCTTGTTCTGCACTGAAGCTATGCAATCTGAGTGTTTCTTCTTCAACGTTGCGAGGAAGCAAAAATTGACGGCGTGACATCAAGGGAGACCACTTTCATGATTGCACCGAGAAGTTCCGAGACAGTCCGGAGACGAGGGGACAAGCAGACAAAACGAGTGGAAGTGCTTTTTTAGGGGTGTCTGTGCCTCAGCATGGGGGTGAAGAAAGAAACAATTACACCCGGTGATGGTATGCTGTTAGATTGACCGTTTTAGTGCTGCATTGTTGCATTTTAAACTCTTACACGGAAATTCGTCTATCATTTAGTGTCCTGAAAGTGACAATCCATGCTGAAGCTCTGAACGAAAGGTCGATTGTTTTGATCCTCGTCAACGGTTTATCCAGTTTTTCTCGCTTTCAAGTTCCATTTGATGTATGGATTTGTCTCGGAAGTGATATTTAGCGTATGATATTGCCAGCATGAAGAGCCAATGTTGACGATCACTGTCAGTTTAACTGTGATTAAGTGTAAGACCTGTCAGTTTAAATTCAGTGTCTTCTTTCTTCTTCCTAAAATACTGGTTCACTCAAAAACGAGTAGGTCACCAGCGCGCAGTGCAGTGTGTGCAGGTTGTTTGAGGGCTTTGTCTATAAATAATACAATAATCCAAAGTAATTTATCTGTTGAACATTTTGGTTTCCTGAAAGGCAGGTCATGTGTAACCCAGTGTTTAATCACAGTTCATTGATGGATGTTGAGTCTTATTAATGGCATTCTAGTGGATGCTTTATCTTGATTTACACAAAACATTTATTTCATATCCTACCATAGGCTTATGAATAGATAAAATTGCAGCACTTGGTATTTAAGATAAATTGTTTTGTTGGATAAAAGATTTTCAAAGTTGTAAGCCTAGGTCACATTATGTTTCTCTAAATGGAAAATTATCCCCCAAAATTGAGATAACAAGTGGTACCTAAGGGCAGGGTGGAGGAACCTTTTTTTTCATTTATTTATCATACAAAGGATTTACCCAACAAGTTGACTGGGGAATCAAGACCAGATAAGATAAGATAATGTTGCTTATAGCCCAGCCGACCGCAAAGGGCCACATCAGGGCTGGATCTGTTAAACATATTCTGCCATTAATACATGAGACAGATACTATAACATTAGAATCATGTACACATAGACTAAGTGAATGGACAAACACAGTTTGAAAAGCGAAAAATGTATAGTTTTAAATTTTCTTGAAAACAAATTACAATTCTTCAAATGAATGCATCATTTATCAAAATGACAAACAAAATAAGCAGGACACCGCTATTGCTAAGAAAGACTAAGATGTGATAAGGGACTCACAACTGAAATTTTTTTATGAGTATTGTTGGGGGGGGGGGGGGGGAGATAGCCCAAATGCTTATGAGACTTATAACATATTAAGCAAGGGATACTATGTTACCATTATATAAAGCTTTGGTTCAATCCACATTTGATTTTAGAAATTTAGTTTGGAGTCCGTTCTTGAAAAACACTTAAACTTAACTGACGGAGTTTAACGTATATTTTCAAATAGGACGTTTTGAGTAGGTAACCTAAATTATGAGGAAAGTCTGGCCTGGCTTCAGATGCCAAGTATGGAGTAACAGAGGCTGAGAGATTTGATTGAAGTATATAAAATAATGTGTGGTGTTTATGATCTTTGAACCACATGTTCTCTTTTCACCCTTTCTAATCTTAATGAAAGTGCTCATGGTTACAATTTAAAGATTTATGAAGTACTAACTCACTCATATCAATTTCAAAGTGTTTCCTTCTGACAGAGTTGTTAACTTGTGGAGTAGTTTAGGTTTTGAAACTGTCAGTGTTCCTTCAGTGAATGATTTTAAAAACCAGTTTGATTCACATTTCAAATGAAAAAATACATGTTTTCAGCAGCATGTTAGAATGTAAATAATTTATAATGTACACTGATCCTTATGAATATCAGTGGGCTATAACTATATGAGATAAATGTTTTTAACAGATTTAACAGCAAAGGCTGTCTGCATATGGCCCTATTGCTTTCCACTGTTCAATTTGATTTTGGCCTAATCTGCATAGTATGCTCAGTCTGCTGTAAGTGTATTCAATTTAAGACTGTGCACATGAAACTAAAATGTGCTGTATTACAGAATAAGTGCAAGAATAACATCTGATGTTTTGTTGCACTAATACCAGAAAATATGTAAATAGTATCAGCCGCTGCACTGCTAAATTCAGGAAGTGTTGAATACATTATCAGAAGTAACAAAAATGTGCAGCATGTAGTCTTCGCTGAAAGTACCCGTAAGCAGCTTTCATGAACTTGCATGTAAGCATGACTGTGAAAGTTTGAGCAAGAAGCTTTTCCTTACTTCAAGCTGAAGAATGCACGGGGCTAAATCATGTGGGTGTTGCTAAATATGTCACAGTTGTTAGAGATTGGTGGTTTCAAGACACTTCATATATAATATACATTATACAATGACCCCAATATGAGGAATCTCAGTAATTTTGACAAAGTGAGTAAATGATCCAGAACTGGCCAGTTATTTAATTCTTCTGTATTTGTATTTTTCGTTGCTCCTCATATAGTGACACAGTCAGCTGTTCCTGACAGTGGGTATGCTGACAGAGTGTTAGTATCAGCCTTCTGTCACTGTCACAGTATCTGTCCAACACCACGCCTCCTCCAGTTTCCCTTTCATCAATTCTAATGGTGGTTTACTTTTTGCCTCTGAATTTCTCTTTCTCTCTGTGTGACTCTGAGTAAAATTGTAATAATGAATATGTGTGTGACTCTGAGTAAAACTGTAATAATGAATGTATGTGTCCACTATGAGTAAGTTTGAATGTGTGTGTGTGTGTGTGTGTGTGTGTGTGTGTGTGTGTGTGTGTGTGTGTGTCAGCATATGCCCATCTCTACAGGTGTTTTCAACAGTTACTGTAAGCATCCATGTGGTTTTCACAAACATGCAGATCATGTTGGGCTGGTGCACCCATTTTGTTAAAAGCACAGTAACCTGCCATGACCTGTACATTAGATTTGGGTAACGGGACTGGACAATTCCAAACCGAGCTTTAAAGGCACAGAGGGTCATCACAGTTTGATAAATATGTGACATTCAGAAGTTCTCTAAGTCACGCACTCATTACACCTTCATATAACTCTTGTTTGTTTCAGGCATCGTTAGCATGATCATGTGTTCTCGGTTTTGTCGGTGCAGGTGCTGAATCACAGCATAGAGGACATGATTCACAACTGAATCAGAAATGGTTCTCTGCAAAGAAGTGCATGGATAATTTGACCCTTGCTTGCTAATTTAGTCTTTTATCTATTTTTTTTAAATGGATGATGGGTCAGGAGGTAAATTCATTACTGGTCTCTGGCAGTGAACTTTGTGTTTAAAATTCATAGCGATTTGAGAAATGTGTATGAATGGATTGTGAACGTTTGACATCGAATACTGTACCTTCTAAAGCCAAAGTAATCATGTGCTTTCATGTTCTACAGGTACGACATTTCCCAAGAAAGGGCAGACCGTGGTCATACATTATACTGGTAAGAACTCCCAACAGTGTGGTCTCACACTCAGAAGCACATATAAACTCATGCACACACACACACACACACACACACACACACACACACACACACACACAAACGCAACCGCATGCATGCACATGTAAGTAGATCCATAAGGGTTCTTGTAACCTGAAGTCACACATTTTGTTGTGACTGTTAGTGCAATGTCACCCAGTACTTCTCTTATCCTCCATGTTTTACCATGCATAAATCTCTCTCTCTCTCTTCTCTCTCTCTCTCTCTCTCTCTCTCTCTCTCTCTCTCTCTCTCTCTCTCACTGTCTCTCTCTCTCTTTCTCTCTTCTCTCTCTGTCTCTCTGAAATAGGTCGAAACGTTTAAATGTTTCCATAAAAACACCCAGCACCTTAGTCTACGGAGAAACTGGTCGGTATCCACTGTATATTTATAATTATACTAAATGTATCAAGTATTGGATATGTGTCGTTAATATGCCGGATAATCGCCTTCCTAAGAAAGCTTACAACATGTTGTATGATTTGCATCATCGAGGCAAGGACAACTGGGTTTCATCAGTTTGCTCTACGTTAAATCGCTATGGCTTTGGGTATGTATGGGAAAACTAGAACGTTTACAGTGTCAAAGGTTTTCTCTTAGAATTTAGAAATCGGCTGATTGATTGTCATCTTCAAGAATGGTACACCCGAATGGATGTTAGTGATCGCTTTTCCTTCTATTCTTCCTTTAAGCAATTCAGACAAATACCGAATTATCTGTTTACAGTAAGTAATTTGAACAATCGTAAAAATCTCATAAGATTCAGGTTAGGCATATCTTGTTTAAATACTCACAAACTGCGGCATTCGAGTGTCCCCCGAGAGGCACTCTGCTGTCCTTTTTGTCCAAGTCAGTTGGAATCTGAATATCACTTTTTTATTGTATGCCATAAATATAAGGATGTTCAAGAGCATTTCATACCCACTAAATATTATGCAAGAGCGTCGGCTTTCAAGATGTCATTATTACTTGCCAATGATAAAATGGCTAAAGATGTTGCTGGTTTCATAACTAAAGCTTTTGAAATCAGATGCAAAAAAACGAATGGGACGTAAAGTTCATATATTTTTAATGTATAATTCGGGGTACATTTTCCCTTTAAAAGCAAAAGAGCTTGTATGTGTGAGTGTATGCGTGCGAGTGTGTGTGTGATGCGTGTGTTTGTGTGTGTGCGAATGTGTGTGTGTGTGTGTGATCATGAATAGGTTTACAGGTTTTTCTCTCTCTCTCTTTCTTGTCTATAATATTTGAGGGAAGGAGGGGAGAGGTGTCTGTATCATCATTTCTTTTTTCTGTGGCTACGCTTTTAATCCTGAAGAAATATGGTGCTTTGTTACTATAATGGAACCTCACACTAACGACCTTTAAATATCCTTTTCGACTGGGTCTTTGTCAAAAGGAAGGGAGTCTCTACAGTGATGCGAATCAGTTGTTGACAAAAGAGAAAAATATTCAAGCAGATCAGTTTTTCATTGCAAAGAGGGATGCCTTGCTGAGTTGCTCCAAGTGTCTTTACTCTGGGATCTCACTCATATCCTAATGTTCTTAACTACTGTCAGATATGTGTTTAACACGTGTTCTGTCACAAATTTACATGGTGACTTGATTCACTAACTTATGTCTGTGAACTCTTCACTGACATAAATGTCTGTGAACTCCTAAAGAAGCATAGCCCTGCAACCACACCCCACCAGTGGACTCAATTCTGGGTAGCCCCTTTCAGTTGCCCCATCTCAGTCCAGCAGCCTTCGCCTCTCCCACAACTAATCTGCTCCAGATCTGCTTCAGCCTCCCACCTCACGTCTTCCCCTGTGGATTCCATTCCCATCAGCAAAGACATGAAGAAATGAAAATGAAGTGGATTGGACACATTCTGCATAAAGTAGCTCACAACTTCAGAAGGCAGGTACTGGAATGGTACCTGCCTCATAATTTTGTCAGCTAGTTTTCGTCCAATGCACTCCAATTTCATTTCTTCATGTCTTTGCTGATGGGGTTCTGGTTGCCCCTCCCCCCCCCCCCCCCCCCCCCCCCCCCCCACCTCCCTCCATAAATAAGCATTGGCGATCTCAGGCCACCTGATTTGCAGGATGTGATATAGGCATCTGTTTAAATTGTCTGAAGCTTATAGGTGATGATGTTGGTCACTGTCCACGTCTCAGATCCATGCAGGAGGATGCCTCTGTTTTGATGTTGAAGATTCTCTTGTTACTGCCTGAGGACATGGTGCCTTGACAGAGTTCCAGCTGCCTTCCCTTGTTCATGCAGTTCTTGCTGTCCTTGTCTGCCCTGCTGTTCTTGCTGACTGTGTTCCTGAAGTTTGTTGTGAAGTGGTCTGCCTCCTCTGTGTCTTCAAGTGCATGAGTGACAAAATTTTGAAGGGAAAAAGGTTCATAGACATGATAGCAAAAGAACAGCATCTAACTGGACAGTTCCGTTTGTGGAGGAAATAGTTTACTTACACAGGGGCCGCAACTTTCATGGAGCCTCTTACCGCGTTCACCACCTCCACCCCCACCCAGTGTTTATTTTTATGGATTTTTTTTTTCAAAAAAATTGTCTTTGCTCTTTTCCTCCCAGTCTTTCTTTTTATTACATCCAATTCGTTTCTTCTTGATACTTTTACTCATGTCTGTTTCTTTTTTTTTCAGCAACAGTTGCATCATCTGGAAAACAGTTTGACTCCTCCCGTGACAGGAACTGCCCTTTTAAATTTAGAATGGGTCGTGGTGAAGTCATCAAAGGTATGTGACCCTGATCTAACGCAGTGCTACTCTTTCTTCTTCATTCTTATTTCATTTTTTTGTCTATTATTCCCTATTTCCTTTTTTTTAAGGTGGTAGATCTGCAGTCAGCAACACAGCACACTGTCTTCTTTGTCGGGTTGTAGAACTTTATCCCTGGATTGCAAATGTTTACTCCATATGAGAATAGAAGGAAATGGCATTAGGTCGTTATGCTGTTCCCTGTTTCAGTATAATGATAACCCAGCCAACTACTCAGTGCTGATGCTGTAATTTAGTGAAGTTTTGATTAATGATCATGTCATAATAATGAATAATTTCATTGTTTTGTTTTACTCCATAATGGTCAAAACATCAAACTAGGTGTATACATGCAGAAAATTGCTGATTTATTTGTTTTTCCTAAAATTTTTTGTTTGTTTTGTTACAGGTTGGGAAGAAGGTATTTCAAAGGTAAGCTGAGTCCAAGCTTTCACTTTCCACTTTGTTGATCCATGATTTCATTCTGTTGTATAGATCTTGAAAGAGCTGTTCACCAAAGTAATGCATTGTGAACGCGTTGTCAGTGATCATCTCCTACTGCATCTGACATTCTCTGATACGTTTCAATTCAGCAGCTGTCAAAATTGGAAAAGGCAATGCTCATTTTAACCTAAAATGTTAAATGATTTGGTTGTGGAAAGCCCTCATTGCGCCCATTAATTCTGAATGAGTGAGTTTTGAAAGTTTAGGAAACACTTGCACATTGTGAAAAGAATTGATGGCACAAACTCCCGACCTGTGTGGTTTCAGATGAGTGCAGGTGAAAGGGCTCGGATAACCTGCTCACCTGATGTTGCCTATGGAAAATGTGGCTACCCTGGAGTATATCCTTTAAAATTACCTTCAGTGACCTTTTAAAAGCTTTCTCTCTCTGTCTTCTCTCTCTCTCTCTCTCTCTCTCTCTCTCTCTCTCTCTCTCTGTGTTATTCATAATTGATTGATTTGGTCGAGCAAAAATGATTTATGATGGTGAATATGCATGCCTGTGTGAGCCACTTTTGTAATTGTATATAATTATGCTGTTGTCATTAAAAAAAAAAATTTAATTTTAAAGAAAAATGTATAATCATTCGAGTGATGTCAAGTACGCCAGTATTTCTATTTTCTACTACATGGCTTTGAATCTTGACATTAACATTTACGCATTCAGTTACAATTCACTTTATGTTTGTTTCTTTGCATTATATATATATTTACAGCGATCCAAATATTAATGTATACCCACTTTGTCATAAAGGCTATATGTAGACCATTGTCAGTTAAAGTATCAGCAACATCTCTTTCTCTTTCTCTCCCTCCCTCCTCTGTGGTTGTGCATTACTTGTGGCTGAAAGACAGCAAGCTCATTTCTCCCTCCCGCACCCCCACCCCACCTCCCTCGTTCTCCGTCCCTGTTTCTGGTGTGTGTTTCTGAACTGTCCTCACTTCTCCGCCTCTGTCTCGTTTGTTACCTTTCCCCTTCTGACAGTGATGGCCATCGGGATTCATTCAATTTTGCGCTTTTATTGTCAGGTCATTTGTGATGTCTGAGAAAGAAGTATTTGGTGAATGTTCGCTTATCTTTTTTTGTAGTGTGAGACGTGCCAACTGCTCAGTTTTGACCATCGACATAATTCGCTACATTCAGATCACATTGCCACAGTGGAGTGGCAAAGCCAAGCTGTAATAATAACTTGAACTTGCGAGATCAATGGAGAGCATGATTTTGAACATGATTTTACTCACGGCCACTGAGAGTTTTTTCTTTGATGATGTGTTGGCACTGCACTGGTCAAAGCATACTCTGTGCTAGTGGCACTACTCTGAAATATCTGTTTGCCATTTTCATATGATGAAAATGCTACTCTAAAGGCCAAAATGTGGTTGGCGTGTCTGTATTGTGAATTGCTTAAACATTGCTTTACTCTTTTGTGTGTTTATTAGCTTCTCGGCTTGTTTTGACAACGCTGCTGCATGTTTTAGTCAGCGTATGATTCAGTTGATTAATTATATGGTTTGAACAAAAACTGGTGTTCCATCTCAATTTTTTTTTTTTTTAACGAATTGATTTTTAATCTGTCTGTTTGGTATCTCATGCCATAGAGTGTTTGACAATACTGATCTTTTATTTAAACTATTTGCTTACGTTCGTGGATTTTAGAAAGATTTCATGGCTCATTCATGTTTTCTTCCTTCTTATGATTTTAATAGAAAGATTTTGATTTTGTAAGATTCTTTTTCTCCACATTGCCTGTCCCAACAAATGCCTTATCACTACTTGGCAAGGAACATCACCATTTATTATAATCAATATCCAAAAAAAGTGAAAAGAAACAAAAAGACAGTTGGTAGAAGTTCATACCCAAACATGGTTCACTTTCCTCCTTTTCCTTGGCGAGGGAACATGCCCTTCCTATGTTCTTTACAGTTCTGACATAGTTTTTTTTTTAGTGCACATGGGTCCTCTCATGAATATCTTCCTCCACCCAAGTTCTTTGTGGACTGTTCGAAGATGACGCACTTGCATTTTCGCCTGATTTTTGGGGCCATATATCTGGACTTTTTTAGATACACACTTCCGTATTCCTATTCTCCGGTTGTCCTGGAAATACCTCTGCCTTGGGCTCCAAGGAATGTCTCTATGCCTTCGAAGCCCTCCCTCCGTCTGTCTCTCAGCCTTAGGGTTTTCACCAGGGCAAGGGACTTGGTCATCATGACGGTGAGACAAAGAACCGGATGTGATCAACCCTGTGACCCTGTCTGTTCTGGACGACCTTATCGCCCAGCCCCATTATTCACTGCCATTAGAGTTGTGTTATTTTGCACATGCGTTCGTTTGTGCATTTTCAGTTTACCCTCTGTTATATTTGTGCATGTGTTTTTTTCTTAACGTTTGCCTGAATGGCACTATTTGTACCCACTCATCTCAGTATGTTTTGGGACAGGGTCTTCTTCTTTTCCTGAGAAAAAAAATGTTGCAGTTCATTTATTTCTTCTTTGTCTGTACTTTCTACCACAAGCATTCTTATTGAAGGAACAGAAACTGCTGCTTTTAGTTTACCTTTGTGCGTGTGTGTGTAAGTTTTTCTATGTTTGACTTGGAGAGGGAATGTGATAAGATGAAAATGAACATTTGTCACAACTTGTCTCTTGTATTTCTCATCACTTTGTCTTTTAAATTTTTTTTAAAGGAAGAAAATCTTAAGTGAGGAAGAGTAAATAACAAAAAAATGGGATAAGTCTTGCTTCCATGATGAAATCATTACACCCCATAACTCCAACATCCAAGCATGTAATTATTTCATCACGGAAGCGAGAGTTTACTCCACTTGTTTGTTTACTTTTCTTCTAAAGAATCGATAAGCGATGAAGACATTTTGTGTGTATGTCATATAGATTTGAACGTCGTGAATTGTTTACTTTATCTTGTTTTTACAACTTTTGATGATTTTGCCTTAACTGGCCGTACTATTCCCCCAAATGCCAGCCTGATTCTGGACGTGGAACTGGTCAGCCTTGAGTGACGTGAACCTCTGATCTATGTGGACGCATTGTCAGTCCTTTTGTGAAATGGACACTAGGTTCCCATGTCGGTTACATCTGTCAGTTTTTTTCTTCTTTTCTTCTTCGTTGAAGATGGATCCACACATCGTTGGGAGTGTCGCTGTTAACCAGGAGGCAGACAGTAGAACACACACACACAGCTCTTGCAGTGATATGCAGGAACTGCGCATTCACAGTAATATGAGATGCCAAAAACTGTACAACGACACCAGTCACATTGTGCTATGTATATAGCGTAGCTAGTAAAGTGTTCGCTCTGCTTTGTGCTGTAAGCCTTCACCTTGGTTTTTGCTACAGTAGCTGGTAATTGCAGAAAGTTGTACGTTCTCCTGTCCCCAAAAAAATGACAGCTATCTGTGAGGTTTATGAACTTGAACATATTTTAAAACTGCCATATCTTGTGTAGGATGACATTTCTGCTTTGTTTTGTTTCATGGCCTAATCTGGTGCTTTCTCACAGAATGATATGTGACATAGTACATAATAAAACACACAAGCTCCGCCCATACATGAGCATACATACTCACGTTCATACAGAATGATTTGTTGCATACAATATGATAAAATACACATGCCTACATTCATGAGCATACTAACTCTGGCATACATACATACAAACACACCAAAATGTACATGCTTTGCAGTGATTGCTTCTTATCAGCTGTTGCCTTCTGAAAAGCACCTCATGTTTGACATTTCTTGTTGAGACAAAAACTGAACCTAGCACTTGAGATACCTGTATATATTACCTGGATTACTTAATCAGCACAATGTGACATTTGATTGAGACAAACGGCACTGATCAACAGTTTTTATTTAACAGATGATTTTTTTAAATAAACAGTTGAATTATACCTGGACACATTTTTTTTTTTAGTTTATTAGACAGTTTAATCATTATCATTATTACACAAGCGTAGTGGGTCTTCCTGTTCAAAGCCGTGTGGCTTGGGGTTCATGGTGTTTTAGGACAGAGGACTTGTATAGAGCGCTTTTTTGGTTGGACACCTATCTGTTCAGTATGAAAAGTACTTCAGACTGGTAGAGCATTTTGCAACATTTTTTGTAACTCGTGGAAACCAGTTAGGAAACGTTCATGTCTTTCTTATCAAAAAAATGCGCTCATTGAGATACTTTTTCTCTCCTCACTTTGTCTCTTTCTTTCTTTCTTATAAATACATGCGCATGCAAGCACACACATACACATGCACAATGCACTCTTTCTCTCTCTCTCTCTCTCTCTCTTTCTCTCTCTCTCTCTCTCTCTCTCTCTCTCTCACACACACACGCACACACACACACATGCACACACACAAACACTCTCTGATGTGCATATTGAGGTTTGTCATGAATGGTTGACAAACAGTGGGAAACTTGGACAGAAAAGTTAGTATGCTGATAGTTTGGAAAAATGCCCATAGGATAATTCACCTGCTTTGACCGATACCACAGTGCCTGATCTGTATCATTATCTCTACTGGGTGAGAGAGAGCGAGAGAAGTGGGGGTTATGTTTAATCCCCAGTACATGTATTTGTCTGTGGTCAAGGTATTGCGGGGGACAGTTATGGATTGGCTTACTATCAAATGTGTGACCTTGTACTGAGGAAGAAGTAGATTGATTTTGGTTGGTGGTGTAAATACTGATCTGGATTTTTCTCTGATGTTTGATAGTTGTTTTTCGTTTGTTTGTTGTTGCTTTTTTCTAAGAGAGAACTTTTAAAGAGACAGTTACAGGTTGAAGGAATAAAAGAAGTACATTTGATGTAACTTTGGGTTGCAAAATGTAGAAAAACTTGAAGAAGAAATCACAAACATTTAGAAAATACTTTCAGACAAGCTGTTGATAGGTTTGTGTGTGCGCTTAAAACAGGTAAAACACCACATAAATGTCTGCATGCAAAAATGCTGCATTGCGTGATGTACACTGGATTTATCTCATTTTAAGCCAGTCAAAGAAAGTCCTATGCATACCATAGTTTGCTAATGACATTGAGTAAGCGGGAAAAGTAATGATTTTAGAGCAATTCTTTCTTTCTTTCTTTCTGCGTACGCAGGCTGATACTCCTGCGGACACTGCTTGTATAGACAGGCAGTGTAGTTTTGTGTGTATGACCGTAGTCAACCAAGCAGCTGATCATGATCGAGCTCACGGTGCCATATGAGAACAGAATGGAGGCAGCTCAAATCTACAAGACTGAAAAGTATGCTGATCTGGCAAACAGCCTGAGGAGAGAAGGCTATCAGGTCAAAGTCCTCACTGCAGAAATTGGAGCTAGGGGATTTGTAGGAACGTCTGCATACAGCCTCATGAAACAGCTCTCAGTTGCAGGGAAGGAAAAAACCAGAGCCCTGAAAGCAATGGCAGAAGCGGCAGAGAGGTGTTCAAGCTGGATCTGGTCAAGGAGGAACAAAAGTGAACTTCATAAGGCTTAATTTCCCTACAAATATCAGGTGTCCCTGTGGCTCAGTGGTTAAAGCGCGAGTCATTAAGTAGAAAATGAGCATGTCCAGAGGGTCATGGGTTCGAATCCCAGCCATGGCTCGTCCCAAGATGGGGAAAAAAAAAAAAGGGCAGCAGAGGGACACCCGGAGTCATGAACCGGGTGTGGCCCAACCCCCCTAGAGTGTCGGGAGATAAGGGCCGAAACACTTGCTTGAAGGGGGCTTCTCTTCTGAGGACTCTCTGCTGCCACGCTCTCCACGAGTTTCTTTCTACATAGACAGGCAGTGTAGTTTTGTGTGTATGACCGTTTTTCATCCCGCCATTAAGGCAGCCATACTCCATCTTCAGGGGAAAAGAGCAATTGAGAGCATATTCAAGTCAATTTGAATCTCATAAGTCCTGTATCTTTTCATTCTCAGTAAATACATGCATGCAATTACTCTCACATAGACTCACACACATAGCACAAGATATGGACTTTGATTACTGGTACTGATTTTTTTTTTTTTTTTAATGTAATCACTGTATCTCAGTCTGTCTGACACCTTTTCAGCATAATGTTACCCTCTAGTTTGATGAAACTATACAGCATAGTAGAAAGAAGACTCCATACATTACATCCTTCCTTATCTCCACAGGATTTATGTCTGAAGAAAATGTGTAGTGTTGTCTGGCTGCGAGTGCATTAGCACTTCTATCTCAGTTGGTACAGGCATGAATGTTTGTCAGTTTACGGACTGTGAGGAAAATAAAACATAGAATGCTGATCAACTGGGAGTGTATCCCAGCTGTATGGGTATGATAGCATCAGGAGATTGTTTCCTTCAAAAGAATATTTTGCAGTCTCTCAATAATTCAATTAATTTGGTTGTGAAAACGGGCGCTCAAGATAAACCACTTACTGAGAAACAACCACTGCCACTTAACTTTGTGTTTTTCCGTTACTTTTTTTTTTTTATTTCATGGTGTGAGTAATAACTCAAGTGTTTCCCATTTCTTTTTACCTTATTAGAGAACGTTATCATGATTTCAAATGTTGAGAAGTTACCCACATTCTTTGCCATAGCAAATGTGATTTTCAGTTAAGAATTGAGTGACTGTGACTGGGAACAGTGAGTTTTGTATTGCACATTTTGTAACAAAACTTTTGCAGATTATGGATTGTTCTTTATCATTCTTCTACAGAAAGGGGAGCTCAGCTATGTGGGTCCGTCTGAATATTTTAAATCTGTTTTCTTTCTTTGTGAACATTTGTAAAGTCCCAAACTATTAGGCAGTGCTGAGAGACATAGAGAGTGATAGCAAAGGTTAGGTCTTTGCATAAATGCTACATCTTCACCATAGACAAAGAGTGTTGTATTTGTTGTTGTTTTTAAATGCCAGTATTATGTGACAGGGTCTCAGCATGCATGTCATGAATTAACAAAACCTTTGAGCCCTGGCAGTAACAGAAAGTCAGTGCAACAACTGGCTTGCTTTACTGGAAAGTTAACCGAGTTCAATCCATGAAAATAGCTAGTGCAGAATTTCCACCAGATTCATTTGTAAAAGAAGCCAACACAGGTAACCAGTGCCCTTCTCTCGCTTCCCCTTTCCTCCCTCTCTGCCTGCCTCCTTTCTCTCCCCTTCTCCTCAACCTCCTCCTCCTCCTATTTCCCCTCCTCCCTCCTTCCATTTCCCCTTCCACCCCTTCCTTCCCATCCCTCCTTTTCCACATTTCTTCCCCTTCCTGCCGCTTCCTTCCCTCCCACGAAGATTTCTCAGGCTTTTCACCAGAAACCAATGGGAAATTACTTGAGTGAGGCGGCACTGAGTGATTGCGACTATGGGGAAAACTTTTTTTTTTACTTGGCTCTCGCGTTGTTTTTAAAGACACTGTTTTTGCTACTCAGTCACAGCTGCTGCATATTGGCTTTCAACTTCAGATTTCATTCACCAGAGTTTTGACAGCAACTCAAAACCTTCAATTATGTAAAAATTTTGGAATTACAAAAAGAAACTGAAGTGAACCTCATACACAGCAGAATCTGGTAGGCTACAGTTAATGATAATACAGGTGTTGAGGTGTGCAAAGAAACAGATTGTTCTCAGGGTAATGTTGATGATCATCAGGTATAATTCAGTAGAGATCATGAGACTGGAGTTTCCACTGGCGAGCCAATTCATAAAATGTTCTTCGACAAAGTTTTGCTTTTCATTTTCACTATCTATCAACTCTGGCATTGAGGTCTGGCGGTCAAAACCAGTAAGGGAGTTGGTTAGAAAAGAAGAGAGTTGATTCTGAACAAATGGAAACGATATAGAATAAGTGAAAACAGCTCAAAAGCTTCACTTGAGTATCTGTCCCGGGAAGACAGAATGCAGTTGCACCAAGGAAAATGATGCTATTGCATCCTGGGAGGACTCTTCAGGCTTACTAAAAACCTGGGCCGATAACTACAGAGAGAAAGTTCAAGACATGTCAAAGTACCGTCAAGAGTTATTTTCCCTTCTTTGACAGCATGTCCCTTTTTTGTTTAGAAGTTCAAAATCAACAGTTTTCTACTTCACTGCCTAACTTGAACTAGGTGCTAAGACTCTTAAACTGGAGGGATAGCCTGCGAGAATGATACAGTAGATTGCAATGTAGTTACTTTATCACAAACGCCAGAATAAGGAGGTATCTGTCTTGTTTTACTTCTCTTGTGACAAACGACCAGTTAGGAACGTAACTTTTGCTCTTATGGTGAAACAAACAGTTAATGCCCATCACCCCAAATTTATGCAGATTGCAGTTGCCTTTACGTGGCATGCAGATATGAGGCACACAGAACAAACAAGAGAGTGCCAAGCTTGCCCTTTGGTGGCAGTTCATTGGAAAGCTTAGAACGCCCTTTTTCAGCCTGTGTACTAGGTGAATCGGTGCACCAAGCTGCATCAGTTCAGAGTCATGGACATGCAGATGTTTCACAGTGAAAGAGCAAAATTGCCTTCCGTGTTTATGTCTCCCTGTGTTGCTGAAGAGTTGTTATGTATGACCAGCGTTTTTATCTGAGGCCTGTTTAAGGGACAAAAAATGTGCACAGCATGTATAGATCACAGGAAAGGGGTTAAGATGAACAGAATACTACTGTTGGAATTGAACACAAAGATGCCCACAGATTTTTTTTTTTTAAAGTGTATCTGTTGATCGATGATAAGTAGTGGCGTTTGTAGTCAAGAACTGGTTAAAAATAATCAGTAGAGACAAAATCTGAAAGGATCCAATCATCATTTCATGAACAGACTATAATAGATTCCAAATTGAAGATTGACGTCTTTATTTTTAGTGTCACTGTGGCAATCGTCTGTCTTTCATACATCATACTGGATAAGTATTCCAAAAGAGCCAGCACCTTGTTAAGCTGTTTCGTTTGATGCTAAGATGCTTGATCACATGATGTGATTTTGTTTTTCTAATAGATTTCTTTTTCGTTTCCGAACATTCTTATTGAAAGAGGCCCAAATTTGAGGTGTAAATTCACCTACAGTGGTATGAAGTCTACTTCTCAGATGAAGCTGGTCAGACTATAGTGTTTGAGGTGTTGTCCAAGTCACAAACATGATATTCTTAGGTTGAAATGGGCTTGACCTGTCAAGACTGTATAAATGGTCTTAACAGTTTCTTGTAGAAACAATTTTTTTTCTCTGTGCACAATGCGGGCAGTTTTGCCCCTGCGATCATGTTCATGAAAATCTCATTGAAATGATACAATGGTTTGGTACAATGACCCCGATTATCACCTAACGTGCAGAGGGGTTTTTTGTTTTTTCTTTATTGTTGTTGTTAATGGTTGTTTTAGTTTTAAACCAGACCTAAGTAGAAATGACTCTTTTATTCCGTTGTGTGCATTTCAATGCGAAAGAGCGCATGCCACTTGAAAACCTGTGTTTGATAAGAATTTATGTGGAATTATCATGCAAAAGCACTGTGCAGTATTTGGATTCTTATCAAGCTGGAATACACCAAGAACAGAAAAACGTCCCCAATAGTTTTTCACATGCCTTCAAATTTTGTCATTGTTGTTTTAATCATTTATATGGCATGGTCATTTTGGATGTGTGATAGTGTTTAATATTTAAGTTGTAACTAACTGTTTGTATGTTGATTTCATGCTTTTTTCCCTTCTTTTTTAAAACACCAGTGTCTGCATAGCTTAATTCTTGCTTTTATGATCAAATATTTTCTGACATTACACACACATTCTCATGCATGCATGTACACATGCACACACACACACTCGCATATGCATGCACGCACGCACACACACACACACACACACACACACACACACACACACACACACACACAGAGCTTCACCAGCTTCTTATCTCCATGAAGAAGGGAAGGGGGGGGGGGGCTTACTGTAAATCCTCAACTAATATGTGCTCCAACACTGCAGTTTCCAACACTGCAGTTTCCCAATGACATGGACCTATATTGGTACAGTTTGTTTATTGATTAAGTATTTGCTGTACTTGCACCATGGCTTTCAAGCTCAAAGGCATGAGAGATCAAGAAGTGGATTTGATGCCAGATAATTTGCGCATTATTGATGAGTTTTATGAAAGGATGCAGAGAAAGTTTTGTGAGATTTACCATTCTTCATTGGTAACAGTGGTAAAATTACCTGCTGGATATACCCCCTGTTTGTAAAAGATCATCTTCTCTACAGTTTGATTTTATGTTTGTGATGAAGTAATAATGGAGCATTGTCATTTTGGTGAAATGTTGTTTTTTTTTTTGAAAATAAGCAAAGGAGGACCGCTATACCTTGTAGATGACTAAAAAATATTAACCTTGTGTTGTGTGCAATAAATCATCTTTTGGTTATCGTTTAGTGTCAGCCTCTGTCCTTCTTGTTGTATCAAAGACAAGAAAGAATACCATAAATATAAGTAAATGGTGATCCCATGTCTGCATGTATAAAAAGTTTAGGAGGTCCCTTCAGAAAGTAAAAAAATTTCTTCTGACCCATGCAACTAGGGCTGCTGGTTTTTAAGGAGTTGATTAAAGTAAGAAAAAAAATTGTTCAGATAATGAATGTTTTTTCTTTCTTTCTTTTTTTTTCCAGAGTGCAAATAACAGCATGGAGGTGGGGTTTTTTTTCGCCTTCTTTTTTTATCTGAGCAAAAATTATTTCCACAGGTGTGTGTGTGTGTGTGTGTGTGTTTGTGGGTGTGTGTGGTGTGTGTGTGTGTTTTGTGTGTGTGTGTGTGTGTGTGGGGAGAGAGAGAGAGAGAGAGAGAGAAGTTGATTAAATTTGGCATTGTCTGTTCAAAATGAGAGAATGGCAATTATTTTCTTAACAAATGTATGTGCGTTTGTGTCGTATGGGCATTTCTGTGATTTTTATGGGAACATGTGTATTCATTCATACATGTTTGAATGAAAATGTATGTGTGCTCAGGTGGGAGTTGGGGAGGGGGGAGGGGGGGGGGAATTAAAGCCAATTGTTTACTGTGTTTTTACAATAGCAGTCAGTTTTGAAACAAGCAATATGGATTTGCGCCCCGATTTTTGATAAAAAATTCTCTGAACAAATGTTGTTGTTGTTGTTGTTGTCGTACCTGGCAAAAAGACCCCAGGGATCATCCAAACAGCCGAAGTATTTGAACATTTATGGCACAAATGCATCAGTGGGGTGAGAACATTACGTGTGTGCCCGTTTTTGATTACCCCGCACATGGGCAGCCACACTCCGACTTGGGGGATTTGGGAGACTGATAATGTTATGCTAGGAGCTTGTTAAGACTGAAGACAATCCCCACATAACTATGCAGAGCATAACAACATTTTGCTGTAGCCTTGTGTTCTGGCCCATGTCAATTGGTTGACACAGCCTTAAGCCAAGGCGATCTGACACAAAATCATATAGCACAACTGGTTTCTGCTATCTGACACAAATCATATAGCAGAAACCAGTTGTGACTGAGACTGTTTTCCCGATTTTAGGCAGAGAATGGGTCTGTGCTACCGAGAGAGCTTGAGTTGTTCAAAGGTCAATGGTACCCGTCTAGTTTGGTCTTTGATCAGACATAGTGTGGATTCCATGTCTTCTGTTTGCCCCTCATCTACTCCCACCCCCGCACACACACCACACACACACACACCCACACACACACACACACACACACGCACGCATAAAGCACACTTACACACACTCACTCGCACACATACACACACATGTATGTACATGTACATATACACATGCGCACCACATACTATTACACCATGTACATACATACATGCACTCATGCACAAACTTGCATTTACACCCAATTCATGCACATCACAGTTTCACACACACATTTACACTTACACTTTCACACACACATACATGCACACACACAATATGAACATGCAGACACACACACACACACACCCCACACACACACAAAACCCCACAACACACTGGTTTTGACCCCTTTGGAGCCGCGCGTAGACATGACTGTGACCCTAGTACATCCGTGATCTAAATCTACGTATACCATTAACATATTTTTTGCGCAAATGAGACCCAGAGCATATATTGTGACATGTATTTACAGCTTTGCTTGAACTTTGTTCGTAATATTGAGTACAGAACCCTTGGAATGTGGAATAAGTGATATTGACATCATATCGCTACCCAAAATGTTCATGCTTTTGATGTAGGAACACAGTAAAAACACACAAAGCAATGACAGGTATGAGACAATATCCACCAAATACAAATGCGTTGCTTTCATTCAAGGGTCTTTGCTAAACATTTTCTCTCACTCATTTCAGTACCATATGCTTTGAAATTGCTGATCTGTTGCTTTTCTTTCATCGTTTGGGGTTTTGTGATTAATTTTGAATTCGTATATCTTGCCGACAGTTTTTTCTCATGACGATTGTCATTTATTTTGCATGGTCATTTTGTAATAAAGTGATTGCTTTTCGAAAATGAAATGGATATGCTTTGTCAGAGGGCAGGAGCACGTGTATGGTAATGTTGTGAGAATTTCTCTTGTTTGTCATGTAGGTGTTTGTAGACGTTTTGCCTCCTTTTGAGTGTGTGTTCTTTTCTTGGATCATCAGTTGTTGTTGTTCTGTGGTAATGTTGCCATCCTGTTAAAAAAAAAAAGTCTTAATATGCTTTTACCCACATTACGCGGAAAAGACCAACAGTCCTCTGTCTGTATATATTTGGTTTTGTTGGTTGTTGGGTTTTCTTCCTTTATCGTTATAACAGCGGCATAAATGATTTGTATTCTCCAACATTTACAAAAGTTCCATTTGCTTTATGTCTGTCATGGAGATTGACTGTTAGTGATTTGATGAAAATAAATAAAGTTTGCATTGTGAAAGTGTGTTTGAGTTCTTCTTTCATAGATCCTCTCTTCTATTTCTGCTTTGGAAATTAACCTTCAAATGCTGCAATGCCTGTTTATATTTACTTAAGAAAATGAGCTGCATGTGTGAGTACTTTCAATTAAAATACTTACATGTTCAAAAACATGTGAGTAGAGTGATAATGTTTACTTACATGAAGGTGTTACAGACAAGTATATAATCTAATGTTTTACTTCAATGCAATCAAAGTACCAACCACTCATACTTCATGTTCTTTGGAAAGAGATCCAGAGACAGAGCTACAAGTAGGGGAGGGGAGAGTGTATCTAAAGGAAATCTATCAAGGCATTTCTTATGAACAGTTAACTGTTACTGATTTTGAAATAATACATGTTACACAGCTCAAAAACTTTTTTTTAACTTTCGTGGGTTGTAACTTGTATCACTGAAGTTGTGCATGCCAAGAAAATTATGATGTTTCTTCTATTATTCGAAACTGCTGCTGCCATAACTTGTACCACTGAAGTTGTGGATGCCAAGAAGATAATGATGTCATGTATATGATTCAAAACTGCTGCTGCCCTTTCCCCAAACTTGTTGGGGGGAGTGACTGGGGGTGGGGAGGGGGGATGTGGAGGGAGGGGGGTACCCAGTTTTCACAGTAACTTGTTTTTCATCAAAATAATTTGAAATGTTTCATATGCCTCAACTGCACCTTGACAATCATATATGCACTAGTTCTTTTGTTTTTTGTTGATCAGTAAATGAAGAAGTAATGTTTGAATTTAGAATCCCCAGTCTACACATGATGGGTCTTACAGACCCGTACTTTGTGAAACAGGAAGACACTGACCAATCGACATAGGCTAGAACGCCAAGGCTACATCAAAATGTTATGCTCTGCATAGTTATGTGGGGATTGTCTTCAGTCATGACAAGCTCCTAGCATAACATTATCAGTCTCAAAAATCCCTTGAAGTCGGAGTGTGGCTGCCCATGTGGCAGGGTAATCAAAAACGGTCACACACGTAATGTGTCAGATGATCCCTGGAGTCTTGTAACCAGGGTACGACAACAACAACAACAACAAGGATTCTTTCCTTTCCTGTCTTGTGGGTTATCATCATGCAGATTCCATCAGATCTGATTTTGTTTTTGATCTGCCTTTTGTATCACATGTCATAGTCTTCAACGTAAGTACGTTTATGGAACTACTGTTGCATGGACATCATGGTTGTCTTCCTGTAGAATGCTGGCTTCACTATGAAGCAATGTTGGCATCAAGAGGCGTGAGTTTTGTGTGTGTGTGCTATTTTTAAGTAACACCCTCTAGGGATCTCATCAGAACTGCACACCTAAATGAACGTCTGGCAATTATGTAACTCCTCTGGTAGATTGCCCCATGATTATATTGATATCTTCCTTTGTCCTGGGGTCTGCAACGGAATGAATTATGAAGCAGTTGTATATGGGTGAGCCAAAATGAGTGGGGTCAGAGCAAGG
The DNA here is from genome assembly GCA_018398815.1 of Conus ventricosus. Classification (NCBI taxonomy): domain Eukaryota; kingdom Metazoa; phylum Mollusca; class Gastropoda; order Neogastropoda; family Conidae; genus Conus; species Conus ventricosus. The sequence continues at coordinate 41,538,843 of CM031600.1, forward strand.
CCACGCAGAAGGAACGAAAGATAGGAACAATAAATAAATAAAATAAAGTAAAATTTATCCAAAAAAAAGAGAGAGAGAAAGAGATCTATGTCCTCTCAATGACTTGCATATGTTACTCAAAGACCTGTCTGGAATCAGCACATTGTAGACAAAATATACCCAGGGTGGCAATCACTAAACTAGACAACCTGTGCTCTGATGCATGCATAGTTAGGACAGTTCACTATGTACAAAATGTTCTCTGCATTAAGTTGGATGCGTGCAAGGTAAGAGTCATACCAGCCATCCGCACGAAGACTGCTCTTCTAAATTCACAACTGTTGATATTGTCCAACACAAATCTACTGGCATTGGTATTGCATTTTTTTTTCTTGTTTTATGTCACAGCTCCCAGTGGTGATAATATTTCTGCACATTTCTTTCCTTCTTTAGTTTTTCTCAGAGATTAGATAAGCCAAAATAATAAATGAATCTGCTACAGAAGTGTTTTTACAAAAATGTATCTTTTCTGTGCACAACGGTGAAGAAGAATCATTGCACAAAGATCAAGATTTAAACATGATAAAAGTACACAACTGGAGATGAATAATACAGAACAATACTGAATACAAAATACCACCGGAAGTGTTAGCTGAGAGGTTCTGCAAAATGATACACACATTGACAACAGGTGATCAGATAGGTTTATTACAGGCCAGAATATTACTATAATCAAAGATCGGATTACCACATTAATCATGTAAATGAAACGAACAAAATCAGGTATCAACTATCAGTTGATTACACCAAAGCTTTCGACTCTTACTTCAAAAATGGTCAATAAGTCCCCATATTGGATTATGATTGAAATCTTCTCCCTGATTACGTTTAGGGCAGTGCTAATAGTTCTCACTTGTTCGGGAATTGGTGCTTCCGTCCTCACAAATCTTGGGTAGATGAGACTCGTCAACATTGATCGCTAGTCCATCAAGAAGGAAAGCACAGACTCAAATCGTTCTCCGGGGTTATTTTGGTGTCTGCTTATCACTTGACAGGGCAGGCACAGCTCTTAGCTCTTGATCCTCCCCTGGAAATCTTACTTGGAAACTCCAAACCAAAAAAATGTTCCTGCTAGGGCAGCTCTACGTGTGGTAGTATCTTCACCTGCAGAATTTTGAGCGTCAGTCGGCGAGAGGGTAGGAAGGGGACTGCACACGCCATCCTCACTTCTTTTTTTTTTTTTAAATTCTCTATGGTGGTAAGACAGACAGGTCTGCCGGAATCAGGACAGCCATCACAACTAGCATTGTTTTCAAGTCCTGTGGCAATGGCTAAGTAGTGACAGGAACACTAAGGGGAGGTTGCTGGAAGTTCTTAACCACAGGCAGCTATGATATAATCGTCGTCGTCCCTGTGGGAAGAAACTCTGGGGACAGATTGACAGCAGGTGTTCAGAGAAGAACCCACCCTCAGACAACTGTTTCAGCCCTGAACTCCCTACACTCTACGGGGACCGAGCTGCATCCAGGTCATGACTCCCAGATGCCCTTCTGCTGCCAGCTTTTCCTTTTTCGTCCCCTGTACTACTGGGTTGTATGAAATGCCTGTGTCTTACCCTTTTTTATGGACAGAGCTGCTCTCCCTGCACAGGGAGGGGTAGATCAAACAATTCCTAAACAGCCTACCCAGTGAAGCATTTGGCAGGACACACCTGCCTGGGCATCGACCTGTGAGGTCGAAATCATAACAAGAGAAAAGAATGAAGATACCCGTGCCCCTTGTGCCCTACAATGCACGCACATTGTCCGACAGAGGCGACAGAATGGAACTGACAACGTACTGCTTAACATTGCCAGCCGGGATACCGGGTCAGTACAAGATTAACTTTGCAGCCCTGAGTGAGACCAGATTTTTTTTTTAGATGAAACTCAACAGGAGAAAGTCGGCGTATACTACATTTGTCCCATTTCTGTGCTCCCAGTTCTTAAAGAACAGGGAGTACTTTAGAATGGGAACGAGGAAATGCTGTCTGTGTGTGTGTGTGTCCGTGGTCAAAATGTGTTCCACTCGCTCCAGACAAAACTACTGGGCCGATCTTTCTGAAAATTTGTAGGTATGTTCACTATGGGTCAAGGATGATGCCCGATGTTTTAGTTTACCGTTACAGCCGTCACTAACGGCATGTAACGGTAAACTGGGAGTACGTTTATATGCTTTGCATCTTGTTTTTCTTTCTTTTTTTCTTCTTCTTTTTTTATTTTTTTTTTAAATTTCTAACAGCATTGGGAAGCTCCAGAACTCCCCAAGAATGTCTGGCATAGTTTGCCATACGCAGCAAGCTCGCCAGGAATATGACATCACCGATCACTTCATGGCCTTAAGCCGTAGGTGAATAGAAGATTGCCAATTGGTCACTGTCGTCAGACCAAATGCTCCATTGATGACAAACTCTTATGATCTCAAAGAAGCCCCAGTCTCTGAGGATCTGAACCGGCTCCTGTCCAAAATCTACCTCAAAGACAAACTCACCATCCTTGAGGTTTGTTATGCAGGAGTAAGCATGGACAACTTCTACTGGCTGTACTTCCGTGGATGTTATGGCATGGACACTGCAACATCAACAGACTGATGCTTCTGACTGTGTGCCCACCCTGAACTGCTCATTACCAACACCGTCGACCAGAAATGGGCCAGGCTAAAAAAATACATGGATGCATTCTCGCTTGAAGCAGTGGCATATAATGGACAACATTATTGTCCGCTAGAGAGACAGATGTGATGTGTATATCACATGCCGTATGAGGCCGGAAGAGGGGGATGGGGGGGGGGGGGGGGGGGAGTGATGCTTTAATCGCCGCCTACTCTAAAGCAGGATTAACATTCAGCTGGCTCCAAGGAGGAGACCAGTAAGACAACAGCCCTGCAAGAAACTGAACATCGTTTGTGTGTGCTCCAGCAAGGTTTCGTTGCTTAAGAAGACCAGAGAGCCCCGATATCGAGTGAACCTGTGAGAAACAGCGCAGAACAAAACCGAAAGTCCTTCAGACGATCTGTGAACAGTGCTACAGCAGATGTCTTAAGTTTTGTGCAGCGGAAACACCGTGGACGGACTGGTTCGATGAAAACGATGAGAAGACCAACAAAGTCATCGACAGTTCTGTGCCTCAGCGATAGGTCTCCTCTCCAGATCCACGGGGACCATATCTGTGAGAAGTTCCGCCAGGAGAAGAAGCAAGACAACCAGCAAGCGAGGCAGTATCTGCAGCAGAAGTTCAGACTGTGGAACAACCAATGGTGGGGAAAGAAAACTGGAGATTTACAAGCTGCAGCGGAAATCAACGAGATTAACTTGTTCCTTGTATTATTATCATGATGATGATGATGATGATGATGATTACTATTATCATTTTCGTCATCATCGTCGTCGTCATCATCATTATCATTGTCGTCGTCGTCGTCGTCGTCGTCGTCGTCGTCATCATCATCATCATCATCATCATCACGTATACGGACCAAAGGCATCTGGCTGTTCTCTTGCTCATTATTCTGACCAGTCTACACTGCTAAACAATAAGACTGGCATACTTGAACACACTCCTAAATGGATATGTCATTTACTCAAAATCGCTAAATACAATTCAAACACACAGTTGTAGTTATCTACACCAACACGCTGTGATCTCATGGCAAAGCAGATGTGACGTAATGTATATGGATTTACAGCCTTCACGCAGCACGTGATGGCTCCTCATTGAAACTGAAAATGAGCTATATAACCTACGTTCTTCATATCAACAGTAGGCTATGTGAAAAGCAACGAGAGATTGTACAGAATCGTTAACAAACTCTACAAAAGAAAAAGGAAACAGTATTAATTGAATGCAACACATGCACATGACAGAGAGCTATGCATAAAGATGGACACATGTAATCGCTCAATCACAGCTATATCTCATCACTAACAGACGCACGCACACATGACGCACGCTCTCTCTCTCTCTCTCTCTCTCTCTCTCTCTCTCTCTCTCTCTCCCTCTCTCTCTCCCTCTCTCTCTCACACACACACGCACACACACACACACACACACACACACACACACACACACACACACACACACACACTTGTTTATTTTTGTTGTCTGTTTGTTTAATTACATAAAACTGATGTTGACAAAATCTTCAAGAAATTCTGCCGTATAAACCAAAGAAAACTCGCATTTAGAAACAGAATGAAGAATTTATAGTTTAAACCAACAGAATCCACTAAACATGCGCCCTAGCAGTTCTTCAGCCATTTTGAAAAACATGTTTTAATCGCCGCGAAGTTTTGAAAATTATTTAATTTGAGTATCATGGCTGATACACTCAACAGTAGATATCCTGAAGGTGCCAGACCAGATTTTTTTTCACCAAAATTTGTTTGACTTTAATTATGAAAAAAAAAGGGGGGGGGGATGGAGTTGAGTAGTGGTGGTGGTGCGTTTTAAATAAGTTTTAGGCTACAACTGTGAAGCAGTCGCCCCTAAACATTACTGAACTTGACAATGTGCTTCCATATGTACAACTGTTGACAGGCGCAAAATAATACGTTTTAGTCCTTAAGCACTGGGGCCAAAGGCAAAGACCGTGTATATAATTATGCTTAGTTTCTTTAACTCGAAGCCTTCAGCTCCAAAAACAGCCTGATGCAGTTCCCTTCTTCCTCTTTCGTCAAGTGTCCATCTTCAACAAGCTGAAGATTCTGGCATTTCAAAAGGGGGGTTCCGGATTTAACCGTTAGTTGAAACACTGCATGGATCATCAACTTATGGGGGTTGGGATAGGGAAAAGGGGGTCTGGGGCCACCCACTATTTTTCAGGCTTCTAGGGGTGCGGGGGGGGGGGGGGGGGGGGGGGGTAGGTAGACCTTACTCTGTAGTGGGTGGGAAGGACTAAGGTGAGGAAGAGGGATAGGTGGGGGTTGGGGGGGGGGCAGGAGAGGGAGCAGGAAAGGGGAATGGGAGGAGGTTATATCCAGGATTTGAAGCCCTCCAGCGATCATACTGCCTCAGCTGGAAGGTCGTTTCATTCTCTCGCAGAGCGCGGAAAGAAACTGTTCTTTCTGTAGTTCCTGTAGGATGATTCTATTATTTTGGTACTGCAGCTCATGGGAGTTTCTCTGCCTAACAAGCTGCTACAACTTGTAAGAAAAAAAGTCAGCTCAGCCACAAACCCATCCCAAAAATCTGTAATAGTAGCAGTCGTTGTTGTTGTCGTACCCTGGCGAAAAGACTCCAGGCATCATCCAAACAGCCGAAGTACTTGAACACTATGGTGCAAATGCATCAGCTGGGGATGAGAACATTACGTGTGTGACCATTTCTGATTACCCCGCCACATGGGCAACCACACTCCGACTTCGGGGGGGGGGGGGGGGGTAGGGTTGGAGACTGATAATGTTATGCTTGGAGCTTGTCACAACTGAAGACAATCTCCGCATAACTATGCTGAGCATAACAACATTTTGATGTAGCCTTAGTGTTCTAGCCTATGTCAGTTGGCCTGACACAGCCTTAAGCCAAGGCGGATAGTAGCAGTCAAGTCTGAGAAGTGACAACCAACAACAACAAAGGCACAAATAAAGAACCATTGTTATTTTCAGTACGTATGCTAAGAGTTATTCCCCCTAAAAGGCCTCTCCTACATTGCGGCAAAATTGGACAAGTAGCGTCATGTCGCCGACAACAAATGACGAGAATGATAATCTGATAAATGCTCGATATTGTACTTGGTTATGAAGTTCAAAGGAATACTTAACTTGGTGCTTAGAAAGGTAAGCAGAGTACATTTAAGGAAGTAACTTTTGCACTGATTTACTTGACATTGGATCAAATAATCAATCTCTGTCGGCTAGGCCAGATGAGAACGAGATGAGAAGCGATGTCGCGGTCAAGCGACCATCGTCATCGTTGAATGAGCATCTCGTGAAGTGAAAGAAAGAGAAAGATTCAAAAGATTTCTCTCACTTCATGAGATGCTCATTTCCAACACAATACAACGCTCACCTCCTCCACCACTTCCCCACCCCCTCCCTCCACACGCACGCACGCGCGCGCGTGCACACACACACACACACACACACACACACACACACACACACACACTCTCTCTCTCTCTCTCTCTCTCTCTCTCTCTCACTCTCTCCCTCTCTCTCTCACTCGTTCACTCGCTCGCTCTAAAACACGTTCCCCATTTATCACATTCATATGTCTTTTCCAAGGTTATGTTGTTTTTAGGGAATGTATATGAAACAGAAAGACATGTTTATACACACACACTGCCATCATCACAAAGCAACTCTGAGAGTTCTCTCTATCTCTCTCTGTCTCTGTCAAACTCTTTCTGTCGGATTGACAACAGCAGCATACTACCACCTTTGTTGATCTCCTCATTGGGAATGCTTAAAAGGTATAATAGTAAGTTGATTTCTTCCACAAAACTGGAAGCTGACTCTTGCCTTCTCCGGCAAGTATTCAGTGGGCAAGAGCCACTGAATCGAAACCATGATTTCCCGCAACTGATGTAAAGACTTAGATACTCAGGGGCCACAAATGTAAAATTGATGTGTTTGACTGCATTTGTCAATGAAACTGACTCACTGTTTCTCTTCAAGAGTTCGCAACTTTTGACTTCAAACAAAGCTGCAGAAAAGTTATCTTACAACAGAAACAACTGGGCATTTTGGGGACCTTCTGTATGAAAATCTGTGGGTAAAGCACCTCCAGTTGTGCATTGTAAGGAACATTGAGTTTGAATACTTACCTTGCATAGCAACAGTGTTTTAAAACTTATGATCACAAAGTGTGTACATACATCCGGATGTGTATTAGTGTGTGTAGCTAACATGTGTATGTGTATTATGCATGTATGTATGATTGCTTGTATTTTTGTGAGTGTGTGTGTGTGTGTGTGTGTTTGTTTGTGAATGTGTGTGTGTGTGTGTACGCAAAATGTGATGTGAGTGTGCGTGTGTGTGCATCCCTGTGTGTGTGTGTGTGTGTGTGTGTGTGTGTGTGTGTGCGTGCGTGCGTGCGTGCGTGCGTGCGTGCGTGCGTGCGTGCATGCGTGCGTGCGTGCGTGTGTGCGTGTGTGTGTGTGTGCGTGCGCACGCATCCTTGTGTGTGTGTGTGTGTGTGTGTGTGTGTGTGTGTGTAGAGAATAACAGGCATTCATTGTTGATTTGGAAATTCATAAGTGATGTCTACAACTGTATGGATAATATATTGCAGATATAGTGTGATTTGAAGCGAGCGAAAATGGCCAGCCGAAATGGACGCCGGGGTCGTCGCAAAGAACGCTTACTGGAGGAAGGAGAAGATGTGGAGGGCATCTCTAACCCCAGCATGGTATTGAAACACACCAGATGCCTGTTGTTGTGGGCGCTAATCTAACATCTCAACGCCTGTGTGTCTCTGTCTGTCTCTGTCTCTGTTTCTTTCTCTCTCTCTCTGTCTCTGTCTGTCTGTCTGTCTCTGTCTCTCTCTCTCTTTTTCACTCTCTCTTTCTCTCTGTCTCTCTCTCCCTCCCCCTCCCTCCCTCCCTCCCTCCCTCTCTGTTTTTCTGTCTCTCTCAATGATGGCCCTGTCTGTCTGTCTGTCCCTCTGTCTGTCTCTCTCTCTCTCTGTCTCTCTCCCCATCCCTTCCCTTCCATCCTCCCTCCCCACAATAATGAACATTCTGACTGTTGTTGCATGGCATATTTATGTACCCTTTCACAGGAAACCAAGGCCATCACGAGTAACACATCTGAATCTCTCTCGCTCTGTCACACCATCTCTTTCTCCTTTTTTTTCATTTTTTTTTCAAGGTCTCATGTTTTGAATACAAACTTACCATGCTGATATTATCTAACAATGTTTCATTAATTAATGGGGGCGGGGTGTTAGAGCAAACTGTTTCTTTCCAAAACTGAAAAAAAAGAACAGGAAGAAAAAGAAAATCTTTACAAGCTGGGGTGAATTAAGGTAACACTGCTAGGGTCACTACACACACAATAACAGAGCACTGATTTTCAAATCCTTTTTCATCAAGTTTGGTTGGTTTCTGCCTTTGGTCTTATGAGACATTACATACTTCCTGACTAGCTAGGGTCACTACACACAATAACAGAGCACTGATTTTCAAATCCTTTTTCATCAAGTTTGGTTGGTTTCTGCCTTTGGTCTTATGAGACATTACATACTTCCTGACTAAGGCAAAAGGCCCTAAGGGAACACAGATCATGAATGACAGTTGTTCAGTGGAATTGGTTTGGGGGCTGTCTTTCCAGTTACTTCCCTTCCCATTCACTACCTCAGTTTCTGGAAATGCTGCACATTTATGTGCTACTTAATCTGATCCATTTTTTTCAGGGGTGGATGGGTAGGATATACTTTATTGAATGTGTATGTTGTAAATCTAATACCTAACTTGGATAGTAGCCACACATAACCTGATTTTAAATGAACATTGAGAGGAGGGAGAAAGAGCAGGTAAGAAAGAAAGAGAGACAGAGAGAGAGAGGCTAAAAGAGAGAGAAAGAGACAGAGTGAGAGAGGTGGAGAGAAACAGATGCAGAGAGAGAGAGAGAGAGAGAGAGAGAGAGCAGGCAAAAGGGACAATAAGGTTTAAGCCCCATGCCCACTCATTTCCCCATCTCTCTTGTCAGTCCGTCTGTCTCAGTGTCTGTCTCTCTCTCTCTCTCCTGTTCTCTCTCTCTCTCTCTCTCTCTCTCTCTCTCTCTCTCTCTCTCTCTCTCTCTCTCTCTCTCTCTCTCCTGTTCTCTCTCTCTCTCCTGTTCTCTCTCTCTCTCTCCTGTTCTCTCTCTCTCTCGCTCTCTCTCTCTCTCTCTCTCTCTCTCTCTCTCTCTCTCTCTCTCTCTGTCTCTGTGTGTGTCTCTCTCTCTCTCTCTCTCTCTCTCTCTCTCTCTCTCTCTCTCTCTCTCTCTCTCTCTCTCTCTCTCTCTCTCTGTATCATGCATTTTTTCTTTCTGTTAACTATATTGATAGGTGCTGTCAGTGTCGGAGGGACCAGAAAACAGCAGAGAAGCAAAGAATGGAGTTTATGTGTTTGTTTTGTTTTGATGTTAAGAAGAGAAACAGATGGATAAGTAATACATTTTAAACTTCAGCTGTATAAGTAAGGTGTGCATGGCAAAGAGAAAGAGGGGGAGTGAAAGAGAGAAAGAGAGTGAGAGAGACAGAGAGAGAGAGAGAGTAAGAGAATATGCAATAAGCTGCTAACTTACAATCAGTGTCTACAAGTTGTGTCTGTTGCATAGGTCTAGCACTGAATGTACTACTGTGTGTGGTGTGCAGGATTCAGAAACTGAAGCTGCATACCAGACATTTTCACAGACAGAGGGTGAATCATCAGCAGCTGAGGTGAACATTTCTTCATTGTGCTGTTTCTTTGGATAGTTTATAACAAGTATTAACAAACCAAAGCCACAGGTATCCGTGTTAGATGGATAAGTCTGTCTTGTCCTGTGCTATGTTTGTCTGTGTCCTTGGCGGTAACTCACCCCCTCTCTTTTGAAAGTTTGCTTCATTTCTCACCTTCAGTCACTCTGTTTTGAAACTGAATAAGTCTGGTTTTCTTTCCCTCTTTTTTTTTTTTTATATCTGTCTGTCTCTATCATTGTCTCTCTCAATGTCTTTCTCCCTCCCCTTTCTCTCTCTTTCTTTGCTTCTCAGAATCTCTGTCCTCTCTTTTTTACCATGACTAGAGTTTACTGAATTACTTTATCTCTTTCCATCCCTCTGTATATGTTTGGGTAGATGTGTGTCAGTGTGTTTATCTTGCAAAAGAGTTTCTTCTTTTCAACAACAGAACTGGAAAAATACCAGTCTGCATCAGTGTGTGTGTGACTGTGTGTGCATGTGCGCGCATGCGCACGCATGTGTGTCTGTGTGCGCATGTTGCATAGCGTACAGTTTCATTTATATGTGTATGAATCACTGTATTTTCAGTTGGCAGAAGAAGCTGCAGATGCAGAACATCTGGTTAAAGATCTGAAGACTCGAAGACGCCAGAGAAGGAAAGCTGTAAGCTTCTTAATTTATTTGGTTCTATTTTTAGCTGGTATGATTAGGCTGTACAAGGGGGGGAGGGGGGGGGGAAGTCCAGTAGATGTTTCTGTCTGTCTCTCTCTCTCTGCTTTTTCCTACCTAAAACTGCAGTAAAAGAAAATGCAAGCCCACAAACCACTCTTGACTTTGCCTTAGGGCTCCAGTGGAGGTACTTGTAACAACAGTTCTGCTGTCTATTTAGAAAAACAAAGAAATAAGATTTGAGAATATGAAATACTAGACATAAAAGTTCATTTGCTTGCAGGCTAACTTATGAAATGCCCCAGATTTAAATTCAGTTGCTTGCAGCAAATTTACCACTTATTTAGCATTTCTTCTTTAATATTTGAAGGTCATATAACAAATGCGTTTTGATTTCTGATTTGAACACACTGACCGTGTGACAGCCTCACACTGTCACAGCAGGAATTTGTCACACTGAAATTAGTGACTGCCTGAGATTTTTAATCAAAATACAATTATTATGCACTGTTTTGGTCCTTCCTTCTTGCTGTTCAGAATACTTTACTGTGTTATTGACAGAATTCCTTGAAGCGTTTGAACAGAAAGTGTGAAATCTTGCAATGAGCACTGCTTGTGTGTCTGTGTGTGTTTCACCTGTAATTATTAGTGTTAATTTCAATTTTGCATTCTCAGATTTGTCTTCAGTACTGACCACTGTCTTACCAATTTTCTTGTGTTTCTCAACAGTTGCAGTAGTTTAAATTGGCATCAGTGTTAGTGGTGTTTGATGAAGAGATGTGATTTTTATTTAATTATCAAACCTGCAGTTGTCCAAGCTGACCTCACCCAAAGAAGATGTTGTCGGGGAACTCAAAACCATGCGAAGCACAAGCCGTCAGCGAGTGGAAGACACCATCAGAGAGGAGGCCGCACTTTCGGCGGATGAAGCCACCATACCTCCCGCCACAGAGGATGGCCTGGCCACTTTGCCACCTGAGGAAGATACCATGCCAACAGAGGGGGAGATAACAGCTGAAGAGACACCCAGGCTGGAAGCGGAACAGCCGGAGAAACCCGCAGAACCTCCAAGTGAAGTGCCTCCAGAGTTTGGTAAGACCTTTCTGGAATTGTTTCTGTATATAGCTGCTCTTGTTTTTAACTCACTTTGGGTTGAGATCTGTCTGTGTATCTTTTCTTTCTTGAGTGTGTCTTTGTCGATTTTCTTTTGTCTTTGCCTGTCTGTCAAGGTGTAGTGATGGATTCATGTGAGCTGATGAGAGAGGTTGCTGTGTGTCTCACTCTCTTTAATGCTTGCATGTGTACATTATTTTTCAAATTTGAATTGATGCACACCTGTGCACTCACAAAAGATGTTGGTCTATATGGACTTGTATCTGTATATATGTGTTTGTGTGTGAGTGTTTGTGTATGTTGACTTCTGTGTCAGTGTGTACGTACATACGTACATACGTATATGTCTATGTGCATCTGTTTATACTTATCCCCTTAACTGCTGAAATATTTCTGCTTATGGCTCTGCCCTATGCTGGAGCAAGTCATGGCATATTCATATTCCTGAACAAAAACATAATGCTAATTTTGCTAATAATGTTGTTTTTTCTCTTAAAACTAGACAGATATTTCATCGATGTATTTTCTCCTAATTTTGTTTTCAGTCCAAATCTGTAAAAAAAACCATAATTTTATCCAGTTAAAAAAAACACTTTCATAAGCAGACGATATTCTGGCTGTCAGGGGCGCTGACTGTTTGATACATATGATGTATACACTTAGTTTACTTTTGAATACACAACATATGTAGTTTGCATGTACATTTCCTGTCTGTTGATTTTCTGCCATCATGGCATTCAGTTTGAATCTGATGGAATGGGCACCAAAGGTCTTGAACTTTTCTGAACCATACTACACTTAATTAGTCTGCCAGGCTCTAACATATAAGCAGTCTAGAATATTGTTAGAACTATTGCATGGCATTGCTTGTTGTCAGCAGTATTCCTTCTCTGGGTTATTTATGTTGACATAAAATACATGTACAGACCATGTGTGTAAGTGCACATACATCATACTTTTTAAGCAGTCAGAAGCTGAATTTATATGATTTCCTGACACAGAGAGAAAAGCAAAGGAAGAGATCAAAGAGGAAGAGCCAGTGGCGCCACCACCAGCACCAGCCCCAGCAGCAGAGGAAGATACCTTGAAAAGTTCTCTACGGAAAGGGAGCAGCCTTCGAGCACGCATGCAACAACGTCTTGCAAAAGCAAAGGTATTGTGGACTTTCATCTGCCAGCAACAAACTGCTTGTGACATATCAAATCAGATTGTTGATAAAGGATCCATTGGTGAAATTTTGCCTTTTTACACAAGGAGTTTTTCAGTTTGGAAACTGCTGAATAAGGAACCCTGTAGGGCATTTCTTCTTTTGGTTCTGTCCTGTTTTAGGAAGAGGCTGAAGGAGAGATTGAGAAAGAAGCTCGTGAAGAAAGAGACCGGCAACGAACACTGCGGTCACAACAATCGGAGACGACTAAATTTGACATGGTCAGTTGGAAATCTGTTGTTTGTCTGGTGTTCGTTTGATGTCTGAGCTTCTTCTGGCTGTTTTAGGAGGTGATTGGCATGTCTGTGCAAATTTGTGTGTGTGTGTGTGTGTGTGTGTGTGTGTGTGTGTGTGTATGTATTGTGTGTATGTGTGTGTGTATATGTGTGTGTGTGTGTGTGTGTGTGTGTGTGTGTGTGTGTGTGTGCATTTGTGTTGTGAGTGGTGCTAGGTATGGGGAAGGGGGTGGGTGGAGGGCTGGTTCAGTGTGTGTGTTTGGTTGTGTGTCAGTTTCTACTGTATGTAGCATGACGATTATTAATTCATTTATCAGTGTTCGCCGCTTTTATTATAAGGGAATAGTGTACTCCTTGAAAGGTTTCTTAAGGGTATTTATAATCAAAGGTTTTAGAGGGTATAAACGTAACCAGAAACATGTTAATTGCTGGATGTTAAGATAAGGATGTCCAGGTGTTGAAAGCATTTGTCTCTTTTGGACTTAACTGCTGACTTTGTATCAGCTGCTAATGTAATCCAAGTTACCTTCTTTTTTTTCTGTCCAAGCGGATTCCTTCATCCAAGATGGTTTGGAGGCTTCTTAATGTTGTACCTTTTTCTTTTTACTTTCCTTTTTGTGATTCCTACGCCAATATGGCCGAAGACAACAACTCCTAGTTGACTTCTCTGATGTTTTTAAGCATTCTCTGGTCAACATGAAATCTACAAGTAAGTGAAAGCTAGCTCCAGGTAAGCCATGTTCCAGAAATACTCGGCAGACTAAGAAAATGTCTGGTGCCGAACTCTCACCAAAAGACGCAACTTTTCATTGTGATCAGTGAGAGGAGCCTGCCCTGACAACACCAGCAACGGCAGAAAATTTTGAAGAATGTTGCTCCGCACTAGGCTTTACCCCTAAGGTAGGTCTGGGTTCCGTTCCCTTAGTATTGCAAATGATTCAGGGACTATCGGAAAAAATAGTCTCACTAGAAAAAGCTGTGTGGGACCAAAACGGCATTATTGAAAGTCTAGTCAAGGCAAGTGTTTCCACAGCAACCAAAGAAATTCAAACTGATTCTGACTTTACCTTGCAAAAGGTCACACCATCATATGCTGACATACTGAAAAAATAAGATCCGAAAGTGCAAAGAGCAAAATAAATGCACAAAGAGCAAGAAGGTGGCGCAAAAGAGGCCAGGCCTAACACAAAAAGGCCAGTCAGAAAAGAACAAAGAAAAAAGTGACGTCATCAAAGAACATGACGACAAAGAAGTAGACGTCAAACTCAGACCGAAGGGTAAGATTATGTCCGGAAAATTCGACGACGACGACACTCCTCGTGTTCTTTTATTGGGAGATTCCATCATGTCCAAAGTTGATGGGAGACGCTTGGGACTGTCATATGGCTTGCGTGTCGCTAAAAGAAAAGCTTTTACTCTGGACGATTGCAACTCTGTGATTCAAGAGGTGGAGGATCCAGATCCTGATTGCGTTGTATTACATGTTGGGCTGAATGATCTGAAAGGGAAAGATCCCACTGCGTGTAGCACAGAAATAAGAAAATGTGTAGAGGACGTAAAGAATAAGTTCCCCAAATCCAGGGTGGTGATAAGTCAGGTTGCCCCTGTGAGGAACAAAACGTTAGACATCAAGAGGGAACTATTCAACGCCATGACGAAGTCGAAACTGGCTGGTGAGAAAGATATCAGCTACGTTGTTTACAACCATCTTCAGCCCTCGAACAAATCAATTTTGGCCCCAGAAGGTATCCACCCCACTGCAAAAGGGGCCAGCGTCATTGCAAGGACTCTGGGTCATCATCTCAATGCATTGTTTTGGGAAAAACCAAAGAGGAGACGAGGTCACCCCCATCATCACCATGCTGGCTTCTACCTTCCACACTTCATGCCTCCATGGCTGTTCTAGACTGCAACGACCTCAGTGATGACCTTCTTCCTGCAGGGCATCTGAGAGCACAACTACTTGGGCTCCTTCAACATCAATGGACCTTATTTTTGTATCCGTCACAGTGTTACCAGTTCAATTTTCTTTCTTTCAAAAGTCATAACAAATTGCGTGTGTGTGCGTGTGTGCGTGTGTGTCCTTTCGCCTCTGTGTTGTAGTCGTCCATTTGTATATGTATTGGTATGTGTATTTGCATTATGTATATGTGTATGTATATGTATGTGTATATTGTGTGTATGTGTATGCAGGTGTGTGTATGTATAGTCATATATACATGTGTATGTATATGTGTACATACGTATGTGTATGTGTGTGTGTGTGTGTGTGTGTGTGTGTGTATGTACATTGTGTGGGTGCATGTTATTTTCCCAAATTCATAGTACCTAGTATTACTGTTTTGTCACTATAATGTTCTGTGTTTGTCAGTTTGTTTGTAACTGAAAATGAAAAACAAACCTCCTTGTAACTACTACTTTTTTTCTCTTCCCCCCCCCCCCCCCCCCCCCCCCACTCTTCAAACTGAGTAAAACACAAAGAAAAATTGCCAGATTGTAACAATTGTATATTTACTATTCATAATTCATTTATTGTTTATAACTACACATCCTTACATTCGTACATGTACTGGACATGCTTATGTCAAATTGTTTGTTAAATCCATGTCGAAGGATGAGTGCGTGAAGAAGGGAAGAAAGTGAAGGAACTGTAGAGTGGAGGGATGAGAGAGGAGGAAGGCGGGGTGGAAGAAGGGTGTTTGGAGGGCCTGAGGGACGCTGCCTGGGGTAGGGCTGGGGTCTGGCTGTGGGTAGGGCCTGACGAAAGAATGGTCTAGAAGGGCGATGCTGACGAGGGTCTTGGTCGCAAAAGAAGCGGCCTGTTTGCGCTCCTCGACGGCATGGGTAATGACAGCAGCGGAGTAGTCGCCAAAAAGCGACTGCTCCTGACCCGGAATGCAGCGTAAGGCCGCCTTGAGCGCTGGGGAGAGATGGGCCTGTGATAGCATAGCATCTCTCACTGCCAAAAGGCAGTTAAAGTGACTCCTGGCTGCGCTGTCTGCCGCAGCCCCAAGGTGGTGCGCTATCTTGTTGACAAGAAAACGCATAAGGGGGTCATCAAACAGGCTTGAGCCTGCCTCAGTGTCGTCAGTGTCCGAAGACGCTGAGACAGTGCCGCCCTCCTTTGGCCAGAGTTCCTCAGCTCTCTGTAGGAACATGTCAATGAGGGCATGTCCCGCGGTAGTGTGTAGAATGCCAGCCCTGGCAATTCTGTCCCACTCTATGAGGGTTTTGATGGAAAGAGAGGTGGATGTGGGAGGGGGGCGGTTGGGAGTGAGCCTGAGGTCGGCCGGGGAAATGGCAATCTCCCTGGTGGCCGGATTGGCAGAGAAGAGAGAAAAGACATGGGGGGCCTGACGCGAGTCCTTGAGGAATACTCCTACTGGGGCCGCGTTGGGGGCTGACAAGAAGTCGATCCCCGGTGGAGGGACGGCATGTGCACCCCTGGCGAGAGGTTAAAGACGACTGCTACAAAACACTGGTTAGACCAGTACTGGAATATGGTTGCTCAGTTTGGGATCCTTACCATCTAAAGGATATTGATAACCTCGAAAAGATTCAGAAGAGAGCAGCACGGTTCGTAACAGGGAACCACATCAGAGAAAAGGGGAATACTAGGAAGAATATGAGGAAATTAGAATGGAAACCCTTAGAAGAGAGAAGAGCTTTTATCAAACTTAACATCTTTTTCAAAGGCAGAGCTAAAGTAATTGATATTCCAATGGAACAACTAGTATTGAATAAAAGTAGCACCAGGAGTGGCGGTCAATGTTATACCATACCTGCATCAAATATTGACAGCCACTTACATTCTTTTTATCCCAGTTCTGTACGGCTGTGGAACTCACTGCCGGGTGCCATCAAGATTGCCACAAATGCAATCTCTTTTAAAAAACAAATTGATTCGACAGTTTTGAGATCTGCATATTGATGAGTTTCTATTTTTACTTCCCCAGTTTTTACTATTGCCTGGGCCTGAGTTTGGCCATTTTTTTAACTTCTTGAATATCGAGTACGACCCCTTGTTGCCAAATTTGCTCCAGGGGCCAACAGTCTGAGTCGCACTGTTTTATGCTATTTTATTTTACTTTTTAACATGCGCGCTGGTGACCTACTCGTTTTTGAGTGAACCAGTATTTTAGGAAGAAGAAGAAGAAGAAGAATAAAACATATTTAAAAAAAAAAAAAAAAAAAAATTGCTTTGAAAAGCATAGATTTTTAAATAGCGTTTAATGAACTTAGCTAACAATTCTTTGAACATCTTACAATGGAACTGCAGATCAATAGTGAAAAACTTACTTCAATTAGAAAATCACATCTATTCTAATAACTATTGCATTCTGGCCTTTCAATCCTTAAATGCTGAACCTTTTAAGTTACCTAAATTTCGTGGTTTTTATTATCCACCTTTATATGACTGCAGTGTGTCAACTAAACGTGTTCAAACTGCAATTTATGTCAGATCAGACTTGAATTACAGTCCTCTAAAGTTATTATTCAATCATTCAACTAATGTAATTGAAAACATTTTTGTTACTTCCATATCGTTAAAGGTGAACAAAGATTTCAGTATAAACATACTTTCTGTTTACTATCCAAATGGGCCAAATGCTGACAATACCGATTGGATAAAACATCTTCCTAATGTAAATAAGAAATGGATAATTTTGGGTGATTTCAATGCACATTCTCCATTCTGGGAACCTGATTGCTTTGTTATATTTTGCAATCGATTTGTAGAAAATATTGTTGATTCTAATTTAGTATTAATGAATGACGGCAGCATAACAAGAGTGCCTGATATATCAACGCATAGACCAACCTCCATCGATCTCACATTAATTTCTCCTGATTTGGCCATCAATGCTACTTGGACAACAGAAGATGATTCATTAGGGAGTGATCATTTCCCTATTGTTGTGAAAATAAATGAGCAAATAGTTGATGAAGAAGCAGAAGCTGAAGATAAAATGCCAAAATTTTTATATAATAATGCAGACTGGAGTTTATATGAGTCAACCCTTCTATGTATAGATCACAGCATTATTGAACACGAAGATATTGAAGTGTTTTATAACAACTTTAGAAAAGCTATTATATCTGCAGCTGAGAAATCAATGCCAAAGTGCAAATCTTCGACAGATAAAAAATATCGAGGAAATAGTTGGTGGAATGAAGAGTGCGCAGAAGCCGTATCTAATAAAAGAAAACATACAAAACATGGCTCAAAGATAGAACTGATGAAAACTTTATTGAAATGAAACGTGCAAAAAGCCACAGTAACAGGATTGTCGCAAAAGCAAAACGACTCTGTTTCAATCATTTTTGTCATTCAGAAATATTTTCATCAAAGGACATGCACAGAGTATGGAAAAGGGTAAAGGAATTAAAAAACAAGTATTATCTACCTTCCTATCCTATTAAATTAGAAAAAAATAATATTCCAACATCATCAGAGAAAGCTGAAGCATTTGTACAAGCTTTGTCAAAAAATAACTCATCAACTAGACTACTTACAGATACCAAAAGTTACAGAGAACTAGAGGAGAAAAAGGATACTTATTTTGATCCCACACCGGATCCAAACCATTACTTAAATGCATCTATAACATTTGAAGAATTTAAAGAAGCACTAATTTCATTCTCCTCGAATAAGACAGCTGTTGGATTCGATGGAATTTCGTATCAATTGTTATGCCACTTACCTTTGTGCTGGAAGCAATTACTTCACTCATTTTACCAAAAATGTTGGTTAAATGGAACTCTTCCTACTTTCTGGAAGAGGATAGTGGTAATACCAGTTCCAAAACAAGGTAAACCTAGGTCTGCAATTGATAGTTATCGACCAATAGCATTAACATCTCAAGTTGGAAAAATACTAGAAAAAATAGTTGAAAAACGCATTTGACATTATTGTGAAAAGAATGACATAATTCCCAACAATCAAGCAGGTTTCAGAAAAGGTAGAAGTACAATCGATCACCTTGTAAAACTTGCAAGTCATGTTAAAAAACAATTTGCTCGTAGAAAAAGTACTCTTGCTACTTTCTTTGACATTAGAAAAGCATACGATAGTGTCTGGCATTCTCGTTTACTTTATAAGTTGAAAAATATTGGATTAATGGCGCAATGTATCAGTTCATAAAATCTTTCTTATCTGAGAGATCAGTTTGTACTAGGGTTGGTAAATGTTACTCTTCGTTTAAAGATATTGAAATTGGCATCCCTCAAGGCTCCATTATTGCACCTATTCTATTTACAATTCTCATTCACGATCTTCCTAAAATACTGTCTAAAAGTATGCATGTAAGGCAATATGCTGATGATATTGCAATGTGGATGAATACAAACATAAAAAACAGACAAATAAGAGAACCATGTTATATATACAAAAATTATATCAAATTGAAATTGACAAACTGAATAAATATATGAATGAAAATGGACTAGAACTATCAGGAGAAAAGACACAATTAATGTTATTCGACAATGGTAAAAATCAAAAGTTGTGCTAGAAAATAAAACTCTTCAATATTCCAATAATGTTAAATTTTTAGGTGTTCATTTCACTCCTAAATTAAACTGGAGATTCCATATTGAATATCTTATAAACAATGCCAGACAAAGGCTATCTTTACTAAAAAAAATAATCAGTGCACAATCGTGGGGTCAAGATTCCCAAACTCTTGTACATCTTTCTATTAGTCTGGTTCATTCAAAATTGACTTACGGACAGGAAGTATATTTTCAGCTTCTCAAACATTACTTAAGCGGTTACAAAGTTTAGACAGTAAAGCTATTAAAATAGCCCTTGGTGTCCCAGTACATTCTAATACTTTTAAAACATATAAAGAAGCTAATCTCTTGTCACTTGATGATAAACACAAACTACCAACAGCCAAATATGTAACCAGAAGTCTTTCTATATCAAATTCAGTAACAAATGAAATCTTTCTTGATTCCAAATCGGATTTTCCTAAAAGGGCACAGAATATTTCTTACCTGCAGCCCATTCGAAATTATACTGATGATTTATTTTAAAAATGTGACATCGATATTGCATCCATTTCAAAACCTCCAACTATGCCCACAGTTCCTCAATGGGAGCATATCTCTCCAAATTTTGATATAGATTATACTGCTCTAAAATAAGAAGACAATATTAATTTGATATCAGTAGAAGCAAAAGAACATCTTGAAAACATATATCCACATCATCTTAAAATCTACACGGATGGTTCAGTTTTAGAATCTTATACAGGAGCTGGATTTGTAATTCCCGATTTAAAAGCAAAGAAATCATTTTGTTTAGGAAAGAACTTTTCAGTTTTCACTGCTGAACTATATGCAATCCTTATGGCCTTATCTTGGATATCTGATCTTGATGTGGCAATTTATAGCATTCTAATCTGTGTTGACTCAAAATCTGTTCTTTATAGCTTACGAAATTGGGATGCAAATGTAAGGAAAGACTTAATTTTTGATATAAAATTTATGATACATTCCGTTATGGCGAAAGGAACTTTCGTAGAGTTTTGCTGGATCCCATCTCATTGTGGTGTCTATGGAAATGAAATAGCTGATAAATTAGCAAAAGAGGGTGCTCCTAGAAAAAATCCAGAAAGTAGATTAAAACTGGATAAACATGAAATCATTTCTCTATTAGAAAGTTGTATGAACAATGAAAAACTTCCTGCAAAAACGAAAGTGTTATTATGTCAAAGATCATTGTCCAGTATAATTTATAAGATGCGTTTAAACTCGTGGAAAACCAAATTTTCTAAGGATGTAGATTGCGCTTGTGGTCTCCCATTATCTATTCAACATATTCTTTTTGAATGTCCAATTCTAACATCTTTATATAATATTCAAAGGATAGATATTGGTTCCTTAGGGGCTTTACAAGAAATTCTTTACAGCCCCAAAATGATTGATATAGCAAAGGCTATATCGAGTTCTGTTATCATTCATTTATTGTAATTGATTTATCAATTTAAAATTATTGTTTGGTCGTTAATAGGTAAACTTTCATGCATTTGTGTCCACACACACACACACACACACACACACACACACACACACACACACACACACACACACACACACACGCGCTCACACACACACGGGCGCACGCATGCATGCGTGCATGCATGCACTCGCAAACACACACCCCACACACACACACACACACACACACACACACACACACACACACACACACACACACACACACTCATATAAGCACTTACACACATACACTTTTTTATTTTATTTTTATTTATTTTTTATATTTATTTATTTATTTTTTTTAGTCTAATATCACCATTGTTGTGAAGAGACTCTAAATTAAATCAATCCAAACAAATTTCGTTTTTGTGGATATTGCAATAGATGGTGATTTTGATACAACATCATTGTCTGATGACAAAGCTTGTCGTTTCATTGAAATGAAAATGCTTGCTGTGCCATCTTGTGGTGTGTGTGTTTTAGTGTGTGTGTGTGTGTGTGTGTGTGTGTGTGTGTGTGTGTGTGTGTGTGTGTGTGTGAAAGTGAATTCATTTGAAATTACTTTTAGCAAATCTTAAATAAATGTTAGCGAAAAACACGACACGTTTCAATCTCTTAGATCTGAAATTACTTTGTTCAAGAAAAATACAATCTGTTGTATTTACCCAAGAAGGGCACACATTTCAAAAGGAACATTTACTCATTTTTTCAAGTTTCAAGCTCTTGCCTCAGCCAGTCAGAACGATGCATTTGATACTGATATGATGTATATATTATATGTAATTACTGGTATACAGTTTGTTGCATACTTCTATCCTCTGTCTGAAAATTTTGAACATATTTGACAATTTCATTGCACATTCGATGTTCCTGTAAGGGGAGTCCATATTTATTAAAAACTAAATGATCTGTTAAGTTCTCACTGATTTCTCTCCCTAATCAGGCAAGTGAAGCAGAACTTGAGAGAACGACGGAGGAGAAGCAGAAACAGCTACGTATGCGATGGCAGAAACTGGGTCAGATCCAGCCTACAGAAAAGGTAGGGGTTACATGCAAGACCCTGGGTCATGTTTATCCCAGGGAGTTTTTATTTTAATATGTCACTGATTCATGAGCCAGCACTGTGTCTTGTTTTGAGGTGTGTCTTTTTTTGTTTGTTTTTTTGGTTATGTTTTTGTTTTTGTTTTTCATCTTTGCAAACTCTCTGTCTTTAACAAGTGAATGATTCCTCGGCCAGTTTATTGTCATGGGAAGTTTTTGATGTGTCAGTGAATCTTTGGCCAGTATCTGTCATATGTATTGAAGTTATTTGCACTTTATGTATCACAGAGTTTGAAGCTTAGATATACATTAGATAAGAACTAAATAACCCTTTGATGATATACATAACCATGACTCACAGATACAGATCTGAAATGGGTCTTGATTACTTTTGTTCCTGCCAGTGGTTCATCTACTTTGTCCTCACAGATTTACTGATGCAGTTTGTTTTAATTCACAAGTCATGTGAGGAAAGAGCAGGCATTTAAGGAGAAAAAAAAAGAAAATCTCTGTAAGTTGTCTTCACAGTTCTTTCATTGATGGAGGACTTGACAAAACTGTGAATAGAAAGGCAATATTAGATCCTTTATTCCATCGTTCCATTCGAATTAACTTTGCCACAGTGCTTTGGACTGAGATTTTGGTAAAAACCACTCCAAAAAAATTTTTTTTTAACATCATAGCACCAAATATTACTTTTAACTGACAAGCAAACCATAGGGGGGAGAAAAACAGCTTCTTAGAGTGGGTGGTAACCAGTCTTGTGATGCCTATCCTTCAATCAACTTCAAAGCCACATCCCCCATCCTAGCAAGTGCAGAAGATGGGAAATGTTCGGCTGAAAAGTAGTGGGTGCTAATGTGTGGATCAGAGACATGAAAGGGTACAGACATCACGTGCGTGATGATCTGAGCCTCTTTGAACCATCCCTCAGACAGATCCTGCGCTTGAAGTGGTTTTGACAAAAGAACAGCTGGAAAGAAGGAAGCATAACACGGACACAACCAGGGTGCAACAAACATGGAGGCATGGAACAAAATGGGTCGAGAAAGAAGAGGCCTTAGAAGTACAGAGAAACAAGCTTTTTGGGTTGTCCTGGCATTTGTACCATGCTTTTCTGGGGTTAGAAGCTGTCACGGACAAAAAAATGAAACAACCCAACTTGGGGAGTCGCCAGCCAATTTGTTCGGACATAAGCTTCAACTCAAACATTCTAGGCGTCAGATAGACGGGCCCATGGGTCGGGTCCGGCCAATTAAGCTTAGCGGAGAGGCTTCAGGAAGACGGTCTGTCCGGCTATACGGGCTAAGCAGCTTGACCGACGCCTCGATGTCTAGCGAGACGAGTCGTAGCGCCTGGCTCAGACTCATCTGGCCAATTACACTGACCGTGCCCACGACTTAAGCCACACGGCCCCAGTTAAGTAGGGAAGGGGGAAGGTAGTGTGTGGTGGGGGTGAAATCTAGCTAATCAATTAAATGACCAATTGACCACCACAGAGAGTAGGTGTGTAGGCGTGACTGTCATGATTTGAATATCCAATGGAATTAGAGGAGATAACTTCGGTAAAAATACTGACCAATGTACTCGCCCTTGTTGGACAGATCGGAACACAATAAGAGGGATGAGAGAGTGAGAGAACGGGGGAACGAGGGGAGAACGAACAGAGAGACAGAGAGAGAGAGGTCTGAGTGTAATCTCTGAGAGAGAAACGCAGAGAGATGAGGGGAGGAGAGAAGAGAACCAAGTTGAGAGATTAGCATGAGATAGTCTGCAGAGGAAGGACTGAGGAGAGATGTGGAGAGAGAGAGAGTTGCTAACTAATGAAGAAGAAAAGAAAGAAAAGAAAAAAAAGAAAAGAAAAGCAACCATGTCCATTTGATAAGAGCAGACTAGAAGAGAGAGAGAGAGAGTGCAATGCGTTAATGCAGGAAGAAAGAAAGGAGAACAGATCGATGTTGATAGTCACTGTTCTATCCTCACTGGGGTTCGACCTCATACTTGGCCAGCGCCACTTTCATCGGCAGTCCAACCTGACAACGCCAGCAGTCCACTTGACCGGTGCAAGTAGACCAACACCAGTGCCAGCAGTTGTGTCGTGTTGTGAAAGTGACAGTGAAAAGAAAAAGAAAAGAAAAGAAAAGACAGTGATTCGTGAATAGTTAAGATCACCTGGCCAGGTAAAGTAGAAATCTATTTATACCCCGGGTTAGTAATGATGTTTTAGACAAATGATTTTGTGAAGTTCAGGAAAGAGAGAATGTTTTATTTTGTTTGATTCCATATGCATTGATGGTTCGTTCTATGAACATGTGTAGTAAAGTTATAGACTTTACTAGTGGTTTGATGTGACGAATGCATGATATATGAATGAGATCGTAAGCAAGCTGTGAGGTGTTTGGGCTGTGCGCTAGTCCCCCCTCCACTGACATTAAAACCGAGGTTGACAATTTATTGGCGAGCCTCCCGGGATATTCTGGCCCATTTTTTATAATTGTTCAACTTCTCAGAGAGGAAGCTGGGTGGGATTCAAGTATTGTAATCCTAAGACAAGGGGTTGTCTTACTGTATGTTCCCAAGATAGTTAAATACTAGGCTTGGCATTGCTTCCAAGATAGTTAATACTAGGCTTGGCATTTCAGCCCCAGAGTACTTATTTCGCACAGATTGCCTATAATTCGCTCTCATAGTTTGGGTCGGGGCGCTGGGCGTCTTATAAAAACTAACTACGTTGTCCCAAGCTAATATTATCATTCATAGGATTGTGCCATCACGTCACTCGTGTCGGTAACCACCATTTTGGGCTGTCGTTGTTATAAAATCTTGTTCAAAAAAAAAAAAAAAAAAAAAGAAGATATAAATGGCGGAAGAAAAGAACACCCCTAATGAACAACTTGTGAGTGTCGCTCGTGATCTAGGTTACTCAGGAGATGAGTTGCGTGCATTCGTTTGAAAACCAACAAAAGATGGAAAGAGATGAACGCGCGGAAAGACGCCGTATCGCAGTAGAGGCGCAGGAAACAGAAAGATTAAGGATTCAGGCTAATGATAATCAGGCTAGGGAAACGCAGGAAACAGAAAGACTAAGGGAAGCGCAGGAGACAGAAAGAATGAAGCAGGAAACAGAAAAATTAAGGATTCAGGCTAATGATAATCAGGCTAGGAAACGCAGGAAACAGAAAGAATGAAGCAGGAAACGGAAAGTTTAAAGGTTCAATTAGAGCTAGAGAAAGTGAGAATACAGAGGGAGACCACCGAGGATGGAGTTCAGTTTCCAGTGACTCTGTGCGCAGCTATGCTCCCCGACCCAAGTTGCCAAAATTCTCGGAAGGGACCGATCGATTGACGCATACATCAGTCGTTTCGAAACGTTTGCGACCAGTCAGGGTTGGCCTCCAGAAGAGTGGGCAGTCATTTTGTCAGCGCTATTGACGGGTAAGGCATTACAAATTTTCACTGCGTTGCCAGCAGAACAACAGTCTGATTTTCGGCGCTGTGAAGGAATCATTGATGAAGGGATTTGACCTCACAGAGGAGGGGTTCAGGAAGAAATTTCGTTCAGCTAAATTACAAGCAGGTGAGACGTACACTCAGTTTGGTGCACGTCTAGATCACTATTTTGAGAAATGGTTAGAGTTGAGCGGTACGAAGAAGGAGTTCGCTGAGTTGAAAGAGCTAGTTATGAAGGAACAGATTTTGTCAGGTTGCGGCCCTGAGTTAACCATACATTTGAAAGAGAGACAGCCAGAGACAGCAGGAGAGTTGTTGAAGTTCGCAGAGGTGTATAGAGAGGCACGTTTGGGCACTAAGGTGCAGGAGAAACAGGTGCTAGGGACAGGTGAGAAGAGTGCAAGGAGACTAGGGGAGTTTTCTGCAAAGTCTGCAAACCCCGTGGTGGGGCAGAAGGAAGGGCAAAGGGACATTAGGTGTTTCATTTGTCACAAGAAGGGACATGTGGCGAGGGATTGTCGCATGAGGTTCCAGAAGGCAGCAGCCTTGCAAGAGGTGGATAAGGGTCGTCAAGGGAAACGACCTGCAGTGGAACCAAAAGGATTCATCTGAAGAGGGTGGAGTGCAGCCTATGGCTAGCACTGGACAGCAGTCAGTGTCAGGGATGGAGGGCAAATAGGCTGAGTGGTTCGTTACCAGTGGAAGAAGGGTGGATTGGCCAGCAGAGGGTGAAAGTGTTACGAGACACTGGTTGTTCATGCGGTGTAGTACGAACAACGCTGGTCGATAAAGGGGATTTGACAGGGCAAATCCAGACCTGTACTCTAATCGATGGCACTGTGAGGGAGTTTCCAGTTGCCTAAGATAGAAGTACGTACCCCTTACTTCTCAGGGGAGTTGTCTGCGTTGGTGATGGAGAAACCCCTTCATGATTGATCATTGGAAATATTCCAGGGGCAAGGATCCAGGGGATCCTGAGTTGTTGACTGCTACAGGGCAGCAGTTCAAACACGGAGCAAGAAGGAGGGAAAGGTTGATAAACCGTTAGTCGTTCCGGCAAGGAAGTCAGGCATAGATGTGTCGCCTGATGAGTTTAGGGCAGCGCAGGAACAAGACCCTTCGCTCGTGAAGTCTTGGGAGTTGGCAAGAGGGGGAGACAAACAGGAGGTTAGAGGAGGTGAGACAGAATTTCTTGTGAAAGGCGGGCTGTTGTACCGAGTGTTCACAAGGGAAGACAGGTAAGGTGACCACTCAGTTAGAGGTACCAGCGGTTATCGGACACTGTCATGTCAGTGGGTCACGAGTCGCTCATGGCGGTCCATCTCGGCACCAGCAAAACAGCTGACCGAATCTTTGATGACTTTCATTGGCCAGGAGCAATGGCAGACATCAAGCGTTCTGCAGTCAAAGTGACGTGTGTCAAAGGTCAGCCACAAGAGGGGTGAAGAGGAAGGCACCTCTTAAACAGCCTCCTTTAATTGACACACAATTCAGGAGAGTGGCTGTTGGTCTGATTGGCCCAATCTCGCCCTGTTCCAAAGGTGGGCACAGGTATGAGACACGTAAGGTTGCAAGGGAAAGTTTGCAGGAGGCTAGGGTCGTTCAGAAGAAGCAATATGACAGGAAGGTGAGGAAGCAATCCCCTCAAGGCGGGAGACCAAGTCCTGGTACTGCTTCCCACGGGTCACAACAAGCTGCTGATGCATTGGAAAGGACCATTCACCATCACTGAAAAGGTCGGTCGGGATTACCGAGTTGATGTGAATGGGAAACTAAAACTTTTCCATGCGAATTTTCTCCGCAAATATATTCAGCGTGAGACTCAGCACATAGGCGCAGCAGCAATCATTGATGAGGTGAAAGAGACCCAGCAGAAGAAGGGAGATTTTGTTGCCTAAGTTTCCATAAGAGTCATACAGGGACGTGTCACTGTATGAAGGGCTAGACAGTTGGGGTTCCTAGGTTTTGTTGTCGGAGGCGACACAAAGCAGCCGGAAAGAGGAAAGGTGGAGAAGATGATGAATTCAGAGAGACCAAACCAAAACAGAAGTCAGGAGTCTGCTAGGTTTTATTGGGTTCTATAGGGAGTTTGTCCCAAATTTTGCTGCAATCACGAGTCCTCTCAGTGATTTGGTCAAGGCAGGAAACCGGCAGTGGTCGAATGGTCAGACGCTGCAGAGCAAGCACTGCAGACGGTGTTGGAAAGACTAGGTTCCCGTCCCATCTTGAAGCTACCAGATATGTCCAAACCATTTTTGTTGCGGACAGATGCATCAGGTGGTGGGATAGGTGCAGTATTGTTGCAGGAGCATGAAGAGGTCGAGTTTCCTGTGAGATATGCTAGCAGGAAGTTGACAAAGTGTGAAGAAGGGTACGCAACGGTGGAGAAGGAGGTGTTTAGCTGTCGTGTGGGCCGTGCAGAAGTTCCACAAATACTTGTATGGGAAAGAGTTCGTGATAGAGACAGATCACCAACCACTCAAATTCCTGCAGGAGGCACAGCTGAAAAACAGCAGGGTTCTGCGTTGGGCAATGGCACTGCAGCCCTACAGGTATCGAGTGCAGTACATCCCAGGTCGACAGAATGTCGGAGCTGACTATTTAAGCCGTGTAGTCTAGCAAGCTGCAACTCAGAGGAAGTCAGTCATATCCGGGGTGCTTTGTTGATAATATGTGTTGATGACAGTTATGTTGATTGGATATGGGTCCATTCCCAGTTGGCTATGGTTCATATTATTTTTGTGTGAGACTTGTTCATATTTTCTTTGTGAGACTTGTTCATGTGAATGTAGATATGCTTGGAGCATACAGTCGCTTGTGTAGTGATGCATTATTTGCAATAAGTGAGGATGGAGATTCCTCAGTGAAGTGTCATGGATCGTGATCATATTATATTGTGCTTTTCATAAGAATTGTGAAGAGAAGATATGGCAAATCCGCAGGTAGGGGAATCGCATAAGTGCGCACAGAGGTCGTTATAAAATGAGTTGAAATAACGCAAGAGCGCACGTCAATGATAACTCATTGGAGTGGTATTCACTAATGATGTATTTTATAACTTATAAACCGTTGGTTGTAAAGTATTTTAAAAACTTTGCACGTGTAGCCGTGTGTCAGCAAATTCGGTTGTTGTTTTTTGTACCGTTGTTTTGAGACAATGCGGAGCATGGTCTTTTGCAAGGGGGAAATTGTCACGGACAAAAAAATGAAACAACCCAACTTGGGGAGTCGCCAGCCAATTTGTTCGGACATAAGCTTCAACTCAAACATTCTAGCGTCAGATAGACGGGCCCATGGGTCGGGTCCGGCCAATTAAGCTTAGTGGAGAGGCTTCAGGAAGACGGTCTGTCCGGCTATACGGGCTAAGCAGCTTTGACCGACGCCTCGATGTCTAGCGAGACGAGTCGTAGCGCCTGGCTCAGACTCATCTGGCCAATTTACACTGACCGTGCCCACGACTTAAGCCACACGGCGCCAGTTAAGTAGGGAAGGGGGGAAGGTAGTGTGTGGTGGGGGTGAAATCTAGCTAATCAATTAAATGACCAATTGACCACCACAGAGAGTAAGGTGTGTAGGCGTGACTGTCATGATTTGAATATCCAATGGAATTAGAGGGAGATAACTTCGGGTAAAAATACTGACCAATGGTACTCGCCCTTGTTGGACAGATCGGAACACAATAAGAGGGATGAGAGAGTGAGAGAACGGGGAACGAGGGGAGAACGAACAGAGAGACAGAGAGAGAGAGGTCTGAGTGTAATCTCTGAGGAGAGAAACGCAGAGAGATGAGGGGAGGAGAGAAGAGAACCAAGTTGAGAGATTAGCATGAGATAGTCTGCAGAGGAAGGACTGAGGAGAGATGTGGAGAGAGAAGAGTTGCTAACTAATGAAGAAGAAAAGAAAGAAAAGAAAAAAAAAGAAAAGAAAAGCAACCATGTCCATTTGATAAGAGCAGACTAGAAGAGAGAGAGAGAGAGTGCAATGCGTTAATGCAGGAAGAAAGAAAGGAGAACAGATCGATGTTGATAGTCACTGTTCTATCCTCACTGGGGTTCGACCTCATACTTGGCCAGCGCCACTTTCATCGGCAGTCCAACCTGACCAACGCCAGCAGTCCAGCTTGACCGGTGCAAGTAGACCAACACCAGTGCCAGCAGTTGTGTCGTGTTGTGAAAGTGACAGTGAAAAGAAAAAGAAAAGAAAAGAAAAGACAGTGATTCGTGAATAGTTAAGATCACCTGGCCAGGTAAAGTAGAAATCTATTTATACCCGGGTTAGTTAATGATGTTTTAGACAAATGATTTTGTGAAGTTCAGGAAAGAGAGAATGTTTTATTTTGTTTGATTCCATATGCATTGATGGTTCGTTCTATGAACATGTGTAGTAAAGTTATAGACTTTACTAGTGGTTTGATGTGACGAATGCATGATATATGAATGAGATCATAAGCAAGCTGTGAGTGTGTTTGGGCTGTGCGCTAGTCCTCCCTCCACTGACATTACACCGAGGTTGACAGAAGCTCAGAGGAGAAAAAGTGTGGAGACGATCTACTCATGATCCTGTGAGTGTTTGTTGTCAATGAGGTCTGCTGACAGACAAGAGCACTGTGAACAGGTGCCAGAGTTAGAGAGAATGTTTCACTCAGGCAGGGGCATAACAAGCTTGGTACTGAATGCCAGATGCAGAATTCGTTACCACAGATAATGCCCATGTGTATTTTTTCCCCTCATAATTTATTCAAGAATGATTCAGTTTCTTCTTCAGCTGAAAGAGATGGAGTTGAGCAGACATGTCAGTTGCGACTTTGATATTGATGACCTTTTTTTTCAACAGGTCACCAGTTTCATGCCCACGCCGGAAGAAGCTTTTGACTTCTTTACCAGAGTGTGGGAACCTGAACCAGAGGAAAAGAAAGACGAGGAGAAAGAGGGGGAGGAAGAAGAGCCAAAACCCAGCACAAGCAAACCAGAAGGGGAAGAGGAGGGAGAGCCAGAGGTGAGGCTATTGTGTTATTTTCAATGAAAGTTTCATTTTGTGCTCAGTCTTCTGATCTCAGCAGGTTAAATTGTTTAATACTAAAGCATACATAACAATCTCTTCTGCAGCTCAGTTTCATTTAAAACACAGTCATGTATGCATATATTCACTCACACACATCCATGAGTGTATGCACATAAATACA
Organism: Conus ventricosus; assembly: GCA_018398815.1. Lineage (NCBI taxonomy): Eukaryota > Metazoa > Mollusca > Gastropoda > Neogastropoda > Conidae > Conus > Conus ventricosus. The sequence continues at coordinate 41,569,128 of CM031600.1, forward strand.
CACAGTCAAAATGGCAATACTTTGAACTTACTTTATATAAACTTGAATGAAGTCCTGATGTTTATTGCCCAGCTAAATCTTGGTGACTGTATCTAGTTAAACTGGAGGAAAGGGTTGAATGATTTATGAGTGTCATGGAGACACTTCTTTGAATGTATTAGATATATCAAAACTAAGAGGTGTTTTGGAATGTAAGGAAGGCCCCCTGATTATAAAATTTGTAATGTTTGAAATTCATTCACGAAGAAGGCACTGTGGGAAATAACATGCATTCATTTTGCTGCATACAAATTAAAGTTTATAACTGTATGCTTGTTTTGTTTGAACCCGGAATTTTGACCAGACTTTTTAGCACATAGCATTGAAACTTGATGTGGTGTCACTTGCACACTTTACTTGTGTACGAATGAACTGTTCACTGTGTTACAAAGTGTATGTGTCTGTATATGTGACATTGTTTGACAGTGTGTGTGTGTGTGTGTGTTGTGTGTGTGTGTGTGTGTGTGTGTGTGTGTGTGTGCACATAATAAGTGCATGCATATGTTCATGACTCATGAATGTAGAAGTGCGTGTGTGTGTGTTGTGTGTGTGTGTGTATGCGTGTGTGTGTGTGTGTGTGTGCATGCATGCATGTGTGTGTGTCTTGCATATATTTTAAATATTGATTTGTTAAAACTTGTGAAGCACCCTGTAACCTACATTGTTAGGATGGGCGCCATAAAAATTGTCATCATTATTATTATGTGTTCTGAACTCATGTGAATACTGGATGATCAATGCCTTAAGCGATGACACTAAACATGATCGTATGTCATCACTCACATGTACAAGATGATCAACACACTCCTGAGTGAAACTAATTCAGCTGTATACAGGGCTGTTCGGAGTGTAAGGTGCCGTGATCAGAATGTGAGAAGAAAAAATGTCATCCTGTAGGCAGGAATTACAGTAATTGAAAAAGAAGAAACAAAATTCTTAAAGGAATAAAGGATTGCTGTGATATTGCAGTGACTTGTATGCTAATTTATTTTTTAATAAAAGAATGACATGCTACTGTATTTTGTGTTACAGGAAGGAGAAGAGGCAAAAACAGACGAAGATGTCGAAAAAGCTGAAGGTAAGAAATGTGGCTGTTAGTTACAATAAAAAGCTTATGTACATCAAGCACGCATGCATGCATACAGTACGCTTGCATGTGCTCACACTTGGGCACACACATGCACGCACACACACGCACGCACACAAATGACACACACACACAAACATATACACATATTTGCACCTCGCTTTTATTTCAAGATATTGTAGGAGTTTGTCTTGGTTCTCTATACACCTGACATAGAGTAGTGTCCCCCCCCCCCCCCCCCCCCCCCCCCCTAGAGCACTACTTTAGAGACTATTGGTCCAAACGAAACTACACATGGTAAATAATAAACAGGATGGGTAACTCTTGCTTTTATGATGAAGCAGTTACATATCTTTAACTCCAAACAAATGCTGCTTTCACCCCAATTCACCTACCCATAAATCCAGATAGATTTTACAGAACAGACAAGAAGACATCCCCTCGTCTGTTCTATGTGCACTGTGTTTGCATATGTGCCAGACAAATTTGGTGCCGCGAGCATCATCGGTTTGGAGTTACAGGCATCAGTTGTTTCAGCGTAAGAACAAGGGTTACTCTTGTTTGTTTTCTGTTGTTGTTTTTTTTCTGTTCTCAGCCTCGTTTAAGATTTCTCATGAATGCAAAAACTCTGGCATGTCAGAAACATAACTGAAAATATTGGAGGGGAAGGCAATACAGTACAATGCATAGCAAGTTGGTTTAATGCAGTGTTCAAAGCAGTGGCACTACAGCATATAGCTGTGTGTGTAGAGCAATGTGTTTGTGTGGTGTGTGTGTGTGTGTGTGTGTGTGTGTGTGGTGTGTGTGTGTGTGTGCATTTTACAATGGTTCCTATTTGCTGCTAGTGAAGGGTTTAATATTTTTAATATATTTCCCGTGATTTTTCGTTCTCATTTTCTTCCTTCCCCGTTCCATCTCTCAACCTTCACCCCTATTTTTATGTATGTAATCTTTGCCAAGTCATTAATGTAATGACGGAGGAATTGTTAACCTACACTTGTTTTCATTCACTACTAAATTGTTCAGACATTATATACATATATATATATATATGGACGAACGAACGAACGAACGAACGAACGAACGAAATTTTATTTCACCAGGGTAATGAGATAAGCAAATTGCACATGCTTTTTTTCCACCCAGCCCTGGGGAAAAAACAAAAAAAAAAAACAAAAAAAAAAACCCACATGGACAACACACAAGTCAATATGGCAACAAAGAGGAAAAAGTAAATACACCAGTCAACTTGCAAACTGTAAGAAGTAACAGACTAATACTACAAAGCAAACGACAAGATCGTGCAAGCATCCATATGCGAGAGAAAGAAAGAAAGAAAGAGAGAGAGAGAGAAAGACAGCGAAAGCGGGGTATGGGGTGTGGGCGGGAATAGGGGAGGGGTGGGAGGGGGGAAGAAAAAATACATGTAAAAGTACAAATACAAACGGGAAACAAGAGTCAAATAGACTTGAATACACTCAATACATCAAATTAACAAAATGCAGTTGAGCGATATCATCAATGTAAAACATGTCAATTAGCTTAACCCATTATTGCTGTGGTTCAAATGACACGTGCAAGATTTTTTGTCTAACACAGGCTTGTAATTGTACAGTATTTTATTTCTATTCACTGAGTCTTTTAATTGATTTAGGAATCAACTAGTACAGTTTTTTTTTTAATATATTATTCTTTTAACTTACTGAACAGATATCCTTTTAAGCGCTCTTTGAAAATATTAAGACTGAGATTTCTTTCAGAAATGGAGGCAAATTGTTCCAATACGTACCACCACTGTATACGAGGCTTGATTTGTAAAGGTCAAGTCTGGTCAGAGGCATTATTAACTTGTGGACGTGCCTATTGTCATTCGTCGGAAACTGTTTACAATGGAGGGAGGTGCATTTCCATTTACCACTTTATGCATAAATATAGCCTTATTATATTCGAGTTTTTGCTTTAGGGGAAGGATATCCAAGGATTTATAATCGTTTAGAGTCAATGAACTAGATTTTAAGAGAACTAATTTTATTGCGCGCCTATGCAATCTTGCTAAGGTTTCAGAATGTTTGCGCTTGCTGAATCCCATAAAGTAGAAGCATAGTCTATAATTGACTGTATATGGGCATGAAAGAATTGTTTTCTAGCATGCATATTCAGAAAATGCTTTATTTTTTGACAACTGGAATATTTTTTGGGATATTCTTTTGCGTAGGTAAGCTACGTGATCAGACCATGATAAGTTGTTATCAATGACAACACCCAAAACTTTATGTGTTTTTACTTCTTCGATTTTTTCACTAGAAACAAATATTGAAAATAAATCAACAGGCATATTTTGATGTTTTTGTCTGCTAGTAATGACCATGCATTTAGTTTTTTTTGCATTAAGAGACATGTGATTGATTTCCGCCCATTTGACGGCACTGTTTAAACTATCTTGTAGATCGGACGTCACAACCGCAAGCAAGGGTGGTTAGAATGCATAGAGTTGTCATCAGCAAATAATTTGCAGTCACATCGGATACGTAGCGGTAAATCATTTATATAGATCGAAAGAGGTAAAGGGCCAAGAACAGATCCTTGTGGAACACCATATTTTTACTGGCTGCAAATCTGATTTTAAGAAATTAACACATACTACCTGTTTTTGATTAGAAAGAAATGAGGACATGAACTGAAGAGTATTTTCAGAGAGTCCGTATAAAGCGAGCTTTTTTTAGGAAAAGAGAGTGGTTTGTGATATCAAAAGCTTTAGCTAGATCAATGAAGACAAACTCCTGTAAGTTCATTGTTATTAATGTTCAAGAGCCATTTGTCAATCATTTGCGTAAGCGCGGTATGGCAGGAATGGTTTTCCCTAAAACCTGACTGCTTAGGATGAATCAAATCATATTTGTTTAAATGGATAGCTAAATATTTTTGGATATGTTTTTCGAGCGGTTTGAAAGAATTGACAGAACAGATACAGGTCTGTAGTTACAAGGGTTGGACGGATCTCCAGTTTTGTACAGCGGGACAACTTTTGCTTGTTTGAAACATTCCGGAAAACAGTTTTTCTCTATACATAGGTTATATATGTAAGTAAGAGAGTCTGTTATGACTGGTGCAGACAACTTGATTATGTTGGGATCCAAGTCATAAATATGTTTGGTTTTCGATTGTTTCAGTGACATTAAGTATGCAAATACTTCGGGTATTGTTATGTAAGGAATTGACACATAAGATTTAATAATTCTTTGACTTACAATATTCAGTTACTAATTCTAGATCATTTTCTTTCCATTCATCATTATTTATTTAGTTTTCAGCATGTTAACAAAATAGTTGTTAACTGCGTCAGGGGTAATATCTTTACTGTTAAGTTGTGTTTGTGAATATCCTTTGTTTGTCAATTTGTTGATTGCATTCCAAATAGTTCTGGAGTCTTTTTTATTGGATACCATTTCTTGAAAATATTTGTACTTTGCTTTTCGTTTCATTGACGTCACAAAATTTCTCTGTTTTGCAAAACCAACGTCGTTTTTTGCTTTTAAAAGTTCGCTGATGTGTATTTCTTTATCTATATTCCTTTGATATCCACGGCGGTTTAAGATGGTATTTTACTCGTTTAGCTCTGATGGGTGCATGTTTATTGTAGATATTGGAAAATACATTAATCCAAACATTTGTTGCTTTTTCAGGATCGGTATAATGGTATATTTGGGACAGAGGAGAATGTAGCAGGTCAAATAAAAAATCCTTTTCGTTAAATCTTTTAAAACACCTATATAGGATAGATTTATGACCTGGTTTTGGAATTTGTACCCCCCTTTTCCCCCAAGTAATACAAACTGGGGGTAGTGATCACTGCACCCAGTCGCTGGATGAAGAGATTTCCACAATGTATATTTAGATGTGACATAAATGTGGTCAATGAGAGTACTGGAATTAGTTGTAATTCGTGTGGTCGATCCACTATCTGGTGTAAATTTAATGAGGTATACATTTCGGTCCATTGTTTTTGAGGCTTTAACAAGTCAATATTGAAGTCACCAAACATAAACATTTCTTCATTGTCAAGTAGAGCGGCGTCCATCATTCTACTAAAGTTATCAAACCAATTTATTCTTTCAGCCGGATTTCGATATATGAATCCAACAAGTATGGGACTGACATGCTTTATTTTATTTCTAGCCATATTGATTCGACACCAAACTGTTCCAGATTCCCTTTCTGTTTTAAAGAGAGAGAGAGAGAGAGATCATCTCAAGACAAAAGAGTTTGCAGTCCTGCAATAGACACATGAATAAAGATATGGCAGTTTTCTTTTTTTTTCAGCATTCATTGCAGCGTTTTGGTGAGGAATGGTCAGTGGCATTCCTCTCCTTTCCAATATCCCACCAGCTGCTGACATGGGTGACAGGATCTTTAACATGTGTAGTTAATTTACATGCGCACATGAGTGGGACACAGTCACCTCCAGGTCTGCATGTACAATTGGAAAAATCCCACCCTTCACCCAGTAGGCGCTACAGGGGCTCAGATCTGTGCCTTAATAGTTAAATATCTTAACCACACTCAACTGTCATACAGTAAGATGTAGTAATATTGTACAAATTAAGGTTTTTTGTTTGTTTGTTTGTTGTTTTTGCTGTACCAACCTCTGTACCACCTCAGTGGCAGTGCACCCATGCTGCTCATTCCGACACCCCGTCTACATCTACAGCCTGGTCAGTCCCGCCGCAGCTCCGGCATCGGCAATGTACAGGGAGCAGTCAGTGTCAAGTCGTCAGGCGGCAACCCACCAGAGGAGACACTGCACTGCTGCTGAGTCACTTCGGTGGTGTTCAGTGGCACCTTTCTGATCCAACAAACGCAGGACACCACCTGCAAAGCCCCCCACTAATGACAATAACAGGCATGGGAATTGTCAGCGAAAACGCTGATTTCCGCGGCAGTAAAATTTGCTTTCCGCGAAAACGAAATTGCGTCCGCGAAAAAAAAAATCTGGGGTACAAAAAATATAAAGCACCGGTTTTAGCTGTTGCTGAACTGGTCTCGGCTGGCCTAGACCAAGTTATACTAACGCGAGCGTTATCTCGTTCTCTGTTCTCGTTCTCGCGGAAGTTTGGGTATGGACGATCGAGACTATTGCGGAACGCGAGCGTACTGTGTTTGCGTGCTGCGAACGCCTGCCTCAGTTACCCGAATCGCCAGCAACAGCAGCTATTAACTCTCGCGGGCAGCCCAAATTTGTGAATGTCGTGACTTTCTGCGCATGCGCAAACTTTGAACAGGCGAGTTTTCAACATGGCGTGCCTTGGTCGTGTGGTAAACTTCGGCGATCCGTTCGAAGACAAGTGCCCAAATAAATGGAAATGGGAGTGGATATTTGTAGTTGTGGAGGTGGAAATCGGAGATGTAGTAAAGAAGGAGCGCCTTGGGACGCGCTTTCGCAAGATAAATATCAGTGGAGCTGCACGGTGTATTGTCTGCAACAAAGACGTATCTTACGCCAGTCGTGGTGTTTCAACACTGACTGACCATCTCCGCTCAAAGAAGCATCTGGATAAGTGTGCGTCTCTGGAAAGTAATCAACGTTTGCCAGGTAAGATTCTTCTCAGTGACAGCAGTAAACAAGGGAGCTGCTTGTGTGACATTCTTCTCAGTGACAGCAGTAAACAAGCTCAGTGACAGCAGTAAACAAGGGAGCTGCTTGTATGACATTCTTCTCAGTGACAGCAGTAAACAAGCTCAGTGACAGCAGTAAACAAGGGAGCTGCTTGTATGACATTCTTCTCAGTGACAGCAGTAAACAGGGGAGCTGCTTGTATGACATTCTTCTCAGTGACAGCAGTAAACAGGGGAGCTGCTTGTGTGACATTCTTCTCAGTGACAGCAGTAAACAGGGGAGCTGCTTGTGTGACAGTCTTCTCAGTGACAGCAGTAAACAGGGGAGCTGCTTGTGTGACAGTCTTCTCAGCAGTAAACTTCAAATACCTTCCTGTTTTCTCTTCAGAGATACTTGCCTCAGCTCTAGAGCTAATGCCTGGTGCCAGTGTCTGTAACCAGTTTCAAGTGAATGTGTGCAGGCTTAACTTTTCTTTTGTGTGTGTGGGGGTGTTTCTTGTTTGGTTGGTTGACCAGTTGGTTGGTTGGTTGATTGGTGATTGTTTGGATTGGTTGGGTTGGTTGATTGTTGTTTTGTTTTTGTTGTTTGTTTTGTTTGTTTTTTGAGCCTGTGTGATCTTTGTAGTCAGCTGGAGATAAACTCATAGAACTGAATAAAAACATTTTGTGTGAAAATTGTTTTTGTTTGTTGTTTTAATGCTAATTTACTTCATTTTTTTTACGTTCATAAATCCATAAAAATGAAGTCAGGATAGCCCAGATTGCACAGATTTTGATCTTGAAAAAAAAAATTTTTCCGGGGGGGCATGTCCCCGGACCCCCCTAGATTTCAGAGTTTTCCCTTTCAGTTAATTCCCATGCCTGCAATAATTGCTTAGTCGCAGAGCCGGCGTGAGTGAGCTCTCCTTCTGGAGGGCGCCACCACGTCCGTCCAGTGACAGCCCCCATGGACTCGATACCGGTGACCCCAGTGGAACCAAACCAAGGTCATAGACATGGAGAGGACATCAAAACTGAGGTCACCATGAGAGCAGGGCATGAAGGGCCACAGAATTTGAGACTTTTTTTTAATGCTGATTGATGAGAAATGAGGATGATAAAGATGATGCTACGGATTTTCATTTCATTTTGTGACTGCATGACAGGGCTGTACTGTATGCTTCCTTTCACGATATATCCCAGCATCAACCAGGCCTGTGAGATCCAGACACCTGCAGTGTTGGTCAGGAAATTTGAGCAACACTCTCAGAGACACATCCATTAAGTGGATGAAACGCAACTGTGTGGTCCCAGTCTTCCCAGCTGAGCCCGCAGCAAACTCAACTCTGTGTAGGAGCCATGGCGGCTGGTCTTTGTAGAAATTAAGTTTGTCTCGCTTACTTCGATTATGCAAAGGCTTGGTCCATATTTTTGCATAGTTTGATCTCTTGTTTTGGTGTAATGGTTGTGACGTGATGGTTGATTACAGTTGTTAGTGACTGAGATGTGATGTAGACTAAATCTCTTTTTTTTCCAGACAAGATACCCCTGCTGGAAGATGCCGACTACGACGAGGAAGGCTACGGCCCCACAGCGGTGCGGCGCGCTGACGTCACGCCACCAGATAAACTACTGGAGGCAGAAGAGAAGATGCTGTTTATTCCACCGCTTATTGCCAGTATGCTGCCATTCCAGATCTGAAAATAGCCTGCTGCTTTTATTGTGTTTATAGATGTGTGTGTTTGTGTGTGTGTGGTGCTTTAGGCTCCATGTGTTCGTGTGTGTCTGTGTGTGTGTCTACGTGTATGTGTTGTGCTTAAGGCTGTGTGTGTGTGTGCAGGGTTAGTATGGGTATCATTGTCAATAGCAGCATCTACTTCAGTTTACATTGTCTCTGAACATTTTGATTTGGCTAGGTATTGGAAGGAATATAACCCAACATAATGAAAATAAAGGAACACGATTTATTTTCATCAAATAGCAGATTTGTGTGTGTGTGTGTGTGTGTGTGTGTGTGTGTGTGTGTGTGTGTTGTGTGTGTTTTGTTTGAAATTGTCATCATCAGCTCCACATACACACACTCTTACACACAGACACACAACCACACACACAGACACAAAACCACACACACACACACACACACACACACACACACACACACACACACACACACACACACACACACACACACACACACACACATGCATGCACGCACGCACACACACACACACACACACACACACAACACACGCACCACACACGCAGGCACGCACGCATGCATGCATGCACGCATGCGCACACGCACACACATTACAACTGCACATCATTAGAAACTATTTCTAATAAGTATTCAAAGTTGTTACAAGGTAGAGCAGCAAGAAAGAAGACAATTCATTGTATGTATCTGTAAATTTGTGTGATATTGAATTTATTTTAAATTTGTGTGATATTGAATTTATAACCTTGTGTGATATTGACTTTATTTATAACTTTATGTGATGTTGACTTTATATATAACTTTGTGTGATATTGAATTTATCTATAAAGTTTAGTGATGTGTCCACAGAGCCAGCCACAGAGAAAGTGGAGGAAGCTCAGGATCCCAGGTTTCTGGAAGATGAAGGATTCTATGTGGGCGTCCGTCCTGTCGTGGCCACTCGCAACAAAAATAAAATGGAAAACAGACTGCTTCAGGAACCGGGCAAAGTCGGTTTTCTTGAAAATTTTTATGTGTGTGTTGTGTTGTGTCATATGTGTGTGTGTGTGTGTGCGTGTGTGTGTGTGTGTGTGTGTGTGTGTGTGTGTGTGTGTGCTTGTTCATGTTTGTGTTCATGTGTGCATGTAAATGTGTGTATGAATATGCATTGATTTTAGTGGGTTGGTTTGTGCATAGTGTTGCAAAAAGATGTGATTGTTCCTTCTCAGTTTAGCTTCTATAAATTGACTGAAGATTATTTTACGTTGCTGGTGATCTACATATTATACTATGCATTGGAAATATTGTTTTGTTTGTGTGAAAGTTGTCTGTTTGATAATGTAATGGAGCAACATACATCACCGGTACATCATTTTTACCATCAAAATAATAATGCCCAATAAAAATCAATGCTCTTAGTAATTAGCATTGCTGTTATCATTGTGACATGACTCTCAGTATCTTCATCACTGCACAGCAATATTATGATTAATGTTCTACTCTGCATTTAGATTACAGGACTGTAGAGACACAAATCATATATAGACACGCTCTTGGTGTCATGTGTGTTCATATAGCATGCATTGAGAAACACAGACAACTTTTCCTGATCAGGTGATAAACAGCAGGCTTCTCATTGGGAATCTTCTTGAACAGTGTGTCACACTAATATCATACCTACAACCAAGACCCAGACCATTTTTCTTAGGATTGATGAACATTGTGAGCAAAGAGAATGACAGGTGAAGTCATTTTTTATTTTCCTGATCATGGTTGGTGTTGCTTGTTCTCTCTCAGGGCAGGAAGTGGTTTGGAGAGGACGGGGAGCTGATCGTGTTCCCAGACCCACTGAGACCAACACCCTCACGGCCCCCAATGCCGGAGGAGATGGAGCCCTACCTGGAAACTGTGTTCAAGAAGGTCAGAAGTGGTTCTGGTCTTGTTTTGTTTTTTAAAGAGAAATTATAGTTAATCCGCCAGACAAAAGGAACAAAACAAATTACAAGACAAAACTCGACCTTTTTGGTCTTCTTCAGGCAAGATAAACAATATTCAGGACAAGGAGAACAAAGAATGAGCAGTTATTTATCTTCTCAAATTGGCTTATTTATTTTCCTTGTCCTGAATGTTGTTTACCTTGCCAGAAGGAGGCCAAAGAGGTCGAAACGCGTCGCGTTTTGTCTTGTGATTTGTTTGTCCCTGTTGTCTGGCGGATTAATCAAAATTTCTGTTTACAAATTTGTTTCAGTTTCTGCCTACAGTCACCTTCCTTTGAAACCAACTTGTTTTTTTTTTTTTTTTCATACATTGAATTCTAGCAGGAGGATGGGATATTGCAGTGGTTAGACTTGTAGTTCCTGAAAGCCGACATTAAGAGCACAGTGGAGTGGGGCTACCTCGTTGAACTGCTGAGGTGACCTTTGACCATGGGACTGTACATGGTTACCTGTCTTTTTTTTGAGAGATTTGGAAAGTAAAGCAGGTAGGGGGAGGAGTTGGACACAGCCCTCACAATCCTGGCACCAAGAGACATTGAGGTCTGGGACTTCTTCCTCCCCAGTGACTGCTTAGGTTACACAGCCATGAAATTCCTCTCCTTTTGACAAAAATCCACCATTTTTTTCCATACTTACCCGTCCAAACACATACCTTACCCCCACTCGGCATGAAACATCACCATAACATCAGGATCCCCCTTACCCTTCCCCCAAAGGGAGTTTACTTCACCACAGTCTCCAGATAGACATTCAGAATGATTGCCCTTAGTGAGTTCCCACCCTTGAGGTGTCCTTGAGATTTGGATGACAAACCACAGTCTTCTGTGCCGCATGCATTTAGCTGTGTGAAAGAATCCACAGCAATAAAAGACATCCCTGAAAAAAAAAAAAACAGCGTTGTCCTCTATGGTAGACATATTTCTGCACTTGTGAACAGTAACGCCCTCAGATCTTCAACAATTACTTTCTGTCTGAGGGTTGATATTTACTACAGTAATTTTGGATTCTGTATTCCATTCTTTAGGGTTACATATATTGGTATGTTAGTGTTTCAGTACACATGGATCATGAACATGTACTATTATGTAAGGGCATTTATATGTTGTTCTTGTTTCTTTTCTTTTTTTCTTTTTTTTTGGAGTGATTCTTTGAATGTATGTTCTGTATGCACAAAGCAGATCAAAGCATTGACCTGAGAGATCAGAGAAAAGAAAAAACAAGAAGCTCCACCGCTCACCTTCTATTCAAACCAGCTGCCATGTAGATGCTCAGAGTTGGGCATCTAATGCTGTGAGCACTTGGCCGATGCCATGATCTGATAGATAAACAAGGCAAAAATACAAGTAAATGAACAAAATAAATCAAGTGGTATTGATAATATTTATCTGATGCACAATATGAAACAGACAAATGAATTTTTAACTGAATATGTCTTCTTCAGACATGACAAATAATGCAACATAAAAACTGCACAAAAACAGTTCTCCTACTTATTTTGCTGCTGACAGGTGTCAGGATGTCTTGTTTATGGTTTTCTATATAGATTATATGTGACATGTTAAGAAGACATGGTTGTTGAAACTTCGCTCGTCATTTTCGTATTGTGTATTCTTTCTTTCTTTCTGCGTACGCAGGCTGATACTCCTGCGGACACTCCCTGTATAGCCAGGCAGTGGAGTTTTGTGTGTATGACCCTTTTTTATCCCGCCATTAAGGCAGCCATACTCCATCTTCGGGGAAGGTGCATGCTATGTGTCACGTGTCATCCATACCAACGGCCAAACTGGCCTTCTCTTCTGAAAGTTGGTGATGGGATTTTACGTGTGTGCAAGATGTTATGCGTGCGTTCACACACGGAACCTCGGTTTATAGTCTCATTCGAAGGACTATATGGGGAATGGAGTCAGAACCAATGTTAACTCCGAGGGAAAAATCCCCCTATACCGAAATTCGAACCCACAACCCCAGGATCACGAGTCTGGCGCTCTACCAACTGAGCTATCCGGCCCCCACGTATTGTGTATGAAATAAGCATTACTTTGCACCATGTTCTGTGTGTTTACTTTTATTTTGCCTTTTTTTTTTTTCTTTCAGGAACGCTAGTTTGGTTCAGTCTCTTGATAGACAGTTACGCACACACAACAAAAAACACAGAAGGCAACAAAAACAAAAAGGAGGGTGCACAGTGTCAACAAGCGAAACAGAGCGGCTTTGTTTATGTTATGATAAGAAAGTAGTGCACGTCTCTTTTTCTTTCATTGAAAAGGGTTTTTGTTAAAGTAAGTCCACCAGTTAACACGGACAAGCAAATCACAAGACAAAACACGACACGTTTCGACATCTTAGGTCTTCTTCAGGCAAGAGAAACAACATTCAGGACAATGAAAATGAAGAACAAGCTATCACTTCTCTTCGGAAATTTAGCCTTCACTCTCTGAATTTAAATGTGACTGCAGGCGGTGATGAGGGAGTTTGACAGCCGCTACATCGACGGCATGCTGGACGGAGGGGGGCACTACCAGCTGGACGTGGATGTCAACTCCATCGCCTTCAGCCACCACCACCTGTTCTCCCGCGAACACGTCCTGGCCACACGTCTCTCGCAGCTCTTTTCCCAGTACACCTCACGCCACAGCAAGAACATGGCTCATTTCCTGGCAGACAAGGTGAGGAGCGCAGGCCTGCCTATCCAGGCACTTTTGGCATATTTTGTCCGCCATTTTACACAGAAAACAACAATGCACTTGTCAAATGAAACGTGTGCCAAGCAAAAATTCTAGCAAAGTTTCGTTTTGTACATCACATTGGACATTGCATGAATTCTGAATCTTGGACTCGTACAACCAGATATTGTTTATAGGGACTATGCATGCGTATCTGTTCTACTGTGAGTACTCGGAGCCATTTTTAGTGAGCACAGCTCAACTGTATTAGTTTGTGAAAGCAAAATGTGACTAAACCGATAAAATATTAGATTTGAGTATTTATTGAAACTGTCTAAAAATGAAAATGAGAGACACCAGTTTTTTTTTTTCTTTTTTCCAAGTACACTTCTTTTTGTCAGAAAGTACATCACAGATAAATTTTGAGTAAGCAGGTCTGGGAGCGGGGTCACAAGCGAGGTTTGTTTTTCAGCGATGAATTTGATGCAAATTTCCAGTCACCAGAGTGTAGTGCTGTGTGTGTGAGTGGTGATTTGCGTGCAAACAGGAAGATCTTTGGCTTGAGTTCCTTTGTGGTTCCCCGAAGAGGGAGTATGGCTGCCTTAATGGCGGGATAGAAAAGGGTCATACACACAAAACTCCACTGCCTGGCTATACAGGGAGTGTCCGCAGGAGTATCAGCCTGCGTACGCAGAAAGAAAGAAAGACAGTTCCTTTGTGGGAACTTTGTGGTATTGCTCAGCCCCAGTTACCTCCTGTCCTGACTTTAGCTGAAATGAGCAGACAAGAATTATACTGTCAACTTTCACCCATTTCACTGATGCATCGCTGAGAGAGCTCAAATGGGCAGACTAGAATCATACTGTCAAATTTCATCCATTTAACTGATGCATCACTAAGGGAGCTGCTCAAATTACCTGACCAGCACTGCAGTTTTTCTTATAGTCTCCAGGCCTGGCTGATGTTGTGATATATCAGGAAAGAAATCACAAAACCCTGTCTTATTGTCTCCATCCAAATTGGGATGCGATAGCATCATCTTAAATGTCAGCATCCTCCAGGACTGTCAGACAAAAAATGTTAAATTCTGTGGCCTCAGTTCTGATTTCTTTACCATGCCCATGGTGATGTCATGAGAAGGATCGTGAGGCCTTCCACAGGCGATGTTCATTGACCCCAGCACACCCTGGTTCTGCAGCTAAGCGGTTAAGGAATATCTGGGTAAGATGGATTGAAACAGACATGAGAAGAAAAAGATACACCCGAGGGTGCGGGTGGGACCCAGAGAAGTACTGTGCTCAGCTGCCGAACAAACCAGCTGGGAGCAATCCTGCAACACCCTTGGAAGCCTGCGCTGTGTTCACATAGCATGCAGGCATGCACAGGGCATTCGTTGTGAGTACTTGCACCCTGTGTGAACACAGCGCAGGCTGTGTAAGATGGATCAGGACAGACACCCTTGTGCCCCACAGTGAGTGACCGGTGTCTCCTCATGATGACCTGATGTGGATTCCTCCCTGTGGGCAGCTGGTTCTGATGCTGCAACAGGATGTACAGCCAGGATGCGGCTGTGTGTGTAGCCAGATGGGACAGCTTGAGAGTCGTGACTCTGGGAGGGCACAGAACACAAGGCAGCAGAAACCAAATGAAAGAAAAACAATGTTAATGATACGCTTCTAAAGTGTTGTGTATTATTTGAATTTCACTAAAGGGAATCTTAAATTAGACGGAGAACGGTAAAAAAATAAATAACAAACAAGTAGGTTTACTCCTTGCTTGTTCTGTACACTCTTTGTTGTCATTTCTGCCTGGCGGTACAGTGTTGTTAGCAGCCTTCGTTTGGAGTTATGGGGGTGTATTTGTTTCATCATGGGGGAGCAAGAGTTACCCAACTTGTTTGTTATTTATTGAATGTTGTTGTTATTGTTCTTGAAACAATTTTTAATGTTTATCTGCTTTGATGTCTGACAGCTCCGGGCGTTGAAAGCGTCTTCCCTACATCTCCAGGAGTACATTCTGGCCCATAAGGTAAACATGCTTTGTTCTTGTGGCACTTGTTTGCTTTAATTCTCATGTTTTATATTAGCTTGATTTCAATAAAGCCCCACAAGGTAAATGCGCTTTGTTCTTGTGGTGGTTGTTTGCTTTTGTTCTCATGCGTTATGTTAGCTATGTTTCAATAAAGGCCCACAAGGTACATGCGCTTTAATCTTGTCGCACACGTTTGCTTTTGTTCTCATGTGTTATATTAGCTTCATTTCAATAAAGCCCCACAAGGTAAATGCGCTTTGTTCTTGTCGCACACGTTTGCTTTGGTTCTCGTGTTTGTATTACCTTCATTTCAATAACGGGGACAAGAGATTTTGAAGTCACCTTTTGCTCATACTTTGTGCATAATCCATCACTGTTTGAATGTGAAAACATTTAAATGTATTGTTTTTATCAGGGATTCTGTAGCATCAGTTTTTGTGTTTATCCTTGGTGAAAATGGTGAAAAAGATATTTTGCATGTTGAGAAAATTTCCCCGTCAAATGACGTCGAGAACAGTAGTTGTGAATAACCTTGCAGTGTGCTGAATGGGAATTAAATTAAGACTGGGGATAAAAGTAAAAGCTGACTGGTCATATAACACTGTATAAAATATCTATCTTTTGCAAACTTTTGATGAAAAAAGTCAAAATTACAATTGAAAAATAATTTTTTTTAACTTTGTTGGTCATGTACTATTATAGGGAATGCTTTTGGCTCTTTACGAAATGTGAACATAGTCAGGAGTATACGTCCAAAAGAAACAGTCATGTATGTGTGTGTTTGATAAGAATCTAAAATCTGTGAATATATTATTTTCATCAAAAGATCATGTTGTGCACAGGGAGAAATGAGCGTTGTTGACCGCACAAACTACGAAAAGAGACTTCAGGATTACAAGTTTGAAATCAGGTAAGAATTGATTAGAGATCAAGTCTGACGAGTAGGAGTAAATGCATCACTTAGATTTTGAAATGTTGCTATATTTAACAAATTCTGTACATGGGGAATGCATCTTGATGTTTGGAATGCTGAATTTTTTAGGTACATTTTATTTATAGTAAATATTTGCTTGTTATTTGCTGACAGTATAAGGTGATTATTTCAGTGAAACTGTTGTATGATTCTTCCTCTGTCAGCTATCAGGGGAGCATCATTCTCATAATTTTTTTATGTCTGTTATATATGACATCTGAAGAAGACAAATTTGTTGAAGATTCACCTGTCTTATTATTAAGTATCTGTAACTTTGTTCCTTTGGTGTGTGTGTGTTATTTTGGCTTGTTCCTTTGGTGTGTGTGTTGTTTTGGCTTGTTTACAGTAATGGTGCAGTCTGTTTTCATTCACCTGAGTTATGTATCATTCTGAAATGTACACATGATTCAAACTAGCAACACAATGTGAAGAAGTTTGTAGTAGCATCTCAAGACAGATAACTAACCATTTTATTGTTGCCGTGTCATCGGGTGACACCTGCAGGCAGACGAGAACAATGAAGGATCGGGAGGAGCAGCTGGACCGCAGCCTGATGAAGAACATCATCCGGTGCTGGAAGGAACTGCGCTCGGTGCGCGAGGCTCAGCGCTGCACCAACACCCCCCTGAAACTGCAGATCATCAAGTCAGTGGCTCTTGATTCTGCTGCCAATTCCTGAGCTCTTAACACTGCATGTAAAGCGAGCGTGTTTGCTGATGTTGAGAAACTTTCTGCCCTGTATTGCAGTGTTCCAGCTGTACCTGTTCCTGCACTTCATCCAACCAGTGTTGATTTATTGTTTGTTACTGAGCTGTTCTAACTGCATATGAGACAAATATAGTGCTGGATTTGTGAAATAATTATCTCTGTTTTGTCTGCTTTCAACTGTAACTTAGATTTTAAATCTTTGAGGCATACCCTGTTTCTTTTTTTAAAATTTTGTCTATCCCAGAGGCTATGTATAGAGTATATCTCCTTTCTTTTATCGTGGGTGAGTGTGTTTGATTTCTTTTAATATTTTATATAACGCAGTCTGGAGCGATCGCTAGAAAAGTGTAGGACCAGCTGTCATGGCGAGTCTACTTGTCCACTGCACATTGTCCAGGCCTGAATAATTACGCACAGGTCTGTGTTCTGCTTGACTAACCTTAGAAGAGTGGAACGACATAGTCGAGAGTCATCCACTTTAGAACCGTTTAGATTTCCTGAAGAACACTTCAAGTGCCTGGATTTACATTAGACCTGAAGTTGGGGATGTGTGATAAAAAGAAACATGGACAACTCTGTCAGACTGTCTCCTGCAAATGCAGGAACCTGGTATTTTGCTACTGGTTGTGTTTAGGTGACACTCATGTTTATTGTATGTATTAGTCTCAGGGTGAATTTGTCAGATACTGGGTTGGACTTCAGTTGCTAGTTTCACTGGCTGTTGAATTGCTTGGTAGAAAGGTGTGTTTTGTTTTATGTTATGTGTAATCTGCTCTCCTTGAAATTGTCAGCTGGTATCAGTGATAGCACTGTTGGAAGAATGACAGTGTATTTGAAGGGGGGGGGGGGGGGGGGGGGGGGAAGAAGAGAAAAGGGAGAGACCATATTTCTGTAATGTTTCTGCTTGAGAGGGGTGTATTTGTAGATGTTGTTGGTAAGTTAGTGATGCAGGTAAAAAAAAAAAAGGAAAAAGGTGAAGTATATTATAAAAGTAAGTTATGCATTTTGTTTGTAAATAAGTGTGAATTGATTGTACGTTAACTTTATGACAAGCTAGTCGATGTAATTGAAGTCTGCTGTGTAAGCATGAGAGAGAGAGAGAGTGTTTGTGTGCTTGTGTGTGAGTGTGCGCCTAGGTATGTTGTGTGTGTGTGTATGCGTGTGTGTGCGTGCATGTGTGTGTGTGTGTGTGTGTGCACGCGAGCGCATGCACATGTTTGTGTGTGTATGCATGTGTGTATGCATGCATGCATGCTTGTGCATACGTGTTTGTGTGTGTATGTATGTGTGTGTGTATGTATGTGCGTGGATTGTAACTTGTTTGACACCACCTTGTTTGCCTTTGGTCCTGCATTGCCATAAACCTCCCTGTGTACAGAGAAACGGTGGACAAAGCGGAAGATGAAGTGCAGTGGAAGCAGGACATGGAAGACGAGGTGGAGGAGGCTCGGGATGAGCATGCAGATGAGTACGCCCGCAAAATGCTGCTCTACAAGGAACAGATGGAGAAGTGGGAGAAGCAGCAGGAAGCCAAGGTGGGTGGATGTTACCCTGAAACTGAATGATGGGGAAAGGAGGGTGGGTGTTTTTTTTTCTTTGAGATCTCTTGTCCTATTATCTTTTGTATGCGTGAACTTCAGCTACAACGTAGTGTCATGTTTGTGAGTGGGTGCAGCATGGATGTTGATTCCCCACATAGAAACAAGAAATACTGGATTTCCTTACATAAAACGAATGCATGTAAATCTAACATTCCAAACAGCCTTGTTTTCGTTGCGCTGAATTTGAGAAGATAAGTGATTGCCTGTTCTTTGTTTTCATTGTCCTGAATGTTGTTTGTCTTGCCTAAAGAAGGCCTGTGAGGTCAAAACGCATCATGGTTTGTCTGGTAATTTGTTTGTCCTTGTTTTTGGTGGACTCACTAAGAATTATTCTTCCAATTAACATTACCTGTTTTGAAAATCAATGTTAAAAAAAAGTACAAAAGTGTGAATGAAAAGCTGTCATTTAGATCCTATGTAATCAGAACAAACAATTACATATGCTTTAGACTGAAATAGCAATGTGAAGTGTTCAGATGCCCATATACTTCCCAGCAGTTATCGCCTCCCTTTGTGTTTACAGCTTGAAGTGAACAATTACATATGCTTTAGACTGAAATAGTAGTGTGAAGTGTTGAGATGCTCATTTTCTTCCCAGCAGTTATCGCCTCCCTTTGTGTGTACAGCGTTGAAGCGAACAAAAAGATCAAGACAGGTCGGCGCGGCTCCAAGGCCTCCAAGAACTCCAAAGGGTCAAAGGGCTCCAAGGCCAGTGTGCAGGAGGAAGTGGGAGAGGTCAGTGCTTGTGTTCATTTGGAAACGTTTTGGTTCAGTGGAATACTTTATTCATGGTAACAAACAGGAAGAAGCATCTGTGCTAATCGTCATGGACTGGATTTCAGCTAGATTTGTGGATATTTGTCTGTGCTGAGAACATTTTTTGTTTAAAGAACAGCCTACATAAATTTGAAACGAAAAAAGAATATTTTTAGGTTCTTTGGGGGAAAACATTCAAATTCAGTATGAAAATGTTATAGATGACTTGAGCCATATCTGATCACCTATTGCCTATATATGCCTGATTTTGGTCCATCTCCCCCCCCCCCCCCCCCCCCCCCCCTTCCCCAAGGAGCATTTTGTTTCATTTCATTTAGCTGTTTAACACAAACACATTCCGTTGTTTGAGTTTAACGTGAACACATTCATTGTTTGAGCATAACTTAAACACATTCCATTGTTTGAGTTAAGTGAAATTGTATTTTATTGGAAAAACGCCTGTCATAATTGTGTCTTATTAAAGCTAGTTCTTAATATGTGATGATTATCAAGTCTTATTAAAGCTAGTTCTTAATATGTGATGATTATCAAGTGCGGTTACATCACAAAGTTCTAGTAGTAGAAAATAAAGATAACTGGTTTAATAAATAACAGATATTAATATGAGCCTGCAGAGTACCAACTGAAGCACAGATGTTAAAAAGAGTCTACAGTTACCAATTGAACCACAGATGTTAAATAGAGCCTGCAGTGTACCAATTGAACCCAGGTGTTAAATTAGAGCCTGCAGTGTACCAATTGAACCACAGGTGTTAAATAGAGCCTGCAGTGTACCAAATTTAACCACAGGAGTTAGATAGAGCCTGCAGTGTACAAATTGAACCACAGGTGTTAAATAGAGCCTGCAGTGTACCAATTGAACCCCAGGTGTTAAATAGAGCTGCAGTGTACCAATTGAACCACAGGTGATAGATAGAGCCTGCAGTGTACCAATTCAACCACAGGTGTTAAATAGAGCCTGCAGTGTACCAATTCAACCACAGGTGTTTAAATAGAGCCTGCAATGCACCAATTGAACCACAGGTGTTAATAGAGCCTGCCCGTGTACCAGTTGAACCACAGGTGTTAAATAGAGCCTGCAATGTACCAACTGAACCACAGGTGTTAAATAGAGTCTGCAGTGTACCAGTTGAACTACAGGTGTTAAATAGAGCCTGCAGTGTACTAATTTGAACCACATGTGTTAAAAAAGCCTGCAGTGTACAGTTGAACCACAGGTGTTAAATAGAGCCTGCAGTATACCAATTGAACCACAGATGTTAAATAGAGCCTGCAGTGTACCAATTGAACCACAGGTGTTAAATAGAGCCTGCATTGTACCCAAATTTAACCACAGGTGATAGAGCCTGCAATGTACCAATTGAACCACAGGTGATAGATAGAGCCTGCAGTGTACCAATTGAACCACAGGTGATAGATAGAGCTGCAATGTACCAATTGAACCACAGGTGATAGATAGAGCTGCAGTGTACCAATTGAACCACAGGTGATAGATAGAGCCTGCAGTGTACCAATTGAACCACAGGTGTTAGATAGAGCCTGCAACGTACCAATTGAACCACAGGTGATAGATGGAGGCTGCAGTGTACCAATTGAACCACAGGTGTTAAATAGAGCCTGCAGTGTACCAATTGAACCACAGGTGTTAAATAGAGCCTGCAGTGTACCAATTGAACCAAGGATGTAAAAGAGAGCCTGCAGTGTACCAATTGAACCACAGGTGTTAAAGAGAGCCTGCAGGTGTAACCAATTTAACCACAGGTGATAGATAGATCCTGCAGTGTACTAATTTAACCATGGATCTTAGATAGAGCCTGCAGTGTACCAGCTGAACCACAGGTGTTAGATAGAGCCTGCAGTGTACCAACTATACTACAGGTATTAGAGAGAGCCTGCAGTGTACCAATTGAACCACAGGTGTTAAATAGAGCCAGCAGTGTACCAACTGAACCACAGGTGTTAAATAGAGCCCGCAGTGTACCAACTATACCACAGGTGTTTAGATAGAGCCCGCAGTGTACCAATTGAACCACAGGTGTTAAATAGAGCCAGCAGTGTACCAACTGAACCACAGGTGTTAGATAGAGCCTTCAGTGTACCAGTTGAACCACAGGTGTTAGATAGAGCCTGCAGTGTACTAATCGAACCACATGTATTAGATAGAGCCCGCAGTGTACCAATTGAACCACAGGTGTGAGATGGAGCCTGCAGTTTACTAATTGAGCCTTGCCTTGCCTTGCCCAGGTGCCATCCCTGTGGTCCTGAGGTCGGTGTGTCATGACTCCCCAAACTTTCCAATCTGGCGTCATATGTAGGCAGTCTGTCAGATTCCTCCCTGTCCAATCTTTGATATCATCTGTCCAATGTCTTCTCTGACATCCTCTTGCTCTCTTGCCCTCCATGGTTCCAGTTGATGTTCTTTGGAAGTGATTGTTTCTCATGATATGTCCAAAATATGCAAGCTTTCTTAATCTTTTTTGCTGCAGTAGTTCTCTTTGCACACCTAATCTTTTCAGCACCTCTTTATTGGTAACTTTGTCTTTCCACCTTATTCTGCCCAAACATCGAAATATTCACATTTTAGATGCTTCCATTTTCTTTTCTGTGTCTTCGTGCAAAGACCACGTCTCTGCTCCATACGACATGAATTGAACCACAGATGTTAAACAGAGTATGCAGTGTACCAGTGATCTTTCTGACAGGCTGAACTAGAGCGATGCCAGGAGATTCTGAACGAGGAGGACCTGCCCAAGCCAGACCTGCCTGAGGACTTTGATGAGAACGCCTGCAAAGAGCAGATTAAAGCCAAGTTTTTGAACATTCGCCGTCGACCAGGTACCACTCACTGCGTATAATCATATAATTGTGTTTTTTGTTTATATCTGTCTTTTGTCTATGTTTTGTTTCTTTTACCCTGTAAAAGGTGAGCAGGGGTCCGGAGGAGGGATAATGTATCTCTGATTTGTCTCCTGTAAGAGAAAAGATAAATGGTGTTGAACAGCAGTTTGTCTGCATGTGTACATTTGTGTGTATTTTTGTGTAAAAAGACGTATGTTCCAATAATTTAGATGTTTGATTTGGTATATTCAAAATACTAAGTAATTATTTCAATCATGTGTAATTTTGAGTAAGAAGACATATCTTCCAACAATTCAGCTGTTTGATTTGGCGTATTCAAAGTACTAAGTGGTTAGCTTCAAGTCATTGGAGGGATCATACCATTCTGTTCCAGGGGAACCCAGGTTATATCCAGAGTTGACAAACACTATGACTGTCACGCCTTCCTCAGACTGCCCAAGGTGACTTAGTCTTTTTTGTCTTATCATTACTCCAGGTCAAAGTAAACTGCTTAATAAAATGAATCATTTTATGACACAGGAAAACTGCTTAATGAAATGAATCATCATTCTATGACAAAGTAAAACTGCTTGATAAAATGAATCATCATTCTATGACAAAGTAAAACTGCTTGATAAAATGAATCATTTTATGACACAGGAAAACTGCTTAATGAAATGAATCATCTCTCTATGAGAAAGTAGACTGCTTAATAAAATGAGTCATCATTCTTTGACAAAGTAAAACTGCTTGATAAAATGAAAAGGGGAAAGAGAAGAGAAGAATGGAGAGAAAATGAACAAGACTGAAAGAGAATGCAACAGATACAGCTGTAGTTTAAGAAAAAAAGAAGAAAAGGTTGTGAGTTCATTAGAAAATGATAGAGCATCACAAAAGCTGTTGTGATAAGCATTAGCTTTCTTTGTCTTTGTAATCAAAAAGGTGAATCAATTTTTAAAATGCATTTAACTCTTCCCAGCAAAGACCCACGGAATAAAGGCTTCCTTTTCTGGGACATTGTAGTCTCTGTGTGTGCTAGATTTAACTCCCAAGAAAGATTCCTTCCTGATTAAAAAACAAACAAGCAATGTTCAAGGGTTTCTAGAGATCAGGTCATTATTGAAAGGTTCCACTATAACAAAGGGTGCTATTTTATGACAGTGTGCAAACCTGTGCAAATTCTGTTATTTTAATAGAATCTGCATTGTTTGTGCCCATGTATTTCATCTGTAAAACCTAGTATTGAGTAATCATCTGCTGTGAACTTGTTTATTCCAGTTCTGTTCACCACAGTTTTTCATTCTCATTGATCCACTTACTGTTTGTGTCATCTGTAGGGGAGAGCAGAATCGTCGAGATGAGGTGTCAAGGACGAAACTCTTTGTCAAAGTTCTCTTTAACAATAAAGAGGTGTCACGAACTGGAACAAGGTATGTTTTGTTTCGACTCTGATATTTTATGCATTATTTTATTACTATTTTATTTTATTTATATTGGGTATTTATATAGCGCCTATCCTCAGTCACAGACCAAGCTCTAAGCGCTTTACAATAAACACACTACCTCACTCACTCAACGGGCTGCCTACCCAGGTAGAGCCGGCCGAAGAGCAGCCTGCTGGCGCTCATTCAGTCGTTTCCCGTACCATTCAAATATCAGTCACTCATTTTCATTTATCCCTACAAGGTTGTTGCTGCTGTGTTGGATATTTTAACATTTCTGTTTTTATTACTGTTCCTGCCGGTGGTATTTTGAAGTGTCATATTACATTGATACACTAAATTTTTTTTCTTTTCTGTGGGTTGCCATTAATTTTTACTTATTATCTCATGCATTCCCAGGATGATTGGACTTTTTTTGTTCAATGAAAATATGCACTTCCAAAGGCTTTATTAGTATTTTTTTTCTTGCTCTGTTGTCTTTCATGACCTCTGTAATGGTTCAAAATGGGAGAGGCATGTAATTGGGCAGTGATCTGTCATTGTCTGTTTATTATAACTGATCATTTAACCAGTTTGTATTGTTTCAGACCATTATCTCAAGATTTCAGAGTATCGTTTGGACAGATATACAACCTGAAAATTGTTCAGTGGCCTGAAAGCATTAAATTCCAGGTCAGTAATTCACCATTTTGTTCGTCACATTTGTAAAATTGATGTAATTAACTCTTTTTTCTTTTCTTAGCTTTTCTTTTTTTTTTACCTTTAGTAGCCAGCATGTGTGAGGCAGTAGCATATTTTCTGATGATTAACCCGTTCACTGCCTTAAAATGTTAAAAACAAAGGCTTTCCCAGTGCCAGGGAAATCTAATGATTTGGGGGTAATAATTAACAAAAATTTCTAGCTCAGAAACTACAAAAGATATAAAAATGAAATATATATGATTTTTGAAGGAAATTGAATGAAGATTTTGAATCGGGGCTTCTTTTGTTTTAATTTTGATAATAAAAAAATATTTAGATTTGGATAGATTTTTTTGCACGATCAAAAACATATGTATTTACCACTACAGCTTCACATCCCAAAAAGAACACAAAGCAAAAAGGTTGAAAATAAAGTTTGTATTGTCACACTACACCTGTAAATGAAAGTAAAACAGTTTAGAAGTCTATCAAGACGCTCACACTCTATGCAGACAGGTCAGTCCACGACCACGCCCCCCTCCCCCAACCACGCCCCCTTGCTGGACTTCAACCCTCTCTTTCACCCCTCCTCTTCCCCTATCTTTCCCTCTGCCCCGTGTCACGCCGCAAGCAGGCCGCACTCCCCTCTCGCGCTGACTATCACATCACTGGCCACTGGCACGCAGTGCAGAGTACACACTAGGCTAGCTTGTTCAACGCTGGCAAGCCGTCAGCTGAACACACACTGAGGTCATACAGCCTGACTCAATAACTGACGAATATGGTCGGCAATTCCATCACTATCATCATCTCACCTTCATGCTCGAGTAAGTCGTTGAATAAAAGATTGTCTTTGTCAAAACTGATTAGCAGAGCCTGCTCAGCTGTGTAAATACGTTGATTTGGTCGCCACGCTTGTCGAAGGTTGCGCCGCCATCTTTGAAAGTGAGACGAAGTGCTGGCTGGTCATCCAGTCAGTGATGAGAATAAATGGGCTTTCCCCTCACGTGTGGTCATTTGCATATCATTTTAATACTACAGACATATAAGGCTTACTACGCACACTCTATTTAAGCCCGTTAATAAAAATAGTAACGAATGAAAATTCAAGAAAAATGCAGTGGACGGCCCATAGGCACTGGGAAAGCATTTTTAATGCGGCGTTAGCTGACGGCTTAAAGGCACTCTTTGGGTTAAGAAAAAGTGTTTTGCCATTACAAGACCTTAAGATGATCAAATCTGAAATTTCTAATTAAACGTTTGGGTTAGGAATGGGAGTTGGGATGACTATAGTGTGTGTGTTTTGGATATGTTTCAGACAAATCTGTGAGAATCAGGCTCTCTTTTTAAAATGCTTTGAAGATGACTCTTGCATGGTGCCCCGTTGACTCAATGATGAAGTACTGAATTCACAGTCAGGCATTGTTAGATAAAATTCTGCTGGCGCCTACCATTAAAACTGGTATATTTGGTGCCCATTTTAACCTGTTGTCATTCCGGTGGTACTGGTGTAGTATTAGACAGGTCCGTGCATCCTTTCTCATTGGATAGTTATCCAGTTTGCTATATCATCTCTCGAGGGTCTGGGTGTTAACCCTGAGAGTGATTAACTGCGGCAGATCTTTGAGACCCAAGGCCTGAGTTCCCGTCTTCTGGCCGACCTGTACGCAGCAATCCCAGAAGCCTCTGTGACCTCACAGAGTGTGCAGTTGGAGGACATGGAGTTCAGTTCTGATGACACGATTCAGGTGTCGAACGAAGGGGTTGGAAGTGGTAGGTGAAGGCGTACATGTGTGTGTGTGTGTGTGTGTGTGTGTGTGTGTGTGTGTGTGTGTGTGTGTGTGTGAATGTATGTGTGTGTCAGAGTGTGTGTGTGTGTGCGCGTATGTGTAAATGT
>CM031600.1:41602649-41670149 GCA_018398815.1 Conus ventricosus
AATGTCTATGAATTTAAAGTCGATGCAGTTTATGAATTTTAGATTAATGGAACATATGTGAAATTCAGATGGATACAATAGCTATGCAATTATCAATGTTAACATAGCTGAGTTTCAAATAGATCCAAAATCTGCAGAATCATGTATATTATCGTGTGGGAATTTTAGTATGTCAGTATAGCCAGCAGCTTGAGGGAATCAGGCTTCCAGGTCAATTCCTCACCGTACATGTTGGAGCAAGGGATCTGTAGGTTCATCAGCCAATGGCGTCATGAAACAGGTTGGGATTTCAAGTAAGAAGAGGACCACAGCCCAGAAAGCAAAGGCAGAAGCAGCTGAGAAGAGTTCCAGCTGGATCTGGTCAAGGAGGAATAAAAGTGAACTTCATAAGGCTTAAATTTCCCCAACTTAAAACAGGTGTCTGACGGCACTGTAGGTGAGACATCCATCTAAAAGATGTTCCTTGAGACACCCACCCATCCAAAGATGTGGGTTCAAATCCGGCAATCTAAAGAAAAAAACAAATGGGCAGCAGAAGGGCATCTGGGAGTCATGACCTGGATGTGGCCCAGCCCAGAGTGTAGGGAGTTGAGGGCCAAAACACTTTGCTGAGTTTCTTCTCTGAAGACCTTCTGCTGTCAATCTGTCCCCAGAGTTTCCTCCTATTTAATCATCTAAATCAACTCATAGGAACATTAGACAGATTTACAGATACCTGATACGTCTAAACTTACCATGTAATGCAATTCAAATGTGGACAGTGGTTCAACTGTACCATCCTTCTCCTTTCTTTTTCATGGCAGACACTGGTGCATCCCTATGTGGAAGTGATGTTCCAGCGAAGTACAGTGCGCACCAGTGCAGGAGACGGGCCCAACCCCAGCTTCAATGAAGAGCTGGAACTCCCCCTGAAGTGAGTCTCCATGTGGTGCAAGTGTACAGTGTTCATTTGGTTTTGCTTTGCTCTTCTTGTTGTTTGTTCTGTTCATTCTCTGTCTGTCTGTCTCTGTCTCTGTCTCTCTTTCTCTCTTTCTATTTCACTCTCTGTCACCATCTAACATTAAGATTTTACCATCTTATGGTCATACTTTTTATTTTAGTGGAAAATAGTAGAACAGCAGGAACAAACAAGAAAATAAGACTCTCTCTCTCTCACTCTCGCTCAGTTTACCTGTGTGTCTCTCACTCTCACTCTCATGCAAGCAGTATGTGTATGATTGCGTATATATAAACATCAGTGTGCGTCTTCTTACACAGATATAGGTATGCATTCATACACATGCTCAGTCTCTCTCACTCTCTCTCTCTTTCTCTCTCTCTCTTTCTGTCTCTCTCCCTCTCTCTCTTTCTCTCTCTCTTCTTCAGTCTGTCTCTGTCTGTCTGTAAGTCTGCCTCTCTCTCTGTGTTATAAACAAGCTAAGGTTAGAGCATTGTCTGATCTGTAATCATGTTCTATAACATTTTCTGTCAAAAAAAAAAGAATTATTAGCTGTCTTTCTTTTTTTACTTTTTTTCTTTCTTTTTTGGTCACCGGTCATTTCTGAACTCCGGTTTGTTCTTCTCCTCCTCAGAGCTCCAAATGATGACTTCTCACCCAACACACTGCAGACTATCCAGGACAGCATTTACCTCAACCTCTTTGACGAAGTGGTGGTGGACGTTCTGGAAGTAAGCGCTTCTTTTACTGGTCCACAGAGGCAGTGAAGTGGAGTCAGTGCCAGTGATGAACACCTCATTGATGAAAAAATGGAAATTTCCATCATTGGTCCACAGATTTCCATAACTGGTCCACAGATTTCTATAACTGGTCCACAGATTTCCATAACTGGTCCACAGATTTCTATAACTGGTCCATGGATTTCCATAACTGGTCCACAGATGCAGTTGTTGTTATTGTTGTTGTTGTACCCTGGCTAAAAGACTCCAGGGATCATCCAAACAGCCGAAGTACTTGGACACTATGGTACAAATGCATCAGCTGGGGATGAGAACATTATGTGTGTGACCATTTTTGATTACCCTGCCACATGGGCAGCCACACTCCGACTTTAGGGGATTTTGGAGACTGATAATGTTATGCTAGGAGCTTGTCACGACTGAAGACAATCCCCACATAACTATGCAGAGCATAACAACATTTGGTGTAGCCTTGGTGTTCTAGCCTATGTCAATTGGCCTGACAAGGCCTTAAGCCAAGGTGGACAGATGCAATGAACTGGTGTCAGTATTTGTGCTGGACATCACAGCGATGAAAAAATGGAAACTTTGACCAAAATGTTGTGGATAAAAGGTTCATACAGAAATTGGAAGTGTAGAACAATTGACTACTTTTATTGTATAAATAAATTACTTTGGGATGAAAACAATCTACCTGAAAACACCTGAATCCTGGTATAAGTGGACCAGGATGGATTGGTAGTGGACAGGAATATCAGCGGTGGGTGAAATAGGGTTGTGAAAACACTTAACACAGGGTAATGATAAAAGTGATCATAATGCTTGAATTAAAATGGTACAAGTAAGAAAAAAAGCATGATGATCATCATGACGGTAATGATGACAAAATTGAATAAATGAAATGGGTTTTGTTCTAGCGTTGTTCAAAGCTGCTCATCCTGATTCTGGAACATGCATACATGAATCATGTTCATACACTGACGTTCTGAACGTCAATATGAGCTTAGTAAACATCCATATGATTTGAAGCTGAACATCTTTGTGGAAACTGTGGGCATTCAGCATTGTGTTAGCTAACACTCTGAACATCACCAAACACACTGATGAATGTATTAAACTTCTGAACAGCAATATAAATCTAGTAAAAACTTGTGAATATTTACTTTTAGTGTGAATGTAAACATTAGCATGCACTTGCTTATGATTTGAATATCAACATAAAGATTATTGAACAACAGTGTAAGCTCCCTGCAGCTCTGAATGTCATTATGAACATGGTGAATATCAGTATCACTCCACTAACACTGTGAAAATCATTATGATTATGCCGCAGTTGAGATGCCTGTTGTTTTGTTACAACATAAAAAAAAATTTGATTTTTGTTTTTTTAAGAAGGTAAAATTGTTTAAATGGTGTAAAAAGAAATGATGAAGGGGCAAGAAAACAGGAGGAAAATGTGAATGACTTGTAATATGTTTGACCTTGTTGTTCTGTTCTGCCATCAGGATGAACGTGAGCGGGAAACAGCTGTTCATCAAAGGCTGGAAAAGAAATGGCTCGGCAACATCCGAATTCCCTTTTCTACCATCTATCTGAATGGCAAGGCAAGTGCATATGTTAGTGTCCTGTGCGATTTACCGTCTATCTGAATGGCAAAGCAAGTGCATTTCTGTAATGTCCTAGTCTGATCCACTGTCCGTCTGAATAGTATGGCAAGAAAAAGGCTTAATGCCATGTTGTAAAACACTCACTTAATCTCTTTCCCCATTATTTCAAATATTTTCTGTCTAATTTTATTGGTCTTTGTCCCAGCCCAACATGTGAGGTTGCACAGAAAGAAAGGCAAAGTTTGTGTGTGCGTGTGCGCATGTGCGTGTGCGCATGTGCATGTGTATGCTTGTGTGTGTGTGTGTGTGAACGTGTGTGTGTATGCATGTGTGTGTATGTGTGTGTGTGTATGCATGTATGTGTGTGTGTGTGTATGCGTGTGTGTGTGTGTATGCATGTGTGTGTATGTGTGTATGCATACATGTGTTCATGTGCTACATCAGTTTGACATCACAACATCTATCAGTGTTTTTATCATTGACAGATTGATGGCACATTCCGTATCAACACACCGTCTGTACTGCTGGGCTACACCTACGATACTGGACAGATGGGAGGGGACGACACCGACATGCCCATTGGTCAGAGGGATGACACCACCTACCTCAGTCTGTTCATCACCATTGAACCCCCCTCATCCAGCCAGAGCCCGTGAAAGAGAGGGTGAGGCTCTGAGCTGTTGGGACAGAGGACGGCTGATGCATGTGGCAGGCAAAATGGAAAGCAGATCTTGATTTGTCATGGCACAGTTCCAGATGGTGTATCATGGTCTTTAATAACTTTGATAAATATAGATGTGCTTTTCAGATATGTTAAACCTTTGACTGTCAGTTTTATATGACATTCCAGCAGCTACCAAATTTATTTGTAATGCATGATATGAACTTGAAGTTTTGAAAGTTCATTTTCTTTTTTGTTTATATCACACACACACACACATGCATGCACACACGCACACAACACACACATACACACACACACACACACACACACACACACATACACACACCACATACACACACACAAACACACACACACACACACACACACACATTTTGATCTGAATATCACCAAACTTCCAAGTGCAATTTAGTTGTAGTTTGCAGGATGTGTATCTGTGTGTTGATGATGATGGCCAAACTTGATCTTTATAGTCAAGTTCCTGAGTACAGAAAGTCTGGAATCTGTCCATAAGCTTGATGTTGACTCCCCAATTCTTGGTCATCTCCCACACTGCTACTGAAGTTTTCAGCAGGTGAAGACACACCTGTACAGTTTGTGCAGATGTCTAATCTGTCATAATTGATATAAAGGTACATGGGGGGTGCTAAATTCCGTACTCATTCTGCATATCAAAAAGAAGATTTAAATTTTGTTTTTTGTTTAAACTTAAGCCCTTTTCAAATGTTGCACACTTCTGCGACAGCCATTATCCTCCGAGGGCATCTCTTAGTACCCAAACTTTCCCAAATAACCTATATGTAAGCAAAATAGAGGGTCACCTTTCATGGTTGATGTGGAACAGAATAATAGTTTCCTGGACATGTTGGGCGGGTGAGGTATGGCAGAACTATAATTGAGAGGTTCACAGAATATCTGATGGTTATAAGTCTGAATCCTATGGTGCTGCTGCAAAATGGCGTCTTTACCCCCCATTGTAGTGTTCCATTACTGCTGTAGTGTCAAAAGTAAGTTTACTTGGGCTGTTTCTTCCATTTTCCCCAAATCGTTACACTGCTGGCCAAATTGTTTGAGATGACTGTTGACAATTAATGTGAATTACCTTAAATTTAGATTTGAAGTATGCTAAATGGTGAAGATGCTGTTTATTCAGTCTTCTCTAAATTCTTTCTTTTTTTGTTTTAACGCAATTCACAGCTGCTGGCATTTGCATAATCAGCAGATACATGCCAACTTTCTGAAACGTTTAAGTTTCCCAGACTCTGTTCCAGCATAATTGTAGAAAAAAAGTAAGGTGTCTTAGAGAAAAATGATATGATGACACATGGTCTTAACTTCATCACTTGAGGCAAGTTGTAAATTGCTGTGCTCTCAGTTGTTTCAAGGAAAAGGAGTAGAGTAGGTTGTTAGAACATTTTCAGTGCAAAAAAAAAAAAAAAAAAATTACTTTGAACGCTGATCACCCTCTTTTCTCACCCGTGTGATAATTTTTCAATGGGGGAGTAAGGTGGGAGGCGGGAGGAGGAAGGGTGCAGCATGATGGCATGAGGGTTTCATGAGAATTTCTGTTTTCAAGCATTTGCATTTGAGTATTTTTCTGTGTGTGTGTGAATTCGCAGTTTGACACGAATGAGGACGAGAAGTTGATGCAGTACGCTGAGCGTTGGCAGTCAGACCTGCAGGCAATGCATCCCAAACGGCACTACAAGACGTCAGTCATCGATGTCAACGGCAAGAACGTCTTCCTGACACGCTACTTCAAGGCCCTCAAACCACCATCAGAAATCTCTGAGAAGGCGACGGAGGCCTTACAAGCTGTGAGTTTGTTTTTGTGGATATGTTATGCCGATGTCTAGCAAGTGCGTATGCTCATCTGCACAGTCACAAGATCACATACATGTGCACATATGTATCTTAGCTAAAAGTAACTATGCATGCACGCATACATGCATGCACATGCACGCATGCACACACATGCACGCATGTACGCATGCACATGCATGTGCATGCATGCACGCACACACACATACACACACACACACTCTCATGCACTCTCTCTCTCTCTCTCTCTCCCTCTCTCTCTTATTAACCATTTAGTTCTTTTTCTTTTTCTTTTTTTTTGGGCTGTACCTAACATTTGCATAACTACTAAGTTAATGTCCTAGGGTGCTTGACCAACTTGCGACACAGGTTGAAAAAGTTTAAAATTGAAAAGGAGGCAGGAGAAAAATCAAATCTAGACAGCATTAAATATATCAGAAAATCTAGTTGTGGATGCCGTTTGTTGTGAAAGTGTCTGTGTGTCATTGATATTTATAACTGGACAGTCCCTGTTCTGGTCACAGTTGATATAAGCTGAAGAATTTTTTGGCCTGAATCCGAGCACTTTGTAAATGGCTGCTACTTTGTTTCAGCAGCCAACATCAAATGCTATATCTTAATGCTCAAAACTTTCCCAAATAATCGGATGAGGAACAAAATGTATTGCGTCGCCCTTGACAAACAAATATGATTAGATCAGTAGTAAACTGGTAAAGACGGATACAAGTTTCATCAGAAGGTAAAATGTTAATGTGTATACTTGAAACTATGAGATCAGTCAGTGTTACTATAAGATCAGTCAGTGTTAAGTGAAATTGGGGGACAAGTGCCAATGTCAACTCTGTTGTTAGCTCCAGTACATATGTTGTGTGTTGCAGGATTTCACTGCTCGCTTTGTCTCAATGATTCCCTTTGTGTCGGATGCTGTGGTGTTTCCTGGTCTGTGCGACATCTGGAGCTCCTGTGATGTGAGTTGTCACCCAACTCTTTTTTGTTGAAAAGCTTGTGTATTAAAGGGAATTGGACTGTAGAGGGTGCTCGTGTTGAAACGGTGTTGTAAGATTTATTGGGGTTTGAAAGTAAAAGAAAGGAGCCTGCACATTAAATGTGTGTGTGTGGTGCGTGTGTGTGTGTATGTGCGTGTCCGTGTAGACTGACCAACACACCAGTTGATATGTAGTTCATGTGTCTGCTAAACCTCATCTTTGAGCCCGGCATTTAAACATTTGGAAAGCTGTAAAACAAAATTGTTTTTGTTTCAGTAAGATGGAAAAATGCCTTTTCATTTTCTGATTTCAAACATTCATTTAGTTTTATTAGTCTGAGTACTGTATTCTCATGGCTTACTATACATGTGCCGGTGCGTATGTGCGTGCATGTGTATATGCATGTATCTGTTACTTCAATCTGTTCTCTCTTTGACATATTTCCAGCAATTCCTGCAAATGCTGGCTGGGGACGAGGAAGAGCATGCAGTGATGCTGGTCAACCTTTTCCTTGGGCTGGGCAAGAAGGCCTACATCCTACTGGGTTAGTCCTACGCTTTAGGGTGAGAGAGAGGGAGAGAGATAATGGTGCTTATAGCCCAGCCGAGCGCAAAGGGCCATATCAGGGCTGTCCCTGCATGGAGTCAACTCACAAGTCATTTAAAAACAAACAAAAAACTTTATTCACACAACCCTTTAAACTAGACCTAAAAACACACTGTAAATTTTGTTAAAATTCTTTCTTCTGTAAAATCTTAGATCAGCTGAAAAATGTTGATCTCTTTCAGAAATTCAAAGACACATCAGGTGGGACATCTCAGAATGAGGTTTTCATAGTCTACTGTTAAGTTTTTTTTATCTCACATCATGCAAGTCCCAGCACTCTAAAGACCATGTTTCAGTGCGAGCGGTACATGACATGGAATGCACCACAGAGCTTCTTTTAAAAGATAAGAATGGGTGTAAAAGGAGTGGTCTGTGTGCAAATGGCACAAGACTGGGGCTTTAGGCTGGAGACACAATGATCACATCAAACGGAGACATTCTCTGAGATCTAACTGAAGAAAGTGAATCTGCTGAAGAGTAACCTGTAATGCTGATTTCTTCTTCTGTGGTCGATTTTTTTTTATCATTGCATCAGATCTTCAATCCTGTCCCCACAATGAAAACCAGTCTTCTTGAACTCTTGATGGCTGCCCCAAAGCTGCGTCTGCAGTTCTGCACCCTCTGGCTAGGTTTGATACTTTAGAACATCATGGGCTAGACAGTGTTGGAGGATATGTTCTGGGGTCTGAGATTCAGTGCCACATGGACATTGGTCTGTGTGGGCAGTCTCAATTTGGCTGAGGTAACTCGGCCGTCGGCAGTGGCCGACTCTCAGTCTGAAGAGGATTGTTTGCTGGATTAGCACCACTGTCTGCACACCGGTTATGCATAATGCTGATTTCAGTGTGACACATCTTGAGACATTCAGAGGCATCGAAGGTTCATTGTGCTTCGTCAATGAGAAATCTAAAGGATGAAGGAACCAGAACTATGAATAGATCTGCTCTTTTCATTTAGAGGGAGAAAGACATGGTTAACTTGTTGAAATGCAACACTCACAAATAAAGATACTCGAATTGCTTTCAATGTACAACAGCTCAGCAGTTGTTACAGCCAGCCATAAACGCCAGGGAAAGTGCAATCCCAGAAACTTGTCAGAATGCACAGCTGTTTGTGAATATTCATTTTGCAATGAAGACGGACAGAATATGTAAAGATGAACAGCATTTGCTTTTATTCACTGTTATGAGGATTTGTGGTCTCCTTTGTGACGATATCTAGTCGATTTTTTTCCTTTTTTCCTACCTGAAAATACTTTGACCACAATGTAGTGTATTTAACAAAGAAGAAGGGTAACTCTTGCTCGCATGATGAAATAAATAGACGCCCATAGCTCCAAATAAATGCTGCTTACAACGCTGTATTGTATTTGGGAATGAATGTGGCAGGCACATGTAAACATGCTTGTTGGTTCTGCTCATAATGCTTCCAGTCTGTTGAGAAAGTGGTGTACTAATGCATTTATGATTTAAATTCATCAGTAGTAATGATATTAAAACCTCCGCGAGTGACTTATTCTCTCATTACGACTTTCTTTTTTGTGTCTTTCAGGTTCGGCTATCCCAGAGGGCACCACGGCCTACGTCCTGACGGAAGAAGCCGATGGTTACTACATCTGGAATTCTGCCACTGGCAAACGTTACAGCGTCAACGACAACTACTGCCCTCTTCATTCTGTGGGCTGTCTGGTCAACAATGAAAATGTGAGTCCAGCTTCTTCTCTTTCATGATAGTGGTGAATGACACGTTTATATGGATGAGTGGTTCTGAGTTTGGTGCTAAAATCTGCCCCCTTTTTTTTTTTTTTACCTCTGTGAACATTGATGACATCAGTACTCCATCCTCACACCCTACCCCTTTTTCTCTTCTTAGACACACACACACACACACATGCACGCACACTAACACATGCATGCATATAGTGATATACACACACACACACTCACACACACACATACACACACACACACACACACACACACACACACACATACACACTCACTCACTCACTCACACACACACACACACACACACACACACACACACACACACACACACACACACACACACAATTGCACACAGCCCTATCAGAGGAGGAAATCAGTCATACACATACACACATCATACACCCTTCATGCTTCCCATCCATACTGAGCTAGCTGTACTAAGCCCTTCTTTTCCCTCCATTAACCCTTACGCTGGTTGTCGCGACAATAGTCGCGCCATTACGTCATGGCCGTCACTGGTTGTCGCGACAATAGTCGCACTGTAGGGTGAGCCTTGCGAGCCTAGTTTAACAGACACACGCAGATACGAAACTATGGCTCAGTGACAAACTAATTTGCATGAGTGACTGAGCGAGCCCCGGAACATGGATTTTCAGTGTTTTAGCTTAGTTTATGGTTAGTAGCAGCTTGTAATGCATAGTGCGACTCGACTCGTCTGGCGAACAAAAATGGCGGCGCCCGAAGCAGAACATGATAGAATTAGGAACTTGAACGAAGATGTTTCTGCTGAATTTCTTGTGGAAAAAGCAGGTGAAGAAGAAGTTATGGACATTTTGAATGAACTGGGTGTGATGGGTGATAGTTTTGATTTAGATCAAGCACCATGCAATCGTGATTTTGAGATCGACACGGACAGTGACTGGACGAGTGCCTAAGG
This sequence comes from Conus ventricosus, assembly GCA_018398815.1. Taxonomy (NCBI): domain Eukaryota; kingdom Metazoa; phylum Mollusca; class Gastropoda; order Neogastropoda; family Conidae; genus Conus; species Conus ventricosus. Next base: position 41,612,693 of record CM031600.1, read on the forward strand.
GTGAGGGGAATCTCAAGATGCTATTCAGTGGGGAAGAAAAACTCAGTGTAGCGCTTACAGGTGATCCTAAACCTTTCAAACATAAATGACGACAGTGTGGGCTGACTATTACATTTGTTGATAGTGACCATTTTTTTTTTTTTGTGTGTGTTAGCAGCACATGATTTCAATGTGAAAACTGAACTGTACCTTATTCATTCTTACCTGGATTACCTGCATGAAAGACGGGTATAATCCACACTGACTTTCCTTTGAAAAAGGCTATGACTTATTTCTGGATACTGCGGAACACCATAGACTGGATTATTTGTGAACAAGCTCGTGAGAATGACAAGCAGGATGTGCCACCTGTTTTCACCTGTTATTTTCACATTCTGGACAGGTCAGCACCTAATCAAACACTCACAAGCACCCCAGTTCTGTTTTATATTATTCTTTATTCAATTACTAACAATTTTCATTCTGCATGTCATGTTCAAATACTAACCGTTGAAAAGTTATGCATATCATACAAACGTAACTATTCTTTTCAAACTTTCCTTTTGGAAATTCACCAGATAACATACTTGATAGTTCGTTGTTAAATAACCAGTATAAGGGTTAATATGTTCACTTGCTTTAGTAGGCTTTGAGTTTTTGAATGTGCTATGGGATCAGATTTGAAGACTGGATGCACGCATTAAAGTCTAATCTACTTAACAGATGCATCTCTGAGAGTATTGTGTAATTTTTTTTTAATCAAAACTGTAGGTGCCTGTGTCTCTCAGCCATGCTGATCCCAGGATATTCCCCATGAAAGCAGGCAAAGAACACAGCTATGCCATGAGGTGTCAGACCAGAATGGACTTCTACATGATCTTCATCCTCTTCATCCATCAGCCGAAAAGAAAATAAGCTGCACGCTCTGTAGCACGTCACGGGGTTGCTCTTTGGTGACCAGAGTCTTGATTTCTTGTCCACCTCCATACCTGTGATGAGTTTATAATAAAATCTTAAGAGATGCCTGCATATGATTGGTTAAGTGGGTATGGAGGGTGTCCTTTAGATGGGGCAGGCTCGTTAAGTCTCACTCAATGACCAAAGTGATTATTGTCATCAGCAGCTGGCTTAGTATATGGTGTCCTGTGTATGTTGGACCAGAACAGGCATCACTTAACACTATCAGAATTACACTGAGGCAGTACAGTGAAACTCCTGTGTTGAGCTGCCTTGTGATGATGTGGTATTGATTGCCTGTGTTATGGTTAAGACAGAGTGGATCTGAATGTGGCTGTGGATAGAGTATTGGAGTTGAACGACTTGGAAGTGATGCTATTCCCAGGGCATGCAAGATGAGATTTTTTTTTTCTTCTTGCGTACACAGGCTGATACTCCTGTGGACACTCCCTGTATAGGCAGGCAAGGATTAATCCCATCTACCACACAAAAGGAGTGGAGTTTTGTGTGTATGACTGTTTTTTAATCCCGCCATTAAGGCAGCCATACTCCCAACTTCAGGGAAGGTGCATGCTATGTATAACATGTCATCCATACCAACGGCCAAACTGACCTTCTCTTCCGAGAGTTGGTGATGGGATTTTACGTGTGTGCAAGATGTTATGCGTGCGTTCACACACGGAACCTCGGTTTATAGTCTCATTCGAAGGACTGTATGGGAAGTGGAGTCAGAACCAATGTTAACTGTGAGGGAAAAATCCCCCTGTACCGAAACAGCCCGGCGGAGATTTGAACCCGCAACCCCAAGATTATGAGTCCAGCGCTCTACCACTAGGCTATTCCGGACCCCGGAAGATGAGATGATAACAGTTATGAATTTCACGTACAACAGGCTATTGACAATACAACCTGCTTTCTTCCACTTCCCCCTAACCCTACCTCCTTCTCCCTTGGACTCCCTGCCCCTTCTCCTCCCCCAAAACTTTAAACAAAAAAAACGAATGCTGCTAGTTGTTTTTCTGAAATGGGGGAAGACCTCGGCAGGGTTTTTTTTCTTCCATACTTACATGGCTAAGTCAGAAAGCTGTTCTCTCCTACCAAGCTGCATATGATTTCCTCTTCCAGTTTTGCATCATATGCCTGCAACACACATAAGTAACTGCGCCTGTGCATCTTCTGTTGTTTCTTTGTTTTTGTTTGTTTTTATTTGTCAGTTGGCCAGTGTTGGTGCTTGAAAAAGGTTTTATATAATATATCAAAATACTGCAAATTTATTCATGGGTGTTTGTGTGGCTTCAGCTTTTTATCTTCCTGTTTTTTTTTGGTTTGTTTTGTTTTTTATATTGAATACCAACACAACTCATGTGTACTTATAATAAATGTATTCATGATTTTTACAAGTCTGTGAATCACATGTGCCAGTAAGATTAGTTTGAGAACCATGTCCACATTGAACTTGAGTTACTGTTCCTGTCACCAGATCTGGGCCAATGTCCACCAGTATGAAAAGCCCTCACAGATTGACTTCAATGTCAACAGCACGGCCACCTGGCGACCTTTCTTCAGTCGCAGTAACCCCAGCCCTGGTCTGGGCACAATACAGGTCACTGTTTAGGCTTTGAAGTGTGAATTGGTGCCAGTGTGCTGAGAGTTTGTGTACATGTGTGTGTGCGTGCACATATCTGTTGGTATGTGTGTGTTGCTGTTTCTTCTGACAGAGTTATTCTGTGATTTTTCGTTGTTGTTTTATTGTCGTCCTTTTTCTTTGTTTCATTGCGTTTCTGATCATTGTTTTATTTTCTGCACACATACTGTGAAACCTTTCCTTTGCCACTAGTAATGGTCAATGCTTCAATCTGTGTGAGTGGCTGCCTCTGTGAGTATGTGTGTGTGTGTGTGTGTGGTGTGTGTGCAGAGAGAGAGAGGGATATGAGGAAATAATGGCATTATATACAAATATATTTCTGTGTGTTCTGACTCAAGAGTCTGATAAAGATTTTACCTTGGGAAATTTTCGGCCAGCTACTGCTGGTCTTCATCAGCCCTGACTGAATGGTGGTTGTGGTGGGTGTTGGTGTTCCCTGAGTTGTCAGATGGGTTGAGTGATGGGTGTTCAGCACAGACTTGTGACTGAGGGAACACCAACACCCACCACAACCACCATTCAGTCGGGGCTGCTGGCCGAAAATTTCCCATGGTAAAATCTTTATCAGACTCTTGAGTCAGAATACACAGAAATATGAACAACCCGGAGACGGAAAGCGTCTTTCCTCATTATACACAAGTATATATGCATTGTGCATATGCTTCTGTGTGTGTGTTTGTGTGTGTGTGTGTGTGTGTGTGTGTGTGTGTGTGTGTGTGTGGAGAGAGGAGATAGTGGCATTACACACGAGTATGTGCATTGTGCATATCTTTCTCTGTGTGTGTGTGTGTCTGTCTGTGTGTGTGTGTGTGTGTTAATATGTGTGAGCCACAGTGCCTGCTTGTGTATGTGCGAGTGTGTGTGTGTTGGTGGCTTTGTGAGTGTGTGCAAGCTCATACACAGGTATAAATATATACATGAATACCTATGTGCCTCTCTGTGTGTATAAACATGTATATTAATCAGACTGCATTCTCTGTGTGTTGTTTTCTGTATGTTAATATCTTCATGTGTACAATGTACAGGGCTTTCCTGTTTTGAAAATAAGTGCTTTTGAATCAATACAGTCCACAACGCTGTGCTGTTAACCTGTTCCAGCCTGAAGCCCTGATCTACAGCCCGGCAGACAAGGGCTATGTGCTGGACCTGCAGGAGAAGATCGAACAGATGCTCAAGAACAAGATCATGGAGTGGCGCAGCAGGTTCATCACACGCTGGAACCGGCACTGCACGCAGATCATGCGCAGATTGCTGCCCAAGTGAGCTCCCTTGTTTGTCAATTGTTGTGTTACTGAATAGTATGCAGACAGGGGAGGTACTAGTGTGGTGATGAGGATGGATTCCCTCGTTGTGTCTGAAGGATGAGTAGGCAGGCAGATCATCAGCTGGTGTGGGTCCTCATGTGCAAATGAAGACCAGTTTCTTCAGCACAAAGTCGTCCACAGACGCTGCATGGAATGGAGTACTAGTGTGATATTCCAGGCTAAACCTTCGCCAAACAAATTCTAAAATTTTGCATTCCTTAGGGATGTATGACTTAAGGGCCCCATGCGTTTTGTGAGGGATTAAATCCTGTCTGTGCGACATGGGTTTCCAGAGACCCGTGCTTTGTCAAACCGCGGACTGGCTGTGTGTTGTGGGTCTCCAGAGACCCGTGCTTTGTCCAAAGGACCGCATACTGGCTGCGTGTCGTGGGTCTCCAGAGACCCGTGCTTTGTCCAAAGGAACGCGGACTGGCTGTATGTCGTGGGTCTCCAGAGACCCGTGCTTTGTCCAAAGGACCGCGGACTGGCTGTATGTCGTGGGTCTCCAGATACCCGTGCTTTGTCCAAAGGACCACGGACTGGCTGTGTGTCGTGGGTCTCCAGAGACCCGTGCTTTGTCCAAAGGACCGTGGACTGGCTGTGTCGTGGGTCTCCAGAGACCCGTACTTTGTCCAAAGGACCGCGGACTGGCTGTGTCGTGGGTCTCCAGAGACCCGTGCTTTGTCCAAAGGACCGCATGCTACTTCAGACAAAGCATGGGTCTCTTGAGACCCACGGCACACAGCCAGCCCATGTTCCTTCGGACAAAGCACGGGTCTATGGAGACCCATGGCACACAGTCTGTGTTCCTTCGGACAAAGCACGGGTCTCTGGAGTCCCACAGCACACAGACAGTCCGTGTTCCTTCGGACAAAGCACTGGTCTCTGGAGACCCACGGCACACAGTTTCGTGTTTCTTCGGACAAAGCACGGGTCTCTGGAGACCCATGGCACACAGACAGTTCCGTGTTTCTTCGGACAAAGCACGGGTCTCTGGAGACCCACGACACACAGCCAGTCTGTGTTCCTTTGGACAAAGCAGGGGTCTCTGGAGACCCATGACATACAAGTCTGTATTCCTTTGGACAAAGCACGGGTCTCTGGAAACCCATGACACACAGCCAGTCCACGGTCCTTTGGACAAAGCACGGGTCTCTGGAAACCCACGACACACATCCAGTCCGCGGTCCTTTGGACAAAGCACAGGTCTCTGGAGACCCATGACACACAGCCAGTCCGTGGTCCTTTGGACAAAGCACGGGTCTCTGGAGACCCACGACACACAGCCAGTCCGCGGTCCTTTGGACAAAGCACGGGTCTCTGGAGACCCATGACACAACAGACTGGCTGTGCCGTGGGTCCCCAGAGACCCGTGCTTTGTCTGAAGGAACACAGACTGGCTGTGTGTCGTGGGTCCCCATAGACCTGTGCTTTGTCCAAAGGAACACAGACTGGCTGTGTGCCGTGGGTCCCCAGAGACCCATGCTTTGCCTGAAGGAACATGGACTGGCTGTGTGCCGTGGGTCCCCAGAGACCCGTGCTTTGTCTGAAGGAACACGGACTGGCTGTGTGCCGTGGGTCCCCAGAGACCCGTGCTTTGTCTGAAGGAACACAGACTGCCTGTGTGCCGTGGGTCCCCAGAGACCCGTGCTTTGTCCGAAGGAACACAGACTGGCTGTGTGCTGTGGGTCTCCAGAGACCCGTGCTTTGTCCTAAGGACCGCGGGCCGGCTGTGTGCCGTGGGTCCCCAGATACCCATGCTTCGTCCGAAGAAACACGGACCGGCTGTGTGGCATGGGTCTCCAGAGACCCATGCTTTGGCCGAAGGAACACGGACTGGTCGTGAGTCTCCAGAGACCCGTGCTTTGTCCGAAGGAACAGGGACTGGCTGTGTGTCGTGGGTCTCCAGAGACCCGTGCTTTGTCTGGAGGAACACGGGCTGGCTGTGGGTCATGGGTCTCCAGAGACCCGTGCTTTGTCCAAAGGAACAGACTGGCTGTGTGTCGTGGGTCTCCAGGGACCCGTGCTTTGTCCGAAGGAACACGGACTGGCTGTTGGTCATGGGTCTCCTTGGATGCATGCTTTTTCTGAAGGAATATAGCCTTTGCCATACATCATTGGTCTCCAATGATCTTTTTTTATTTTCCCTATGGAACTAAATTTTGCTGCTTGTTGTGGTGCTGTAGACAAAAGAAAACTGTGGAATAAATTTTGAAGCGCGGAATGGAATCGTGTTCTTTTTATATTTGTTTCAATTATGTAGGCCAGTTGATGTGTACTGAATGATGAGGATGTTGCAAATGATGGATGTTTGCGCATGCACACCAATACAGAGTACCTCATGCATAGTTGCAGTGTGTTGCACTGACTGCTTGTCATTATGGTATGAATGAGCTCACATAAGTATGGTGTGTGAGTGTGCATGTGTGTGCATGTGTGTGTGTGTGTGTGTGTGTGCATGAGTGTGCGCGTGTGTGAGGCTGTTGGTTTGCATGTCATGAATGTGTGAGTGGAATTAATTGTACACGTATGTATGCATGTCTGTGTTGCTTGTGTGTGTGTGTGTGCTTGCATACGTCGGTGCACGTTGGTTTGTTCCCTGACTGTGCATACATATTTGTGTATGTATGCATATGTGTAAGAAAGAGAGAGAGAATGAGCATTGTAGTTGTGTGTGTGTTGCACCTCTGGAGTGTGTGATGAGGAGTGTGTGACTGTGTGCATACATAGATGTACCTGAAACATCCACACAAAGCATCCACACATTTGTAGTAATGAAGACAGCAGAGCATTGCGGGAAAAGTGTAGTTTAGGTCAAGTACACATTTGATGGCTTTAAAATGCATAAGTCTGGCCAGACCCATGATGTTGGACACTCAAGGTTTCTTCCTTGTTTTTGTTTTTTATTTACTCCTTTGTTTTTTGGACAAAAAGAAACACGTTTTGGTACAGATGCAGGGCCATGCTTTTAAAAAAATAAGTTTTATCTTGTGGCAATAGCTTAAAAAGCTACTTAGTTATGAGGTGAAAATAATGACTGTAGGTGCAGGTTAACAGAGGTTGCATATTTGGAGAGAGAGAGAGAGAGAGAGAGAGAGAGAGAGAGAGAGAGGAAGAAAATGTTTGTGTGTGTGTGTATGTGTGTGTGTGTGAGGGACGCACGCATGGGTGTGGATAGGTATGCATGTTTGTGTTTGTATGTGTATGTGCATTTTCCTTTTCTATCCATTTTGTACCCTGTTGAACTATAATCCTGCATTCTGACGCAAATGCTGATTCCCTGTAGACAGCAGTCTGAATCAGTTGTGGTGTGTGTGACAGACTGGAGGAGAACTGTGGTTGTGCCATAGACCAGCAGGACCTGGCAGAGCTGGAGGACTCCTTCAAAACATACAAGGCATGTGGAGAGAAATTCACTCAGTTCTACCATTTTACATTTTAGATATTAAAAGGAATTGAATGTAACTCCTCCGGTTAACATGGACAAAAAATGACAAGACAAAACATGACGCATTTCGACCTCAGAGGTCTTCAGGCAAGGTCTTCAGGGGAATGAAGATGAGGAATGAGCACTTGCTTATCTGCTCAAATTAGGCACAAGATAGGCGTTGAATCTTTGAGAAGATAAGATGCAACGCCCAGCTTGTGCCGAATTTGAGAAGATAAGTGTGTGCTCATTCTTCATTTTCATTGCCCTGAATATTGTTTATCGTGACTGAAGAAGACCTATGAGGTCAAAACACGTCATGTTTTGTCTTGTGATTGTTTTGTCCATGTTAATCGGCGGAATTACTTTAAATTCCTTTGAAAAAAATTTTCAATTTCTGCCTGCAGTCACCTCACTTTGAAGCTAACTCATTTTACATTGTTTTATAAAACAATGAATAATGCTTATATGCTTAATTGGTTATGTTTTGTAACTGGTCTTCTTCATTTCACGCTCACAAATGAAAACATACCTGTAATTTCTATGATGAAAAGAAACAAGCATGGAATGAAACTAAGTTTTCATTCATTTTTAGAAAAATATTTATTAACCCTTATGCTGGTTGTCGCGACAATAGTCGCGCCATTACGTCATGGCCGTCACTGGTTGTCGCGACAATAGTCGCGCTGTGGGGTGAGCCTTGCGAGCCCAGTTTAACAGACACACGCAGATACGAAACTATGGCTCAGTGACAAACTAATTTGCATGAGTGACTGAGCGAGCCCCGGAACATGGATTTTCAGTGTTTTAGCTTAGTTTATGGTTAGTAGCAGCTTGTAATGCATAGTGCGACTCGACTCGTCTGGCGAACAAAAATGGCGGCGCCCGAAGCAGAACATGATAGAATTAGGAACTTGAACGAAGATGTTTCTGCTGAATTTCTTGTGGAAAAAGCAGGTGAAGAAGATATGGACATTTTGAATGAACTGGGTGTGATGGGTGATAGTTTTGATTTAGATCAAGCACCATGCAATCGTGATTTTGAGATCGACACGGACAGTGACTGGACGAGTGCCTAAGGGTGAGGGGAATCTCAAGATGGTATTCAGTGGGGAAGAAAAACTCAGTGTAGCGCTTACAGATGATCCTAAACCTTTCAAACATAAATGACGACAGTGTGGGCTGACTATTACATTTGTTGATAGTGACCATTTTTGTTTTTTTGTGTGTGTTAGCAGCACATGATTTCAATGTGAAAACTGAACTGTACCTTATTCATTCTTACCTGAATTACCTGCATGAAAGACGGGTATAATCCACACTGACTTTCCTTTGAAAAAGGCTATGACTTATTTCTGGATACTGCGGAACACCATAGACTGGATTATTTGTGAACAAGCTTGTGAGAATGACAAGCAGGATGTGCCACCTGTTTTCACCTGTTATTTTCACATTTGGACAGGTCAGCACCTAATCAAACACTCACAAGCACCCCAGTTCTGTTTTATATTATTCTTTATTCAATTACTAACAATTTTCATTCTGCATGTCATGTTCAAATACTAACCGTTGAAAAGTTATGCATATCATACAAACGTAACTATTCTTTTCAAACTTTCCTTTTGGAAATTCACCAGACAACATACTTGATAGTACGTTGTTAAATAACCAGTGTAAGGGTTAAGATAACAAGAGAAGAAGATACTAACAAATGTAATGCAATGGAAATTAACTGTTGCTTTTCATCGTTGACACAAAACCCGACTCAGGCAACAGAGGGGTATCATTTGTCCCTTCCACAGTGCTGCAAACACTGCCTTAAATCTTCGCCATAAGAGGCACTCACCAACCCAACAACACTACGAGTGAAAAGAAAAGAGAGTATAGCTGTTACTGTGTTATTGATCATGCAGTCATTGTCATGATTTCCAGGTGTCTGGCTTTCCCATCAACGTGCCTTTTGTGGACCTGAAGACGATTGTGGAGGCCGTGTACTCCACCGGGGTGCACAGTCAGGAAACCAGCAACATCGAGTTTGCCTTGGCCGTCTACGTGCATGGCTACTCCAACAACGTGCTGTCCATCTGGATCTATGTTGCCTCCCTTGTCAGGCTGCGATGATCATGGCACTCATCTCTAATAAGTGCGGAACCCAGGCTTTCAGAGAGGAATCATGTCATGGTGGCTGAGTGTTGTTGAGGCCTTTGAAGAACTGAAGGGAAGTGATGGATAGATGTTGAAGCGTTTAACTGGTGAACAGTAGGATTGATACAGATGTGTGTATACATGCAAATACCATCATTCCTTTGTTGACTGCTTTTGCCTTGAAGCTGCTGGAGCACACTTTGCTCTCAGTTCTCCATTTAAGTATCTTCTCCAAATGAAAGACTGACTTCAACACATTGTATGTATATGAAGAAAAATGCCAAAAGTGGCAGAAATAAAGCAAAACTCAACATTCCTCCTATAGCATTCATGCCTGGAACTTTTACACTGACTTGTTTAATTATTCAAGTGGATTTTGGCATGGATAATGATTTTTCACAACTGTTTTCCTGGACAATATATGTTAGGCATATTCATGTTTATATGATAAGTGAAATGCTCACAGAACTACAGGATGTTATGTACACCTGGTCTCCTGAATGTGTGTAAACACATGGACAGGATTTTTTTTTTTTTTTTAATTTTTTTTTTTTTTAAATGACTGGTGAGTTGATTTTAACGTGGTGACAGCCCTGATATGGCCCTTTGCGGTCGGCTGGGCTATAAGCAACATTATCTTATCTGATGAAGGTACTTATACTAGTAACAGGTCTGCTTGTGTGCTGATGTGGGAGGTTGCAAAAACCTTCACCATTGATTCGCAGGACATGACATTGTTCGGAATCAAACTGCAAACTTCTTGTGTCTCAAGATACTAGCCTGATTGATTTTCAGGACATGACATTGTTTGGAATCAAACTGCAAACTTCTTGTATCTCAAGATACTGGCCTGATACTTCAATCGCACAACTGTTAGACCTTTTCATGTGAACAGCACATGAAGCCTCGCTACAAGCAATTGTGTAAGATTTGAGCTCGATGTTTGTTTGAAGAGAGTCTTGTCTAATGTGACAGTGGAATCTGGACTTACGAATACATGACACACATGCATGTATTCAGTATCTTTGTTCAAGTGTGTGTGTGTGTGTGTGTGTGTGTGTGTGTGTGTGTAAGTAAGTGATTCCATCAGGTATAAGTGGATATGAAAATTAACTCAAAAAGTTTTGGTCAAAGAACTGGGAAAAAGAATCTTTGAATATTATAAAGAAGACATATTTCTTATTGGAAACAACATTTTAAGTGACATCACTGCCCTGGCCTGTTACTTGGAATGTATTATCTTACACACGCACAGTGCTGGAAAACGCATTTGTATTCATGTATTCATGGTATGGATGACACGTTACACATAGCATGCACCCTGCGTGAGAAATGGAAAGAACGAAGGAGTAATTGATATTGAACGATATTGACTGGATGACACGGGAAACGACCGAATGACGCCAGCTGGCAGCTCTTCAGTCGGCACTACCCAGGTAGGCAGCCCGTTGTGTATATGAGTATTGATTGTAGAGCGCAATGAGTTGATTCCAATAATTGCGCTATAAAAATCTATATATTATTATTATTTATTATTTATTTCCAGAGACTTATCTGCAACATTATTGGATATTAAAATGTGTTATTTCTTTCATCCGTCCACACAAGATCAAAGACAAAATATCTTGCTGTAGATTGTGTTAATGTTTGCATTGCTGCCATGTGATACAGAGTACTTATGCTTTTTTTTTTCTGTCAGTTGGTCGATTTCCGTAGTTTTTTCATGTTGCCTGTGATATTTGAATATATTGAGTGTTCAGTGTTACAGAGTAGCTATGCTTTTTTTTCTGTCAGTTGGTCGATTTCTGTAGTTTTTCATGTTGCCTGTGATATTTGAATATATTGAGTGTTCAGTGTACATGTATGTGCATATTTTATGTTAATGAAAGTAATTTAAGTCAAGATATATCATGAAAAGTAATAAATGTTTTTTTCTTCAAATACATTGATCTTTTGTGGAGTTCATTGGAGTAAATGCTTGACACTTGTGCTTGCTGATACAAACTGTCTCAGAGAAAACCATGGACAATTTTAGCCAATGCATCATACGTGCTACAGTGTACGGCAAAAAGGTCTAAAATGATAAAAGAACTAAGCACACACAAATGAAGAGGACATACATCTATTTTTTTAGAAAATCAAAATCATTGTTTTAAAGTAGATAGAAAAAAAATCTGAAATGATTAAATCAAGAAAAAGAAAAAAGTGATAAAATGGAGGTATGAAGAATATTTGTCAAATATAACATGGTAGGTCAAGAACTAACAATGAAAATATTTTGTGACTATACAGGGACTTATAATAGTCGTAATATCTGTTCAAGTGTTATCAGCGTACTTTTTCTTGGGGGGGGGGGGGGGGGGGGGGGGGGGGGGGATGTTGCTGTCAATATCTCATAGCTACCTGGCTAGATGATAGTGATTATCCTACTTGATGTGGAAATGCTCTCACAATTAGAATGTCCACAAAGAATTAGGGGAACTCAATCATTTTCTTCCATATTTCTTTTCTAAATTAGGCTTGCCTGCAATTTATTTATTTATGTATTTGTTCATGCATTTATTCTTTTTTTGTCAGAACTGTCAATGGATGTATCTATTTACTGATTTGTGGCAGTGTCAAACATCCACATGGCCTTCCCAAATCCCACGACAGACACATTTTGCTTAGTAGCATGTAAACAATCCAGCGTATGATGGACACAAAACTCTTCCAGGGTTTTGTTTTTTGTTGTTGTTGTTGTTGTTGAGAAACAAGTATTCTGCTATTCTAATTCCTTCTAATTTACCTTCTTTGACTTTGAACCAATCATATAGCAATACTTCCCCGAAGATGGAGTATGGCTGCCTTAATGGTGGGATAAAAAACAGTCATACACAAAAAGAAAGAAAGAAAGAAATATAGCAATACGTTAGTCATGACACCATTAGTATACAGATTGGATTGACTCTATGTGCAGAACTTAAATGAAACATTAATAAGATAGTGGGTTATGATTGTGGGTTATGTAAAACACATGCACGCACACACATACAAACCCATACGTGCGCACACACACACACACACACACACACAGTGCAGTCTCATACACAGCCACCACATGCATACTAGCCATAAAAACAGTTGTCACACACACGCACACGCACACACACACACACGCATGCATGCACACACACACACGCATGCATGCACACACACACTACATGCATTACTAGCCACAAAAACAGTTGTATCACACACACACACACACACACAAATGCGCGTGCGCACACACACCACACGCACATAAATGTCCAAGGCAAAAGTACATGCACACACACACACACACACACACTTACACTCACATACACACATTCACACCCCACATGCACATAAATATTCAAGGCAAAATGTATTTGCTCAAACCAAGCCTCGGTGACCTTCATAAAACTGTTACATTAAAATATATGTTTTAGCAAACATTTGAGTTTTGCATCAGTTGTCCACTCTTGAGCTGTGTGGATAGACTCGTTTCAATGAGAGTATTAAAGAGAGCGTTAAGTTACTAAAGCCAAGCATCATCTTAGGAAGTGTTTATATTTGCCGAATCCAAGAATTGGTGCTTAACCCTTGACCAACATGGAGCTTTAGTGTACAGAGGAAGATTTAAGGAAGAAGTTTGCCGAAGCAAAGGTCCAATACTCCATTTTTGACTTTACCTATATGTTTGTAAGATCTCCCTTGACCCTCCCCCTTTTCAAAATTTTACTTTATCGCCTTTTACCCCTCCTGGAGTACAAGCCGCCGACCAAGGACCTCCAGACGTCTCTGTCACCTCTGAAAAACAAAGTGTGTGCGTGTGTGTGTGTGACTTATCCAAAAAAAGGGAAGGAAGGAGTGGAGTATTCCACCTGGACTTTCCCAATACAACTAAAAAGGAAGGAAAAACCATGGATGAGTAATCCATTCTTGACTTTTCTAAAAATGATCTGAAAGAAAAGGAGAAAAAAAACCTACAAATTAAATTAGAGCTCCACTCTTGACTTTTTCTGTATGGTCTAAATAAAAGGTGTATTCGATTGTTCAGTTTTGGACCTGTGCTATTCAGAAACTTCTGAAAATGGTCCAAAGGGGAGGGAGAGCATGAGAGAGAGAGGGAGAGAGTGAGAGAGAGTAAAAGAATTTATCATTCAAGAAGATTTATCATTTTTTGCTTTCTGGGCTGTGGAAGATACATTGGATAATGACTCGATTGATTCAAAATAAATAAGTCAGTGTGGAAGATTCACCACAAAGTAAACAAACTAAAGGTAAACCAATTCTCAATATCAACATTTGCACTGTTATACAGACACATTCAACGTAAGACAATTCATCCCAACATCATCAAATAAGGGCAGTTTATGCACCCTTTTTCATGTTTTATAAATTTGCTTAAGCCATATCAAAGAATTCATGATGGAAACATTCGAAATATTTGGTTTTGGAGAGCAGTTTAGACACTGGGTTAAACTTTTAGTAACAGAAACTTTCAGTAACATTTACCACGGTGGGTGGATCTCGGCCTCCTTCCCACTCGAGTGTGGAATTCGACAAGGATGTCCATTCTCTCCACTAGTCTTCGTGCTAGCAGTGGAGCTACTTGCAATCAAAATCAGAAACAGTCAAATTAAAGGTATAAAACTACCTGAAGTTGATAGCAACATGAACAACAACAACAACAATAATGATGATGATAATAATAATAATAATAAATAATAATAATAATAATAATAATAATGATTTGAAAATTAAACAACTTGCTGACGACACAACACTGTTTCTGAAGGACAGTGAAGACATGATCCTAGCCAAAGACATTATAGACACATTCACAGGTTTCTCAGGACTTAAATTGAATTGCCGTAAGACTAAAGCGATGAGATTAGGCAGTCAAAGACAAGAAACCGAAAATCTTGTATCCAAAACAGAAAACAAATTGAAGATACTAGGCATTATTTTCACAAGTGAAAAAAGCGCCGTAAATGTTGAGGACAACTGGAAAAACAGAATCGAGAAAATCGAAAAATATATAAAACTGTGGAGCCATAGAGACTTGGGAATTAATGGGAAATTAATCATTATTAAAACATTTCTGCTATCACAGTTGATTTTTGTCATGCAGAGTATTGGCTTACCAGAACATGTCATTACTGCAGTCAACAGAATGTTTTATAAATTTCTCTGGCAAAGAAAAGTTAGTAATAGAAAAGCGTTTGAAAAAATTAAAAGGAAAATTATGGAAGATGACAAATCAAATGGTGGGCTAAATATGGTTAACTTACAAAGGGCACAAGAAAGCTATTATTTGGAATGGGCAAGAAGCTTATTGACGAGTGTAGACAAGAAATGGGCTCGGATCCCGAGGATGGCACATAAGTAAGGTCTTGAGTGGCTTAGGATGCTTTGAAATAAATTGTAAACTGAATGAAGTCGTGGGAATTGAAAAGATAAAAAGCTCCTTTTGGAAAACGGTAGTACAAACCTACCTTAAAAACAAAACATGTATGAGCCTAGCTGATGTAGACAGAGTAAATATCAGCAGACAACTTTTATGGAACAAACACTTTAATCAGATTCAAGGAGAAAGTACTGTACTTTCCCCTGTGGAAAAAAGCAGGACTGGAACGAATGAGTGATATCATAAAAAACAGCGAAAACAGACTCCTGACTAGAGAAGAAGTTACAGATAGAATTGGAAGGAACCACGCAGTCACGTTTTTCGAATACAACGCACTGATTAACGCTAGGCCTATACCAAACATCTGGAAACGATGGACAGAAGATGGCCTGTTAACTGTTGCAAACACCAAAACGAAAAGGTAGTTATGCCAGACTTCATGACAAATGGACCCAAACCTAAACATATTGCAGCCTTTTTAAAAAAGAAAGAGTCAATAAACAATCCTGTTCAGTCATGTGCAGAGGCATTTTGGTTAAGAAAATTAAACGTTGTGCTAGATGAGAGTATATGGCTACTTGTGGTAAAAGCAACTAAGGAAACTAGACTGAGAGAACTGCAATGGAAAATCCTACATAATATCTACCCAACGAATATATTGCTGCACAAAATGAAAGAAGTTGACAATAATAAATGCTCCTTCTGCAGGGACGAAATTGACTTTATAGAACATTTCTTCTACCTTTGTGCACCGGTGAGAGCGTTCTGGAAAGATGTAGAAAGGTATACAAAGTTGGATCTGAAAACAAAGTTAACTTTAAATAACGTTCTCTTTGGTGTAACCACGGTGGAAACAGACTTGAAAAGTCTCGGTATATTAAATCATATCATTTTGATCGGGAAAATGTGCATTAGCATATATAAGAAAACTAAAGCTCAGACACCATTACTCATTCTGTTTGAATACAACGTACAGAACAGAAACGTTTTTTAGACAATGGTAGGAAGAGGGACAGGTTAGTTGGGAGACGGGAGGGGAGCGGGGATAGGGAGAAACATAGGAGAGGGGCCGATAGCTCAGTTGGTAGAGCGCCGGACTCGTGATCCTGGGGTTGCGGGTTCGAATTTCGGTCTAGGGGGATTTTTCCTCGGAGTTAACATTGGTTCTGACTCCATCCCCCTATAGTCGTTCGGATGGGACTATAAACCGAGGTCTAGTCTGTGTCACATGCACTAAAGACCATACACGGACTCTAAAGATCCCGATGCTCATGTCCTAAGACGGGTGAGTACCGGCTACACGAAAATACACAGTGCATGCAACCTGTGTGCCAGAATAGTCTACTTGAAGACTGTGGGCACGGGGCAGGTTAAACATCCCCACCTGGAAGAAGAAGAAGAAGAAGAGAGACGGGACCGGGTCAGGGGGGGAGTGCGAGGGAGTAATAAGATTTCCTCGAACGCAAGCCAAACCAAAACAAAGTGAAAACACAAAAAAGGCTGCCTATTACAAACATAGGACACCCCGTAAAAAAAAAAAAAAAAAAAAAAAAAAAAAAAAGCCTTTCCTTTACGCTAAAAAAAAAAAAAAAAAAAAAAAAAGACATTCTATTTTCCATTTCCCTTTCAGATTCTCCCTCAATTAGCGCCTTTTTTTTTTTTACATCAGTTGGGGAGCAATATCAAGTTTACAGTGTATTGGTATAGTTTGCGTTTAGATTTTCTTTCGCCTCACCCACGTCCACAGTCTACTGAACTGTCCATTTTCTACCAGTCCGTGGCTAGTAAACAAAACACAGTGACGGACACGTTGATGAAAAACCAATTTGGATACCTGCAACTTACTGTGACAATGGAGTAAATGCAAAAGAAGTTCATACTCTATTATACGTCGCAGAGAGAGAGGATTCCGTGGGATTGACTGAAAATATCCAAGATGCATTCTGTAAAGTAGCATCACTGAACAACACACCACCGATGGATACAATGATATTCTTCTTCGTCGTTCGCTCAGACAGGAACCCCCGAGGCACTGACGAAGGCTGCCGTCCGGCGGAGGCCCTCCAGAGATCCGTAGAGTTTCTCCCGCATCGGTTGGTCAGCAGGCCAGGTCTCTGCTCTCAGGTTATGGTGTGTTGGACAGTCCTGTAGAAAGTGTTCCACTGTCATTGGGGCTGTACCGCAGGGGCACACTGCAGACTCGCCAGTGCGGAACCTTGTGAACATGTGATGGTGTAGCGATGTTAAAGGGAGCAAACGGGAGGTCACAGACCAGTGCATTCTCAGTTATGGGACTTGGGAAAAATCTAAAAATGGAGAGCTGGCCTATTCATTTAACACACTGACTGGCTCACTGATGAAAAAACGAGTTTGGTAGATAAAGTGCCCATGGCTCTCTATAGTTCAATGCCCGAAAGCATACGATACTCAGTGTTGGTGCAGGCAGGTCACTAAATGGTATGAGGGCAGGGGAGGAGAGACGCACTATGTGTGGCCTTTGATGCAAACATACCGATGGACACACTGATCCAATTAATATGATGCATGGAGCACACGTGGCAGTTTTGACACTGCCCTAGACCTGTGCATGTGTTCAGATTGGTACAGACTGATTCTTAAATGGGAATAAGAGAGGCCGAAAGCAGAGATGTTGTATGTATAAGATATTTACTGAGCACATGGATTAAAAGAAATCACTACTGAAAAAAAACAAACAACTTTCCTGTGCATAAAATATAAATCGTTGTTTCTTGCACAAAAAAAAAAAAAAAAAAAAAAGCAATACGTTAGTCATGACACCATTAGTATACAGATTGGATTGACTCTATGTGCAGAACTTAAATGAAACATTAATAAGATAGTGGGTTATGATTGTGGGTTATGTAAAACACATGCACGCACACACATACAAACCCATACGTGCGCACACACACACACACACACACACACACGTGCACTCTCATACACAGCCACCACATGCATACTAGCCATAAAAACAGTTGTGTCACACACACACACGCACACACACACACACACACACGCATGCATGCACACACACACACACATGCATGCATGCACACACACACTACATGCATACTAGCCACAAAAACAGTTGTATCACACACACACACACACACAAATGCGCGTGCGCACACACACCACACGCACATAAATATCCAAGGCAAAAGTACATGCACACACACACACACACACACACACACACACACACACACACACACACTCACATACACACATTCACACCCCACATGCACATAAATATTCAAGGCAAAATGTATTTGCTCAAACCAAGCCTCGGTGACCTTCATAAAACTGTTACATTAAAATATATGTTTTAGCAAACATTTGAGTTTTGCATCAGTTGTCCACTCTTGAGCTGTGTGGATAGACTCGTTTCAATGAGAGTATTAAAGAGAGCGTTAAGTTACTAAAGCCAAGCATCATCTTAGGAAGTGTTTATATTTGCCGAATCCAAGAATTGGTGCTTAACCCTTGACCAACATGGAGCTTTAGTGTACAGAGGAAGATTTAAGGAAGAAGTTTGCCGAAGCAAAGGTCCAATACTCCATTTTTGACTTTACCTATATGTTTGTAAGATCTCCCCTTGACCCTCCCCCCTTTTCAAAATTTTACTTTATCGCCTTTTACCCCTCTGGAGTACAAGCCGCCGACCAAGGACCTCCAGACGTCTCTGTCACCCCTGAAAAACAAAGTGTGTGCGTGTGTGTGTGTGACTTATCCAAAAAAAGGGAAGGAAGGAGTGGAGTATTCCACCCTGGACTTTCCCAATACAACTAAAAAGGAAGGAAAAACCATGGATGAGTAATCCATTCTTGACTTTTCTAAAAATGATCTGAAAGAAAAGGAGAAAAAAAACCTACAAATTAAATTAGAGCTCCACTCTTGACTTTTTCTGTATGGTCTAAATAAAAGGTGTATTCGATTGTTCAGTTTTGGACCTGTGCTATTCAGAAACTTCTGAAAATGGTCCAAAGGGGAGGGGAGAGCATGAGAGAGAGAGGGAGAGAGTGAGAGAGAGTAAAAGAATTTATCATTCAAGAAGATTTATCATTTTTTGCTTTCTGGGCTGTGGAAGATACATTGGATAATGACTCGATTGATTCAAAATAAATAAGTCAGTGTGGAAGATTCACCACAAAGTAAACAAACTAAAGGTAAACCAATTCTCAATATCAACATTTGCACTGTTATACAGACACATTCAACGTAAGACAATTCATCCCAACATCATCAAATAAGGGCTGTTTATGCACCCTTTTTCATGTTTTATAAATTTGCTTAAGCCATACTTTTCTTCCAGTCTGTGTGAAAATGATTGAATATTGACATTGGAGAGTGGCATTTTCTAGGTATAAATCACTTATCTTGACGCTCCACATTTTTTAGATGTTTTAAATCAAATGAAATTTGTTACTATACTTCCAATATCACATTCTTCACAAATTCTGTTTTCATTAACTTTTTACACTGTCTTCAATTTGTAGTTGTTGTACCACAAAATTAATGAGAAATTCTTGCTGAAGTAAATCACATTTCAAATGAGTAAATATATAGGGCTTGCAAGTCAAGATATCAAAACAAATGGAATGGGACTGTTTGGAGAACCACAGCTGATGCAAAGATGAGTTCAAAAGCCTGAAATTTGAGGCCAGGCAGCACTCGGTTCATGTATGGGTAATGCGTGATTTCATTTAAACTAAGTCGCTTCGCCTCAAACGCATGCGTGGATTGATTTAAAAAATTTTTTTTTTAAACTATTCGAATGTGAGTTATGTGACCGAAAGCGGAAATGAAGTGTTGCATTTTTTTTCCAACCGAGACAACTTTCCTGTGATTTGATTGGTTCAGCATGTTGGCTCACCGAGCTGCATAGATCACCTTGTTTGGATGGATATCACAACAACTTGCAATATCATGCTTAAAATATAATTGGTTGTGTGTCGAAGAGGCTAAAACTGCGATGGAATTTTGAACTGGAAGAATTTTTTGAGACAGAACATTTCATTTTCGTTACTGCTTTTTTCAACATGACTTTAACGTGTGCCAGCAGACTTTGTCAACTTCCTCCTCTGTTACGATCAGACGGCCGCATTGAGATCAAAGCAGTTCTTCCGGCGAATTGGTCAGGCATCAAAAGCTCGTGTGTTAAATGGAAACGTAATGGAGAAGCAGCCTTTCACGAGGAATGTTGGTCTGCTGTGCTTAAAATGGCCAGGTCGAGAGGCTCATCTGGTCGGAGAGGTACAGGAAGTGGGGCAACTGCGGCGAGTTCAGCTCCCGAGATGAAACAGGCAGAGAAACTCATGATCGTGAATGCTGCCAAGACTTTAGAAAAGTTCGATTCCATGGAAGACATCAAAAGTGCTGCTGAAAGAGCTGCCACAGTTATACGTAACGCTGACCAGTGCATTGCGTTCACAGGTATACTGTCTTAAGCATGGAAAGGTGTCCATGTGTGTGTATGTGTATGTAGGAGGTGGCGTTGGGAGGAGAGGGGATTTACTTTAAAACCAGTCTTGTTAGCAAAATCCAGTTTAAAGATTCAATGTTATTTTTGTGATTATTTTTACTATGATAAATGTTAACAACTGAACATAACAAAACTTTCACACAGCTACACTTTTCCTAGCGCAATGCATGCCAGTTTATTAAATTCAAAGTTCAACTGACATGATTTGTTTTATCAATGTCAAGACACTGCACTGATTTCTCCATGGACACTATTTTGTGTTTGGTGTCATGTAATAATAGCACAAATTGATTTTAATATCTTGTCTCCTGTCTTGTCAAAAGGAAAAGAAAGAAAATAGTCAACTGGTAGCAGAATATTTCAGTAGAAAGACAGTATGGAGAGCAGGCCAGAGAAGCAGTTACTCACAGAAAAGTGGTGCAGCCCTGATTTTCTATACCCTGTTCTATGGGGACTGTGCTGCATCATCGTCATGACCTGTAGATGCCATTCTGATACCAGAAATATTTTTAGCACTGTTATGATATGAACCTGCGCTTCCTGGAGTTCTGTGTCTTAAAGGAGTCATCTATCTGCCAGATGCCTTACCCAACTAGCTACTGGACACATTTGTTGGGAAATTTAAGCCATTAGAAGTTCACTGTTGTTCCTCGCTGTCCAGATCCAGCTGACAATCTTTTTGGCTACCTCTGGCCTGCCATTACTTTTAGGATTCTGGTTCTCTTTCTACAAGATATTGATTATTATTTCATGAGATCATTGCCTGATGAGCCTATTTAACTCCTTTGCTCCAATCTCTATAGCATGGATTTTATATACAGTGCAAGACATGAATTTTTCACAATTTTTTTTTAACATCTTCTTTAGGACATAAACAACAGACAAAAGAGCTTGAAAAAAGAACTCTGATGATAAGTCAGCATGAGAACAAGTCCATGTTTTCATTAACACTGCTGTCTGTTTCATTTTCTCTATGAAAAGCCTTTATCAATTCATAACAAGCTATTGTTCTATTGCAAAAACACATATAAAGGAGAGATTTGCAGATAATTTTCAACCTACTGATTTCCAAACTCAGATAGTGCTTTACTCACTTAAACTGCCGGATGTTACAAACAAGAATGGAGAGTAATTTAAAAATGTTTTAAATATGTCTATGGTTGAATGCTATAATTCATACTAAACCTATTGCCAGAGTCTAGTATCATAAACAGATTCTTGTCAGTGAGTTGTCTGAGGAGGGGGTTTATTCTTATCAATACTGTTTCAGGTGCAGGCATTTCAACATCAGCAGGTTTGGGAGATTTCCGGGGGAAGAGTGGCAAATGGACTGAGGAGGACCAAACTGCCTTGGAAGGCGTTATTCAAGCGGCACTTAAGATGGACACTTCTGGCGCCAGTACTTCTTCAGCCAAGATTCCACACCTGGTCCAGGGAAAAGAGTAGGAAGGGAGAAAATCATCTTAAATGTTGCTGTGCTTGATAGCTCAGTACTAGTGAAAAAATGTTAAAAATCAGTCTTTGTTGTTGTTGTTGTTTAACTATTCTTTGAATCTGCTAAGCCTTGGCTGGGTCAGAACATTTCATGAGAATACCTGTGAAGAGGTATAACATCAAAGTTGAAAGATATGCCCACACTAACTATCGTAAGGGAGACAGAGAGATTTGAAAGAGAGAGGAGAGACAGGAACGGCTGTACTGATCTTAACTTTGTAATGGTTTTTGTCTTTTTGATTCCCATGGTGAAAAGTGATTTTTGTGCTCTGTGCATGATGTTAACTAATTGGATATACGTGGTAGTTTGAAACGTGGTGACAGTCCTGAGATAACCTCTGCTGTTGACGGGACTATAATTTTTAATCTTAATCTTAACTAATTGGAAAATGTGCCATATTAATGTTTGATTTGTACATATAATTCCAATTCCTGTTTTGATCTTGTTTGTTGTTTTTTTTCATTTTGCTGTTTAGTCTTTTTTTTCAGTTTGTGTGTCTGTCTGTTTTTTTGTTTTGATTTTGTTTCATAAATATGGATCAAGCAATGCAAGAACAATGAAAATAACACATGTTTTTTTTGTTTTAATTTTGTTTTACAATCATGCTTCAAGCAATATGCAAGAACCATGAAAATACAGTTTTTAGCAGACATGCAGTCTGAACATATTGATACTCTTTCTGTATCTGTACAGCTGCATATGAAGCATATTCTAAACTACTTCAAAATGTGTACATTCAGCAGAAGCAGGAGCTGCCATTGAAATCAGCCCATTTGGACAATCCAAGGCAACCATCATTTCTCTCATTGCAGGATCAAGCCATGGCCACTGGTGGCAGCAGTGCTGAAAAGAGCAACACTGTAGTGAATTCAGAGTCACCTGTGAAAAAATGCAAGTCGGGTGTGAAGGATGAGAATGGTGAGTTCATACTTTAGTCTATGACTGAAATTCTCTAAAACAGTTATTAGATTACTTAGATGAAGTACAAATCATGTTGTTTTTTTAAAAATGTATATACACCTTTCTTCCCTCCTTATTCCAAGTGATATTTGAAGTTTAAGCTGAAGTGATGTGTATGCATTTTAATCTTTAATGTGACCACAATGCACATATGTCCACACATACAAAAATGTACAAGCATACACACAGACACGCACACAGACAGACAAACACACACACATGCATACACGCTCTCATGCATGTACACACACAGGCACACTCTCTCTCTTTTTCTCCTTCTCTTCTCTCTCTCTCTCTCACACACACATGCATGCACACACATACACAGTGAGACGTACGCGCACACACTCACTCACTCACACACACACACACACACACACACACACACACACACACACACACACACACACACACACACACACTCGCACACACTCACACACACACTCTCTCTCTCTCTCTCTCTCTCTCTCTCTCTCTCTCTCTCTCTCACATACACACACACAACACAACACAGTAACACACACACACACACACACACACACACACACACACACACACACACACACATGCATGCTCGCATGCTCACATGCATACACACGCTCACACTTAAAAGCATCATTTTCATTTTCTTTTGATTCATTTATCTCCGAGTGATCTACCTCCTCAGCTGCAAACCTTTACACTTTTGTATGATTGATTTCTCTCTGTTTTTACTGAAATTGTGACAAACTTTTCATACTCTGTTCTGATTAGCTTGATACTATTTCTCCCCAGCTACTGTTTCTGCTGTGAAAGAGGAGCCTTCAGATGAACCTGACGACAATGAGGAAGAAGCTGAACAATTTGTGAACTACGACAACCTGCGCCCTACCTACACTCACGAAGCCTTGGCTTTACTGTTGGAGCGAGGACTCATGCATTACTTGGTCAGCCAGAACTGCGATGGCCTTCACCTTCTGTCGGGCATCCCCCTCGACCGTATATCGGAGCTGCATGGCAATGTTTTTGTGGAAAAGTGCCCGCGCTGTGACAAACGCTACCACCGGAATTTTTACGTTCCGTATGATGGGGCTAGTCAGTACTACGAGGAGCTGGAAGACTACAACAGGGAGACTGGGCTGGCCAAGCCGAGGTTTGCGATTCGGTGCAAATTGTGTGGCTTATGTCATCGCACTGGACGGCGCTGTGAAGAAAAGGTAGGGGTGGTGGGGGTGGGGTGGGGAGGGGGGTATTACAGGGTTTTTTTGTCTTTATAGCATGTTTCAGTGTCATGGTGTTGTGATATTTTTAGGTCGTTTTGCCTTTAGTAACACTGAGAACATATGCTTGCTCATACAGATTCAGAGCATTTTGTAAACTTAAATTAAAAAAAAAAACCCAGCAGCAAAGGAATATGACTGGACGTGTTGCAAAAACACACACACACACACACACACACACTTTTTACAAATATGCACACACACACACAAACACACACATGCACACACACAAACACAGACACGTCATAAACACACACGCACATACACTTCCACGCATACATATTTTTCTCATAGATAAATTCAAACAGAATATTTCATAGATCATTTAACAAAATGTATAGAATTGGCATTTCTCCACATGGGCATGAGACAGGGCAGGAAACCGACTGTGGTATATATGTTAATCCCAAATCTGGTCATTGGTGTCTGTTAGTGTTACCACTGGTTTTTGTTCTGGGCTGTAGACCATATTGATTGAGGGTATATAGTGAAACAAACACAAGCAGTGTACATGCATGAAATGTTGTGCTTGAATCTATAATGTTATGGCTAAACCATGAATCACTAATGACAGATTTCATGTTGCACAATATCACCACTGGATTAATAGAACCTTGGTTTGCAAGGATGAAGAAAAAAAAAAATGCTTGCTTTCATGACCTGCACAGGACACCGAATTATTTAGCAGAAATGACAACACAGAGGACACCGAACAAACAACAGAGATGTGTCCTTGTTTGTTCTGTGTGCTCTGTGTTGTCACTCCGAGTCCTACTAGGCAATCTTGGTGTCATAGACAGCATTCGTTTGGAGTTATGTGCATGTATTTATTTCACCATGGGAGCAATACTTGTTTATTGTTTACTGTTCTCTGCCTCGTTTTAGACTTCCCTACTGCACAGGTTGTGAGGGTCACATACATTTGTAAGCTGCTATATTTTTAAACTAATCTACTAAAGGTGTCTTTAACCATGTATTTATCTTTTCTATTTAGGGTTGTGGAGCATATCTGGAAGACACCATTATCAATTTCCGAGACAACCTGGAAGAAGCTGGCTTGAATCGTGCGTGGAAAGAATCTGGGAAGAGTGACGTCATTCTGTGCCTGGGCACGACCCTCATGGTGACCCCAGCATGTGACATTGTGGATGAAGCAAAGGGAGATAAGCCACTCATCATCTGTAACAGGTAAGATGTAGACACTGTCGACGCTGTACTTTTCAGAAGTATTTCTGTATTTAGTTGATCAGGCTGTGCCCTTGTAAGCTTTTGAATTTGGTAGGTGCTAAGAATATGATGACTATGAGAGTGCACAACACAAAGTGAAGTAGTTAGAAATACAATCCAGTGCCATGCAATACAGAGTGGTGTCGCAATGCGGAATAATACAGAATCACCATGTTACAACACAGCGTACCACAGCAGCTCATAACACCACATTATAGCACATCATGTTGCACCATACCACATCAAAACAGCAACAAACATTGCTCAATACAATGTATAGCAAATGCCAAGAATGTGTCTACTGTCTTTGAAGGTTTGTAGCAAATCATACATCAGCTGCAGTTGCATGCATGCATAACTTTTTCTATTTGGGCTACCAACCAATTTTTAGCAGCCAGAAAAAAGATAACTGTCAATGTGTCATTCTGACAGTTAGATGAATTGTTTAAAAACAGTATCCCTCATCCATTAAACTTCAGTCAGAGAAACCTTGTACTTTATGAAAGTTTTGCACTTCAAAATTTCATATATTCATGGGTTAATGCATGGTAAAACAAGGACTGCATGCAAAGGCAGCAAAATGTTTGAGATAGACTTTCTCTTCCCCCTCCTCTTTCTCTCTTCCTCTCTCTCTCTTTCTGTCTCTTTTTTTTCATTCTGGTCTCCTCTTTCATGACTTTTTTTACACAGTGGAAAAAAAAGAGGAATGAAGGGGCATGGTTGCAGAAGAATCAAAAGTCTTTGTCATTCTGTGTACAGACAGAAAACGGCCAAGGATCATCTGGCACAGATCAGAGTGTTTGGCGACTGCGACATCTTCATGGCTGAGGTACTGGCCCATCTTCTGGACAAGGAGGACAAGAGACGGTGGGAGAAGAAGAGAGCAGAGCGCATGCAGACCTACAGCTTGCAAAGACGAACCGCTGGCACACGCCAGCGTTAATCCTGTGACAGCGCCGGTGATTTTTAACTGCTAGAAACAAAGGGGGCAAGCAAGGCAAAAAAAGTGAATAGATAGTCACTTGGAGTTTATATATTATTTGCATAATTTTGTATGCCTTGATAAGATATCTTTCAGATCTGAATGATCCAGTAGGAAAGTCAGAGAGTTTATTGCTTTCTTATCCTACCTGGAAGTGATGGTCAAGAACAACAAAATAAAAAGAGAGAGGAGGGGAAGGAGAGTGGTGGGGGATGAAAGAGAGAGAAGATAGAGCAAAATATAGAGGTTGCAGCTTATAACTATTAGCCACTAGAGATTATTTCATTCCCATCTGCTTGTAAGTTGTGAATCACTAGTTTTCATATTTAATTGCAGTCACCTAATTACCTGTTAAACCTTTCATCTGAAGAACATGTAGACCAAAGTATCTATTCTACATTTCACGTTAAAAAAGTGTTATGGTTTGGGTAGAAAGAGAGAGAAATCAGACCAATATGTAAAGGCCATAGCTTACAACTATTTGCCATGTAGTGGTTATTTTTCTTTTCTAATTTTATTTTTCATTCCCGTCCATTTGTAGTTTTCACATTTTGATTGAAGTCACCTGATCATCTATGATCAGGGATCACAATGCTCTCTGCTGCTTTGTGTTCAGGTGTGCAATGCTTGTAGAAAAATGTGTTTTTAGTGAAAATGGTGCAGAATTTTGCAGTAATTGCAACCCCTGATATTACATTTCAACTGAAGAAAGTGTTATTTTCCAGGAACAAAAGAGAAAGGAATGATGAATACGAACATTTGTTCTAAAAGTACTTTTTTGTTGTTGACAAAAATAACTTCGCTGTGATTCGTAAGTGCAGAGTTTAACATGGATCTGAGTTTTGACTCATGGAATATACAAAGCCTCATAGAACAGGGCTGCAGAGTGGTAAGGATTTCTGTGCAACATGCTTCAGTTTCATTGGCAATGCTGTGCTCCTACACTCTGTGATGAAATGCTACACCAAAACCAAAAAAATTTAAAGATTAGAGAAGACACACTTCACGGATTTGTTGACAGCATGAAAAGAATCCAGACAATTTAGATCTGCAGACTAGACTTGCTTCATGAAAAAAAAAGGCCCTTACTTCATGAAAAAAAAAGGCCAATTTTAGCAAGGAGAGGATGAAAAAGTAAAAGAAAAATCTCTCATGATGATCAGAAGTTTGCTGCCTTGTTGATTTATTTCACTGTGGGCCATTTTGATTTTTTGTAAGTCAAATTAAAACTACACAGTAAGTAGCAAGACGCGTATTCTTAGTCCATCATTATGTCGTGCGTGAAACAAACTGCAACTGAAACTTAAGTGCTAAGGAGTCTGATGTGTCGCGTCGCATATGAGTACTATGCTAAAAATAGGAATGCTACACTTAAAATGTCAAGATCCTACATTTTGTGCTTTTGAGACGTAGGCAGTTCAGATAGAATTACTAGATCTTATCTTAAAGAGAAAGTAAAAAGCAGTTTCTAACTTAACTTCCCCATTATATCCCTTTGTCTGAATTGCGAGAATGCAGAAAACAGAAGGCAGCTGCTTAAGAATTGTCATTCTGAGTATTCCACAAAAATGTAAAATATTTATGTTATGTATTTTGTTCAACTAATTTTAGTACATTGACACGTTCACTGCATATTTATCATGTTTTGTTGCTGCTATTTCTGTTAATATAACCAACATCGCTGTGATCATTAGTCTGTGATTCTGTACTGTGAAGTTTGGTGTTTTCACCTGTATTCAGCATCTTATAAGATGATTGTGTAGAATGCGCAGTTATTTCTGATCAACTTTTTCCGTTCCTGTTTCTTGCGAAATTACAAAGGGTGTGCATCTATTGCACTGTGTTGTGAAATATACTTGTGTTATACTGTGATGATTTTATTTTTTGATTGAAGGAAATGTATTTGAATTGTAACTTTTCTAAAGAAACAGTCATGATGTCACCATATTAGCAACTGCCAGTTGAAATCCTTTTAAGATGAAATATCCCAACCATTTTTTTCTACACAAGAATCAATCATATGTCACTTTTTTTTTTTTGGATTGATCTAATTGTTCTATTTAAACTGTTTTTCAAATGTTTTTCCCATGTTTGTGTAATATTCAGTAGCAGTCACTGTGTTATCTTTGTTAGGCTGAGGATGCAAAAAGAGTGAAAGTGTTATCAGACAGTTTACATCCTTGTGCATGGCAGAATAAATAGAGTCATAAGTAACATGGAGAGTGGGTCAGAGGTGTAGTGTTTTGCCAGGACAGTGTTCCAGTCCTCAGTCTGCCGGTACCACAACAACAGGTTTCCAGACCCGACTCTGTATGATTTCTGTTTGTTCTCAAAATGTTATGACTGGACAGCGTTTTCTTTATGAGAATTGCGTAATGGAGGTCTCGGTGTACAGCTGAGGCTTTCTTTTTTTTTTTTTAATCAGCCAAGCTGCTCTGTTTTCTGAAAAATCAGTGAATGTACTTGCAAGACAGCTATGTCTAAACACAAAAATGATCAAGTCACAAATCTTCAGATCTTTGACATGTCTTGCATTTTATGTGTAAAGAGAATGAATACACAGTTTTGAACAAGTCGGAAATGTCACTGTGACTGTAGATTGGGGTATTATCAGATTGTTATGGTTATTTCCGGCTTGGGTAACTGTCATTTATTGTTGAATAACTCTAAAGATAAGACTTCAATCAAACTAAGCATAAGAGACTGGTCTGTCCGCAAGCAGTGTAGTGAACCCTTATATGACACACTATATTGAGGAACTATTCATTACAAAGAGTGTTATGTAAAGGAGTTGTCCTAAATTTAAGTTATATAATTCTGTGGAACATCTGTCGCATATTGTTATCATGACTTAAGGTAGCTGATCAGCTTGTCTTTTTTATGTTTAGTCTGCTTCATATTTGTTGTTATAAATGCTGAAATGCCCATAAATTTTTTAAAGTTATCTTATAGCTGAGATGATTGTACAACACCCATGCTTCTTGCCGTAGTAGTTTTGACTGTGATAACTTATACTGTTACTAAATACAGACATATTTAGCACATTTACCATTGTTCAAGGTTTGTAGACTGTTACTAAATAAAGAAGAAACATATTTAGCACAGTTATGTTTGTTTGGGTTTGTGTGCTGTTTTCAAAATTGTTGTGAATGTTTGAATGTGCTTCCGAGTTCATATTTCTCTTTTTTTCTCACACACGTTCACACACTTGTATACGCATGAGCGCACGCATGCGTGCGCACACACACACAATGACACAAACAAATGCACACGCACACATGCACACACACACACACACACACACACACACACACACACACACACACACAGGCACACACACTGATCTCCTCGTTCACCAGCACAGCCAAACAAAGTTGTTTGTTTTATGAACAGTAGTCAACAGCTTGAACACACACATGCACGCACGCGTGCGCGCGCGCACACACACACTACAATGAACTATGTTCATTTAGTCTCGGAGCTTTTGCGGTTTAGGAGGTACGGTGGACAATAGCACTGAGCAAGAAATCTCTGTTGTGAGCAAATCGACCAGAAATTAAAGCAAGAGCATAAACAGCTATCGTGGTCAGTGCTATGGGTTGGAAGAATACAGACATGAATCTTATTCAGATAACATATTTTTGTGGGAATGGTGAATTTCTTACCAGAAGTAACTGAGAGTGCTTGGCACTCAAGAGGAGAGACTGGAAGTATTCAGCTGATTTTTAGCACCTTTCATGGATGCCTTTTTCTAGAATGTTGCTTAGATTTCATGGCCAGCACTGAACCAATCTACATTTCTTGGATCTTGATGCTGGGATATACTGTATAGCCCTGTCGTGGAGCCTTGGATCAGAATGGGAACTAACAGCATTGAACACTTTCATTATCCCCATTTACATTAGTCATTAGCCACCCCCCCCCCCCCCCCAAAAAAAAAAAAAAAAAAAAAACAGAAAGAAATTCTGTGGCACTTCATGTTCTGCTCTTGTGTCTTCAATTTTGATTCCCACTCCACGCTTGTGGTGAGTTTGTGGTGTTCCTTAGTGTCAGGAAATTGGGGTATGGAGGGGGCAGGGGTTGAGAGGGGATGCAGCATGAAAGGGGAGGGGAGGGGAGGGAGGGTGTGCCATTCATGTGTCGTTAGCAGGGGATTTGGTAGGTGGTGTCCTACAAGCGTTGAATCGGAGTGGGAAAAGTGAGCAAGCAGCGGAGCAGTGTCTCCTCTGGTGGGTTGTCCCGATGAGACGGCTCTTTGTAGACTGCACGTGCTGGGATTGTGACAGGTTAAGCATTGTGTGTGCTCCGTACGGCAAAAGCCACAGCCAACAGCAACAGCGTATCCTTAAAGCTGTCCCAAAATTAGCATTTTGCGTTTATTTTTGGCACTTTTGTTAATTAATCACAAACATGCGCATTGTAATTAAAGCACTGGGTTCGGAATCCACCGCGAACAGATGATTGAAACTAAAATACGATTTCTGTAACGAAACGCAGTAATGCATCCACACACGCCCTGACGAATGAAGGCATACCATATCGTCTGCTTAACGCGTGTTCAGTGAGAATCGGCAGGTCAGTGCCTCTGTCCGCATTATCATCCCTGGTAAGTATGAGAGAGAGAGAGAGAGAGCCCTCTTGCGGGTAAGTACAATAAACAGCATTTTCCCGCGTGTGGAAATTTTGCTGGAGGCGTGTGCAAGCTGAACCTGGTCCGTGACGGAAAACACGTGCCATGCGCGCGGCTGTGGGAAAGAATGGGGGCTACATCCGCAAGGGAGTGTGCATTGCTGCTAGCTTACAGTCAGCAGAATAGAAGGGGCTCTCAAGCTTGCTTGTCTGTGGCTGTGTGCAGAATATGCGGCATGGCCTGGAAGTAATACCATTGAGAGGTTATGGAAAATGCAGCAGAAAAAGAACAGTTACACAGGAATGCAAATAACGTCCAACAACAAATGTCGAGCAAATCAGCAGTATCACTGAAATCGGTAGAATCCATTGAAAATCAAGCTAGTCAACAACACAAATGAGACTAGTATAAACAAGCGGGAACAGTACAGTCTAGATAAACCTAAATCATTTTGCTTAATCATACGATTTTATATGTTTATTAGACATGTCCTTGAGTAACTCATCCACAAAATATAAAGGTCACAGAAACCATTGATGATTCTGGGACATAATTATTGATGACATAAGATCTATCACTGACTCCACTCATTTTATAATCTCTACATATTCTTTACTCTATCAACAGTTCATACTGTGGACTGTTTCCAACTTAAATTCATCAACTGATATGTGCATTCACTCTAGGACGGTTGAGGAGATGGGTTTGTGTATAGGTTTACCACTGGACAACATAATTATCCAATGTGCACACTATAACAAATACACTTCCTTACAAATCTGGATTTTGCAAAGTTTTTCTTCTTTCTCTTAATGTTTCAGTGGTGGTTTGGAGAATTAATGGTGCCAAGCATGTCACCAAGCAGACGTTGGAGAGGGGATGAACAGGTTGAAAAGAGGGGGGCAGGGAAAGAGTATGGCCCTGCAGAGGGAAGTCTTTGTGGAACGGGGATCAGATGGTGGAAAAGGTGACCTTTGCAGGGTTAGATCTGTGATTTAGAGGCTTTCATTGAGGAGGATGCCACGATCTCAGAAGAAAAAGATACACCCGAAGATGCGAGGGTGGAGGGCAGAGAAGTACTGTCTTTAACTGCCGAACCAACCAGCTGGTAGCAATCCTGTACCACCCTTGGAAGCCTGCGTTCACTTAGGGTGCAGGCACGCACAGGGCATTCCATTAAGATGTCAAGGGACATCATTGTTCCCTGGCAGATGCCATTGTGAAGTGGCCACAGGATATGAGGAGAACTACCTCGATATGAAGAGAACTGCCTGATGCCACAAACCCAGGTGAAAGGCAGTTCTACTCGCTAATGTAAGGGGTCTTGATAGTAACCTGTCCATGGTGAAACTGTCGAACTCTGAAACTGAAAGTGTCGCAAAGCAGCTGGGTAAACACGTCTTCCATGCTGGGCATTTTGCGGTGACAGTTCATTGCACTGTGAGATTGATTGATTGATCGATCTTTAATACGTTGATTGATTGATTGACTGATTGATCTTTAATATGCAAGGATTGACTGATTGATCTTTAATACGCAAGGATGGAGATTTAGGCTAAAGTCTAGTCTTATAATCTGTCCTTGTCATGCATACATTATTTCAACAGATATCATTCACACTGACAATTCAACATAGCAACACTGTAACGTAATTCCACAATGACAAGGAGACTATTCATAAACGTAATAAACACATGGTAGATAGTCAAACAGAAGGAAAGAAAAACAACAACAAGCAAACAAACAAAAGCACTGAGACAAAGAGGGAGAGGGGAGGAGAAAGAATGGTAGGTAAGGGGAGGAGAAGAGGGATGATAGACAGTGGGAATGGGGATGAGTGATTTAATGGAGTAGGTTATGTGTTTAGAGGGCATATTCAAAGTATCGTTGACAGAAGACTTTGCGAATGGACGTTAACGATTTTAATCGAAAATAAAATGTTTATGTAAATGTTTCTTGAAAAGTTTTAACGTATTTGTGTTTTGTACACACGGTGGAAGTGAATTCCAGATATATGGTTCAGAGTAAGCTATATAGGCTTGTTTTGTATTGATCAATGCGTGGGTAGGGGAGAAGGAATTTCCTCGAGCCAGAAGAGCTGTTCGATCTTGTGAAAAGGGCATTGATGTAACATGGCATAGTATCTGTCGAGATTGTAAACATACATGATGCCTTGTTGAATTCCAATTGCTTACTCAGAGGAAGTATGTTCAGTGTTTTGAGAGGCCTGTTACCGCACCTTTTCAATCTTGCTGACGTCCTTCATCATGGATTGATCCCAAAAAGGCGAAGCATATGCCTGTGTGGGTTCCACAAGGACTTTGAAGGTTTGCTTCTTGATGGTGACGATGCTTTCTTTCAAGTTTTACAGCACAAAGTTAAGTGTCTTACTGACTTTGTTGGTGATGTTGGAAAGTTTCGAGTCCCAGTGAAGGTCTTGCGAGATGGTGATGTCCAGTTATTTGGTTTCCTCCACCACTTTTAGCTTTTGGTCATTGAGATGGTATGTGCCAACCAGCAGAGTTTCCCCTGGTAATGCGAAGAGACAGGCATTTGTAGAGGTAGGTGGAAGGACATCATCTCTTCCCTCTCCTACGTAACCATGTAGTGGAAGTTCTGTTGGAGAGTTTCATGGTTCACAGGGAGTTTACAGTCTTGTGGTAGAGAGTGTTTCATGAACATAGAGTTTTGTCTAGAGAACGGCTGTTTGGGGGTGGGAGTGGTGTGGGTGGTGGTGGTGGTTGATTTTATGAGGAGACTGAACATTCCCGAGCTCTGGGAGATTCCAGACTCCAGAGAAAAGACAGTTATTGTAGCACCATCCACGATAACTGTTTGCTGTCTGTCTGTCAGTAAGTTACCAGCATAGATGTTGGCTAGCCCAGTGACTCCATAGTTCATCTGGATTAAATGGCAGATTGCTGAATGCCTTAGTTCTCCACCAAAGTGTCTTGTTTTTGTTACATTGTACTGCATATAAGTTCGTCCAGAAACTCTGGTAATTAGATCCCAAAGGATCAGGTCTTTGTAGATCCATTGTGCTCATAGTACAGGAAATTATTTGACTTTGCAAAGCCCATCATTGGGCTAACAACATGCTCCAAGTTTTCACACAGCACAGTAGGGTAGGACAATATTTTCTCCGGCCTGCCCACAGGAAAGATGGACAAAGTGTTTACAAACCCTCATGCAAAAGCATTTGGTTGTTGATTGTCGATAATATGAAATTCTATAAAGTGCTAAATGATGAAGAAACATGAACATACAATTCATTATGGTCTGTCATTTTCTCAGCATGTCGATGAAGCTTGACAACTACTGCTCTCGATTCTGATTGGCATCTGATTGCTTCACTGCCAAGATGATTATTTTAACATCAGCAAAATTATGCTGAACTTCAGTTTCTCCACAGCATTGAGAAACATTGCTCTTGCCTGTGGGCTGTCACTACAAGTCCAATATAGATGACCACTTGCCCAAGGCAGTCACTACTGACATATCATGCACAGCAATGAAGGAGATCTGGTGGTTATACTCTGGTCATCATCATCCAATTGACGGCCCCAATCAACAAGCCTTTCTTGTAGACTGATGTGACAATTGCAGTTTTGCTGTCACATGTGGCACTGTGTCAAAAGAATATTGACAGAGAAGCATTAAAGTAGGGCAGGCCTTGATTCCACACACACACCCACCTCCCCCCAGATCCTAGGGCTCATAACCTCGAGGTCTGTTATCTTGTGTGGATTCAAGCCCTTCAGCAGTTTTGTGACTCCTGTCTCTGAGACTTTGACGACATCAGACTGGTCTTGTTGATCCGGGTTCAAGTTTTCAGAGACCTCTTGTGACTATGAAAAACTTACTCTAAACAAACTGTGTGCATTGAATCGTTCAGCTTGGTCTTTGGCATCTGTGATCAGTCTGTCTGTCCTTCACAAGGGGAACAATGGCTACCTTTAAGTACCAGGACCTGATGTAGGCCCAGAAGGATTTTTTTTTTAATTCTGGGGGTCAGTACCAGATCTGTTCACACTGAAGTTTCCTATGACATTCCAGAATAAGTTAGATGTGATGCCTCTGCACTTTGACGTGGCTGTGAACACACTTATTTTGCACTTCTCCTCCACACTTGAAAAAGAAATCCTGTCTTTGTTACCAGCCAAAATATTAGTAGGGTAGTCCACCCAAGGTTAATCTGTTGCCAAAAATCACGATTTCCTTTTGAGCATATATGCGATTGACATGGAATGATTTTGATCTTCAAACACACTATTGTATTAAAATGACTATTTAGTCGGTTACCTTTTTCTTTGCTTTTTCAAAAGTGTTATTGTTTACTCAAGTTCAAGTTCAAACTGGTAAGTTTATAACACTTTTATTGAGTTGACTAAATTTTGGGTGGTTACCATGAAAAATATGAGTTAAAATACTGTCCTTTCTTTCTTTTTCTTTTTTCTTTGTTTTATACTTTTCTTTGCATGTGTGTATTAAGACAGCATGTAGATCTGAACGGGAAATAACTCGTTTAGTGATTAATTCAACATGGCGGAATCGTCGAACGAAAACGAAACTCCCAAATCAGTGGCCAGTGATTCGTACACTCTCTGTTCCTTTGTTGATGAAGTAGAGAGTAGAGTAGATATGCTGAGACGAGAGGCGACTGCACTACTGGGAGAAAGAGCAAGTCTTTTGATGATCATGGAGCAGCTGAAAAATGACTGCATGAACGTTGACATACCTACAGGTGAGTCTGAAGGAAACGTATCCTGAATCGAACCGTCTGGAATTTCCTCAAAACTTCGAACGAAGAATTTTGTGCTCAAACTCCCCTCCTCCCCCTCCCTCCCCCCTATGTTTTAATTGCAGATTTGCTTCTGTTAAGAAAAGATCATCTTTCATTCTTCTGACCTTAAAAGTATAATAACACGAGTGCAAAATCGATGAAACATCGATCGTGATTCCATTGAAAACTAGTTTCGCTTTTTAGTTGTGTCCGGTATGATGCCATGTTCTTTGATTATTTTCTGTGCAGATTCATATCCCTTTAGTTTAGTTGCAGGCTCTTTCTTATGTGATTTAAGGTAACAACTAATAGACCACTGATTTGTTTTAATAGGTATGAATGAAGCAAAACCATCATATCCCTTTAGTATAGTTGCAGGCTCTTTCTTATGTGATTTAAGGTAACAATAGACCACTGATTTGTTTTGATTGGTATGAATGAAGCAAAACCATGCCAGAGAACTGCATTTGTATTAATCCTGATTCTGTGAAACATTTATATAAATGACAATGTTGCCATGTTTGAAGCTAAGTATAAAATATTTGGAAAGCTTGTAGTTTAGGGAGTCCATACTTTCAAAATAAACACTTAGCTTCAAACAGGGCTTTTGGAGACATTTGCCATAAGACTCACACACACACACACACACACACACACACACACACACACACACACACACACACACACACACTCACTCACTCACTCACTCACTCACACACGAACAGACCCGTATATAAAAGATGATTGTAGTCACCTTCCTCGGAGTCATAGGATGACGGCTACTGTATCTGAAATATGGACACACTACCACAGGGTTACTATCTATCTCCCTCCCCCAGGGGTAAGTTTTAACGGGTACGATTAAAACTGAAACAAAATCTATGCTTGTCCAACCTTCTTATAACTTCTATGAAAACTGAATATATAACTCTGTGCCAAACAAAAACACATTAATAATACTGTCCACTGTCTCTCCCCCTTCCCTAGGGGCAAGTGTAATGGGCGCAGAAAGACTAAAAGATTAATGTCACTGTCGCCCAGTGTTCCAGCGTCTTGGAAAATGTTATTCTGTGAGAGGCACCCCACGCCTGGAGGTACCAGGTGCAGAGAGCTCCTTCATGCCTGGCTGGTTGAAGGGTAATAGTCGGGCGAGGGCCCGGGGTACTCGTCTCTTTGTCGGTGAAGATGGTGCCACACCAGAGTCCTTAGGGATCAGGCTGCCATCTGTTGGGGATGTCCCAGTCCAAGGCTGCAGGGTGTGTGGATCGGGAGAGGCTGGGACAGGTGAGGCCGGAGCAGGTGTCGGTGGCTGCCGTGTGTCGGATGTTGGCAGGGCGTCCGGAGCGGAGGCCACACGTGGAGGTGCCACTGGCGGTGGCAATGGGTGCTCGGGGATGTGGGTCGGACATCAGGTGAGGTGACTGGTGGGGTGTAAGGGGTGTGGGGGAATGGATGCACGTTGTGGTGAAACGGGATGAACTTCCGCAGGTGTTGGCGATTCCGGATGGTGACTCGCCCTGACCCATCAACACGGATAACGTACTGATGGTGTTGGCGAACTTCCACCACAATGCCAGTGCGTTCCCACCGTCTAGGGTAGTTGCCACGCAGGTTTTGCAGGTATACGTGATCACCTACCATGAGAGGAGGGAGGCGATGTGTATGTTCACTCCAGCGTTCATGCTCCTGAGAGTGTCTCTTCGCCAGGGCAGCTTCCCTCTGGGTCATGAGGTCCCTCCAGGCTTCATGGGGTGTGTATCTGCCCAGCGGGATGGGGATTGCATCACGCATGGGTCTGCCAAAAAGAACCATTGCGGGGGATGTCCTGGTCTCGGGATCGATAGTGTTCCTGTAAATAAGAATGGCCCTTTGGAATTTGTCCACATCCAAAGAACCAGTTGGGCCGATGTTGTCCACAAGCATGCGTTTTACAGTTTTCACAGCCAACTCAGCCCGGCAGTTAGCATGAGGAAAGCCAACAGAAGTGATCCTGTGATGGACTCCCCAGGACTTCAGGAACTCCTGTGTTTTGCCTGAAGTGAACTGGGGTCCTCCGTCGCTGGTGAGTTCCTCTGGGATGCCAAAAGTGGCAAATGTTTCTCGAAGGCGTCGGATGAGGCCATCAGCTCCCGATTCGGACCTGTAGACCATTGGCCAATGGGAGTACCTGTCCACAATGCCTAGTATGCGGGCAACTGACAAGGGGATGACAGTACTCTGGCAACCCGTATCTGCAACCATGGATATGTTGGCAGACTTGAGTCTATGAGGGGTTTGTAAGGGGCTCCCGAACGCAGCATGTTCTTCTGGCAGCACGGACATTTGCACCGGCAGCATGGGGTGGGGTTTGGATGGACGGGCTATCCACTGGCCATTGAAGACGTGATGATCTAGACAGATGGGGTTTCGTGATCTCGATGTGTTCAATGTCGTTGTTGAAGAGCTGCAGTTGCTGGAGGCCATGCATAGCTGGTCAAACATGAAGGCGTTGTCATTGAAGTCGGGCCCTTGTGATGGCCTCGAGTCCTTTAGGTGGTGATTTGAAGTCCGGCTTTTCTGCCCCCCACCACGAGGGCACACTCTGGAGGTTCTGTCTCTATGACCCCAGGTGCCACAGCTGGAGCATTTGCTGCAGGATTTAGTGAAGTGACCCTTTACAGCACATTTGCCGCATATGAATGTCCAGGCCTCACAGAGTTTTGATCTTGTGTGGCGATCATTTTTTGGCCCGTGTCCGGGACCACCACATGCCCAACATGGTCGGTGGAGTGATGGTCTTGATGAGGTGGCAGCCTGTTCTTTGTCACCAATTGCTGCTATGGCACCTCCAACTGCGCTTCTCGTTGCTTTGCCTTCCTCTTTCTGCGCCACATAGCTGACAATCTCATCCAAAGTCCTATCAGTTTTGGGGTCCCCAAGGAGGTCAGACAAGATTTCAGGATCAGCAATGCCGCGAATGAGGTGGTCTTTGATGATCTCATCGCTATAGTCAAAGACATGGTCGCAGTCCCGTTCTCGACATGGTGCGGTGTACTGGCACAGGGATGCTTGACCTCTGAGTCGTATGCGATGGACTAGAGTGCTCTCATCCTTCACAGCAAGCCGTTTGATTGCGGCCAAGAGGTCAGCTTCTGCCATATCTGCGACGTTGCCACGAATATCACGCATGAGGTCAGTGCGCAAATCCGAGTCACAGCAGTAGAACAGCGCTGTGGCAATCATGGCATCACTGATAGCCATGCCAACTTTGTACATACTCCATTGTCGGGTGAAAGCAGACCACTGATCAGGATCACAGCCGGCGGCTATTGAGGGCGGTTCTAGCTTCAGCTTAGGTTGTGGATTTGGTCGGGTTGGGTCTGGGGCGGTGTGCACTGTGGCGTTGTGCATCTGCAGAGCCGTGTTAAGTGCCGCCGCAAAGGCCTCTCCAAGGTCTTGAGATTCCCAGTCACACCCTTCAACTGGACATTGTAAACGTGGCATGTTGGTGATGCAGAGCTAGAGTGAGATCGCAGGTGATGCAGAGCTAGAATGAGATCAAGTCGAGACAGTGGCCGTCATAAAAGATGATTGTAGTCACCTTCCTCGGAGTCATAGGATGACGGCTACTGTATCTGAAATATGGACACACTACCACAGGGTTACTATCTAGTATACACACACAACATTTTACTGTGGCACAACTTATTTTCATCTTTCTCTGTTTCAAGTTTTAGTTCTAAGCTAGTACATAACATTACTTGCAGAACATGGCTAAAAAAACACTACTTCACCACTTTAAATGAAGTCATTATCACTGCCTCTTACAATAGAATAATCACACCTATCACTAGTATCAGATCTTAAGTAGTATGATACGGAAGCGTTGATCAAAGTTTATCAAGGGATCTTTCCATGAAATCTTACTGAATGTGTTACTGTTAAGTTCCACTTCCAGCGAGATTTCTTTCAAAAGTATACATCAAAATCAAAAGAAAATGATACCTCTCAGAAATCATTATCTTTACTGTTAAGTCTCCTTGTGTATAAATAAAAAATGATAGGAAATAACACACACAACATCTCCATCAATTTTATAGCATTTTTTATTGTTGTATCTTTTGCAGAGGATTGCCAAGAGCTTTTGACCAACATGGAGAGACTGAAAGCACGCTGTGAAGCAGTGGAAATACAAGTTCATATAGTGCGCGATGAAGGCCAGCTCCAGTCCTTGCATAAGGTCACTGGTGCCTTGGAAGAGTTGCAGACGCACTTGAGCTCCAGCCAGAGTGTTTCTGGGACTGCAGTGCAGCAGGCACGTTCCTACCTGAACGCCTGTTTGCCAGAAGCGATAGGTCCGATTGATTCACGTTTCCAGAGCCTTGTGCTGGGATGCACTGTTGATGATCAAAAGGACGTGCGGCGCCGTCTGGAAAGCCTCGTCCGTGAATTGAGCACTGGCCGCCACGCCGATTCATCCCGTCCAGACAGACCAAACAACAGTTTTTCTCAAACAAATCTGTCCAATAATTCAGCCAGATCGGCAGACACTCCACCATCTCTGGACCAACCGGCCTCCAGTCGCCTGCCATCGGATGTCACCATTGACGAAAGTCCGGAGACAAGGAGGTTGACAATTTTCTGACCCCTCAATGGTTTGCTTCCCCTACAGACCTGGCTTGTGACCAGGAGACACAGCATTCTGCGCAGACAGAAGCAGAAGGAAGTCGACGTCATCCTGAAGGAGATAACTCCAGCGCAAGCAACTCCGTGCAAAAGTTATCTGTTTCTGATTCTGATAGTTGATCCTTAAATTTTGGATGAAACTTGGCATTAGCTTGTACATCAACAATGTGCGAAGAAAGAACAGAAAGTGAGAGGTACTGGGCACAGTTGTCACATGTTGTTTTAATCTTTGGAAAATAAGCAATGCATTTAAACACACACACACACACACACACACACACACACACACACACACACACACACACACACACACACACTTTCCCTTTCATATTGACAGCAGTCAGAAGTGGTCTTGCTCATGGAACATTCCTGATGAGACTTGAGTGCCCCAAAAGATTATTGTACATTTGATGTACTGGGCATTTTAGCTTGTCTCTTCGGGAAAGCATATAGTTTTCTTGTGGGTCCCCAGTCACATGGGAATCTATGGTAACTCAGTGGTGGACAAAGCAGCCAAACAAGCTCTCGGTGCAAGTCTTTCCAGGAGGCCTATGCAGTTTGTTCCTCACTCTGATTTACGTCATAAATCCAGTTTGTATTGTCGTGAACTGTGGCAGAGTGAATGGTGTAATCAAATTCATAATAAATTGTTTAAAATTTGCCCAGATTTAACCAATCCTTTCCCATCGGTGGTACGTAACCGTAAAGAGGAATCGATTTTGTCACGGTTACATATTGGGCACAGCTATATAACGCACAGTTGGATATTCAGAAGGGAAGACCCCCCATGGTGTGTTGCGTGTGACAGCTTGTTCAGTGTTAATCATTTTTTGACAGAATGTGCTGATTTGATGTGTATCAGAGAGAAGTTCTTTTCCACCAGTGATTTATCGGTTCTTTTTCGTGAGATTTCAGTAGATCTTATTTTTTCTTCTTTGAAAGAGGTAAACTTATTTTATAAAATATAGGGTTTTATTAATGTATACAGGTGTCGAAGGAGTTGAAAAGATAATTGTGCTTTTGTCCTCATAAATTTTAAGTGATGTGTTAATACTAGTGTGGGTATTTGTATCAAGAGACTTAGATATGATAGCTGAGGTCCTGATTTGGCTCCTAGTAGTCCGCTGGACCCTATAAACACTAACTAACTAACTAGCTCCCTCTGGTCCTCTTTAAATTTAAAGCAATATGTGGCATGTCAATTTTCCACATTTCTTTCATTTTAGCTGTAAGGAATCCTGAGGAAACTTAATTCGATTTAAAAAATGAATTTAAAGGAAAGTGAAAGGAGACGTTTGTGCTGTGAGTATGTTTCCTTGTTTGTTCCATGTGCCTTTTGTCTGTATCTATGCTAGGTGAAATGGTGTTGTAGGCAGCATTAGTTAAGAGTTATTGGTTTATCAAGGGAGCAAAACTGTACTTTCTTTTTTTCTTTATTAACTTTTGAAGGTGATGTTTGTGAACAGTAACAGCCCTGATGTGGCCCTTTGCGGTCAGCTGGGCTATAAGCAACATTATCTTATCTTATCTTGTGAACAGTATGTACTTGGCTGAATGATATGAAAGTAAGCAAAAAAACATCTTTTGGATATATCAAGTCCATGAAGTTAACATCATGGTCATGGGAGAGGTGATTTGATTGAAATCTACTCATGGTTGTTAGGTTTTGGGTCTGTAGGCATGTACTTTCCCTATCACACACACACACGCGCGCGCGCGCGCGCACACACACACACACACACACACACACACACACACACACACACACACACACACACACACACACAGAGTGACACACTCCTAGGGGAAAAAAACTACACATGCGGTTTTAAACTAAAACCCTTCGTTTTTAGTGAAATCAGATTGCTGTCTGACAACTTTTTAAAGGTTTTAGCAGTTACGTTTTAAAGATTTAAGTCTACATGTGAAACATTCCT
This sequence comes from Conus ventricosus, assembly GCA_018398815.1. NCBI lineage: Eukaryota > Metazoa > Mollusca > Gastropoda > Neogastropoda > Conidae > Conus > Conus ventricosus. The sequence continues at coordinate 41,655,016 of CM031600.1, forward strand.
TTTTTTTAATTATTTAATTTCATAGGCTCTAGATTATTTTGAAATGTTTCTAATGATAAAACTGTGCTGGAATCAATTAGCAGAAAAGTGAGGCTTTGAAAAAAAAAAGTGCAACAGAGAAAAAGAAAAATCCCAATCATGAGTTTTTGCAAGTGGGATTTTCAAATCCCAATTTAATGATTTATGAATTCCACATGGGACACTCACATTCACTTTCTCTCTCACTCACATACACATGTGCACACACACACACACACACACACACACACACACACACACACACACACACACACACACACACACAAACAGGTCTAAAATGTTTCCTGTACTTTGCCTAAAATTTTGCGGACCATATACATGTGTGAGTCTCCAGAGACCCTAGCATTTTGCAAAGGAATAAACCTTTGCGGTACATCATGGGTCTTCACAGACCCTTGTTGTCTTCTGAAGGAATAAACCATTGCTGTTACATCTTTACACTGCATGGGTCTGGCCAGACCCATGATGTACTGCTCTCAGGTTTTCTTCTTTGAGAGTATGGGTCTGCTCAGACCCACGACACACTGGTACACTTTGTTTTTGTTTACTCCATTGTTTACCAACAAAAAGAAACAATTTTTGGTACAGATGTAGGGCCATGGTTTGTTGACAAAGTAATAAAATTTGGTGGAGATAGCTTAAAAGTGTACCCAGTTATCAAATGAAAATCATGAGTGTCAGTCATTTCATACCCATGACATATGGAAAAGGTTAAACTTTAAAGGAGAAGGGGTGAGGGGGAGGCGGAGCAATGGGGGGTGTAGGACTTCAAGTTATGTTGGTTCCATGACTGAAGAGTTGTTGGCACCAGTAGAGGGCTTAGTAATATGGTGTTCATGAAAACTGAATCGGAAGAGATATCTCTTTCCACCACTGAAGTGATTCAGCAGCAGTACAATGCCTCTGGTGAGTTTACATCATGAAGACGTGATTGTTTATTGCTCCATTTGGAGTGCCAGTGTTGAGGCCCTGACACGAGGAGTAGAAGTAGACCTTGGCATGACTGTACAGGGGAACCAAAATGAGCTGTATGGGAATTATTTCCTTTAGAGGGCAGAGAAGATGGGGGAAGGGGGTCCATTTGTGGAATATAAAGCGGGTGTCTTTTTTTTTCCCCTACGTTTCAGGCAAGTTCCTACCAAAATCTTAGTATCTTTGAGAATGAAATGAAGGTAGAGAGAAGGCTGTTCCAGGGTCTGAACATTAATCTTTTCTGTCAGTCTGTACATTATGAGTGATCTTATTAGAGGTAAATTAGTCAGCCACTTCTCCATTGTGTGTGTGTGTGTATGTGTGTGTGTGTGTGTGTGTGGTGTGTGTGTGTGTGTGTGTGTGTGTTTGAGATATTTATATGTATTATATACATATATACCATGAACATAAACCATGAATGAAACCAGTCTTAACCACCTACATTGGTAATGTCAAGGGTTACAGCTTGGGTTGCAGGTTCAAACCCAATCAGAACCTTTTTTTTCAGCTCTGGTTGGCTCTTTTCTAGAGTTGTTGGGGAGACCAAAAGAACACTGTCGAGTTTCATGACTTAATCAGTAATAATGGTTGCATCTTTGAGAATGTTGCTCAGAATTTCTGAACTGCACAACAGGTGTGTACAAGTATATCTGTCGGATCTGGTTGATGTCTGGATGGATTAAGTCAGGAAGCAAAAGGTACCTCTCTGTCATGTGACTTCTTAGCAAAATGGAGCTCTGTATAATTATCAACAGCTTCATGAGCCTCAGAAATGGATGGAAAAAAATCTCACATTCTGAGGTTCTTCATACGTTTCTCCTGTGATGATCTCGGTTTTAATTTGCTGTCTATGTCCATGGGTTTGGGTGATTAGTTTCAAAGTGGTTGGTGATGGCAGATTCATTGATTGCTGCTGTGTGGACGTAGTTCCTGTTACATGAGTCATTTACCAGTGGGGAAGCTCATGATGTCTCGCTCCATAACTGAACAGTTAGTGCCGTTAGTTTAGAACTTAGAACGTGGTGTGCTGTGTATATTAGATAACAGCAATCTTCTCTGAACTCCAGCAAAGTAACAGTGCAGTGCGTTAACGACTACCGGATTTACACAGGTCACTCAGCTAGGAATAGCACTTACTTGGAGCTTTCGACGGACCTCCGTCTGTCTTCTTCAGCGGTGGTGTCTCATCTAGTTTGATTTATCAAAGGTTTTATCGAGAGAAAAAAATCACTGCAACATTGCTGTAGAATAGAGGCTGAATATCAGTGCATTAGTATAAAGACTAAATGTCAGTGCATGTGTGCAAGCTTTGATGAAAATATTTATCAACTGGTACACAAAAATATGCGGGTTTTTTTTTTTGCATGTGTGACTTAAGCTTCACAGAGCATGAGTATTTCAGCACATACTGTTCCTCTTCAATAGTTGTTTTTACAGTATTTCTGATTGGATTGTAAGTTTGATAGTTTAGCGTGTCCTTTTTGATAGAAACTTAATTTCCATCCAGTTTGAATGATTGACTTGATGTAGATATTGTCTTCGTTTCTTTTTCAGGATTGCATTTTATCTTTGTGTGTGTGTGTGTGTGTTAATAACTGTGAGAAGGCTCTATGTAATTGCCTAGGCTTTAATAATAAAACTGAACTGAACTGAACTGAATGATGTGACCAATTGAAATGTCTTCTGAGTTTACCAACCTAATATCTATGCTGAATCTTTTCCATCTTGATAGTCTATCTTGTTTTGTGAGTATGACTATCAGACTTGATGTTTGTTCAGTTAGAAATGTCCATAGCATATGTTTGAATCTTTGATAGTGTTTTTGTTTGTTTGTTTGTTATTTTTTAGTACGAGTGGTGTTGATTCAGTTGGAAACGATCTTAGCCAATGTTTACAAGTGTTTTGATGTTTTGTTATTGTTATAAGTTTAATACCACAGTAAAAAAAAAGGATAGTTTCATGTAGCAAAAGAAGTGTTGTGATAGTGACCTTAAAAGAGAAATCTGTTGTCGTTTTAACAGTGATATAAATATTTGAAAACACAAAGTAAATATGCCAGCCAGTGCCATTATTTACATGAAAGCACTATGAAAGGAAAGTGTAACAGCTAAAAATGCTAAATTATAATGTATTTAGATAGATCTCATGTCAACAGCATGAAATATTGGTCAATATTAATAATCAGTTTTAGAAATTATGGCTTCAGTCTACGTAATTTACAATTTACATTTTTCAGTTTTGCGTAATTTTCTTTTTACTTTCTCAGAAATACATGTTCAGAAGACTCTTCTATTTTACAAGTGGTGGCAGTTTGCAAACATAAAATTGACAATGGCACTGATAACAGCCATGGTGCCATAACTAAATGCTGTGATTACTCACGATAGTCACATTCTCTGCAATACACATATTGTGGTTTGCTTCTATATCAACTTCAGTCATAGCTTGGCTTGACCCATAATCTAGATAATTTATGTTAGTTTGGTAGTAGATTTGATATGTTGGTGCCCTTGCTGTTTGTTCAGTTCAGTTCTTATTGTGCATTCTGAAGATTTGATATTGAAACACAGTTGAGCTCTCTCTGTAATCGATCTTTGAACAAACAGATTATCTGCCGCTTCATTCTTTGAGAGATCTGCATCCAATTTTCCTGTTGTATTCTTGCTATTTTTAAAAAATTCTATTTAATTTTTGTATTATTTCTTTAAATGGGATGCTGAAGTTAAAAATCCTAGCCTGGTTTTACTGGATCTTAAATGAGAGGTGCCAACCAATGCTTGTCTTGAAATTTTTTGTGTGGAAATGATGTGGTGTCTGTGGTTGGTTGCCACATGAACAAAATGTCTGGACTTGCTCATGTTTTCATGATTTTATGACATGGGAGGAGAAAACTTGATTTTTTTCTTCTCATGCTTCTGTAACCCTACAGTTTGTTCCAAAGGAAGGCAGTAATAAAGAGTATTATTTTGACTGTGATCATAATAAGTTTTGGATGTGTTTTCATGTGTGTGTGTGTGTGTGTGTGTGTGGTGTGTGTGTGTGTGTGTTTCCAATACTGTAAGAGAGGAAGAAAGTGCATCTATTATCCTCTAAATTTTAGCCACATAAATTTCTTTCTTTAGTTCTTTAAATCTCTTTAGTGGTATTCCTGATTATGTAGGAACATTTTTGATGAGAAAAAAAGGAAGAAAGTAAACCTCTAGTGGTGTTTCTGATTATGTAGGAACATTGAGGAAAATATTTTCTGGATGATTTGTAAGCTGTTGGGTTTTAAAAAAATTGCAATGAATAACACACACACACACACACACACACACACACACACACACACACACACACACACACACACACACACACACACAAAACAGCCACCAATGCCATCTTTGTGTCCGAAGCCACACATAAATAACAATATTATGAACAGAAAAACAATCCATGTATTTCAAACTTGATTATGTGTGCATATTCTGCTGGGTGTTATCAAGCAAGTATGAGAATGTTCATGCATCATCTGAATTTTTTCTCTCATGTAATTTTATTTTCATAATCTCTCACCATGAACTGTATATCATATGTTGTGTGCCGACATTCAAACATAATTGCTCAAGAGATTACTCCTTGATCGCACGCATGCATACACACACACTCTCTCCCTCTCTCTCTCTCTTTCTCATATAAATGACAGTCTGTATCCAGAGATATTCTTTTCCATGTAAAAAAAAAAACAAGTGCAAAAAAGGGGGTTTTGAAAATAACTGGCGAAGAAAAGAACAAAGATCTATATACAAATTAGTAAAGGAAGAGCCACACACTTCATTCAATAAGCAAAGATACAAAGAAAAGTTTCATGAAATGTCATTTGCTTATAAACATGGAAGTGAATAAAAGCAACAGATTAGTTTCTATACATTTCAGTACAAAAATATATTGCCAGACATCCGCTTCCATCCCACCCCCCTCCCCTCAACACACACACCGGACACATGCTTTTTGGCAGAAAACTATTTAATTTTCTGGTCAGTTTTTAAACCAAGCCATTGAAGCCAGGTCTACAAGGAAAAGTACAATGTCAATAGAAAATGAAACAGTTTGTTCTGGGAGTCGACTGCAGGTGTTATGCCCCACTCCCATCAACCAGATCATATCATTGCAGTTATGCCAGTCATGTCATAACAACTAAGTACTTGGCCCAAGTGTGCTTGGCAAGCTTTGATAGTCTGCTGAATGTTAGTGTGTGGTGCATATTAGGCCCTTGTATTATTTTGACAGCAACAAGACTGAAGTACATGTATAGAGAGTGAAAATAACCTCAGGGATTTAAAGTGTCAAGAACTGTAATACAAAATGACAACTACTTAAAAACCTGGAAGGACAACTCTAAGCCCCAGGGGAGAAAAGGAGACTTGTTAATACATGGAAGGAATACACGTAAGTCCTGGAAAGACAACACCAGATATCAGAAAAAAAGACGCAAACTGCTTGAAAAGTGGACACCTAAGGCTAGGAAGAAGATGTCAAAAGTGCTTCAAAATTTGAAAATTTCTGGCACGTTTGATGAAAATGTTTGCCGTGCAAGGAAACACTCAACATGTGTGTGTGTGTGTGTGTGTGTGTGTGACATGTGTGTGGTGTTTGTGCACTGTATCCATTATTCAAGCCCTTTGCGGTCGGCTGGGCTATAAGCAACATTATCTTATCTTATCTCCATTATTGAATTTTAACATCTTTCATTTAAAGTGGTATCAGAGAAGGATGCACATGTGTGCGCACAAGAATGCCTGGAGAAATTGTGCTACCTAAATGTCAGTGCATGTGTGAAGGACGTGAGACCCAAGGAGGAGAAATAGCCAACATCAGCAACTACATGTGCCGTATGTATCGTTTTGTCTGACTGATCTCCCTCCCATCCTTCCACTCTGACCCCCCCCCCACCCCCACCTCCCTTCTATTATTCTCTCCCATTCCAGGAGAAGACAAGTGGGGAGGGTAAAACATAAAAAAGGGAATGGGGAAAGAAGTCGGGGTGGGGGTGGGGTGGGGGGGGGTGGGGGTGAGGAAAGGATAGAGGGAGGAGAAATTAGGTAGGGGAGAGGAGTATGGAAATTGCCACAAAGATGAGTCTTTTTTCAAGCGCTTTGCTTTGAGGTGGGTAGACAGGGGGAGGGGGTTGATACCTTCCTCGTTAGTGTGATCAGTGTAGGTGCTGTCAGCCACATGTGGTCCCATGCCTGGGGGTACTTGGCCACACAGTTGCTGAATTACACACACACACACACACACACACACGCGCGCACACACACATTAATAATAGTAGTAGTAATGATAATAATAACAATAATAATAATAGCAACAACAACAATGATTATTACAATAATGAAAAGTAAATCAACAATAATGATAATAATAATAATAATAATAACCATAACAACAATAAGTTACAAATGTCAGAATAATCAGTTTGTTGATTGAGGACACTATACGGATGAAGATGAAGAATGAAGGTGGTGGTCATGATATCTGCACTGTCACATTAGCAAATTATTGACAACAATATAACATGAAACTAGAACATTGCAACCATAACCCTTGGGATCCTTTTTTGAACAACGACAACAACAACAACAGCAACAACATCACAATGGGCAAAACGAAGAAGGTCGATCTTGCGAGTTGTAAGTGTTTCATACCCACAAGTAGCGTATGCTACATGCATATGTTGAGCGCAGTTATTTGACAATCTCATTCATTTTATAATACTGAAATGAGAACAATAACTGGTCTAACTGGTGGTGGTCTCAGAGATGATCTCAACTAAACCTTTGTTAATGTGGCGAATGCCGATAAAAAGACAGCGCTGTCCGATATGGGAAACAACTCTGCTAGTTTATACTTCTAAACAAACAGACTGTGGGGCGGACGCACAACAGATCTTTTTTGCTTTCTCTATGGAGACCAAAATTTGCCGTCGACTGATTAACATGCCGCTTTGATGGTAGGCTTACCTGCTTTTAGTATAGGATGTTAAAAAAAAAAAAGTTGGGCCGTCAACTGGATGATCAAAATTTACAACACAAGTCTCATCGTATACTTCCTAAATTTTAGAGATGCTAAAATTATTGAAAAACAACTGATACAGTTGGTTTTCGGATGGGTTTTTCGATGTATTTTAAAGAATTGTTTGAATGAAAGACTTGTCAATTGATTTTAACGTGGTGACAGCCCTGATGTGGCCCTTTGCGGTCGGCTGGGCTATAAGCAACATTATCTTATCTTATCTAACTGATACAAGGGGTTGGTCAGGTTGCAAATTCTCTGACGCAGTAGTTGTCCAATTTTTCAGATGAAAAAGACCTCAAAATCATTTGCGACGAGTACTTAAAATTTGACGCTTATATCGGTAATGCAGCAAACAGAATCATGAGAATTTTTTTTCCTCTTCGCCGGGCGAACCACACCCAGAAAGTGTCAAAAAAATCAAATTGTTGATTGTGGACACTCAAAGGAAGAAGAATGTTTGAACTGATGAAAAGGGGAATTTAATACGCAGATAATAATACTTTAGTTAAATTATTTGAAATATTAGTAAAACAACATTTGGAATATGGAAATGCTTTTTAGCATCCTTTATATGAAGCAGGTAGTGAGTATCAAAAAAGTTCAAAGAAGGGCAAACAGTGTACGGTATGTGGGATAGAACATATTTTGAAAACACTTTGCTTATTATTTAAACCCTTTGAGTGCCACACCCTTTCCATGCTCAGGTGTAACCATTTGCCCAGGGGTTACTGGTCATGGAGGGTAATAATAAAATAAAATTGTAGCATCCAAACTACTGTTAAAAAACAAGTTCATGTACATGACTCATGAGGCACACTTTTCTGAAATGAAAATGAACACAGTATCCAGTTATGACATTTTCACATGAATTTAATTTTTTTTTTTGCTGGCAAAGTATCTGGAATGAAATTGAGTGTAAACATGTACAAACATAAAATTCACGCACAAGATTTTGATAAAACTTGTGAACTAAAAAGATAAATGCATCAACTTACCATATGTGTCCATAAGTACATGAAGATTTCTCCAGACTTTTGATGCTGATCAGGTAACTGGTCACATTTTCACACAGGTTTGGGTTCCCTTTCACACAGAATCTTATCTTCACACAGTTTTTTCTTGGTCTCCTATTTCAAAGTTCTGGGTTCTTTGTAAACACACCACACTAGAAATACTCATACACACACTGAATATATACAAAAGCAAGCAGCTGTCACTATCTATTAATGTTTTTTTGTGTGTGTGTAGTACACCTGGAAACAAGTTGTAAACAGAGCCGGCTTTGAGGAACACTGTCCACACAGGTAGCTGCTCTCATTTCTTTTGCCCTGCTTGGAACACACTTTGCACTTCCTGCCTGAGGATTGCTTTCCTACAGCCTCTGAGATGCTGACAGGGTCTAGGATTTGCTCAGCATAATGATTAGTTTCAGTTATGAAGTGATCAATCACAGTTTGTCTGTCTAGAAAAGCCGGTTATAATCTATCTATAGGCCTTTCCCCTTCAACTGGTGTCTTGAGGCCAGGTTCTGTGAAGGTTGATATGTCTGGCTGGGTCATGTTTTAGTGTATGTACAGGGGGATGATCCAGCACCACACCTCTCCCTCGTCCCCGCAGAACTCCTCTTCCTTGCCTCTTCCTCTGCTCACACCTGTTGAGATAATTATTGATAGATATATGCCTCTTTCAAAAACACACACACACACACACACACACACACACACACACATACACACACACACACATTGTTTACACACACACACTGTTTACACACACACACACTGTTCACACACACACACACACACACACACACACACACACACACACACACACACACACACATTGTTGACACACACAATCATGCACCCTGTCAGACACACACAGACACACAAACTAACATACGCTGTTCATTCACTCACTCACACACACAAACACACACACACACACACACACACACACACACACACACACACACACACACACACACACACACGCACACACACATACACACACACACACACACACACACACACACACATGCACAGACACAGACACACACACGCTGCCACACCCCTTGCCACACCCACTATCTTCAGTCCAGTCTCTTCTGGGCCCTGCAAAAGTAAAAGCATACACAGTTCAAAGCACAGTACAGTGACCGTCAGTCTCTCACCTCAACTCTCTCCATCCACTTCACTGCATGCGAAGTCTGCCCCCCACACATGCTCACATGTGGGCCCAGTCAGAGTTAGCGGATGACGAAAGCTGTGGCAGGTCTTTTCTTTTTCCCATCTGTGGGTCAAGCCACTTGACTGGTCAGCACCTTGCTCAAAATCTAGGTCAGCAACACTTTCATATTTTGCCTCCAGCTACGCTCTCTCCTCTCTGCTGACGTCAAGATGACTAACACGAACAAACATGGACAGTGTCCAAGGCCTGTATCACCCTAGTTCTCAGCCACTCAGTTTCATCATGTTCTTCTTCATCATACGAATCGTCTGACAAGTTAGTGTCACAATAAGCACTCAAATCTTCATTCTCAATCAGTTGTAAAACTTCACTCACATTCGTGGTCACACAATCACAAAACTATTTTGATTTATGCTGTCTTTTTACTGGGTTGGGGCTAGGTTGATGTTCGTCGTCAGCCATGTTGAACTCGACATCTCACAAGCGTGTCATTTAAGAGGGGGTGGGGATGCAAAGGTGATGAACAGACCATTACACAACATGATTGGAGTTCATAGCTTATGAATAATTCAAACAGACATATCAAGCTTTCTGACTGGTGTGTATGTTGCGACTCCTTGGTCTAAAGGTGGGGCTGGGAAAATTCTAGCAATGACGATGATGGATATGTCCATCATGGGGTGCTATTTCTGTACACAGAAACATGACGGAAGTCGCCGTCATGGGGCACTCAGAGGGTTAAAATGTTGAAGACTGAAGTTCAGTTCAGTTCAGTTCAGTTCACTTGGGACTTTGATAGCCTCACAGCTTTTTGTGTCCCAATCATCTTATTTCATAAACATTGGTTGCTTAATGCATGCAGATGCTCAGGATATATTTTAATCTATTCTATCAATCAAATTGAAATTTTAACATATTTAATTCAGCGTTAGTATCCAGAAGGTTTTTAAAAGTATTCTGAAAGGCGGCCTTACGCAAGCGTATAAAATACTAGATATAAGATAAGATAAGATAATGTTGCTTATAGCCCAGCCGACCGCAAAGGGCCATATCAGGGCTGTCACCACGTTAAATACTAGATATAAAAGAAAACTTGGAGGTAGATAAATTTTTCACAATACCCTTTTCTGACAAGACAAGAATGAAGAAATGACACAAGCTTAAAAAAGAAAAAAAAATCAAATTAACTGATCAAGTATTGACATCGTTAAATTTGTTATGTAACAGCATTGCACCTTATTGGCATGTACTACCCAAGCATGTTGAAAGAGCAAGTGGGGACCGGAATAGCCCAGTTGGTAGAGTGCCGGACTTGTGATCCTGGGGTTGCGGGTTCGAATCTCCGCTGGGCCATTTTGGTACAGGGGAATTTTTCCCTCAGAGTTAACATTGGTTCTGACTCCATTTCACATACAGTCCTTTGAATGAGACTATAAACTGAGGTTCTGTGTGTGAATGCACGCATAACATCTTGCACACATGTAAAATCCCATCCCCAACTTTCGGAAGAGGCCAGTTTGGCTGTTGGTATGGATGACATGTTACACACAGCATGCACCTTCCCTCGAAGCTGGAGTATGGCTGTCTTAATGGCAAGATAAAAAAAACCGGTCATACACACAAAACTCCACTCCCTTTGTTGGGTAGATGGGATTAATACTTGCCTGTCTACACAGGGAGTGTCCACAGGAGTGTCAGCCTGCGTAAGCAGAAAGAAAGAAAGGAAAGACTAAGTGACACTCTTGAAATCTCCTTGATCAGGAAAAAAAGTATTAAAGACCAAAGATTGTTATATGATGAGTGATGTATTTTGTGCACAGTTTCATAGACCATGTGTTTGATGCACAAAGGACTTTTTCTTAAAAAATCTTTATGTATTGTAAGTTTTGTGCCTTGTGCAGCATGCATGTATGCCCATATATGCCTTTTCAACCCATGTTCATTACAGGTATGTTTTCATTATGTTTTTGCAGAGATTGAATGGAAAACTTTGATTGACTTCACTGTTCATTGGGGATTAACTACTACGACAGCATCCTCTGCAATGGATTTCAGTTTCCTTGATCGTTTCTCAAGTTCGGTTCTGCAGTCAAGACATAACAATGACTATGCCAGCTCTGTGGTGGTGCGATCATTACCCCTGATTGGTCGCATTCACATTGTCAATGACATCAGTGGCATGATGCAACTTGGTTTTGTCTTTGCCTACTGGATATATGGGACCTTCTGCACTCTGTGCATTATTCTGGTCCCTCAGTACAATGACGGGCGCATTTCTTGCTTCTTCATCATTGGTAAGTGTCCTGTGAATTTCTCTCTCTCTCTCTCTCCCTCTCTCTCTCTCTCTCTCTCTCTCTCTCTCTGTTTGTGTGTACTTAGTATACGGTGAACTAGGAAGATATCCGATGAGTATAGATAGTTCAATAAAAGCAATCAGATATTGGTTCAAATTAATGAAGATGACTCCAGACAGGATACCTAGACAGGCATATGAAAGAGAAAAAATAGAAATTGACAAACCACAGAACTGGGCACTGGAAATTAAACGTTGCTTGGATACATATGGCTTCTCTGAAGTTTGGCTGAACGAAGGCGTAGGAAACGAGCAAACATTTATCATAACACTAAAACAAAGAATCATAGATTGTTACAAACAGAACTGGCATAACAAAATAGCGAACAGTGAACGATTTACTACATATAATACGTTTAAAACTATACACCAAACTGAAGAATACTTTCGCGCAATCACAATCGCAAAGTTCAGAAAAGCGTTGACAAGACTACGATTAGGAATAAACGAACTGCATGGCAATAAAAAATACATAGACAATGAAGCTATAACAACATGCCCCTTCTGCCCAACAGTAGAAACAGAAATGCACTTCTTAATGTGGTGTCCAAATTACAGGCAATTACGAACAAAATACATTTTCAAACACTTCAGTAACAGAAACGCAATCACATTGGAAAGTCTGCTACAAAACGATAACACCGAAACCATAAGAGATATTGCAATGTACATCTTCTATGCCTTAAAAACCAGAGAAACCCGTATGTAATAGTAATACTTATAGGAAGAACAGAAACTCTAATCAGAAAACAAATTATGTTACAATCAACGTTTCAATCAAACGTTTTTGTCATGTTGAAATGTATGTTGCGTACTCCTGTGGACGGGCCGAGGGCCTCACAATAAATGGCGCGGCGTGAAAGCGCGCGTCAAGAGTCAAGAGTCAAGAGTCTCTGTTTGTGTGTAAGTAAATTTTAATTGCAAGCTTATCAGTGAATATAAAATAACTTCCATCTTTTTGATAAGTGTGATGATATCTTTAGATTTGCTTTGATCCTATGTTGTTTGTTCCTTTCCTTGTTTTTCTCTTCCTTTCTCTTTTTTGTCCTTTTCTAATTATTTGTTTTGCTGCTTTAACCTAATTTTTCCCTATTCTGTGAGTAGCATTACTTCCTTGTTGCTCCTCTCAGGATGGTGTCCTGCATGTGCTGGAACAGAACAGGCTTTACTGAACACCACCGAAGTGACGTATCAGCAGTGCAGTGTCTCCTCTAGTGGGTTGCCTCATGACGGCTTGACATTGACTGCTTCCTGTGGATTGCCGGTGCTTGGGCTGCGGCAGGATGGGCTGGGCTGTGGCTGTGGACGGGGTGTCGGAATGAGCGGCATGGGTGCAATGCCACTGAGGTGGCACAGAATATGCGACAGCAAAAAAAAAAAAGGAAAGAAAAGAAAAGAAAGCCTCCTATATCGGGTGACATCAAGGCTACCAGTCGGACGAGACCCTGTATTGCTGCTGAATAATTTTGGAGAGGTGTGAGCAGTGCTGGTTCTGACTCAATATGTCTATTAATCATCACGCCTTAGGCTAAGAACCTTGTTTACAACAGAAGTTGCTTTGTGGGGGTTGACTCCATGAGATTTTTGCAGTATCTGTCCCTTCAGTGTCACAATGAGTCTTCCAACACCAGAGATTTTTGACTAATTGAAGGCATAGTAATGGTGAAAAAACAACAACCAAAACACAAAGCTTGGATCTTCCTGAGAGCAAGGCATGAACAGGATGAAGATCGCCAGAGTTTGAGACAAGTTGTTGACCATTTTGTAACATCTGATAAGAATGGGTATGTCAAGATGATTTGAAATTACTTGTTATTCTGTATTTTGCACTTTGTTTTAGAAAGATTTTGTTTTTATGTAGTGGTGTCAGCTATACCAAGACGATTCAGAAACCCTCAGAAATTGTAAAGATGTTCCTGTGTAGTGGATGGCACTCAGTTAGATGGCCAGGACCTTCCCATTTGATACAGTACTAGCAGGAAATTTGGACTTAGATGTGAGTTGAAGTTGGCTGCAGCTCATCTGTTTAGGAGTTGACTGAAGGCAAAAAGGAGACAAAAGAACTCCAAAATGATGTGAAGGCTTTTGGTTAAGGCAGTTTGATGATGAACCTCAAGAAAATTGTCTGTGATGCAAACCATTGTAGTCATGACAGCTTGTGAACTGATATATTTTCAGGACATGTGTAAGCATTTCAGCAAGCATTCAGGTTTAAACAAACTTAAATGAAACACCACTTCGCCAGGTTTTGACACACAAACGCACAAACAGTTCTGAGAAAAAAAAGCAAGATCAAGTCAGTCATTGGTGTTTTGTGCCAGTGTGTGTGTGTGTGTGTGTGTGTGTGTGTGTGTGTGTGTGTGTGTGTGTGTGTGTGCATTCATACGTGCATGCATGCGTGTGTGTGTGTATGTTTGGGTGCCTGCACATGTGTGCATGAGTATTTTTAATTGTTTGCAAATCGCATTGTTCATTTTTATAATATTCAATTTATATTTGTATGTGAATTTTTCCCCCCAAACTTCAATTTCAGATGTTTGATTTTGAACAAGCAAGGAAGTATGCTCGACAGTTTGATCTATGCAAACTACTATTACAAAATTGCCGTTTTACAGCCAGGTTCTCCTGCCAGATACCTAGTGACAGACACACAAGAGTATGGATCAATACTGATAAGAGCTGGTTGAAGTGCGGATGATGATTTCAGGTTACCTGTTCGTCAGTGTGATGTGCCTGCTGTCACTGATCAAAGCATCCATCACTAATCCTGGCAGGATTCCTTTAGCCAGTGAAGAACCAAGCTCAGTGAGTTACTATAGTTTTCCTTTCTATTGCAGCTTTTTAAAATTTTCATATTGATTCTTATTTATTGACTGATTTTTTTTTAGTCAAGAAACAGAATTTTCACAATATGAATGGCATAAGAATGGCAGAAGAAATCATTTTTAACTATTAAGCCAAAGACTTTGTCGAGGAAATTTTTTTTCACTATTAAGCCAAAGACTTTGATGATAGTACAGACAAAAAAGAAAGAATCCACTCAGCAAAGAAAGAGACAAACAAACAAATAAAACAAATATCACATTATGGTTTGATTTTACCACATGAAGAGATGTTTGTGAAGTCCTTTACAATGTTTTTCCCCAGATCGTTTGGTTAACAACTAACATATTGAAAGTTTATAATCTATGCATTGAGCTAGGTCATGACTTACTAATTAAAGGAATCTGTCATCTTGTGCACATGTACGTACATAATTCTGTGGGGGGTTTTCAGTCTCTTTCTCAGTGCTCAGGTATTTCATGCCTCACGAGATTTTTTTGCAGTCTTACTTTAATTTAGTTTAAATCTTTGTGTCTGAAACCAAACATGTTCATTGACTTCATACCTGATAACTCTGCCTATGACCTTGAATAGACAGTAAATTTTCCCAGTCTATAGCCTTTTTGCCTTTTCCCCCTAAAAGTAGTGTTGTGCAGATGATAAAGCTATATGATATAAATAGATATATGAACATAGACTT
>CM031600.1:41675149-41700149 GCA_018398815.1 Conus ventricosus
TTGGGGTCAGTAAATTAGTTCAGTGCCATATATCAGCAAGGACAGCAGAATGATGCATAGCTAGTGGACTTCTTGTGTTTCTATGCCATTGGTAGACCACAAGGATTTGGGAGTGAAAAGTGTAGCAGACGACAGGAAAATGAAGGGTCATGTGGGTTGTGCTGTAATGTAAAGAGAAATGGACACTTGAACTGCCTCCGAGTCAGGCACAGTATGGGTCAAGGGCTGGACTCTTCGATGAATATGTTTTGGTACTGGCTGATCTTCTGACAAAAGCCAGGTGCAGGTTCATGTGTAACAGAGAATATAGAGTGTTTGGGGCCTAATCTGTAATGGTGGACTTGGAGCTGTATTTATTCCATTGATCTGCTGAGCCTGCCATCTGTTTTTTCCCCCTGCATCTCCTGTGTGCAGTAACCTATGTTGATATTCCTTCTGCAGGTTGTTAATCACATTTAAAGGTGTATATTTGCTAGTTGAAAGAAGAACTTAGTTATGCACAGTAAGTCTGTTTCACAATCAGTTTTCTTTCACTGTTGTAGTTGTGTTTCATCTCGTGCCTTGCGATGTTTGTCTCAGGATGTGTTAGATGTATTGTGCTGCTGGATTCTGTTCTTCAGATGGTAGTAGTTTGTATGAAAAATATTGAGAGTCTTTTCTGTATTTGGGTGATAAGGTAAAGGATCTTAATGTTGTTAGATATTTGGAATTTCTGGTTGATTTTTAGTTTTTGTTTTCATGTGAAGATGTGTGTGTGTGTGTGTGTGTGTGTGTGTGTGTGTGTGTGTGTGTGTGTGTCCTTCATTTAACGTCTATCCACTATTCGTGATATTAGACAACTAATATGTGTGTGTGTGTGTGTGTGTGTGTGTGTGTGTGTGTGTGTGTGTGTGTGCGTGCGTGCGTGCGTGCGTGTGTGCGTGCGTGTGTGCTTGTGTGTGTGTGTGTGTGTGTGTGTGTGTGTGTGTGTGTGTGTGTGTATTTGCAGGAAGTGTTCTACATCAAGCACAGCATATGGTTTCTGTACGTCTTGGTGGCCCTGGCCATCAACATGGCGTTTGTGATGTTCTGTCAGCTGGGCAACCAACACGTCAACCTTCTGCTGGTGCGTACATGCAGTATGCTGTGTATAAATGCATTAGTGTATGGAAAGATGTCATGTTCTGTCAGTACGTACATACAGTATGCTGTGTATAAATGCATTAGTGTATGGAAAGATGTCATGTTCTGTCAGTACGTACATACAGTATGCTGTGTATAAATGCATTAGTGTATGGAAAGATCTCATGTTCTGCCGGTACGTACATACAGTATGCTGTGTATAAATGCATTAGTTTATGGAAAGATGTCATGTTCTGCCGGTACGTACATACAGTATGCTGTGTATAAATGCATTAGTGTATGGAAAGATGTCATGTTCTGCCGTACGTACATACAGTATGCTGTGTATAAATGCATTAGTGTATGGAAAGATGTCATGTTCTGCCGGTACGTACATACAGTATGCTGTGTATGAATGCATTAGTGTGTGGAAATATGTCATGTTCTGTCAGTACGTACATACAGTATGCTGTGTATGAATGCATTAGTGTGTGGAAATATGTCATGTTCTGTCAGTACGTACATACAGTATGCTGTGTATGAATGCATTAGTGTGTAGAAATATGTCATGTTCTGTCAGTACGTACATACAGTATACTGTGTATGAATGCATTAGCATGTAGAAATATGTCATGTTCTGCCGGTACGTACATACAGTAAACTGTGTATGAATGCATTGGTGTGCAGAAATATGTCATGTGCTGCCGGTACGTGCATACAGTATACTGTGTGAATGCATTAGTGTGTAGAAATATGTCATGTTCTGCTGCTACGTACATACAGTATACTATGCATGAATGCATTAGTGTGTAGAAATATGTCATGTTCTGCCGGTACACACATACAGTATACTGAGTAAATGCATTAGTGTGTGGAAATATGTCATGTTCTGCCAGTACATACATACAGTATACTGTGTGAATGAATTAATGTGTAGAAATATGTCATGTTCTGCCAGTACCCACATACAGTATACTGTGTATGAATGCATTAGTGTGTAGAAATATATCATGTTCTGTCAGTACATACATACAGTATACTGTGTGAATGCATTAATGTGTAGAAATATGTCATGTTCTGGCGGTACGTACATACAGTATACTGTGTATGAATGCATTAGCATGTAGAAATATGTCATGTTCTGCTGCAACGTACATACAGCATACTGTGTATGAATGCATTAGTGTGTAGAAATATGTCATGTTCTGCCAGTACATACATACAGTATACTGTGTGAATGCATTAATGTGTAGAATTATGTCATGTTCTGGCGGTATGTACATACATTATACTGTGTATGAATGCATTAGTGTGTAGAAATATGTCATGTTCTGCTGGTACGTACATACAGAATACTGTGTATGAATGCATTAGTGTGTAGAATATGTCATTTTCCCCATGTGTTGTCAACAGGGCTTCTGTTAACCCAAATAGTTTGGAAACTTATTGCAAAAGAAATAGTGCTACATTTCAGGTTCTGGAATGGACATCGTTTTTATCTGATGTGGTTTTCCTTGATTTGTTACAGGACAGAACAACATTAGAAAATATGCAGTCACCATGCTCCTTAGCTGCAGATGGGTAAGAAGTTTTCTAGGTTTATGTGCCTTTTCAGTAAAGGAAAGATGAAAGAAAAAGGAAATTTTTATTCTAAAATTACGTTTAATCTAACATACTTACCGTGGCTCACTAATGCAATAAGCGGCAGCAATTTGCTATCCCTGCCTCGTATACAATAAAGTCCGTACGGACAACAAAACCCTTGAAAGGGCCTCATGCCTTGCGCATGCTCAGAAGCATCCTCTTTTCGAGGTATATCAAACCCTGACTGAGAACTCCTGATGGAACCAGGAAGGCGGGGAGGTAGGGAGGGCCTCTGCGTGAGCCACGGTAAGTATGTTAGATTAAACGTAATTTTAGAATAAAATTGATCGGCAACCTCCTCCATTCCCTATCAGTTTTTTTTCCATGACTGTTTAAACACCTGCCCGTCAATAACTGTTTCCCCTATCTAACCAGTGTCCTCATGTTCATCTAATTTTATGACCACATGGTGCAGTCGTTAAAAATGAAGAAAATCGATCGACTGAATGGTCGAACATATCATCATGTTTTGCTGCATGCAAAGCAGATGGCAGTGCTAGTTTTACCCCATACAGAAATCATAGACTGTGCTTGACTGGACAGTGTACTGGCTCACTTTCTGGCTTGCATTTTTGTTTACACTGTAGGGGGAATTTGATGAAAAGAAAAATGTTCACTTTGGAAGAAAGAAAGGGCAAAGGTTACAAAGAGAAGCGATCAGGTGAGCGAGCAATTTCAGTTGCGAAATCCTTTTTTATGTGGGCTAGACCCAAATCCAAAACATCGTTCAAGAAAAAAAGTTCAATTATTTGTTAATGATGATGCTGTGAACCAGTTGACCCTACACAGAATTTCACAAATGCTATTTTGCAAACCTAAATGAAGCTGCTTTAGACTGGTTTTGCGATGCAAGAAGGAAAAAGATACCATTCAGTGGCCAAAAATCCAAGGGAAAGCTTTTGTGTCATCTCTCCAATTGAGGGCACAGTGACATCACTGCATCAAAGTGCGCAATGATCTCTCCTTCCCCCACCTCCCATTTAAGACCCCTCCTTTTAAAGACCTTGTTGTAGTGAAACTTTCAGGATCCTAAACGAGGATACTGTCGCATTTGATGAAGATGGGAAGATCACAGACAGGTTGGTCAAGCATTGACCGTGCTGTATGAATGTTAGGTATTGTCATTGAAAAGAGAGCGGTTGCAGCCACAAGTTAAAATAGAATGGGGGCTCAGTAAGCCAAGTGGTTCTAGAGCATTCTCATTTTCTGTGGCGATACTTAAGAATTCGCTGCCTTTCCATCTACGTCATGCCCCTTCCTTCCCGACTTTCAGATGAAACTTATCTGTTTAAATTCCATGGGCGCTATAGACATCGTCCTCATTATTATTATTGTTACGACCAATGAGGAAAAGGATACTGTGGAATTCCATTCTGGTCTGAGATTACAGGACAGGCTCTACTCTGTTCTTCCCTGCATAATTTTATCCCGGAATTCACCAGGCCCAAAACATACAGCAGTGCTGATTAGGACATTTGAGCAGCACCATCAGATGCGCATTCATTAAGTGGATGACGCCAGACTGTGTGGTTCCAGTCTTCCCATTTCAGCCCATGGCACACCAAGCTTTGGGTAGGAGCCTGCCACAGCTGAAAAATACCATAAACAAATGCCATTGATGGGAATCGAACCCAGTATCTCCCAGCCGGCTGAGCTGTGATGCTAACCACTACACCACAGTGGCTACGGCTTGTCATTCTTGAAAGCGCAAGATTTGTGCTTAGAAGGGATGCATTTTGCTGAAGTTATTTCCCTTACATGGACGCTATGTCTGCTGTTCAGTTTCTTCAATACAAGAACATTGAAGCACAGCTGAGATTGTGTTGTTTGTATGTTCATGTTATTTTTTGTTGTGTTTCATCTTCAGGCCCAAACTACGTACAAGTTACAGCGCCTATCGTGAGCTCTGCGGTCGAGGATCTTTGCTGTGCTGGTTGTGGCCATGCCGACGACGCTTTCCTGCTCTGCAGTCCCATGGAAGTTTTCCTGTGTAGATGTATTGGTGGTAAGGAGAATGGAACTACTTCCCTGTCACTGCAGAAATCTTCATTGATTTAAAAAAAAATCAAGGCCTTAATTGTGAATGTGTGAAGAAATCAAAGCTTGTATTTGGGACTTGAAAAGATATCAAAGTCTGTATTTGAGACTTGAAATCAAAGCTTGGATAAGGGACATACAATGGCAATATCTTTCAGCATTCCGGGGTTCAAAACTCATATTAAAATCAGAATGTGCAATGAATGTACACTTGTGCATGTCCCACACACATTTGTGTCTCTAGGATCATATTTGTTGAAGACGATAAATGAAACACTGTCAGGAGACAAACATTTTCATTGCATTCAACCTTTTTCAGTCCATGTCCACTGTGAGAGATAAAGGTGATGTAAAATGAACTGCACATTTAACATCATTGACGTATGTAGAAACTTTGTTTGACTTAGTCTTCCAGAGCATGTCTAGGAAGTAATATTCAAATGAATAGAATGGTGAATAGATATGTAGATAAACAAGAACAAAACTGAAACTGAATAACTAAACAGTCAAGCAAACAAACAGATTGAGCAGATGAGTGAATGAAAGAATAAAACACATGAATAAAATAATGATCACAGTAAGGACTAAAGAAATAAGTAGCGAAAGAAATAAATTTAGGAGAAAAGTAAAGATAGAGGATGAAGCCAGATCAAAAGGAAAATAAGAAAAAGGTGTGAAAAGAAGAACCCTCTGAATTAATTTTATAGCTCTTCTCTCTAGCCTCATCTCATGTTTTATGGTGCTCTCTCTCTCTCTCCCTCTCTTTCTCTCACTCTTTCAGAAATTACATAACGTGTCAAGCACATTAAACAGGTGATGCAGATGTGTGACAGATCAGTTGGTACCTAACATTCAGGCCAAAGGGGTACTAGTTTTCAGTTTGTGCCTCTACTCTCTCTCTCTCTCTCTCTTTTCTGTCTTGCCTCTTGTGGATGTCAGCAGTCTCCATCGTTTCAGAGATGGACCATCTCTGGTCACTAATACTGAGACCAGGACAAAAAACAGAAGTGGCACGCCACTAGAATGTCATGCTGACTCTGTAAATCAGACAGGTAGTTATTAAAGTGGACCAGGAGAGAGAGAGAGCTGCTGGTGTCTCCCAACATACTGCACATCCTGGTAGTGGATGGAGTTAATCAGGTACTCTAGACTAGATCTCATGTGGGATGCCAAATCCCTGATTTTAATCCTCTGGCCTGTCCTGATCTTGGAGAAGACTGGTTGCCAGCAAGTGTTGTATGCAGACAATACATTGCTTGGCTGTGCACTTGTGACATCCTGTCATCTCATCTTGACTCTCAGGCTTTGGAGCTGGTCGTTTGATGGGCATGAGAAGGATAAGGTTGAAGCAGTTTTGAAACCCAGTGACGGACAGCTTGGGGTTCACTCTCTGGTGGGTGTCTGGTTTTGTGGAGCTTTGATTGCTGTTCTTTCAGCCAGAGCTGAAGGAGGGTGAGCAGTGTCATGTGGGATGACAAAGGGCATTCTCTGTGATGGCAGCTTCCTCCTTTGGTGCTTAAGAGTGTTTCCTCTTGTAGTAGCCCAGATTACGAATGGTGGCACTGGAGGCTTATGATAGACTGGATTAGAATTGCACCCACTCCTTCATCTCACTGTTGTGCTTGATGAATGCTTTGTCATCAGAGCAGATCTTTCTCATGCATCGTCCATGTGGGATCCCTCTTTGATGCTGACTAAGAGGTACAGGTGGAAAGGCATATTCATTTTTGCATCTTTTTCCGATGATGTGCAAATCCATGGCTATTCTGCCTTCTTTTGTGCTGATGCTGACGTTTAAATCTGGGATATTAATGGGTTTGTCCAACATTGTGAGATTGATGCTGCTGTGCTGGCGGTTTGATCCAGACCAAAAATTGAAGCAGCTTTCCTTCCCCATGAGTTCAAAGCTACAGGGCAGAAATTGAAGCAGCCTTCCTTCCCCATGAGTTCAAAGCTACAGGGCAGAAATTGAAGCAGCTTTCCTTCCCCATGAGTTCAAAGCTACAGGGCAGAAATTGAAGCAGCTTTCCTTCCCCATGAGTTCAAAGCTGCAGGGCAGAAATTGAAGCAGCCTTCCTTCCCCATGAGTTCAAAGCTGCAGGGCAGAAATTGAAGCAGCCTTCCTTCCCCATGAGTTCAAAGCTGCAGGGCAGAAATTGAAGCAGCTTTCCTTCCCCATGAGTTCAAAGCTGCAGGGCAGAAATTGAAGCAGCCTTCCTTCCCCATGAGTTCAAAGCTACAGGGCAGAAATTGAAGCAGCCTTCCTTCGCCTTGAGTTCAAAGCTACAGGGCAGAAATTGAAGCAGCCTTCCTTCCCCATGAGTTCAAAGCTACAGGGCAGAAATTGAAGCAGCCTTCCTTCCCCATGAGGTCAGACCTTCAAAATAATCATCAATGAAACAGCACCAACATTCTTGGTCGATGTACACGAGAAATGTGAGGAAAATGTGTTTAAGCCAGCCATTGAAGATGTTGCCATTTGAGGTCACTGTCGGTGTCCCCACAGCTGTATCTTACTCCTTTTTGAAGAGCTTCCCATCAGTTGATACTCATGTTGTTGGGTGGATGCAGTCACAGTATTGTACACTCCGCCATTTGCTTTATGAATTCATCTGGACGGTCTGGAATCTCAGTTCTTATCTGCAGAAATTTAGATTTCAGATGTCTGCAGCATCATGTTCAGCATAGACAATCATTTTCACTCCATGTGTTTTTCCATCTGTCTCTAGATTCAGAAAGGTCAACAGAGAAGTGTGCAGTGAAAATGAAACTGAAGATTCGGGGCTTGGATTTTGTGTGTGTGTGTGTGTGTGTGTGTGTGTGTGTGTGTGTGTGTGTGTGTGTGTGTGTGTGTTTTATTGGAAAGATCGTTTCTGCTTTGTACATCTTTCTTTGCTTTCTTGATTTTCTGTTGATTTAATTTGCTTTTGAATGTGTTCCTTACTGTTGCAGTTTTATGATTCATTTTTGCTCATTGTTGTTCTCATTTGTACTTGCCACTTTTTTCCCCTTTATTATATTGAGTTTTACTTTTGTTGGTTCTGCTCTTCACTGTATTTAGTTATTGTTGTCAGTTTTAGTCTTTTATTGAGTCATACTTGTCAGTTTTGCTTTTAGTTTTTACCATGTTGTACCTATCATTTTTATTCTTTAGTTCGTTGTCTTTTTAAAAAATACTGTGATGACGGAGGGGTTGTTGGCCTGTGCTTGTCTTTCCCCCACTATTAGATTGTTTGTCTTTGTATTTGTCTGACTTTATTCAAGTTTAAAAGGCTGTGCCAGTCTTGAATAAAAGTTACTCTGAGTTACATTTTCTTATGGGAGCAAGAGTTACCCTGCTTGTTCACAGCTGTTTTTATGAATTCCACTCATTGTTGGATAAAACTGAATTGAACCTATCAGTTTCACTCTATATTGGTTTGTTTCATTATTTATTTCACCAAGTTGTCAATTCTGTTTTCTGTTGTACTAGTTATACTTGTCAGTTTTGTCATTTATTATATTGAGAATTCATCATTTTTGTTGTTGCTTTATTATACTGAGTTGTGCTTGCCGGTTTTGCTTATTGTATTGAGTTGTACTTATTAGTTTTGTGCTTTATTGTTCTATGTTTTACTTATCACTTTTGCAATTTGTTGTACAGCATTGTACTTGCCACTTTTGCTATTTTTTATCCAAGTTGAATTAATCACTTTTGTAGAAACAGAAAACAAACAAACAAACAAACAAAAAACCAACACTAACAGCACACAACAAGAATAACAATGACAACAACAAGAACAAAAACACGTTAGAAAAATGAGAAACTAGTGATGTTAGACTTTACTTAGAAACAAAGCAGAAAAGAGGTTGTTCAAAGCAATAGCAATATGTTTGTGAAGAGCAGAAATCTTGAAAAAAAATGTTGTAACTTCCGGTGTCCATTAGACTGTGATCTTCATGAATGTACTCCCTTATTTACATACATTTAGTTAGTATGTGTATTAGCTATCTGATTGGCTTGCTTAATTGTTTCATCTGTTAACAGCTTCAGTTTGGAGACAGGACTAAATTAATGAAGTATCTTCTAAAATGCCTTTATCAGTTAAAGCAAGCACACACACACACACACACACACACACACACACACACACACACACACAACTTGAACTCATATTTGAATACAAATTTCTTTCTTTCAAATCACTTAAAACTCAAAAAGAAATCTTGAAATACTGAGCCAAGCAAATGAACGTTACAGACACTTTAAGGACCAAGGTTAGACGTGTTGGTCTTGTTCAGGCGAGACATAAACAAAGAAAGAAACAATAAAGATGAGTAAATTATGGGGAAAACAAAACAATTGCAGGTAAACAAATCATTAATCGCTATAAAGAAGGGCTTAACAGAGATTTTGAAAGGAAGGGATTGAGAGGAAAGGGGAGAATAGGAGAGATGAGGTGAAAAAGAAAATGTCAAAAGTGTAAATGCGAAATCTTTCACTGATAGCAGTCAGAATCTCTGAGCAGAATAGATGAAAGTCAACCCTCGACAGGCATAGGAATAAAGGATTTTTATGTTCATGAGGCACAACTCCATTTCCATTTCTGTCGATGAAGGATTTAATCTTAACACTTTAAAGTCTTATTTCATTCCATATCTTCTTCTGTCGCTCGTTCCTCCCAGCCCCACGTTTTCAGTTCCACCTGCAGTCAATCTACTTTAAAGTTTGCTTGAAATTAACCCCACTCTCGACGTCACTTGCATGAAATGAAATAGGAGCATCATCAGTATAGCAGTTCAGTCACAGTTCAGTGTTAGCCTTGTTTAAAGTAAATCATAAACATTTGGAGCATTGAGAATTTCTACATTCACAGTTAAAGGTAGACTGTAGGGCCACACAGCTGATTTAAGAGAGTGTGATGGTAAACATTCACTGCATGGATTTCAAGGTTTGGTTGTTTTTTTTTTTTGTTTTTTTTTTGGCGAGAATTGTTAAACATGGACTTAACATGTGTTGTTACTATTCATGAAATGTGTGTAGGTTTTTTTGGGAAATTTATGTTTTGAATTGCAAAGAATATTTTACAATGCTCTTCCAACATTTTGACGCTCTTCTTTGAGTTGTTTTGCTTTTACGTTTTGGTGCTGGGTATTGTTTTTATTTTATTTTATTTTTTTTGGTATGTGTTGGAAAGCCATGGCAATATATTGTAATGTTGTGTGTGTGTGTGTACTTGCGCACATGTGTGTGAGTATATGTGTGTGTGTGTGTGTGTGTGCCTGTGCATGTGCACGTGCGTTCCTGTAAGTACATGGTCAGTGCCTTTTTCCTTATTTTTGTTAGTGTTTTACTCAAGTTCATCAACAAAAATGCCTTACTGTTGTACCTGTAATGTGCAAACAGAGACCATACATACAGTCACCTTTGCGCTTGTGCACGCAAGCGTTTGCCGATATTGATGGTCATTCTTTGATGGGGAAGCTTTTTCAGTCAGATTCAGCTGTTTTGTTTTTACTTTGTGGTTTTCCAGTTCTCCTTGCCACATTTCTGATTTTATTGAAGGAATATATTAATCATATGTATATATTTTACCATTCAAAAAACATACATTTGGGTAATGAGTCGAACATTTTACACCCACCAGGTCTTCTTTTTGTACATGATGTGTGTGTGTGTGTGTGTGTGTGTGTGTGTGTGTGTGTGTGATTGTGAGTTGGGAAATCATGCCAAATAAAAACAGTCTGTATGCAAGTAACTGATTTTGTTGTTGAAATCTTTAAAATTGGATTATCATGTTATTTTCATTGATTATTTTCTGTTGACTCTCGTTTTGATAGTCATTATTTGCTAGAGCAACATAAAACTTTCAACAGAAATGGAGTTGAAAAAAACAAACAATAACAGTACAACTTTTGAAAAATTTGTAGACCCCATACGAAGAGAATGTTGAAAGAAATTTGTTATCTGTTCATTTTTTTATATTGTCGCCCCCCACCCCTCCCCTCCTCCCCTTCCTAACCAATGACTCAAATTCATTACACTTGACACACTTCACCCAGTGGTGCTGAGATGGCGGGGGTCCTTGGATGGGAAAGGGAGATAACAAGTAGTGGGGCACATGGTCAAATGCTTGTTCACCTGCAGAGTTTACAGTCATGAGTTCGCGTCTCTCTTGGGCTTGGGCCCTTTTCGATGCCAGTTGATAGCTAGCATGTCAGAACCACATTTTTCTTTTTTTTCTTCTTTTTTTTCCCCCCAGGATATGGTGTTTTTTCAATGGTTTGATTCATTTTGAGATGTGACTTAATTTTTTTTCCTTCATTCCATGATGTGACTTCATTTTTTTTTCTCATACCAGTTAGACAACCCTGAAAAGGCTCTGTCAGTCTGTTCAGTCGGCCGAGCCATAACGATCAAAACTTAAAGATTGAAAACCCTCTCTGTCCACTCAGCAGTTAATGGATACATGATTCAGGTCAGGGAAAGTTAAAGGCGACAGAAGGAGAGGGATGGCTTTGTCTTCCATAACGCCATCCCCTGCACACAGTGAATCTCCGACACATGCTCAGAAATGCCCCTGTCACAGCCATGACCTGTGATCACGTGCACAGCATCTCCCATTCAGGTGCTTTTTCAGCTTTGGAAAGAGGTCGGAGTCGGAGGGGTCAGATCTGGAGAAGAGGGTGTATGAAAGAGTGTCCACTGCAGTCGTGAATTGTTGTCACGGCAACAATTGACTTATGGACATTGTCGTACTGAAACGACTTACCTTTGGTCAGTATTGGCAGATTGACTTCTGATAACATCATAAGTATTGTAACAGTAGACGTGACAATTCATGGATCGCCATCTAAAAGGCATGTGCAAATGTACGCCTATTTGTATAGCTCATGCCGACTTCACCCAGTTGGAGGCTACAAACGTTTGGAACAACCTCCTGATTTGCAAATTAATGTTGCATCATTCAGACATGGTTGTTTGAAGTTGAGACATTCAAGCAAGTTAATCCCCACTACAACTTTCTTGTCAGGGTCACCAAGTTGTTGATCGTTACTGTATATCTGGAGAATTACATCGCTGGGTCAGATCAGTATGCCTAGTTTTTGTTGTTTTTTGTTTAATCAGTTGAAGAGAAATGTTTCAATGGAAAAAAAAGATGATCTGTGTGGAGGATTTGAGAGTCAGCCTCACGTTAATATTCTGGGCCTTTTTGGTGCTTTTGAAGCAGAGAATGTGGGGCGTCAGCCAGGGGAACATACCCATAGTCATCCTGGAAGGAACGAAAAGGGCAGACAAGAGTTTGGGTTGTAACTTTAGTCAGATTCCAACGAATGGTGTTGAGTGTCCCAAGCTCTAAATAAGCTATCCGGTAGATACAAATTGGAAAAAATAAAAAGAATGCCAAGATTTGAGAACATTGAAAGAGAATTAGGTATTTGCATTTTGAATTTGATTGTTTCTGGAACCAAGATCACTGGAAGAGAATTCAACTCCTGTATTGTGAATACACATAATATTTGGAAGCAAGAACACTAGAAAATAATTCATTATCTGTATTGTGAATACAGGTTGTTTCTGGAAGCAACTTTTTTTTTTTTTCGAATTGAGGAGGGACAATTGACCAAATTTCAGTATTTCCATGATTCTGTCACCAACTACCTTTTCTGGCTCAGTTCCGAAAGAAAGAAAAATCACAATGAAAGCACCGGAAAGGACAGAAAACAAAACAAAACAAAACGTCCACATCGGTGATGGCACTAAAAAAGAAATTAGAGCCTCTTAACGTTTTCTGGACTAAGCAATCCCCCTCCTCCCCTTCCCCTCCCTTCTGCACATACTGAGGACTGAAAATAACATCATGTACATATTTGCCCTCCCCCCACCCCCTGCAGAATAAGACCCACAACAAACTCGCTGATAATGTGACTGAAGACAGATGCAGACTTCATAGAGATGAGCTCTCTCTTGACATGTCAGTAGAAGGCTGGATGGACTTCTTACCCAGCGAGTGAGGTCATCATTCGTTGCCATGATTGAGCTGTCACATGGCCCTCTGTCACTTTATTCACTGAAAAGTTTGTGCAATAACAACGACAACAATCGTAACGAAAATGCCTCTCGGGTCCTTGACTCGTGGGTGTGAGTTCTGGAGGTGGAAAACCCGTTAATATCAAAGAGCAGCTGAAACAGTTATAGGTCCCGCGGCTGTTCCCTAATCTTAATAATGAAAGTCTCTCTCTCTCTCTGTCAGTGTGTGTATGTGTATGAATATGAAAGGTAATAAATAGTCTCTCAAAGGATTTCAAGTCGAGTATGATCTGAGCTCACTTGTCTGTCCATCGGAAGAAACAAATTTTCCCCTTCTCCCATCCTCCCTTTCACCTCCCCCCCCCCCCCCCCCCCCCCCCCCACACACACACACACACACTGTCTCCTTCCATCCTGTCTCTCTCGCTCAAAAACAAAAGAAAAAGATAATCGAGGGGAAATGACCCCACAGTTGACAGTCCCTGACCAGAAGCCGTGGACAACGACGTACAAACAGGGACGGGAAAAGAAAATCTGGACTCTCTCCAATGGGACCATATCAGCTCCAAAAGTTCGCTGTTACTGTCTTCGCCATACTTTCACACCAAAACAGTAATTTTCACGAAGAAAACGGTGATAGTTATCGATTTCACCCGTAGAAATAAGATATTATGAACCGTTATTTTCATGAGGTAAGTTACTCTCTTTAAGTTTTTTTTTTGGTGATTGTTATCTGTTTTTATGTGGTAGTTTCTTAAAACAGTAAACGAACACAGGATCATCACAAGAAGAGTTATTTCATGTGAAAACAGCTGATTATGTACGGAGAGTTCACATGAAAAAAGCTAATGATAGTAGAAAAATATTTTCACAGGAAATAAGTTTTCCTGCGATAATTAGCTATTTTGCCACGAAGTTACTATTTTCTCTTGATAATTATTTGTTTCCTCCGCATCTCCTACAAAGAACACAAGACCAACGATTATGTGTGGAACCTGATCACCAACCTAGTTTGGCCCCACGAACCACTTCTGGCAACCGTCAAACGACGGAAGATGGCATGGTTTGGCCACGTCATTCGTCACAATACCCTCTCCAAAACCATCCTTCAAGGTACTGTTGAAGGAGGGCGCAGACGAGGACCGCAGAAAAGAGCTGGTCCGAAAATATAAAGGACTGGACCAAAATGACCATGCCAGATCTCCTCACGACAGCTACCAACAGAAGAGCCTGGAGAGAAACGGCGGCTGCCTCATCACGTCCTCCCAATGACCCCAGCGGTCAGGGGAATGACTGACTGACTGACTGAATTAGTTGTTTTCGCAAGAAAAGAGAAGTCGTCACTCATAATACCAGGGTTTTTTACGTGGAAACAGTCGTAATGACTGGTTTTCCTGTGAAAACAGTGAAATAGTCTATTGCAGAAAGAATGCTCCCACACTGCTCTCTCTCTCTCTCTCTCTGTTACATTTGTATGTAAGAGAGATGTCTTCCCTCAAGCGTTCAAAAACGCCAAAGTGATCCCGACTTATCTAATATCATTTTGCAAACAAAAAACTTGGATCCAGTTCTTTTCTTTCTTTCTGCGTACGCAGGCTGATACTCCTGCGGACACTCCCTGTATAGCCAGGCAGTGGAGTTTTGTGTGTATGACCCTTTTCTATCCCGCCATTAAGGCAGCCATACTCCATCTTCGGGAAATAACTCAATCAAAATTCCCCTTCTTGCTGTGCATGAAGTAGGAATGCTCATATCGCAGTTAAAGAATAAAAAAATCATGGGTCCTGATAACATACTCTCATTTCTTCTCAAACTCGCTCTACCTTACATTGTTGAGTCTCTCACAAACATATATAGTTTATCCATTGAAACTAAAGTCTTTCTTCTTTTTTTTTTTTTTTTTCCTGTTCTCTGCGCCACCTCAGAGGCAGTGCACACACGCCGCTCATTCCGACACCCCGTCCACAGCCACAGCCCGGTCGGCCCCGCCGCAGCCCCGGCACCGGCAATCCATAGGGAGCAGCCAATATCAAGTCGTCAAGAGGCAACCCACCGGAGGAGACACTGCACTGCTGCCGAGTCACTTCGGTGGTGTTCAGTGGCGCCTGTTCTGATCTAACATACGCAGGACACCACCTACTAAGCCCCCTACTGATGACAATAACTGCTTAGTCGCGGAGCCGGCGTGAGTGAGCTCTCCCTCCGGAGGGCGCCACCACGTCCGTCCAACGACAGCCCCCATGGACTCGCCGATACCGGTGACCCCGACGGAACCAAACCAAGGCCACAGACGTGGAGAGGACATCGAAATTGAGGTCACCATGAGAGCAGGGCATGAAGGGCTACAGAATTTGAGACAATTTTTTCTTATGCTGATCAATGAGAATGAGGATGATTAATTAAGATGATGCTACGGATTTCCATTTCGGTCTGAGACTACATGACAGGGCTGTTCTCTACGCTTCGAAACTAAAGTCTTCCCTCAAGCGTTCAAAAACGCCAAAGTGATCCCCCTTCCAAAATCAAATGATTTGTCGGATCTAAATAATTTCAGACCTATATCCTTACTATCTATACTATCCAAACCCCTTGAAACACACACACTCACACACACACACACACACACACACACACACACACACACGTATCTCAGTTCATGGAGAAAAACAAACTATTTCACCCACTCCAATCTGGATTCCGGTCTTATCACTCCTGCCACACAGCATTATCACGAATGTGTGACTCGTTGCTTTCAAATAAGAACCAATCACAAATGACAGGAGTTGTCTTTCTTGACTTCAAAAAGGCGTATGATCTTGATCATTCCACTCTTCTAAAGAAACTATCCATCTACTTGAACCATACCCCGACAATCTCATTATTCCAATCATACTTGAATGATAGGACTCAGTATGTGGTGGTTAATGGCAACACCTCCGCTTCAGACTTTGTCAGACATGGTGTCCCACAAGGCTCAGTACTAGGCCCCCTCCTATTCTGCATCTTCATCAATGATTTACCATTGTCCATATCAGATCAAAAGGTCACGACAGATTTTAATTTCTGATGACTCGTCACTCCAAACGAATGATAGTGATCTACAGACAATAGAAACTTCTCTCCAAGAAAGTCTGAACGGGGTGTCAGACTGGTGTCATTCAAACTCAATGGTCAGACACCCAGCCAAAACCAAATTTATGATCATAGCTACCCAAAAAAAACACCAATTGACTCCTCTGTGCCTAAAACTTCAGTTGAATGGCACTTCTATCGAGCAGGTAGATGAGCATCGTGTTTTAAGGATAACGATAGGTAAAGAATTGAAACGGCAATCTCATCTCAGTAACGTATGCAAGGTAGTCTGAAAACACCTCTCCTCTCTCTCTCTCTCAAGCAGTGAGTCTAATTCCAAGAAAGCTGATCATTTTATTGTAACACACCGCACAGGAAGCATCCTGAAGATCCACCGATGGACAAAGTGAGTAACGAGATATCCCGTCTGACCTCGCTGCAAAGCTCAACTAATAGTAAAGAGTAGCTCTCCCCCCTGGCCCTCCCACCCCCTCCCTCCCCTCGCCCATCCTGCCCCCACCTCCCCTTCTCCCACTCCCCAACGGCAAAAATTCGCATCCCAAAGGACTGCCCCATTTGACGTCAGAAGGCTAAAGCGTCATGTAATCCCCCGTCAACAGGGACTGTTTCCTCCGCGAGGGGAGGCGGCGGGAATGAAGACGACACGAATCCCGGGGCAAACACGGCCCGCAGACAGACCTGTCGCATCGCTGGAGGCCCTCCCTCCGCACGTGAACCACGTCGCGCAAACCTTCCGTCAATATTTTGCCTGGGGATAGAAGACAAAGGGGCTGGAAATCCGTGATTGTTGTGCTGGGGGATCAGCGTAATAACAATCAACAAGTGGGACAAAGAAGCCCGGATCCCCACGGCCAACATGCACAAGCCCATCATCATCTCATCGGGCCTGTGATCACCGTCCCCCCGGCGGATACCGGTCGCATGGCGATCGTGTTGGGCAGTCCCGTCGGATGGAGGTGTCGCCGCCTGGGCTCAGGGAAGGGGAGCCTTATCAAAGGGAGAGCACTCTGATGGTGTTGACTTCCTTATCTCGCTTTCCTCGTCCATGAGTTTTAAGATGCTTGAGGGGAAGTCTGGCTGCCCCCGGTTTCGAAGTTTTAGCGTGATTGTTGTAGATCTCGGGATCGTATTGTCTCTCGAGCTGCACGTGTATTTCTTTGACCAGGCTCGGTTTAGGTCTGAGGTTCGGTGTGTAGTGGGAATACTGCAGGTGTAACAGGGTCACGAGTAGGCCCACGCCCGTGTGTGTGTGTGTGTGTGTGTGTGTGTGTGTGCGTGCGTGCGTGCGTGTGTGTATGTGCGTGCGTGCGTGCGTGCGTGTGTGCGTGCTAAATCAATCCTGATCTTTAGAGAAAGTAATATCAAACTGCATGTGGCCTACAAACTCATGAATCGATGAGTGGAGAGGTTAAGATCGAACAGTACCGTGAGAGATCGTTCGTATGAATCGTCTGCAACTCTTCTTTTTTTCTTTTTCCCTACGACTTAACTCAGCAAGCAGATACGTCTATGTGTATAATATCTCTAACGTGTACATCATTGCATGAAATGAAAAGTTTTTCTTTTTACTTTTTTTTTCTTCTCCTGGAATCAGGTTTTTAATGACGCCACAATTTCTCCATAAAGCTGACTTTCACGGCAGCTTTGCTGCTGTAGCCAGAAATAACCTTTCATCTTATCTGCGTCGACACATTCAAGTTGCTATTTTCCGGTCTTGTTATTTAAAGACAAAAAAAAAAAAAAGAAAGAAAGAAAGTTGGACGGGGGTAGGGATGAGGGATGACTGCTTCATGAGATGATGATGATGATGTGTGTGTGTATGTGTGTGTTTGCGCGCACGCACGCATGTGTGTGTGTGTGTGTGTGTGTGTGTGTGTGTGTGTGTGGTGTGTGTGTGGTGCGTGCATGCATGAGCACGCGCGTTTGTGTGTGCATGTGTGTCTCTGTGTGTGAAAATATTTATTTCACCTGTCCGGGTTGTATCTCTCTCTCTCTCCCTCCCTCTCTCTCTCTGTCTGTCTGTCTGTCTGTCTTTCTGTCTATCCAAGCTGTATCTCGTTAACAGGCGGGTGAGGATGGGATGCAACTGCTTCATATCTATAGTGTTTGCGCACGCATATGCGTGCGTGTGTGTGTGCTTGCATACGCGTGTGTGTTTGTGCATATGCGCACGAGCGCACTTGTGTGTGAACGCGCGCGTGTGTGTGTGTGTGTGTGTGTGTGTGTGTGTGTGTGTGTGTGTGTGTGTGTGTGTGTGTTTGCTTCTTCCATGTAGGCTAGGTTTTATCTGATTAATCTACAACATACACTCTGTGGTAAGGGATAATCTGCAATGCGCTCAAGCAAATACACATTTGCATATATTTTTTGAACAAAATATCATTACTCTAAACCTGCTAAATTAATTCATCGCACATATGTTTTGAATAACATATTATTCTAAACCTGCTACATGAATCCATTGCATGTATGTTTTATACAACATGTCATAATTCTAAACCAGCGAGATGAATCCATTGCATGTATATTTTGAACAACATATCATTATTCTAAACCAGCTAGATGAATCCATTGCATGTATATTTTGAACAACATAACATGTATGTGTTGAACAACATGTCATTGTAAACCTGCTTCATGCATCCTTTGCATTTATGTGTTTTACAACATATTGTTATTCTACACCTGCTAGATAAATCCATTGCATGTAGGCCTATGTTTTGAACAACATATCATTTTTCTAAATCTGCTAGATGAATCCATTGCATTTATGTGTTGAACACCATATTATTCTAAACCTGCTAGATGAGTCAATTGCATGTAGGCCTATGTTTTGAACAACATATCATTATTCTAAATCTGCTAGATGAATCCATTGCATGTATATTTTGAACAACATATCATTATTCGAAGTTTGCTCGATGAATCCATTGCATTTATGTTTTGAACAACATCTCATTTATTCTAACCCTGCTGGGTAAATCCATTGTCTCAATCGATTACCGGGCTGCCGCCATATCAGCTGCATTTGGTGGTCCATCGTCACTGAGTCCTGCTTCAACCGCATCTGAAGATCAAGTCGAGTGTGAAGTGTGGAGGGAGTGGCCAAAGCTGACAACGGGAGAGACCCAGTGAAGCAGTGGGGGTGGGGGTGGGTGGAATTGCGGGTATGCTGTACGCGTAAAATTGCGAGGGGCGTCTTGGAAAACTGCAAAATGAAAAAAAAAAAAAAGTTTGAATAATTTTTGGTGGTAGTAGAATCCTTTGGAGAGTGGAGACTGACGTTTCAAGCCATAGGCCCGTTGTCAAAGTGAAGAGACGAGGAGAGGACAGTGTAGACAGGAAAACCCATGTGAGGATTGGGTGAGAACATCTCATTTATTTTTTTCATTTTCACCACGAATCCTGCAGTCAACTTTTGTCTCTTCCTTTGTTGGAAAACTGCTTTTTTTTCCCCCCATGCGCTGAATTGGTACTACTACTACTACCGCCACTACCACCACTTTTCCCTTTAAGGTTCAAAGCCCACGTAAGAACTTAAGCCATTCTCTTTGTGGTGGTGTAGTGTTTTTTTTTTGTTTTTTTTTTCAAGCTTCCTAAATTTACTATAAGGATGAGGCGGGATGAGTGTGGTGAGGGTAGGGTGGGGGTAGGGGGGATCGATATTCTTGCATCCCCCATCCCTCATCTAAGTTCTTTCCACTCAGTTCCTCCACCCCGTGTGACTGAGCTCTGGCAGAGAGACTGCACCGTGTTGTTTTAGTTAGCACCTCAGGGGTACTTAAGTTTCCCTCGTTTAAAGAAACCGGTACGAGTGGGACCTGTTCAATGCCTTATACTCTAAGGGATGAGAAGGGGTGGGATGGGGTAAGGAAGGAAACGGGGATGGGGGGGGGGGGGGGGGGCTGTATACAGGTCATTACTCCTGGCGTTGATGCCTTTCTGCACTCTCTCTCTCTCTCTCTCTCTCTCTCTCTCTCTCTCTCTCTCTATCTATCTATCTCCTCGGCGCTGCTGTGATTCGAGCCTGCAACTTGAGAATGGTCAGGAGTCGGGATATCTTACCACCTAGCTATTGGACCCCTGTTACACGTTGAGAATGTCACTTTTTTTTTGGTTTGTTCATCATCGACTCGACCTGATCCAGGTGGAACACACGTAAAGCTGCTTTGGTCATCGCCTTAGGGGGCTCTGATTTCCTTGTTATCAGAAAAAAGAGAGGATTTTTCCCCATGAGGTCATACCAGCACCTCACCCACCCACCCACCCACCCACTCACCCACACATTCCACCCGTCATCCCCATTGCTCCTCCCTCTGTGGCGTGGGACTTTTATTTGGAATCCAGATTTTCTCAAGCTGCTGGCTCGACTGGCAACTTCTCTCTCTCTCTCTCTCTCTCTCTCTCTCTCTCTCTCTCTCTCTCTCTCTCTTCTCTCTCTCGTATAACAAGTGCAGGCTAACAATTCTTCCTCCGTCATTACATTAATGACTGGCAAAGACTTTAAGAAGAAAAGAAGGGGGAAAAAAAAGGGGGGGGGGGGGGGGGGGGGGGGGGGGGGACGGAAGGGACGGGTAAAAGAAAGAAAATGGGATTAAAAAAATTGGGGAAATATGAATATAAAACCGTTCACCAGCAGCATATGGGGACCATTGGAGTCTACCTTGAACACACACACACACACAACACACACACACACGTGTGTGTGTGTGTGTGTGTGTGTGTGTGTGTGTGTGTGTGTGTGTGTGTGTGCGCACTCCTGAACGTATATATATATATATATATATATATATATATTAATATATATTATATATATATATATATATATATATATATATAATATAAAATGAACTAATAAATTCCAAGGATAAGCACCGAGCACCATTCCAGCAACTTACAGAGCAGCTTGGTGTTGCAATGACTGCAAGAAATACTCCTGGTCAGATACCAATATTTCGAAACCTGATTGTTTCTCCTCAGTGACCGCGGAAAGTGGTAATTTGACTCCTCTGCCTTTTCGGTTTTAAGAAGAATGCTATCCCACCCTCAGCACTTGTGTCTTAAGAGGTTATCTTTTTATATTTTCTACTTTTCACAAGAAAATGTAGCTTGTTTTGCTCTTTCATGGTTTTCTTTTGCTTCTTAGGTGGCACCTTTGGTTGTTTTTTGAAAACTCAACAAACATACTACGGTATTGCACACCAGCTTTTTCTGGGATTGCATTCTTCTTAAAACCGAAAAGGCAGAGGACTCAAATTACCACTTTCCGCGGTCACTGAGGAGAAACAATCAGGTTCGAAATATCGGTATCTGACCAGGAGTTATATGTTAGTGGGTTTCCTCCCATTTGGAGACTGTCTCCCTCTTGGAGACTATAAGCTTGCTAAAGGCTCATTTTGAGAAGCATTTATTTTATTTTTCCCCATTCACCCACTCAAGCACATACTGTTAGTTAGGCAGAAATATCTACCACTGCAGATATGAATGCTTGTTTCCCCCTATTTCTTCAATCTAAGACATAAGAGCAAGCTTTGTTTATAATTGAATATATATATATATATATATATTATATATATATATATATATGGCAAATTGTGTCTGTGTACGCTATAGACTCAAAAACGGCTCAACCGATTGTCATGAAATTTGGCAGGTACGTCTGTTGTGACCCGAGTATGGTTTTGGGCTAATCTCTAAAAAAAATAAAACCGTTAAAAACTGTTATAACGGTTTCAAAGACATCTTTTTCCTCTGCTTTTCTTCAAATAGCCGTTGTGACATTGCACAGGTACAGGACTACTTCTCTAAAATTAGACCGTTATTTGGCAGTTAAAAAACGTTATTTATAACAGTTAAAAACCGTTAAAAACACCAAACCCTTGCACAGGTACAGGACTACTTCTCTAAAATTA
The DNA here is from genome assembly GCA_018398815.1 of Conus ventricosus. Lineage (NCBI taxonomy): Eukaryota > Metazoa > Mollusca > Gastropoda > Neogastropoda > Conidae > Conus > Conus ventricosus. The sequence goes on from CM031600.1 coordinate 41,696,948, forward strand.
GGACCGTTATTTGGCAGTTAAAAAACGTTATTTATAACAGTTAAAACCGTTAAAAACACCAAACACTATAAAAGAAACTCTTTAAAACCCGATCTTCTTGAAATTAGCAGGTACGTCTGTTGTGACCCGAGGATGTTTTGGCTAATCTCTAAAAAAGAATAAAACCGTTAAAAACTGTTATAACGGTTTCAAAGACATCTTTTTCCTCTGCCTTTCATCAAATGGCCGTTGTGACATTGCACAGGTACATCGAACCTAGAGGGACATCCCCCGAGTAACATATGGTCATTGGACAGTTTCTACGACAGTTATTTATTCTCTCTTGAGGGCACATAAGACCGTATGGCGAAAGCTTGGCTGTGTCTGGAGTGGGCACCGTCTTCATCTGTCCGTGGGCAGGGGTGGTTGGGTCTGTGGGGTGTGCTCGGCAGCTGGAGGGTGGTGTTTTTTCGCCGGTGGGCTCTGCAGTCATGAAATACGGGCTGGTACACCCATGGGGATGCTACTTTAAGGCTGTTATGAGCTGCATCCTGTAGTCTAATTTACCTCTGTTCAGGAGCAGTTATGTCCCTTGATATCTTAATGGAGTGTCCTGCGCGTGCTTGTACCCATCGTCAACACAGCGCAGGCCTCCAAGGTGGTACAGGACTGCTCTAAGGCAGGTGAAGACGGTGCTTCTCTGGTCCTCCCCAGCACCTTCGGGTGTTTCTTTTTCTTCATGACCGTTAAAAACCGTTAACAACACGTACCCCCCTAAAAACGATCAAAAATACAATCTTTTCTGATGTTGGCGGCAAAGGGAGTCGTCGGATCGCCACCAAACTTGACATGAGTCTAGAGGGACATACTGTGGATAACACTGGGTCATTCGATAATTTTTATGACCGTTATTTATCACCGTTAAAAAGCGTTATTTTCTAAATTTAGACCTTTCTGATGAAATTTGGTATACAGGTGTAGTTTTAAATGCTGAACAATGATATACAACTTACACGAACCGAAACTTAAAATTGACCGTTAAAAACCGTTTTTATATAAATTTAGACCGTTCTTGATGAAATTCGGTATACAGATGCAGTTTTACACGCTGAACAATCATATACAACTTACACGAACAGAAACTTAAAATTGACCGTTAAAACCCGTTATTATATAAATTTAGACCGTTCCTGATCAAATTCGCATACAGATGCAGTTTACACGCTGAACAATGATATACAACTTACACAAACAAAACTTAAAATTGAGCGTAAAAAACCGTTAAGATCCGTTATTTTCTAAATTTAGACCTTTCTTGATGAAATTTGGTATACAGGTGCAGTTTTAACACGCTGATCAATGATAGACAACTAATATGAACAGAAACCTACCAGCCGCCGTGGCGAAGTGGTTAGCGTCGCGGACTCCCGCTGGGAGGTCGTGGGTTCGAATCCCATCAGAGTCATGTGGGTTTTTTCTGCCCCGACCGGCTCCTACCCAGAGTTGAGTTTGCTGCGGACTCAGTTGGGAAGACTGGGACCACACAGTCGAATTTCATCCACTTAATGGATGCGTTTCTGAGAGTGTTGCTCAAATTTCATGACCAACACTGCAGGTGCCTGTATCTCTCGGGCCTGTTGACGCCAGGATATATTATGAAAGGAAGCGTAGAGTACAACCCTGTCATGTAGTCTCAGACCGAAATGGAAATCCGTAGCATCATCTTAATCATCCTCATTCCCATTGATCACATTAAAAAAAATGTCTCAAATTCTGTGGCCCTTCATGCCCTGCTCTCATGGTGACCTCAATTTCGATGTCCTCTCCGCGTCTGTGGCCTTGGTTTGCTTCCGTCGGGGTCACCGGTATCGGCGAGTCAATGGTGGCTGTCGTTGGACGACGTGGTGGCGCCCTCCGGAGGGAGAGCTCACTCACGCCGGCTCCGCGACTAAGCAATTATTGTCGTCAGTAGAGGCTTAGTAGGTGGTGTCCTGCGTATGTTAGATCAGAACAGGCGCCACTGAACACCACCGAAGTGACTCGGCAGCAGTGCAGGTCTCCTCTGGGGTTGCCTCTTGACGACTTGACATTGACTGCTCCCTGTGGATTGCTGGTGCCGGGGCTGCGGCGGGCCAGCCGGGCTATGGCTGTGGACGGGGTGTCGGAATGAGCGGCGTGGGTGCACTGCCTCTGAGGTAGCGCAGAGGTTGGGACAGCAAAAAAAAAAAAAATTAAAAAAAAAAATATGAACAGAAACTTAAAATTGACCGTTAAAGATCGTTATTATATAAATTTAGACCGTTCTTGATGAAATTCGGTATACAGTGCAGTTTACACGCTGAACAATGATATGCAACTTACACGAACGGAAACTTAAAAATTGACCGTTAAAAACCGTTATTACATAAATTTAGACCGTTCCTGTTGAAATTCGGTATACAGATGCAGTTTTACACGCTGAACAATGATAACAACTTACACGAACGGAAACTTAAAATTGACGTAAAAAACCGTTAAGATCCTTATTTTCTAAATTTAGACCTTTCTTGATGAAATTTGGTATACAGTGAAGTTTTACATGCTGATCAATGATAGACAACTAATATGAACAGAAACTTAAAATTGACCGTTAAAAACCGTTAATTTCTAAATTTAGAGATGGTATCTGCAGAGATTTCAGAAATACACCGAAGTTAAGATGCTCTGCAATACCGTCTGATTTTTGTCTGTCAACAAGAGCCATGGTCAGACATTTTCATCCCGGGGCAGATCTGACCGTTCCGTGTTTTACACATGGAATGTTCTACGTTGCAGCATCACGAACTGGAAGCGCAGAAACACTGACTATACTTGCGCCAAACAGGGAGACCAGAAATGTTGTCAACCCAGAGGCCCTCCAATAGACATAATACATCGTGAAAATGCAATCTTTTCACAGAGTTGTCATGTTTGAGTGGTCAACGTCCGTGCCAAAATCAAGGATATGCAGACAGCTGGTCCGTCACATTAGCCTGACCCCTGCGGGCCAGGTGGACATCGGGTGAACTATGGTTATTTGAGCTGAAAACATTCCACGTGAAAATTTCCAAGACCAAACCGGATTGGAAGCCACGACCTTTGGATCATGAGTCCAGCGCCTATCCACTAGGTTATGGCGCCCTACAGAGTTGTCATTTTGGAGCACTTCAATCGAGAATTGAGAATGCATCGGTAAGTTCATTAA
>CM031600.1:41705149-41715149 GCA_018398815.1 Conus ventricosus
TTTTCTACACCATTTTACACAGAATACGACAATATACCTCTCAAATGAAAAATATGCCGCGCAAAAAATCTAGCCAAGTTTCGTTTTGAAGTCTACACTCCTTCGAAGGTTGCTTGAATTCTGAATCTGTGGACTCTTACCACCGGTGATCGTTTATAAGGACTGCGCATGTTGTGCCAAAGACTACCGTGAATGGGAGACGTGTCCCTAAAAGCTTTCGCTATGAGGACGTAAAACTCAATCATTCACGTAGTATACTCGGCGTCAATTTTTCAGCCAGCACGGTTCAACAGTATTAGTCTGTGAAAAACTCAAAAATGAAGCAAGGAAATTCATGAACTGACGATTCTTCAGGCCCCCAAAAGTGTTACAGACAACGGGTCTTCCTAGAATAGTACAAAGTGAGCGAATCTCGGCCAGAAATGCCATATGAAAGAGTCTTCATCAGATCAACTAAAAAAAATAAATTAAAAAAAAAGAGAAAAGAAATCAGCATATCGTTATCACATTCAGTTCCGTAAGTGATAATTCTTCTTCTTTATAAACTGCATCTTTGTCTGTGACAATGATTTACTGTAAATAGAAGTTTGATTGGAACAGAATTAGTCTTTTATGAAAGACAACAATAGCGTTTAAAAAAAGTATAACTTTAAATTGATATCAAGAGTTAAACCGTCTGGATGTTAAAAGAGCCCTCGCCACCACTGGCGTAGAGATGTCTATGCAGGGAAAAGCCCAACTCCCCCCCCCCCCCTCCCTCCTTCCACCTGTGGATAGTTGTACATTTTCAGTCACTCCCGAGGATTGAGGCAACATTACATTAGTGTTTTCCGACTTTTTTCCATCATGACTGCACTGACTGTTGAGGAAATACCACCACAACAAAGGCATTCTGAACTAAAACTACGAGCGGTTCATTGCAAACGTCGTTCCTCAACAACCGTTACGAAGCTGCCGTTTTCGTTGCCAAGGAACATAGCACAGAACCCGGATGATAAAAATTCACTTCCGTTTTTTTTTTTTTTTTTTTTTTCATTGATCGTCTGCTTAGACTTCCAAAAAATCGATAGTAATAGTCTAAACATTGTTAAAGAAAAAAATATTAGGCTAGTTACAGTGTCATTAGATTTAGGACTTGCAGTTGGTACATCTTCAGATCATGCATATTTTTCAATCTCCAGAGCGTTGGTGCAACTCCAGACTTTATAATTTCATATTCAACGCTCAAGTGCAACTTCAAATATAAGTTGGATCGTGCCAGCTTGATGACTCAAAGGAACTTCTAGAACTAGTAGAAGCTACATGTATGTGTTTAGACCTTGGGACTTCAAGGGCCTTGATTTCTCCAAGAGAGTGCTGTGCCAGGGTGGAACGCTTTTACAAGTAAGGATCACAGCATTTCTGTTGAGAAAAGATATGAGATTTAACTCCAATCACGGACTTCAGAGGGAGATAATTGTAGTAATGGTCCAATAAAACGATAATGACACAACAAGTAAACACAACATCACCAAATGCGACTAAACTGATAAACTATTAAAACTGATAAAATATCAAATTTGTAGTATTTAGTGAAACTGCTTCAAAAATACACCTGTTTATCTGAGACACCATAGGCAATTTTTGGGTTGGCAAGTCTGCTCTTCGATCTGGGGGCAAAATGTACATGTTATAATATCTTCTTTGGGCAACATCGACACGCGAGCTGCTGCGCGCAGAGGTGCGTATTTGTCAACCTCGGGGTATGTCAGGGGAGGAAGGACTAGCGCACAGCCCAAACACACTCACAGCTTGCTTACAATCTCATTCATATATCATACATTCGTCAAATCAAACCACTAGTAAAGTCTATAACTTTACTACACATAATCATAGAAAACATCAATGCGCATGGAGTCAAACAAAATAAAACGTTCTCTCTTTCTTTGAACTTCACAAAACCATTTATCTAAATCATCATAACTAACCGGGTATAAATAGATTTTCTACTTTACCTGGCCAGGTGATCTTAAACTATTTACGAATCACTGTCTTTCCTTTTCTTCTTTTTTTTTCTTTTCTTTTCACTGTCACTTTCACAAACACCAGTCACGACACAACTGCTGGCACTGGTCAGGTTGGACCGCCGGCACTGGTCAGGTTGGACTGCTGGCACTGGTCAGGTTGGACTGCTGGCACTGGTCAGGTTACTGGCGTTGGCCTGTGGTTCTTCCTGATGAAAGTGGCGCTGCCAGGTATGAGGTCGAACCCCGGTTCAAATTGAACAGTGACTACCAGGCATCGATCTGTTCTCCTTTCTTTCTTCCTGCATTAACGCATTGCACTCTCTTTCTCTCTTCTGGTCTGCTCTATCAAATGGACATGGTTGCTTTTTTTCTTTTTCTTTTTTTTTCTCTTCATCAGTTAGCAACTCTCTCTCTCTCACATCTCTCCTTAGTCCTTCCTCTGCAGACTCTATATGGTGCTAATGCTTCAACTCGGTTCTCTTCACTCCTCCTCTCATCTCTCTGCTTTTCTCTCGTGCAGAGCCTACTCCAAGAACCTCTCCCTCTCTCTTCCTCTTCTCCTCTTCCCTTCTCGTCACTCACTTCCCTAGCTTTCTTATCCTGTTCCTACCTGTCAAAAGGGTCAGTACCATTGGTCAGTATTTTTCCCCGCCTTGTACCTCCCCTCTAATTTCATTGGACATGCAAATCATGAAAGTCACATCTACCCGCCTAGCTCTCCGTGGTGGTCAACGGGTCATTTAATTAATTAGCTTGGTTTCACCCCCACTACACAATACCTCCCCTCTTCCTACTTTAGCCGGCGACGCCTGGCTTAACTGTGGGCACTGGTCTTGTAAATTAGCTGTATCAGTCTGACCTAGACGTAGCGATCCGTCTGGCCAGACCTATTGAGACGTCGGTCAGCCACTCAGTCTGTCTGCTGTCTCCGAAAGAACTAAAAATAGCCTCCTCGCGGTGCTTAATTGGCTGATGCGACGCATGAAGTCATCTGCCTGGTGCCAAGATGTTTGAGTTCGGAGCTTAAGTCCAATTGAACTGGCTGGCGACTGACCACGATTTCGGTTTTCCTTTTTTTTTGTCCGTGACAATTTCCCCCTTGCAAAAGACTATGCTCAGCATTGTCTCAAAACAACGGTAAAAAAAACAACAACCGAATTTGCTGACACCACAGCTACACGTGCAAGGTTTTGCAAAATAATTTACAACAAACGGTTTACAAATTATAAGCATATATCAATAGTGATATCACCCCAATGGGTTATCATTGACATGCGCTTTTGCCTTATTTCAGCTCATTTTCTGATAACCTCTGTGCGCACCTATGCAATTCCCCTACCTGCGGATTTGCCACCTCTCCTCTTCACAACTACTTTGAAGAGCACAATCTGATATGACCCCGATCCATGACACCTCACTGAGAGTCTCCATCCTCACTTATCGCATACAGTACATTACTACACAAGCGACTGTATGCTCCAAACATAACTCCATTTACGTGAACAAGTCTCACACAGAAAATATGAACCATAGCCAAATGGGAATGAACCCATATCCACTCAACATAACTGTAATCAACACATATTATTAACAAAGTAGCTATGCACCCCGGATATGACTGACTTCCTCTGAGTTGCAGCTTGCTAGACTACACGGCTTAAATAGTCAGCTCCGACATTCTGTCGACCTGGGATGTACTGAACTCGGTACCTGTAGGGCTGCAGTGCCTATGTGCTGAGTCTCACGCTGAATATATTTGCGGAGCAAATTCGCATGGAAAAGTTTTGGTTTCCCATTCACATCAATTCGGTAATCCTGATCTACCTTTTCAATGATGGTGAATGGTCCTTTCCAATGCATCAGCAGCTTGTTGTGATCCGTGGGAAGCAGTAACAGGACTTGATCTCCCACCTTGAGGGATTGCTTCCTCACCTTCCTGTCATATTGCTTCTTCTGTACGACCCTAGCCTCCTGCAAACCTTCCCTTGCAACCTTACATGTCTCATACCTCTGCCCACCTTTGGAACAGGGTGAGATTGGGCCAATCAGATCAACAGCCACTCTCCTGAATGGTGTGTCAATTAAAGGGGGCTGTTTAAGAGGCGCCTTCCTCTTCACCCCTCTTGTGGCTGACCTTTGACACACATCACATGACATGCAGAACCGCTTTATGTCTGCCATTGCCCCTGGCCAGTGAAAATCATCAAAGATTCGGTCAGCTGTTTTGCCGGTGCCGAGATGACCTGCCATGAGCGACTCGTGACCCACTGACATGACAGTGTCACGATAACATGCTGGTACCTCTAACTGAGTGGTCACCTTACCTGTCTTCCCCTTGGTAAACACTCGGTACAACAACCCGCCTTTCACCAGAAATTCTGTCTCACCTCCTCTAACCACCTGTTTCTCTCCACCTCTTGCCAACTCCCAAGACTTCACGAGCAAAGGGTCTTGTTCCTGCGCTGCCCTAAACTCATCAGGCGACACATCGATGCCTGACTTCCTTGCTGGAACGACTAACGGTTTATCAACCTTTTCCTCCTTCTTGCTCCGTGTTTGAACTGCTGCCCCTGTAGCAGTCAACAACTCAGGATCCCCTGGATCCCTCGCACCTGGAATATTTCCAATGATCAAATCATAAAGGGGTTTCTCCATCACCAGTGCAGACAACTCGCCTGAGAAGTAAGGGGTACGTACTTCTATCTTAGCAACTGGGAACTTCTTCACAGTGCCATCGATTAGAGTACAGGTCTGGATTTGCCCTGTCAAATCCCCTTCCTCGACCAGCGTTGTTCTTACTACACCACATGAACAACCAGTGTCCCGTAACACTTCACCCTCTGCTGGCCAATCCACCCTTCTTCCACTGGTAATAACCACTCAGCCTAGTGCCCTCCATCCCTGACACTGACTGCTGTCCAGTACTAGCCATAGGCCGCACTCCACCCTCTTCAGATTGGATCCGTTTGGTTCCACTGCCGGTCGTTTCCCCTGGCGACCCTTATCAACCTCTTGCAAGGCTGCTGCCTTTTGGAACCTCATGCGACAATCCCTCGCCACATGTCCCTTCTTGTGACAAATGAAACACCTATTGTCTCTTTGTCCTCCCTTCTGCCCCACCACTGGGTTTGCAGACTTTGCAGAAAACTCCTCTAGTCTCCTTGCACTCTTCTCACCTGTGCCTGGCACCTGTTTCTCCTGCACCTTAGTGCTCAAACGTGCCTCCCTATACACCTCTGCTAACTTCAGCAACTCCCCTGCTGTCTCTGGCTGTCTCTCTTTCAAATGTATAGTTAACTCTGGACTGCAACCTGACAAAATCTGTTCTTTCATAACCAGCTCTTTCAATTCAGCGAACTCCTTTTTTGTACCACTCAACTCTAACCACTTCTCAAAATAGTGATCTAAACGTGCACCAAACTGAGTGTACGTTTCACCTGCTTGTAATCTAGCTGATCGAAATTTCTTTCTAAACCCCTCCTCTGTGAGGTCAAATCCCTTCATCAAAGACTCCTTCACAGCACCAAAATCAGATTGTTGGTCTGCTGGTAACGCAGTGAAAATCTGCAATGCCTTACCCGTCAATAGCGCTGACAAAATGACTGCCCATTCTTCTAAAGGCCAACCCTGACTAGTAGCAAACGTTTCAAAACGACTGATGTACGCATCAATCGAATCTGATCCTTCAGAGAATTTTGGCAACTTTGGTCGGGGGGCATAACTGCGCACAGGATCACTGGAAACTGAACTACCATCATCAGTGGTCTCTCTCTGTGTTCTCACTTTTTCTAACTCTAATTGGATCCTTAATCTTTCTGTTTCCTGCGTTACATTAGCCTGAATCCTTATTCTTTCTGTTTCCTGCGTTAATCTTTCTGTTTCCTGCCTTATTCTTTCTGTCTCCTGCGTTTCGCTAGCTTTAATCCTTTTCCACTCTGCTATTTCTACTGCGACACGGCGTCTTTCCGCTCGCTCATCTCTTTCCATCTTTTGTTGGTTTTCAACGAATGCTCGCAACTCTTCTCCCGAGTAGCCTAAATCATGAGCGACGCTCACAAGTTGTTCAATAGGGGTGTTCTTTTCGTCCGCCATTATATCTTTTTTTTTAACAAGATTTTATTACTACGACAGCCAAACTGGTGGTTACCGACACGAGTGACGTAATAGCACAATCCTATGAATGATAATATTAGCTTGGGACAACGTAATTAGTTTTTATAAGACGCCTAGCGCCTGACCCAACTATGAGAGCGAATTATATATATAGGCAATCTGTGCGAAATAAGTACTCTGGGCTGAAATGCCAAGCCTAGTGTTAACTATCTTGGAAGCAATGCCAAGCCTAGTATTTAACTATCTTGGGAACATACAGTAAGACACTAACTTGTCTTAGGATTACAATACTTAATCCCACCCAGCTTCCTCTCTGAGAAGTTGAACAATTATAATAAATGGGCCAGAATATCCTGGCAAGCTCGCCAATAAATTGTCAACCTCGGGGTATGTCAGTGGAGGAAGGACTAGCGCACAGCCCAAACACACTCACAGCTTGCTTACAATCTCATTCATATATCATGCATTCGTCAAATCAAACCACTAGTAAAGTCTATAACTTTACTACACATAATCATAGAAAACATCAATGCACATGGAGTCAAACAAAATAAACGTTCTTTCTTTCTTTGAACTTCACAAAACCATTTATCTAAATCATCATAACTAACCCGGGTATAAATAGATTTTCTACTTTACCTGGCCAGGTGATCTTAAACTATTTACGAATCACTGTCTTTCCTTTTCTTCTTTTTTTTTCTTTTCTTTTCACTGTCACTTTCACAAACACCAGTCACGACACAACTGCTGGCACTGGTCAGGTTGGACCGCCGGCACTGGTCAGGTTGGACTGCTGGCACTGGTCAGGTTGGACTGCTGGCACTGGTCAGGTTACTGGCGTTGGCCTGTGGTTCTTCCTGATGAAAGTGGCGCTGCCAGGTATGAGGTCGAACCCCGGTTCAAATTGAACAGTGACTACCAGGCATCGATCTGTTCTCCTTTCTTTCTTCCTGCATTAACGCATTGCACTCTCTTTCTCTCTTCTGGTCTGCTCTATCAAATGGACATGGTTGCTTTTTTTCTTTTTCTTTTTTTTTCTCTTCATCAGTTAGCAACCTCTCTCTCTCACATCTCTCCTTAGTCCTTCCTCTGCAGACTCTATATGGTGCTAATGCTTCAACTCGGTTCTCTTCACTCCTCCTCTCATCTCTCTGCTTTTCTCTCGTGCAGAGCCTACTCCGAGAACCTCTCTCTCTCTCTCTTCCTCTTCTCCTCTTCCCTTCTCGTCACTCACTTCCCTAGCTTTCTTATCCTGTTCCTACCTGTCAAAAGGGTCAGTACCATTGGTCAGTATTTTTCCCGCCTTGTACCGCGGTTACCTCCCCTCTAATTTCATTGGACATGCAAATCATGAAAGTCACATCTACCCGCCTAGCTCTCCGTGGTGGTCAACGGGTCATTTAATTAATTAGCTTAGTTTCACCCCCACTACACAATACCTCCCCTCTTCCTACTTTAGCCGGCGACGCCTGGCTTAACTGTGGGCACTGGTCTTGTAAATTAGCTGTATCAGTCTGACCTAGACGTAGCGATCCGTCTGGCCAGACCTATTGAGACGTCGGTCAGCCACTCAGTCTGTCTGCTGTCTCCACAAGAACTAAAAATAGCCTCCTCGCGGTGCTTAATTGGCTGATGCGACGCATGAAGTCGTCTGCCTGGCGCCAAGATGTTTGAGTTCGGAGCTTAAGTCCAATTGAACTGGCTGGCGACTGACCACGATTTCGGTTTTCCTTTTTTTTGTCCGTGACAGTATTGTCATTTTGAACGTGCCTGTGTTGATTTTTTCAACAGAGAGCGCCACAATGCATGCTACATAGGGTTGCACATTGTCACTTTAAACGCATACCTTGCTATGATCGTTCAATGGATTGTTACTTTAAACATCCGTATAGGGTCCCTTCATTATACATACAGCACTGAAACATACGCTGTCATTGCATATTTGCACACACACTGCACACACATGCGCACGCACACATCCACACCCACACACACGCGCATGCGCGCGTGCGCACACACACACACACACACACACACACACACACACACACACACACACACACACACACACACACACACACACATTCTGTTATTCTCATGTTTTCCAGAAACTATCTTTTGTTGATTATCTATTTCTAAAGAATACGAAAAAGAAGAATACGACCATCCATTTAAAAATGTACATGGCAAGAAACATAACAGAATGAAAGTGTTAGAGCACCACACACTAGCGCATGAATAAACCGCAGAAACTTTGTATCAAACGCTAAAACATTAAGATCAGCAAGCGAATGTCCATCTATTAAGAGACACACACACACACACACACACACACACACACACACACACACACAAAAACACACACCACACACACACACCACACATACATACACACACATACATGCACACACACATACGCACACACACACACACACACACACACACACCACAACACACACACACACCACACACACACACACACACACACACACACACACATTCTGCTATTTTCAGATTATGTACGGTAGATGTGAGTCAGTTTCAGAAAGAAAAAAAAGCGATGACAGTGAAAAAAAAAAAGAATAGGAGGAAGGAGGTCGCACTGTTAAAAAAAAAAGAGAGAGAGAAAGAAAGAAAGAAAAAAAAGGAAGAAAACAGAGAGAAAAGTGTGGGAAAAATTGGAGATTGGAGGACAGAAAAAAAAAGAAATAGGAAAAAAACAAAAACACAACAACAAACAAACAAAAAAAAAACGCACGCCGTGTTAGGAGCGCATTTGTACTCTGAACGTACCAGCTATGCGTGCACTTAAAGCGCGCAGAGTTGAGCTATTGCCGTTCTGAATGTTCCTGTTATTTAACGCACCTCTTACGCGAGCTTCGGTGTGCTACGCATCGTCGCTCAGACTGGACTTGCTATGATCCCTTTTATCAGATAACACCGAAAGGCGTACTGCGCGCGTCAAGCTACGCACGACTCGCAAAATACCCTAATTAAGTTACTGAAAAATGTAAACAGAAGAAGACACGATTAAAAAAAAAAACAAAACCCACCTATAAAAAAAAAAGAAAAAAGAAAAAAAAAAAGATAAGAATGGCAAGGAAGAGAAGTGACGAGAAAGGTGCGTGTGGTGGAGTGACGAAGAGAGGTAGCAAGAGAGAGAGAGAGAGAGAGAGAGAGAGAGAGAGAGAGAGAGAGAGAGAGAGAGAGGGGATGATGATGATGATGATGATGATGATGATGATCTTTATTCCCAAGGGTAACAGATAAGCAAATATATGCTTTTTTACATCCGGCCCTTGCACAGCTGAGGTACTAAGAATGACTAGCAACTAACTAAGCTTGACTAGCTACTAAACCATACAAACGATCGTGCTTATCTTGAAAAAAAAACATAAGAGAGAGAGAGAGAGAGAGAGAGAGAGAGAGAGAGAGAGAGTGAGAGAGAGAGAGAGAGAGACAGAGAGAGAGAGAGAGAGAGAGAGAGAGACAGAGAGAGAGAGAGAGAGAGAGAGAGAGAGAAACAGATCCGTCAGAGAGAGAGGGAGAGAGACGAGAGAGAGAGAGACAGAGACAAAGAGAGAGAGACACAGAGAGACAGAGATAGAAAGAGACAGGGAGAGAGGCGGGATGAAAGAGATGGGAGGCGTGTGTGTGTGGGGTGGGGGTGGGGGGAGGGGGAAGGTGATAGATGGAAGAAAAACGCTAGCATGTGGGCAAACAAGGGAGCCTTGGAAACAACACAGAGACGGAGAGAGGGCGAAAAAACTTAACTAAGGCAGGGGAGGGGGGGGGGGGGGGGGGGGGGGGGGGGGGGGGTGGTAGGGAGTGGGGGGGAGAGAAAGAGGGTGGGGGGGGGAGGGGGGGAAGTGGCAGTCACA
>CM031600.1:41725149-41735149 GCA_018398815.1 Conus ventricosus
CATCATTATTATCATCATCATCATCATCGTCTTCGTCGTCGTTGTCGTCGTCATTGTCGTCGTTGTCGTCGTCGTCCTTGTCGTCATCATCATCATGATCATCATCTTATTTCCAATTGGTCTTATTTCAGGGTGTCAGGACAAATATATGAACAGAAACATTGCTGTTTTTTGGGGGGTGGGGTAGGCGATGGTGGTGGTGTTGTCTGTGTTCGGAGTGGGGTAGGGGAGTATAAGGGAAGGGTTTCAAGTGCGGCAATTGGTAATGGGAGGGTGAGAGGATGGGTTGGTGGTGGATGCTTGACAATGCCCACATTGCGACACATACGGACATACGAACAGCAGTATTGCTGCTTTTTGGGGTGGGGTGAAAGATGAGATGGGTGGTGGGTGGTGGAGGTGATGGTCGTGGTAGTGGGGATGTATGTGCAGGTGCATGTTGGTTGGTTTGTTTTATTTTGGTCTTGTTTTGTTTGTTTAGTTTTCTCTTCTCCCTTTTTCTTTTTCTTTTTTTTTTTTCTTTCTTTTTGTTTTCGGTTGTTGTTTCCGTAACCCACTAAGCGCCGACAAAGGTTAAAGATCTTTAACGTGCTCACCTTGTTTTTGTGCGTGCACGAAAGGGAATCAGCTGCTCTGTAAAATCTGACGAAGATTACTTAGCCGTTTTAGAGCTGTCTCGCGGACACCCTCATGCGTATGCGGAGCCAAGCACTCTTTCAGTATAATATTGCGCACATCTCTCCCTCTCTCTCCCCCACTCTCCTCTCCTCTCCCATACCTGCTGGGAATTATTGTTCTCAAGAACCTTACACCAAAAGGACGTCAGTCTAGGCTAAATGGGAGTGAATCTCATTATTTACACTGGACATGTCGTGCTTGTCAAGACATGAAGTTTATAGCCTAGCCGACCGCTGAGGTCACATCGGACCTGCAAGCACGTGAACAACGGGAAATATCTATATGTACTCGTTAAAATCCCAAGACCGAACATCCAAATCAAATGGAGTGCTGAAAGACTGATCAATGTGGAGGAAATCAACAATAACGGTTAAGACAGATCAAGGAAGAATGTAGACGGCTTATGACAAAATAAAAACAAAAACAAAAAAAACAAACAAAAGCACACAGATGCAAAAATCCCATCTGATGTAAGACCCTGGAAAACTAGGGGTGAAAAATTCCTCTTTTATATGATTTTGTTCGAGTCTACCTTTGCTTCGTTTTGTTTTCAAATTGTCAGGCGTTGCCCCACCCCCACCCCCTACCCCCTCTGATTTTGTGGCTCTTTCACCTCTCTTTGTGGTCGCAAGTCTTCACTCTTATTTCTGCTCTGGTACAATTTATAACATTCCAGCCCTCCCCCCTCTCTCTCTCTCTCTCTCTTAGAGGTCGACTTCCGCTTGCAAAGCGGAAGTAGTGTCTGTCAGTCGCTCTGACAGTTGATATTTACAAGTCCAAGGCCGTGTATGGTGCTTCCTTCAATGCGGTCGTCGAGATGCCAGCGGTGCCGTCTTCTTTTCGTACAGTTTGTGGTGGCTATGTGTGTACTTTTGTTGCTTTTGGGTATCGTCGATCGGTGCAGAAAGTCTCCATGTTTTGTCGCACATTGAAACTTTGAAGCTGGCAGGACGGTGTCACAGCAGGATTGATCCTGACGTTTCTGTTCCACGGACTTTTACTCCAGCATTGTGGAGACATTGAACTGAACCCAGGAACCAGGACAGGCAGCAAAGAGAAGGCTCTCAACCAGACAAGACTGAAGAGTGCAAGCAGTTCTTCGCTTGCAGTCAGTGCCTCGACCGTCCCGAACGCCTGTGGAACCTTCTGTGGCAGATGTCTTGTCGAGTTTTCAGATGCTGATTCGATGGAATGAAGGCCGATATGAGGGAAAGGAAAGAGACACTGAATGATTTACATGATGATAGTTCTTTAAAGCAAGAGATTGCAGACTTTAAATGTCAGAATGAAAAGCCCAGGGGAAAAAAAACCCCAACAGACTTACCGAAAGTGTAACGAAAAGAGAACAAAAGACACATGCTCTCGAATGCCATTCGAAAAGGAATAATGTTATTTTTTCACGGTATACCTCGAAAAGAGAATGAAACTAGACAAGAGTGTGGAATGAAACCAGACAGGGGTGTGAGGATTTGATACAGGACCTAATTACGGACAAACTGGGACTGACTGATAATACAACATTTGACAGGCTACACAGACTGAACAGAAAGGCAGGCTAGGCTCTCATTGATCATTGACGGCCAAAAGTTCTGCATACATCAGGTCCGTAGTCTTATGAAGATGGCATAGGACAATGGCCGGGTGTAAAAACGTAGTGATAAAAATGTCCGTGAAACTGACCTGAGTGCAAAGAGAACACAGAGAAATCGGTCACCGCCTGTTCTTGAACACAAGGGTAAAATATCACGTGCAGTTTGGGATGGGGCGGGCGACACAGCCGTGTCCGAACCACACATTGACAGAATTCAAAACATGTGTCACTCTGATTGTCATGCATTTCCTAACGTCACACGAAAAAATGTCAATGTCTTCATGGATGATTGTGTATCGGTAAGTAATGCAACCACGAACGACACACAAATAGCATTGTGTTTGACTATAATGATCTCTGTGTGGATAACACCTTGAGTAGCCCTTTGTTAGACAACAGTATATCTGTTTTGAGTGAAAGTGAGGTTGCTAAAAACATTTCTTGTTCAAAGAGTGGCGCAGTTGATTACCAAGCTTGTTTTAAAAAAAAATAATATGCTGGATGGAAAGAGTTTGTGTATAGATAATGTGATGTCTGATAAACAGGATTCTACAGAAAAATGCAATGGATGTTTGACCGGAGGTTACTTACAAATCAGTCATTGTGTAGCAGTATTATACATTCAGAAACTAGTAGAAATGGTGAAAATCAACACATCTAGCTACATACCGGAAATATTCTAAATGACATGAACAAAGAGCGATATAAAAAGAGTGACTCTGCGAAGAATAGAAAATGTGTAAGTTTCTTACACTGGAACGGACATGGCTTGTTGTCAAAGATAGGTGATAAGATTTCGTTTTGTATATAGTTTCTTCCAATATTGTATGCTTTGTTGAAACATCTGTTGAAATTTCTGAATGTACGTTTTTTTTGTGCTCATGAAGTGTTTTGTAAACCTGCAATTAAGATGACCAAACAAGGAAGACGTTCAGGTGGAATTATATATTTGATGAACAAAAAGTTACTGTATGTACAAAAGATGCATACTGATCGTAACAACATCATTCTGTTCTCTATTTGCAAAAGTCTGTTCGGATTGTGAAAAGATATATGTATGTGCCTATTTGCGACCAGAAAATTCACCATAATTATTCTTTTTCTGATGTTGACGATGGTATACATGATCTTGAGGACTGTCTTACGGATGGATTGCTTAATATGCATGATGCATATATAACGTTAGCTAGAGATTTAAATAGCAGACCTGCTGACATCTCACAGCAGTTGTGTTCTGATAAAAACAGTTCTTATATTGAAACAGTGGTCCAAATAACACAAAGAGACGCTCCGAAGATAAGACTTTGAACAAGTATAGAAAATTATTGTTAAATAAGTGTACAGCATTGCGTCTACGTATATTGAATGCTGTTTGTAATGGTGACCTCCAAGGTCATTTCACATACATTTCCGAGAATGGAAATAATGTAAATGACCACTACATAGCTTCCACTGACTTGTTTGCTCACATACACTGTTCATGCACTCTTTCTGTCAGTGAACGCATTGAGTCAGACCATTTATCTTTAGAATTTAATGTTTTCAAGCCAGTAACATGCCTACACAAATTGTAAAGAAAAAAAGAAGAGATTGCGGAGAAACTTGTGTGGCAAAATGGTTATGCTTACATATTTTATGATCAAATGAACAGTGAGTCTGCACAAGCAATGATAGATAAAGTGATTGGTCTGGTTGACGTTGATGCTAATATTGCATTAGATGTGTTGAACTTCCGTGTAACGAATCAAACAGAATGTATGGAGAAAGAAATTAAAATAGATGATAGAAAAAAAGAGTTGCGAATGGTACGATTTGGAATGCACTTTAACTAAAAGTAAGGCTAGGAAACTTTCAAGAATATCTCGAAAAACGGACATTGAAGACAAAAGCTCGAAAAGAATGCAAAAAAAAAAAAAAATGCAAAGGAAAAAGAATGAATATAACCATAGTAGTTTACCTGTAATGTTATTCATCGATGCGAATATGGGAACTTATTGTCTTTGTTATATCTTCATTTTTTTTTAGGACGGCGCAACTATTTCCCCTGAAAGGGGCTGCGTGTGGTCCGGCGAGCAATCAAACCAAAAACTCAGTTGCGCCAGGACAGATGAAAGACAGGACCGGGAGTGACAATACCTGCGGTGAGCGGAGTTTGGCCACGGCGCGAATGTAGGGTGAGCGTGAGACAGACGACATAAAGCAGGTGTATGGCTACTGATGGTAAGTCTAGAAAGCAGGTGCGTGATAAAGATGTTCACCAGAGAGCCACATGTGTATTATAATGAGCAAAAGGCGCGTGAGGCGCTGTGTGCTGATTATTGTATGCTCTCCTGTTCTTTGTCTCGGGCGAACAAGAGAGGCTTGCACACCGTGTGTGTGTGTGTGTGTGTGTGTGTGTGTGTCTGATCTGTCTGTGTGTCTGACTCTTTCTCTGTCTGTCAATCTGTCTCTGTCTTAGTCTCTGTCTCAGTCTCTGTCTCAGTCTCTGTCTGTCTGTCTGTCCGTCTGCCTCTCTATGCAACCCCTCCCCACCCCCACCCCCTCCCCCCGCAAGCGCGCGTGTTCGTATGTCTATGGATGTGTTTGTGTGCGTGCATGCATGCCCGCGCATGTGTGTGTGTGTATGTTTGCACGCGCTTGCGCGCCTGTGTGTGTGTGTGTGTGTGTGTGTGTGTGTGTGTGTTCATGTGCGCGCGCGCGCGTGCGGTGTGAGTGTTTATCAGAGAAAGAGCAATACCTGTACGCACTCTCGCACGATTTGATGTTTCCATGGGCGGGTAACTCTAGGTAAACCACCCAAACTTCAACAGAAGCCGAAGCCAGTGACGGTAAATGACGTTCGCCTGCGATACGAGATAACAGTAATGAGCGACTCCGTTAAAGGGAGTTAATTAAGCAACTGGCAGTTTGAAGGTCAGCGTCTGATCGCGCTTGATGAAGACAGCTGCCGTGTTCTTCAATGTGGAACGTTTTTGTTCTTTGTTCTTGTTCTTGTTCTTCTTGTTCTCGTTCTTGTTCTGGTTCTTCTTGTTCGTCTTTTTCCTTAAAGAAAAAAAATTCTTCTTCCTTTTTTTTCTCTTCTTCTTCTTCTTCTTCTTCTTCTTCTTTCTTTCTTTACGCAGTTACATTCACTGATTACTCGCCGTTTTCTGTATGTTTAGTATCATTAACCCTTTGGTCACTGATATAGCAATGGCGCCACAGAAAGGTTCGACGTTTGATGCTGCATTTCTGGCATCAATGAAAGGGACGCTACTGTACCATTGACGGCTCTTTGCCCACGGAAGAAGAGAAAATACATGAAAGGTTTAATAACCTACAATCGTTTCTTTCACTTTTAATTGACCTTCTGTCGTCGTTCCCAGTCGGAACCGTCTGAAATCTTTGCGTACGCCACCGTTTTTCACCCTGATCCGTCTTCGGATTTGATGTCTAAATACGATACGGGTATGCATGGGGTTTTTTGTTGTTGTTTTTCGTGTCGTCTTTCTCACCGGTACACGATGGTCTCCTCTTCTCGAAAAGTGGAACGGGACATGCACACCAGATATTTTTTCAATGCACGTGTGTAAGCATGGGACCTCGGTTGAAAGTCTGAATCGAAAGACTACCAGGAGACTGGAGTGTGCACAGATGTTACCTC
The DNA here is from genome assembly GCA_018398815.1 of Conus ventricosus. Lineage (NCBI taxonomy): Eukaryota > Metazoa > Mollusca > Gastropoda > Neogastropoda > Conidae > Conus > Conus ventricosus. Next base: position 41,731,062 of record CM031600.1, read on the forward strand.
CAAATAGACAGTCCCTTCCAAACTGGCTGTTTGAAGTGGGAATCGAACCCATGACCTGAAACAAGAGTCTGACGCCTCACCCACGGGCCATCCAGACTCCTTAAACATGTTTTTTTTCTTCTTCATACACTCAGACAGGAACCCCAGAAGACTGACGAAGGTTGCTGTACGGCGGAGGCCCTCTAGAGATCCATAGAGCTTCTCCCTCGTCGATGTGTTAGCAGGCTTTTGATGTGTTGATCAGTCCCTTAAACATTTGAAGGAGGTCGGAATAGCTCTGATGATAGGGCGTCAAATTCGTGATTCTGATAGCACAGGGGGAGGGGGGGGGTGGGTGCTCTGGTTCAACTCTCCGTATGGTAGAGGAGGGATTTATTTTTTTCCACCGGATTTGCTGTCAATACTGACGCCATTCTCCAAAAACCGTCTTTCGAACACAGTTACATACCGAAAGGTTTTGTGTGCGAAGGCACGCATAACATCTTGCGCACACGTTAAATCGATATCTCTGCCCTTCGGAAGAGTAGGCCTGGAATGCCGGCAGCACGTACACACGTAACACGCATTCTGTGCGTTAATAATGGTCCACACCAAGACGAGCTCTGCTAGGGGCGGAGGGTAATAACCCCAACCAGAAGAGGCAGAAGAAGAGAGTGACCGGAAGATCACTTCGCCTTGAGCATGCTGGGTTCCGGAACGGGTGGGACGAAAAGAGTTAAGCATGACAGGACGGTCAGTCATGCGCAGTTTTGGTTACATGTATGTGTAAAAGAAAGAAAACCGGGCAAGAATTTACATGGATAAGATAAGATAATGTTGCTTATAGCCCAGCCGACCGCAAAGGGCCACATCAGGGCTGTCACCACGTTAAAATCAACTCACCAGTCATAAAATAAAAAAAAAAAGTGTAAAAGAAAGAAAACCGGGCAAGAATGTACATGGAGTCGAGGCGTGCATGCAAGAACAGACGCAGACACCACCAACCCGAACGAAAAAACACGTGCCTCAAGCAGAGTGATTCTCTGTTTCAAGGCTCATAGATGTGTGTGTGTGTGTGTGTGTGTTGTGTGTGTGTGTGTGTGTGTGTGTGAAGATTGCCCGATTCACGTAAACGTAAGTGTGTTGTCCCCTCCCCCATTCTCAGAAGTTCATGCCGTCTCCGCCCATGTGTATGTAATGCCAGGCTCATCGGTGTTGTCGTCCTTATCATGCTGTCAACACCAATATATGACCTACACCTGATAATTGTACAGTTTTTTTTTCTAACATGTATCCAGTTGGGGGTTGATGTCATTACTATAGAGGTGATTTTATGTATTTATATTGTCATTATCAATCAACTGTTTTATGTTCCAGTCAGATTAAATTCATACATGCGCGCGCGTGCACACACACACACACACACACACACACACACACACACACACACACACACACACACACACACACACACACACACACACACACACACACACACACATGCATACACATACACGCACGCACGCACACAAACACATACACACGCACGCACCCCCCCCCCCCCCCCCCCATATATGGCAGGATGAAAACAACAACAACAAATTCATACCAAGGACAGTAACCTTCACGATTGTATAGACTGTAAATTACCAAAAACTGCCGACTAATTGGGTAACTCATGACTGGCCACAGCAGAAAAAAACAACAACAACATTCTACAGCAGAATAAAAGGTCTACTACGTAAAACCCTTCGAAGAGATGCTGCATGTATCAGTTTCTTTTCTACACAACTAAGCTGAATCATGAACACGTCGTTGAGTGGCTGTAGGGGGTTGAGGCGGACTGTTCCAGAGGAAAGCCGACAGACAATTAAACATCAGTTTGCTGTCTCATCTTCTCTGCCACTCCAGTAACATTACGCCCACGCCGCTCGCTCCAGCTCCTCATCCAGTCACAGCCTGGCTTGTCCCGTCGCAGCACCGGCACCGACAAGCCACAGGGAGCAGTCAGTGTCAAGTCGTCATGAGGCAGCCCTCCGGAGAAGACACTGTACTGCTGCCGAGTCACTTCGGTGGTTTTTGTTGGTGCCTGTTCTGATCCTATACACGCAGGACACCATCTGTTTTGCCCTCCTGCTGACGACAACCACTGCTTAGTCGTGGAGCCGGCAAGGAGTGAGCGTCTTCCTCCGTAAGGGCGCCACCACGTCCGTCCAACGACAACCCCCATGAACTCGTCGATAACGGCAACGGCGACAAGAACTCACCAAGAGCGGAGACGTGGAGAGGACATCAAAACTGAGGTCACCATGTTAGCACGGCATGAAGTGCTACAGATTTTTTTTTTTTATAGATATTTTGTTTGTTTGTTTGTTTTTCTTGTTTTTGTTAATTCTGATCTATGAGGATGATGAAGATAATGCTGTGCAGTTCCTGTCTCGGTCTGAGACTGCATGACAGGGCTGTGCTCTAGGCTTACTTTCATCATAACATATCCTGGCGTCAACCAGGCCCGAGAGATACAGACACCGGCTGCGGTGGTTAGAAAAGATTTTTTTTCCAGCAAACGCTGTCAGAGACACATTCATTAAATGGATGAAACTCGACCGTGTGGTTCCAGTCTTCCCAAACGAGCCCATAGCAAACTCAACTGTGGTAACAGCCGGCGATTGGCCAAAAATCCCCACAAATATGAATGGCTCGGATGGGAACCGAACCCACGACCTCCCAGCCGGGAGTCCGCGACGCCAACCATTGCGCCACGGCGGCTGGTTGTTTGGAGAATTTTGTTCACCCGTCAGTTTCGGGCTAATAAAGGTCTTAAACTAAATATACATAAACAGGGAAAAAACAAAAAAATCTCTAAAGAAAAATGTCGGACTATACCTAGAATTCTTTTTCGTTAAACGATCCCACTACTCCAAACCCCATCCACCCACCCACCCCATTACTACTCCTTTCCTGTTCCTTTCCCTCGGAGTCACGATGATGAAAACGTGTCGCTGCAGTCACACTGATAATGTTTAGGGCTGCATTGACATTTTGTGACCGTGCTTTAGAACATTGGTGTGTGTGCGTGCGTGCGTGCGTGAGTGCGTGCGTGCGTGCGTGTGTGTGTGTGTGTGTGTGTGTGTGTGTGTGTGTGTGTGTGTGTGTGTGTGTGTGTGTGCATATGTGTACGTGTGATGTTGCGAATCCAGCTATCTAATCTGTTGTTTGAGGTAAAGATCAATAAATCAAGAGTTAAGGATAACCGGGTTTACTGTTTTTAAATCTGTATGGACCAAGAGACTCGGAGAAATAAATAAAACCCATTCATGCTGACGCTGGATTTCTCTGTCTTCTGCGTCACTATATCATCCAGCTAAGGCGAGTGCGCAGGCTCACTCACTCACTCACACACACACACACACACACACACACACACACCACACACACACACACACACACACACACACACAGACACACACACACACACACACACACACACACACACACACACACACACACACACACACACACACACACACCCTTACCACATTTGATTTATTTAATGCTACTACTGCATTATGTAGCAGGAAAAATTCAGTGTTTGAAAAGGAAGCTCTTTCTTGTTAATTCCTCGGTTTTTTTTTCTTCTCTCTAGTCATACCATCAAACATCACCGAAAGGAGTTTAAACCGTTGACTTTGGAGATAGCCTCCTTATTTGATCGGGACAAAGTTTAGATAGGAATGAAGTCCATACCTGTCATTTGTTGTTACGAGGATTCGGTTACAGTTTTACTTGGAATTCAGGTGAAAGTCAGATTGTCATGGACTGTAGAGATAGCTTCCTTACGCAATCGGAGCTTGCTTACGCAGTCGGGACAACGCTTAGATAGAAATGAAGTTCAAGACCATAGATCATTGCTACAAGCACACGCAGTGACAAACAGTTCGACTCAAGACTCGTTGGTGTCTTTTCAGGGTTTGATTTATCATCTCAGCCCATACATCAAATCTTTATTCTCCAGCAGTGAGAAACCTCGTTTCAAAACCCCGGCATTTTTGGCCTTTCTCCCAGTAACCCACTTGGTGAGATCACTGAGCTCCCCCCATACTCAGTGC
>CM031600.1:41750149-41762649 GCA_018398815.1 Conus ventricosus
CAGTTGTTCAGCAACTCGCACTATCCGACATTAACGAAGCATCCCTTTGTGCCCACGTCTCTTTGTGCCCACGTCTCTATAAAGTGATTAGGTTTAGGGTTAGGGTTAGGGTTAGGGTTAGGGATAGGGTTAGGGTTAGGGATAGGGTTAGGGTTAGGGTTAGGGTTAGGGTTAGGGTTAGGGATAGGGTTAGGGTTAGGGTTAGGGATAGGGTTAGGGTTAGGGTTAGGGTTAGGGATAGGGTTAGGGATAGGGTTAGGGTTAGGGTTAGACGTGGGCACAAAAAGACGTGGGCACAAAGAGACGTGGGCTCAAAGATACGTCTGTGGGCACAAAGAGACGTGGGCACAAAGATACGTTCCCGACATTAACATGTCGCTTTCGTTTTAAGCGGCTTTTTATGATAACCGGCTTTCGTTCCGACCGGTTTTTATTATTATTATTTTTTTAAAACCAGTAGGTGAAGGGTGAAGGTTGTTTATAGCAGGAATGCTGCAGACGGCTTCATTTTCCTGAAAAGTCTTTTTCCTGTGCAACAGAATTTCGTTACCACCGACCTTCCATTCAATCAGTTCAAGCCATGTTGTTTAAAGGTCTGCCGACTGCGGTGTCCAGAGTCAGGGTAAAAAAACACGGGCGGACATTAGAATCGTGTTCACATTTCCGTTTTGGAATCCGGAATAAAGTGAATTCCTGAAAGTACCAGACCATTATCAAACATTCTTTTTCATCTTTCAGAGAGAGAGGAGAGAGAGGAGAGAGAGAGAGAGAGAGAGAGAGAGAGAGAGAGAGAGTGCGCACGTGCGCGCGCGTGTGTTGTTGCTGCGTGAGGGGTTGTGTACAAAGCAGTGAACCAGCTGTTCTTCTCTCCGTGCTGTGGAGATGGAGAATAGCTGTTGGTCCTCAGTCTGCCTGTATGACCGGTCTTTGATAGAGTTGCTGGCACAGGTCGACTGACTTAGCTTTACACCAGTCACATCTCACGCACGAATTCAATGACCTGTGCTAATCAATTCTGGCATATATGCAGATGGATTTCCATAGCTATTCATTTTTGTCTGCTCTCTCTCTCTCTCTCTCTCTCTCTCTCTCTCTCTCTCTCTCTCTCTCTCTCTCTCTGTATTAGGGTTTTATGTAATCTATCTATCTATCTATCTGTTTGTCCATCTATCTATCTGTCTGTCTGTATCTATATACACCGGGATTTTATACAATCTGTCTATCCATCTTTCTCTCACTCTCTCTGTGTCTATCTGTCTGTCTGTCGGTCTATCTGTGTATTTATCTATCTATCTGTCTGTCTCTCTGTCTCTCTATCTGTCTGTCTGTCTGTCTGTCTGTCTATCTATCTGTCTGTCTGTCTGTCTGTCTGTCTGTTCTGGGGTTTTATATTCATATTCAGGATAACGTTTTCTTTCTTTTTTTTCCAATGAATACTTTGTTATGGCCTGGTCGTTTTGAGAACAACTCGATGAATTTGTTTGTTATCCTTTCATCTGCCTATTCCTCTATTCATTATCTATCATTCTTATTTCGTGGATCAGCTGTAAGGAATAGCCTTTTCTTCATTAACTTTCAGTAGGCACTTTTTGATAACTTTTGATGGGCAGTTTTTAAACAGACCTTTTTATGGTTTAAAAAAAAGGGGGGCTGTATTCAGCAATAAAGATGTTGCTATCGACACGCTGATTGACAAGATGGGCGGCGCGTGCGCGCCACCAGACGGCTGCTGCGTGTCTCTTGTCAGCCAGGGGAGGCAACCCCCTCCCAGCCGTCCTTTACTTCCTGTCGGAAGGCGCCTGGCCCACTCCTTTTCAGCCTGAAAGAAGAAACAAAGCTTTCGCCGCTCCGCTCCTCTCCTCGCCGCCCCTCTCCTCACCTGTCGACCGCTTTCTGTTCTTATCGACTGGTATGGGGCGGGGGGGGGGGGGGGGGGGGGGGGGGTGAGGGGGGGGGGGGGAGATCGGGGCGGGGGGAGGAAAGGGTTTAAAAGGGGGTGGGGTCGGACGGGGAAGGGGGAAGACAGGGGTGGGGAGGGATGTGGGGGGGGGGGGGGGGGGGGGGGCAGACGGAAGATGCCAGTATAACGTGAGTTTAGCCTCGTTTCTTCCCCCCACTCTTTTTTTTTTCTTTTCTTTTTTATATATGTAGAGTGCTTATTTTCTCTGTTCAGACATTTTTAACTTAATACTGAGACTTGCGGGGATTTTTGTTTGTTTGTTCATTGTTAAGGAATTTGATTTACTTTACGGACTCACTTATTCATTGTCCTGGTGATAGATCTCATATGAGGTAGATCAGGTTTTTGCTCTGTGTGTGTGTGTGTGTGTGTGTTTAAGCCAGCCATCTTTAAACCACCCGGATCGAGTTCCGATACTTTTGTCTTGAGAGTGACGTCATTTTCCCAGGTCAGACGAAGAAAGTGTAGCTTGGCATAACCCGGCAGTCACCGGAACAAGACGGCGGTGGATCCATGGTCACAACTGCGGTTTGTTTTGTCGGGAAAGTGTGTGGCTCATATGGGGACACAAACGACACAAAAATTAGACATAGAAAACGGGGGGGGGGGGGGGGGGGGGGGGGAGGGGGGGAAACACAACCTTAGGAACTGTTTATAGACAAAGCGTGTATTGCCCTATATTGAGGCGTTGAAGCCGAAATGGCTGAACAGTGAACCCCACCCACACCCCCAACACACACACACCACACACACGGTAATCACTAACCTGAGATTTTGCCGGTTGTGCGATCAGCCTCACTTGTCGATTTCGTATTGTACATCCATCCCAGCTTGCCATAAGATTCAGGTTTCACGTCAGTCGCAATGTCAGGCAACGCGAATCGTTCGTTGCATTGGATAACTGACGGGCATAACTGTCTTGAGAGAGAGAGAGAGAGAGAGAGAGAGTAGAGAGAGAGGAGAGAAACAGACAGAGAGACAGAAAGACAGAGACAGAAGAGAGAGAGAGAGAGAGAGAGAGGAGAGAGAGAGAGAGAGAGAGAGAGAGAGGAGACTTGGGTGGAAATCAATGTCTAACGCGACATTGATTACCCTAGAACGATTATATGTTGAAGTAGAGCAGAGTCCCTAGTTCTCTGAAAAATATATCGGGTTTATTTGTTTGTTTCAGTTTATGGTTGTGTGTATATGTGTGAGCGTGTATTTATCTGCATGCTAGTTCGTCTGCATGTTCAAGTCCACTCCATCCCATTCTATATTGTCTCTCTCTCTCTCTCTCTCTCTCTTTCTCTGTCCCCCCACCCCTACCTGTCTCTCAAGTTTGTATTAAGGTCATTGGTCAAGTGGGATTGTTGAGGGTGAAAGCTGTAGCGGTCGGAGTTACTTCCCTTTGGCCGCTACGATAATGCACTGATCCAGCTGGAAGTCTGAGAAACAGCACGTACAGTTCCTTACGGTGTTCAGTTAGCTCACCTTTTGTGTGTAGGCCTGAATCGTTTCGTGGTTTATTTTATTCATTCTTCCTTTCCTTCGCTCTGTTTACTCTTCGTGTTCTTATTTTTTTCCCCCTGTACCACGCATTTCTGTGCACATGAGAATCATGTATGTCGTCACGAATTGCAGACTGAAGAAGTCGTTTTTCAGTCCTTTTTCAGGCACAGAGCAGTGCGATCCATACCATTGGGCACAGACTACTGTACAGTACACAACACGGCCTAACAGAGCGCAGCTGATCCTTCTGTTCTGTCAGGACAGACCAAGACATTGCACCCAGTGTAGCAAGGTACTAAGAGAGACGATGTTGCTTTCAGCATAGCCGAGCGCAGAGGGCTATAGCCAGGTACAGCTCAAGTCAGTAAAGAACAAGGTAGAAACGATACAAGCATGGGGCAGCGAGGACCAGCATATTCACACTCATGGGAATACATGAAGATTCTGTGAGACGATCTTCCCCATCGCAAGCTTTAGACTTACCACAGAGTCATGCCGATGCAGACAAACTCGTACACAAACTCGCACGCATATATGCGAGGGAGCTGTTACCCTACTTGTATATGTGTATTCATTTTTTTTTTAAATGATAGAAAGAAAAACAGAACCAAACATTCCAGAGTGGCGAATCTGTTTGTGTAAGAAACGAAAGAAAGAGTATGAGTACATTCGCTTGTGTGTGTCAGCTTGACTGCTCACCGAATATGTTTGCAGATTTTATCTTTGGCAGTTACAGATACAGATCGTTAAACTAATGCTACCCCCCCCCCCCCCGCCCCATCCCCGGATCTTGGGTTCAAAGCCCAGACCTCATCAACAGTGGGACTGGCGAACTTTTCCCTCCAACTTTATTTCTTTTGTGAATCAAAGTTTTTATTTGTATCAACCCAGTGATGCATTTAACAACGTCATCTTCATATGAGAGGAATCCAAATCTAAATGAAGTTAGCTGGGGATTGCCCTGGAAAAAAACCCATAAAGATAAAGGAAAACGAAGAGACAATCCGTTTCTGGAAACTTTAGCGAGAAAAGCTCCGCTTGTCTAAAACCACACTATTTGCCATGAGGTAGAGTTTTCAAAGGAGGGGACACCTCATGGGCTGTACGATCAGCGATCATTCTTGTCATTATCGAACGACCTAGGGCGATGTTATGATTAAAACGGATCCGAAAATAATTAGACAGACTATGGCGTGTGTAGCGGAACAAATACACGAATGAAGTCGAACAATGCAGACAATTAAAAAACCCTGGGAAAGTAGCAGCTGCAGCAAAAAATAGCAGCGAAAGCAGCAGCGACAAACAAAAAACAGCAAAAAATTTCACAAAAAAACAAAAAGGGGATTTAACAAAGGCGAAAACGGGCGATTTGGCCCTTTTTAAAAAATTCGGAAAATTTTCGTGTGTTTTTTTTAAGAAATGAAAAAGAAAGTTAAAAATTTAAAAAACCAACATAGATCTAGTTTCTGATTTAGTTTCTTTTTTTTAAAATCCACTTAATTTTTCGATGCAAAAAGATAATTTTTGGGTCTTTCGGACCGGAGGGTGAAAAGATACATCTTTTTCCAATTGTGTTCCGCTTAAAATTTAAAATTGAGGGTAAAACACCCGATCACGCCTGCTTTAAAAAAAAAAAAAAATTTTAAGCGAGGTGTGAGGCGTTGGGCCCCGTAACCCAAGTTTACCCTTTTTTCCCCTTGCGACTTTAGAAAAAAAATTCGGGACCAAAGGGGTAAAAAATTTAAGGTTTTTTCTGATTTGTTTGAAATTTGGGAGTCGCTTGAACCTGTGGCCACTGTGAAAAATTTTCACACCTGATCTTTTCCCCCCCAAACACTAAACATTAGGAATCTGATTCCGCCCAGGAAGGGTCGGCTTCTGCTTTTCCCCCCCCCCCTTTTTGCCCCAAGGGAAAATAAATTGTTTTGAGGGATAATACACTTGGTCAAAAAGGAAACAAGTATTTAAACAAAAATTTTTCAAAAACTTGGAACAAAGGTAAAAGTCATAATCAATTATTGATTATTTGGGACGGATAATCAAAAGTTGTTTAATTTTTTTGGCAAATCCCCTCTCAAAGGCTTTATGATAAAAAATTTTTCCCGTCCATTATCACACACCCCCAAAACACCACACACTCCCCCCCCCCCCAACACACACACCAAACAAAACACCCACACAACGTAGAACGCACACACCCCCACCCCACGCGCGCGCACCAAAAACACACACACACACACCACAAAACCACAACCCGGTTCGAATCCCCAACATAGAAACCCTTTTAAATATTAAGGGACAGAAGGCCCAGACGGGAATGACAAGGGGGGGGACAGAAAAGGAAGAGAGGGAGAGAGGGACGAAAAACCGAGACAGGAGACAGAGAGAGGGGAAAAGACGGGGAAACCAGCAGAAAAGGGACGGGAACCCCCCCAAAACAAACCCCCCCAACTTTTCCGGTTTGGAAAACTAAACCGTGCGTTCAGGTTCCTTTGTGAAAAGGGGGGGGGGGGGGGGGGGGGGGGGGGGGGGGGGGGGGGCGGGGGGGGGGGGGGGGGGGAATTTTTTTTCCTTGCCCGGGCACCCGGCGCACGTCCCCTGTTCAAAATTTAGGACTGTTTTCCATATTAGGGGGGCGAGCGGGGGCGAGGAGGGAAAAGGGGATTGCCCCTGGTAATTTGGATCGAGGTGGTTTAAAGTCTTTTATATAAAGCGCGGGGTGCGTTTTGGGGCCCGGGGGGGGGGGGGGGGGGGGGGGGGGGGGGGGGGAAGGGGTGGGTGGAGGGAAATCGGAGAGAAAATATGAGGGTGTCTGACTCGTCATTTATCCGGGGAAGCAAAAGGGCCAAGTGTTGTTTTAGGAAGTAGTATTTGTAAAAGGGCATTTAGCGCTTTTTGTTGGTTGTAGAAAAAAGTTTTTTAATAGTAGAAACCCGCAGGAGTGCATTGGTTTTTAAAAATTTATTTGTAGTTTGTGGGTTATAGTAGTAGCAGCAGCTCAAGAAAAAAATTGGTGTTTTTTGTGTAGCATTTGTAGTTTTTGTGGGAAGTTTTAGCCCCGCAGCAGTGTGGTAATAGTAGTAGTAGTAGTCGTCGTCGTCATGTAGAAATTTTTCCCGCGCAGGGTGCGGTTTTTTGTTTTGGGGTTTGTCGAAGTAGTGTAGAAGAAAAGTAGTAGTTTTTAATTTCCCCTGTTTTTTCCACAAAAATGATGCTTTATTAGAAAATTGTGTGTGTGTGTGTGTTGTGTGGTGGCGTGCGTGCGTGGCGTGCGTCCCGTGGGTTTTGTGCGTGTGGGTGTGTGGTGTGTGTGGTGTGTGTGTGCGCGCGCATGCGGGCGTGCAGGGCTGAGTTGGGCATGCTTTGGGTGTGCTTGCGTGGTGTGTGTTTTTGTGTGTGTGTGTGTGGGTGTGTGTGTGTGTGTGTGAGGGGAAGGGTGCATTTTTTGTGTGTGAATGCGTGTGTGTGTGTGTTTGTGGGGTGTGTGGTGTGTGTGTGTTGTGTGTGTGTGTGTTGAGAGAGGAAAAGGGGAGAGGAGGACGAGGTAAAGTGAGGAGGGAAACACTGACGCGTTTGACCGTTAAAGGGCTTTTGTATTCTTAAAAGGCCTCTGTGGGAAAATTGTGCTTCACCCAACGACGCGGGGGGACAGGGTAAAAACAATAACAAAATCCCAATCTTTTTTTTCCCGGTTCCCCTTTCGATAGATGGCCCGGGTTTTTTTCAATTTTTTTTTCTGGTATGATGATTTTTTTCCCTTCTTTTTTTAAAATTTAAAAAAATTTTTTTTTTGGGTTTGGGAAATTGGGCATTTTTGGGTTTCCACGGTGGCTTGGTTGGGTTTTTCTAAAGCAAAGCCGGGGTTTTTCCCCTTTTTTCCTTTGGTGAGGTTCCCGGGAAAACCCCAAAGTGCCTATTTTCTCTCCTTTGTGTTACAAGTGGGCAGTAGATCAACACCTGTTAGTGATAGAAGCGGATGAAGAGAGGGAAAAGGGGTTGGGTTGGGGGGTGGGGGGGGGGGGGGTATAGGGATACGAAACTTTTAAATAGCCTTTCCTCTCGGACACAATTCCATTTTAAAAAAAAAATTGTTTTAAACGCCCAAAAATTTGCTGTTAGGAAAAAGAAAAGAAAAAAAACAAACAAACAAAAAAAAAAACCCAGGCAAAAAAAACCCAACCCCCGCCCCCCTTTTTTAAAAAACTTTTTGGGAAACTTTGTCCTTTGATGAAAAAAAATCCCCCACCCCCAACTCCAAACAAATTGTGTGTTAGGGACCCCAAATCGCCTAGCAGTAAGGGACGAAACAGGGCAAAACAGAAAAAAAACAAGGAGCCCCCCCCCCCCCCCCCCCCCCCCCCGCCTCCCCCCAAACGGGGCAGACAAACCAAAGGGGTTTACGTCCTTGCCTTTTTGCAAAGCAAGGGGACGATTGTCGTCCTTCCAGATTTTGCCCAAAAAAGGGTTGTGCCCCCCCCCCCTTTTTCCCCCGTCCCACGCCCCCCCCACCCACCCCCCCTTCATCCCCGTCCCCTAGTACCCCACCCTCCCCCCCCACCCCACCCCTCCCTTTTTGCCAGCGCCCCCGTTGCGTAAAGTTTTGGCCCTTTGTAACAAAAATTGAGCGGTTCACCCCCCCCCCCCACAACCCCCTTTTCCCTTTTATGAAATATTCACAAAAAAAAGACGACCGCCCCCCCCCCCCAATGCCCCCCCCCCCCCTTTCCCTCCCCCAACCACCTCCTACTTCCCCCTCTTCCTTCACGCAAAAAATGATCTGCCCTTTGCATTCATGGTCCCCCTTCCCCTGTTTAAACCCTTCAAATTTTGGGGTTTGGGGAAAAGACAGGGGAGCAAGAAAATACGCAGCACGCGATTCTCCCGCCCCATGAAAGTTTGGGTGCCTGAACGGCCCGGGGGTTAAAAAACAATCTCGTGGAAAAATCTGCTCCCCCTTGTTTGTCTGTGGGCTCTGCCCTGCGGGGGGGAAAGCGTGTTTTAAAAAACAAACAAAGAAAAGAAAGAAAAAAAGTCTCATAGGGTTTCACTTAAGAAAAAAAAAAAAAGAAAATACAAAAGAAAAACCCCGCCCGATGAGTTGTGGTTAAAAACGAGTGCCTGGAAGACGGCAGGGTTATGAAGGAAGGAAAACCCCTTTGTTTGTCTGTCTGTTGTCTGTCTGTGGCCTGCCTGTCTTTTTGTTTGGCCCCCGCCTGTCGGGTTTTCCGTCCGTTTTGTTTGTCCATCTGTCGACTGTCCCGTCTTTCTCCCTCTTTTGTTGTCGGGCTGTTGTCCAGTCTCGTTTTCTGTTGTTTGTCTGTCTGTCTGTCTGTCTGTCTCTGTCTCTTTCTTCTATTTTCTTCTCTCCTTTTTTTTGCCCCCTCCCTTCTTTTTCTTTGTGAGTGTGTAAAAAAAAAAGGGGGGGGGGGGGCGGCGCACAAGCGGGGGTGTGTGGTTTTTGGGGTGTGTGCGTGCGTTTCGTGTGTGTTTCCCTTTTCCTTGCGTTTTGTGTTGTGTGTGTGTGTGTGTGTGTTGTGTGTGTGTGTGTGTGGGGCGGGGTGCGGTGGTGTGTGTGTGTGGGTGTGTGGTGCGTGCCCGGGGGTGCGTTGCGTGCCCTTTCGTGTGTTTTGTGTGTGTGTGGGTGTTGTGGGGGAAATTTTTTTTTTCCCGGCTGAGTGAAGTGGGGGGGGGAGGCCATAGCGGAAAAGGAAAAAGTTTTTGGTGCAGAGGGGGGGTGGTGATGGTGAGGACGTTATGGTGGTGGTGGTTTGGGGGTTTGGGGGTGGTAATTTTTGGGGGTGGGGAAGCCCCAAAAAAAGGGAAGCATGTGAGCCCTGAGAGGGGGTTTTGACCGGACACAAAGTCTGGGGGAATTCAGGATTAAACCGCTTTTCGGGGATTTCGTGAGGTGCAAACTGGGCCTGCTTTCGCGAATCGTGGAAAACCCTTTTAAAACGCCCCTCACGTTTGCGAGCGCACGGCCCGCCCTCCATAGCGGCGTACCCGCGTAACAATTTTGCAAGGGAAAACACACACACACACACACAAAACACTCCCACTCACCCCCCCCCCCCCCACACACACAACGTACGAAGGCACGTGTTTTTTAAAAGGGCGCAAAATAGGACACAATAGGGCCTCCAAACCCCCCCCCTCTCTGTCTGGGTTTTCTGGGGGTTGCGTCTGTCTGTCTGTCTGTCCACTTTTTTTCTTGGGTCTGTCCCTTTCTGTCTTGGGCTGTCTTTTTCTTCCCTCCCTTCCCTGTCTCGTTTTTCTCTTTTTTTTTCTTTTTTTTTTTTTAAAATTAATAAAACACCTATAAAAAAAGTATTTACCGGGAAAGCAGCGACTTTTTTACCAACATCAAAAAAAAGTCATGTAACATGTCCCCCGGGGTCCTTTATTAAAAAAATATGGGAAATTTTTAGAAAAAAACGTTTCATAATATTTTTCAGTTTATTTTTCCATTTGATTCCCCAAGGGGCGGGGCCCAGAAAACCCAAGGGAAATTTTATTCCCATGCTTTTTTAAATTTTTTTTTTTTATTAGGTTTTGTATGGAAACCCTTTTGTGTATTCTGTATTTTAAATTTATCTCCATCGAGTTCATATGGTTTTTCAATTTTATGTTTTAGCATAGTTCCTTTAGAAAAAATTTCTGGTTAGGTTTTTTTCTTTTAATTCTACATTTGTATATGAAATATTTTTCCCCTTAAAAAGTTTTAAATCTTGCCATTTTACAGTTTTTTTTTTTCCCGTGCCCAAAAAAAATTTAAGCTCTACATTAAATGACAATCTTTTACAGTGTGGACACTTACTTTTCCGAATTTTTTTAAGTTCTTTCCCGAAAGTAGTGCAAATTCCCATTTCCCCCAAGTAGGACTAAATTTGGGTTTTTTCCATTTCAGAAATTACACTTTTCACTTCCACAACCCCCCCGCATTCTTTTCAAAAAAACGGGGTTTGTTACCAAAATTTGTGACCCTTTTTAAAATGGAACCCCCTTTTAGTTTTATTTCTTAATTTTTTTTAAATACGTCTATCCAATTTAAAAGGTTATTTTAAAGGGGCTGTTCCCATTTTTTAAAAAAGTGATGTTTAAAACTTCCCGTGTCTTCTATCATAAAATCATTGTGAATGGGTGCCCCTTTTGGGCCCCTCCCCCCTTTTTTTTTTTTAACGTAATGTTCTGTATTATGGTATTTACTGTCGGTTTTTTGACATTTTTCCTTTCCCGAGTTTTTATTGTTTTTACGCAAATTTTATAAATTTTGAAAAATTGGGGCCTAGATCCCGCCCTTTTCTGAAGGTTTTGTGACGGTTTTTAAAGTTTTCCCTTGCTTCCCAAATAAATGTTTAAACCCAAAAAAATATTGTTCTGCATCCTTTCTTGTAAAAAAACGGTTTATTTCCCACTTTGAACTTTTCGTTACAAAAAATTGGTTCAGTTTGCTAGAGCTTTGTTACTTTTTAATTCTGCACGGTTGCAAAAAACTTTATATGCCTGAAAAACATCTCTCCAAAATCTATTTATTTTGCTTTGTACAAACCCATCTGGTCCATATGAATCAAGGGCATCGATTTCAGGACATAATGAATGTAGTACTGTTTTCCATTTACAATTTTGCACGTATGCTTTCCCAATCCAGGCGATTTTTAAAGATTGGATATATATCTTAAGATGGGTATACCCAGTCCTCTTTCCAAATATATTGCACAGAATATTTTCTTTTGCTTTTATCATTTTTGTTGTTCCAAACAAACTTGAAACATATTTTGCAACATATCTATCTGAGAGTCTGGAGGGTTGGGCAGGAGGATCAACAAATATACAAGTTTTGATAGACTAATGATTTTAGCACTGCTATTCTGCCTAGTGGTGTAATTACTCTTTTTGACCATATTTTAAATAGATTTTTAACTTCTAAAAATTTATCTGTCACATTGATTTGAGTCTTATCTGTCAGATTATTCGTAAACCACACCCGTCTCTGTCTCTCTTTGTTTCTCTTGTTTCTCTCTGCCTCTGTTTGTCTCTGTCTGTCTGTCTATCTGTCTGTCGTTTGTCTGTCTGTCTCTGTCTTTGTCTGTACGTCTGTCTGTCTGTCTGTCTGTCTATCTGTCTGTGTCTATCTGTCCGTCCGTCTGTCTGTCTGTCTGTCTCCCTTCCCCGTTTGTCTGTCTGTCTGCCTGTCTCTGTCTGTCTCTCGCTCTCGCTCCTCCTCCTCTTTCTCCCTCCCCCCCCCCCCCCCTCGTCTGTCCGTATGTCTGTCAGTCATCTTTCTCTCTCTCTCTAGAGGTCTGTCTCTCTCCTGACTTTGTCTCTCTCTCTGTGTCTCTGTCTCTCTCTCTCTGTCTCTCACTTTTTCTCCTCCTTCTCCTCAATGTCCCCTTCGTCTGTCCGTCTGCCTGTCTGCCTGTCTATCTGTCTGTTTGTCTGTGTGTTTGTCCGTCTGTCTATGTCTTTTTCTGTCTAGAGGACTCTGTCTCTATCTCTGTCCCCTTCTCTCTCTCTCTCTCTCTCTCTCTCTCTCTCTCTCTCTCTCTCTCTCTCTCTCTCTCTCTCTGTTTTTGCCTTTTGTCTCTCTCTCAGTCTCTCTCTTTGTCTCTGTCTCTGTGTCTCTGTGTCTCTGTCTCTTTGTCTTCCTGTCTCTCTGTCTCTGTCTGTCTGTCTGTCTGTCTGTCTGTCTGTTTGTTCTCTCTCTCTCTCTCTCTCTCTCTCTCTCTCTCTCTCTCTCTCTCTCTCTCTCTCTGTCCCCATTGTTTTTGTATAAGGCTTCTAAATATAGAGAAATAGCTATTTCACAGTGCTGCATATGATTGCCGTAGTCGTTGTTGATGCACTTGTTTTGAAATGGCATGATGAAGCGTTAATAATTGTACATCGACCGCTTCACGAGGGGCTGAGGCCTTCATGAATAAACTTAGCATTCAAATTGTCTGTCACCAGCCCCCCCCCCCCCCCCCCCCCCCCCCCCCCCCCCACACACACACCCTCCACATACACACACACCCTCCATCTACCCCCTCTCTGTCTCCGTTGGTCTCTC
>CM031600.1:41777649-41780149 GCA_018398815.1 Conus ventricosus
TTTGCATTTTAATGTCTGTCTCTGTCTCTATCTCTGTCTGTCTGTCTGTGTCACACACACACACACACACACACACACACACACACACACACACACACACACACACACTCTCTCTCTCTCTCTCTCTCTCTCTCTCTCACACACACACACACACACACACACACACACACACACACACACACACACACACACGTGGGCACGCACAAATAAGCCTGCATTAAATCACGGTGGCGCAAGCATACATACACATAAACAAGTAACTGCTAAAGGATTTTGTTAGTCAACGGGATGCCGAGTTATGCAGACAGTGTTTGACAGCATTCACAACTGTACTTTTTCCAAATACTATGTGCACTATGATGTTAGTTAGTAAAATGATAATGTTGATTACCTGCATCACATGTTGATGTTGCCTTTTGCCTCCGTGCTTTTTTTGCTGGTGGCAGCTCCGATCATGTGGGAAGTGGTCGTTTTATAGTCAGTCTTGGTGGTGGATTTGGTACACTGAAAAGCGTTGGTACTGCACTCCAAATCAGTCGACAGTTCTTGCGGGTGTGGTCCATGAACTGATTGGCTTCAAAATGCTCAGAGCAAATACAGCAGTTTGCATGAAGGTACGCAGCTGGTTTCCCCACAAGATCTTCACGCCTACAGTTCTGAACCCACTTCTTGCATCTGCAAAGAACACAAAAAGAATGGTGAAACTTGGTTCAATATAGAAACTGTTTTTTAACGCCAGTCTGTAGACGTTCTCTCAGTGTGTGCATATGTGCGCCGTGTGACCACATGGTCACTTGCTTATGCACATGCGTATCATCTTCATACAAGTGTGTGTGTGTGTGTGTGTGTGTGTGTGTGTGTGTGGGGTGTTGTGTGTGTGTGTGTGTGTGTGCGTGCGTGCGTGCGTGCGTGCGTGCGTGTGTGTGCAAGCACCTATAAGTGTGTGTATGTGAGCGCTAGTAGTATCCTATGCATTTTCTCTCTCTCTCTCTCTCTCTCTCTCTCTCTCTCTCTCTCACACACACACACACACACACACACACACACACACACACACACACACACACACATGCGCGCGTGCATGTACGCTCTCTCTCTCGGCTTCTGCATGACAACATCGCGGGAGCAATTTCCTCGCTCACGCAGCTGAACTGACTCTCTCTCTCTCTCTCTCTCTCTCTCTCTCTCTCTCTCTCTCTCTCCCCTCTTAATTAAAACAACGTATTCAGGAAATGTAACACAGAAAATGATCTCACCTTTCTTCGTCTTTTGGAAAAGAAAAACACCGGAACCCCTTCTTCCCAGAATTATGACAGTTCGGCGCAGCGCACAAGTTGCCTCCTGCCTTACTCGCCATGTTGGACACGCGTGGAAAGATAGCATGTGAGGGTGGGAGTGGCAGCATGGAATGTGCCAGCCATCTGGCTTCACTTTTCCGCGGAGTGAACCATCTTTCCGTAGGGCGAACTATCTTTGGTCCGACCACTGGCTGGCTATTCACTGGGTTCTCCAGTGGGCCTGAAGGGAAGGCGATCGTGTCAGGTGACCGTCACGGGTAGGTGACCGTCAGCCTGCAGGCAGAGTACAGCGACCATTCAGTCGCCCTTGTTCTGAGGAATGAATGGAAGGCTGCGGCCTATGGAGTGGTTTGCGCCTTGTTGTCTATAGAGGTAGTAACTACTTGAAGCCTCAGTCCCGGCTGGTAGAGAAGTCCAGGCTGTTAGTACAATGGGTAGCTTCGGGGAATCGAACATGAGTTTGAATAGGAGGTTATGCATTAACCACTTGGTACCCAAGTCTTGGTTAGCGCTTGCAGCTGTTGTGTGTGTGTATGTGTAGGTGACTAGTGATTTCATTGGTGGAATAAAAATAACTTGGGGATTTATTGGTACAAATCGTGTGATGTGTGTGTGCCAGTGATTCCATTGGTTGAGCCAGTTAAACTCGGGTTCTCTCTTGTTTGAGAATGAATATAAGGTGCTTGGAAAACCAGGAAGAGTGGGGACTCACTTAAGGGAAAGTGAACTCGCCCGTCTTGCTGAGGGCTCAAGAAAATACAGCGTGAAGCGGAGGTTAGCTGTCGCCTCGTTGTCTCCTGGGTGGGGACGTAAGACAGTGGAGGTTGCTGTAGCCTCGGAGCCGACGACGAGAAGAATTGTCTCCCGTGTGGGGACGGTCGACAGCAAGACGTGACAGCCTGTTGGAGCCTAGACAGGGAGCTGCCAGACAACGGTGGGGTGTTTGCAGCCAGAGAAGACCTGTGGGAGAGGCCGACAGGAGCCCTTTCCGTGGAGAGGGCGAAGTACGGTGGAGTCCGGGAGACTCGGTGTGGGGGTGCGACTCAAGCTACGTTGCCAGTGTCCCCCAACTGGGATTTGGCCAATCGGGAGGAACACAACAGTGTGGCAGCTTCAGCTCGTGGTCGTACAGTGGATGAGAGAAACTGACGATCAACCAAGGAATGCTGGCAAGTTATGGACGTTTATTTGCTCTTAAGGTT
>CM031600.1:41792649-41797649 GCA_018398815.1 Conus ventricosus
GACACATACAGAAGAAGAAGAACAACAACAACACAACAAACTCGGTGAAGTGAGCTCGCCCAGTCAGCGGCGCGCTGGTGATAGCCTAGGCTATTCCGCAGGAGGAAACTTGACCAGAAGAACAACCCAGAAGATCGTGCGTCACGTGTCACACTCAGCTCTGAGACAACCAGGGGGGTGCAGAGGCAAGCTGTCTGTCTGTCTGTCGCGTGTCTCTGATCCGGTGAAGGTGGCATCATTGGAAAACAAAACAACACAAAACTAGCTTGTGGAAGAAGTGGACAAGTGATGGCGGAGCTGGGATCCCTGGAGTAGGGGTGAAGGAGGGGAAAAAAAAAGTCTATGGCGGACCGCTGAAGTGGCCGAGACGAGTCTGACGGGTGGTGGCGGCGGAAAGGAGCGCGGCAGGGAGCCAATCAGGACACGGCGAGAGAGAGGGTGAGGGAGAGGGAGAGCCGGGGTGAAGGTGGAGGCGGCAGGACTCGTCGAGGGGAGGTGGAGTGAAGAGAAGAGAAGCGAGAGCCGAGCCCTACAAGTCTGGCAGGCGGAAAGGAAGGGGCTGATGAGACACTGGCCACTCATGAGGCGCTCGCATCGCACGTGCTGCACGGACAGGGGGACAGGTGCGCGGAGTTGGCTCACAGTGGAGTGACTGGGGACGACAATCATGTACCTGGCTCCTCACGGTTAGCCGCTCCCCCTCCAACTCTTCGGCTCTGTCTGTATTTGCCTCTCACCAGTTCGAAGAGCCAACGAGCCCCCACCTTGACTTGGGAGTGTGGTGGTGACTTTTCAAAAAAACTTTTTGCTCGTCGCCGCCCGAGTGTGGCCGGTGGTTGTCGGCGGCAGTGGTGGTGGTGGTGGTAGTGTTGTTGTTGGTGTGGTGGTGGTCGGTGGTGTGAGCCCCGGTGTAGAGCCAGGACATGATGTACATCAGGGATCCTCAGGAGCACGGGCTCTACCGGCCCGGCCCCCCGCCGCACGACCGCTGTCCGCCCTACGACCCCTACCCCTCGGTGAGTTGAGGGTTCCAGTCCTTGGTTGTTAGAACGGGGATCTTTCTGTCGTTGCTTGCTCCGGTCTCTCTGTCGCTTTGTCTCGCTTTCTGTTTGCCTTTCCCTCTTCCTCCAACCCCCTACCCCATTTCCGTCCCCCCCCCCCCCCCCCCTCGTCCCCCTTCTTCTCTCTCTTTTTATTTATTTATTTATTTTTAAAAAAAAGAATATCAGCATGAGTGTGGTCATATTTTCCGACTTGTATGCATGTTTGTTTGTTTGTTTTGTTTTTCTTGCATAGCAGCGTATGCATATGTGTGGGATGAGTGAAGGAGGGGGAGAAGGGGGGTGGGGAATGTGGGGGACTGGGATGGCTAAGTGGAGGATTAAAGGGAGTAAGCGAGAGGTTTGAGGACGACTTGGTATTGTCTGGCGTTTCAAAATATCTGCATCACTTTCCTCAACCTTTACAGTCTTCTTCTTCTTCTTTCGAGAAGTGTCCACCTTCATCGAGCTGAACATTCTGACTGGGCCCATTATTCAGTCATGTTGTCGAATCCTTGTAGACCGAAGTATGTTTTACGTATTGATTTTGTTATAGATTCATTCACCTGCCACAAGAATTTCCTATTGACTGGTCAATATAATCGTGAACCGCTTGCTGTCATTATTTCAATGACGTCAAGTTTGTAACGGAGTGTTAGGCCTAGTCAGCCATCTAACTGTTCAGTCAACTGGGCATTTTAGTCTCCGTGTTCATGTTCGACTCGCAGATCGTTTCAACTCAGATCGGCGAGACCAGCCAATAATAATTCTGTTTGTCCGATGTGTGTGTGTGTGTGTGTGTGTGTGTGTGTGTGTGTGTGTGTGTGTGCACGCGCGCGCGCGCATTGTTCTTGCTGACTGGTTTTAATGTTTTGCATGTGGTCATTTCTATCGGTATAGACTTCAAATAATGTTATTATTTCTGTTCTCGTTTTACTGAGAGTTATGTCATTACATCATTTTAAAAAATTATTATCATTGGTATTACTGTTGTTGTTGTTATTATTATAATTATTGTTGTTATTGTTATTATTATCATCATTATTATTATCAACATTATTATTGTTATTGTGGTTGTTGTTGTTGTTGTTTTTGTTGTTTCTCCTGATCCTATCGCTTTCCGGCTCAATGAATCAACTACATAGATTCTTGTTCATTCTGTGTGACGGTTTCAAGGCAGTATGCTCTAATTCCAGTCTATCATTTGGCTCTTTTCTTTCCTTCACGTGTTCAATGGTCACAAGTCAATGAGAATTCCTTGTGCTCCGCAGCTGCTGCAGCGTTTGATCTTTTCGACTGGTTACTCGCTGTTGCTGCTGTCTGCGATTTTTGGCGGCGTTGTTCGATGTCGTTGTTGTTACTTCTGTTGTGGTGTCGCTGATTGTTATTGCTGTGACTTACGTCGCGCGTGCTGTCCCCCCCCCCCCCTCTTTTTTTCTCTCCTTTTTTACCAAAAGAGGATATGATTCAAAATCCCTCGGTGTATGGCTATGATATGTATGTGAATCAGTGCATACGGCATTAAGATTTCTTGCCTTTGAAATCTGAATAAATGAATCGATGCCGAAGCTTTCCTGCCTTTTTTTCACGTTCACTTCTTCTTGGTCGTTGTTACTGGGTTTTTTTTTTTTCTTTTTAGTTCTGTTTATTTACTGACTTGTTTTATTTTATTTATTTCATTTTTTTTTTGCTTCGCCTTCCTCTTCTTCATTGTCATCGTCATCGAGTACAGTCTTGTTCATCGTTATTGACATCCCAGCGGTTTGTTTACCGAGTCAGTTTGCGATTATTTTATGCTGACACTATAATTGAATCGTTCCTTTTTTTTTGTTTTTTTTTTTTTTTTGGTCTTTTTCTTATCATCTCCGCCGAGGAGATTATGTTTTCGCCTGCTGTCCGTTCGATTGCTTGTTCGTCTGTCAGCAAATTCAAAGAGAAACGGCTGAACTGATTTTAAACGAAGCTTGGTGTGCAGACCCAAACTTCTGACAAACGCATTGTTAAACGTTGGTTCGGATCTGGGCGGAATCCAAGAATTGCATACCAAGAATGACGAAAAAAGAAAAGAAAAAAAAAAAAAAAAAGCTTCTGAACTTTGGGGACAGACACTTGGGGAAAGATGGACTGTAAATTTGGATGCGGATTCGTTGTGCAGATCCAGGATTCGTTTGGTCTTGGCGCTCTCCCGCGTGTCATGCATATTCTTCGTTGTTGTTGGTGGTGTTTTTTTTTTTTGTGGTTTGTTTTTCTGTATTTTTAAAATTTCTTTTCCTTTCTTCTTTCGTTCAGTCTTTCTTTCTTTTTTCTTTTTTTTTGGTGTGTATTGTTTGATTGTTTGTTTTTTTTAGCTTTCTTTTTTTGTTTTTCTTTCATTTCCTCATTCTTTTATTCCGTCTCCCTCCTCCTCTCTTCTTTGTCTCCTCCTCCTCCTCCATTTCTTCTTCCTCCTCCGTCTCTTCTTCTTCCTCCGACTCTTCCTCATCCTCCTTCTTTCTCTTGTTCTTGTTTCGGGTCTTTTGTTCTTTCTTGATTGGAATCGGACGCACGAAGCTTTCATCTGTCTGTCATTGTTTGCGTTATGTACACAACCATCCACGCATTCAGTCGATGGCATAGAATTAGATTCGTGGTGTTGGGGGAAATAAACACTTTTTATCAAGTGTTTTCCTTAAGGTTGCCAATTTAACGTTCAGTTGCTTCCGTGTTGTTGACTTTCGCGTTTGTTTTTTGTTGTTGTTTGTTTTGTCAGAGGAGTCATAACAAAACATTTGTTGTAATTATTATTATTATCATCATCATCATTGTTTTTATTATTATTTTACATATATTTGTAATTAAGACTGATATTTTTTTGTTTGTTTCATCGATTATGTGTGTGTGTGTGTGTGTGTGTGTGTGTGTGTGTGTTTTCATATTAACCTGTTTGTAAAATTCAACTGGTCACCGAAACTTTGTTTTGTTTTATTTGTGTGTATGTTTGTGTTGTTTGTTGCTTTGTTTGTATTTTCTTTTACTTCAGATTAGGTGTGAGTGCATTTCATTTATGTGTTGTTATTCATATAGCTATTCATTTGTTTATTGATTTATTTATTATTCATACATTTATGTATTCGTCCGTTTGTTGTTGTTGTTGTTTTACTATTTTCTGCTTGTAAATCAATGCACGAATTTGTACTTGATTATCTATGAATTTGTCAGTGGTTCCAGAAAACAGACAAAGAAATAAAGAAAGGAGAAAAAAAGAAGAAAAGAAAAAAAGAAAAAGAAAAAAAAAAGAATCAGAAAGGAGATCAACAATTCGCAGGTCGTCCAATCAGTTTTCAGACCTATAAATTGTGCGTGCTTTATAGAAAATGAATCTTTATTTTCTTCCTCATAGCTCAAGTTAATTTAGATCTTCCCATTGTTCCATACTGTGAACGGAGAACATTACTGGTAGCTTACGAGAGAGAGAGAGAGAGAGAGAGAGAGAGAGGAGAGAGAGAGAGAGAGAGAGAGAGAGAGAGGGTGAGGAGGAAGGGAAAGCACGCTAATGGCTTGTTTCCATCTTAAATCAATAATAATAGGGGAAAAAAGATTGATAGAAAAACGGTTTTCATAATTTACAAACTGGCCGAAAGACAGCCATATGAACATGCACTGAGTCCAGTAAGGTAAGGTAATATTGCATATAGCCCACCCAGCCGACCGCAAAGAGCCATATTAGGACTGTCTAATTCCAGTGACGTTGATTGTCATGGATCGTCTTGATGCATGACATTTAAGAAATATTTATTTATTCATTTTATTAATAATTGATTAATTGATTAATGAATTGATTGATTGATTAATTATTCGATCATTTAATTAATTAATTAACTTATCTATTTAATGTATGTTGATAATTTATTGTGTTTTTCATCTCCGCGTTTGTCTAGCACTTCATATCATTCAGTGTATGCTCTGCATCAAATCAGTTTT
>CM031600.1:41802649-41807649 GCA_018398815.1 Conus ventricosus
AAGGCTGAGAGGTATAAAGCAGTGGACGGAGGAAGGCTGAGAGAGGTATAAAGTGGTGGACGGAGGAAGGCTGAGAGAGGTATAAAGCAGTGGACGGAGGAAGACTGAGAGAGGTATGAAGCAGTGGACGGAGGAAGACTTAGAGAGGTATGAAGCAGTGGACGGAGGAAGGCAGAGAGAGGTTATAAAGTGGTGGGGCGGAGGAAGGCTGAGAGAGGTATAAAGCAATGGACAGAGGAAGACTGAGAGAGGTATAAAGTGGTGGACGGAGGAAGACTGAGAGAGGTATAAAGTGGTGGACGGAGGAAGACTGAGAGAGGTATAAAGCAGTGGACAGAGGAAGGCTGAGAGAGGTATAAAGTGGTGGACGGAGGAAGACTTACAGAGGTATAAAGTGGTGGGACGGAAAGAAGACTTACAGAGGCATAAAGTGGTGGACAGAGGAAGCTGAGAGAGGTATAAAGTGGTGGACAGAGGAAGGCTGAGAGAGGTATAAAGTGGTGGACGGAGGAAGACTGAGAGAGGTATAAAGTGGTGGACGGAGGAAGACTGAGAGAGGTATAAAGCAGTGGACGGAGGAAGGCTGAGAGAGGTATAAAGCAGTGGACGGAGGAAGGCTGAGAGAGGTATAAAGTGGTGGACGGAGGAAGACTGAGAGAGGTATAAAGCAGTGGACGGAGGAAGACTGAGAGAGGTATAAAGTGGTGGACGGGAAGACTGAGAGAGGTATAAAGCAGTGGACGGAGGAAGACTTAGAGAGGTATAAAGTGGTGGACGGAGGAAAGCTGAGAGAGGTATAAAGCAGTGGACGGAGGAAGATTGAGAGGTATAAAGTGGTGGACGGAGGAAGACTGAGAGAGGTATAAAGCAGTGGACGGAGGAAGACTGAGAGAGGTATAAAGTGGTGGACGGAGGAAGACTGAGAGAGGTATAAAGTGGTGGACGGAGGAAGGCTGAGAGGTATAAAGCAGTGGACGGAGGAAGACTGAGAGAGGTATAAAGTGGTGGACGGAGGAAGACTTAGAGAGGTATAAAGTGGTGCACGGAGGAAGACTGAGAGAGGCATAAAGTGGTGGACGGAGGAAGACTGAGAGAGGTATAAAGTGGTGGACGGAGGAAGACTGAGAGAGGTATAAAGCAATGGACGGAGGAAGGCTGAGAGAGGTATAAAGCAGTGGACGGAGGAAGGCAGAGAGAGGTATAAAGTGGTGGACGGAGGAAGACTGAGAGAGGTATAAAGTGGTGCACGGAGGAAGGCTGAGAGAGGTATAAAGTGGTGGACGAAGGAAGACTGAGAGAGGTATAAAGTGGTGGACGGAGGAAGACAGAGAGATATAAAGTGGTGGACGGAGGAAGACTGAGAGAGGTATAAAGTGGTGGACGGAGGAAGACTGAGAGAGGTATAAAGTGGTGGACGGAGGAAGACAGAGAGGTATAAAGTGGTGGACGAAGGAAGACAGAGAGGTATAAAGTGGTGGACGGAGGAAGACAGAGAGGTATAAAGTGGTGGACGAAGGAAGACTGAGAGAGGTATAAAGTGGTGGACGGAGGAAGACAGAGAGGTATAAAGTGGTGGACGGAGGAAGACTGAGAGAGGTATAAAGTGGTGGACGGAGGAAGACTGAGAGAGGTATAAAGCGGTGGACGGAGGAAGGCTGAGAGAGGTATAAAGTGGTGGACGAAGGAAGGCTGAGAGAGGTATAAAGTGGTGGACAAAGGAAGACTGAGAGGCATAAAGTGGTGGACGGAGGAAGACTGAGAGAGGTATAAGTGGTGGACGGAGGAAGACTGACAAAGGTATAAAGTGGTGGACGGAGGAAGGCTGAGAGAGGTATAAAGTGGTGGACAAAGGAAGACTGAGAGGTATAAAGTGGTGGACGGAGGAAGACTGAGAGAGGTATAAGTGGTGGACGGAGGAAGACTGAGAGAGGTATAAAGTGGTGGACGGAGGAAGACAGAGAGGTATAAGTGATGCACGGAGGAAGACAGAGAGGTATAAAGTGGTGGACGGAGGAAGACTGAGAGAGGTATAAAGTGATGCACGGAGGAAGACAGAGAGGTATAAAGTGGTGGACGGAGGAAGACAGAGAGGTATAAAGCAGTGGACGGAGGAAGACTGAGAGAGGTATGAAGTGGTGGAGACGGAGGAAGACAGAGAGGTATAAAGTGGTGGACGGAGGAAGACTGAGAGAGGCATAAAGTGGTGGACGGAGGAAGACAGAGAGGCATAAAGTGGTGGATGGAGGAAGACTGAGAGGTATAAAGTGGTGGACGGAGGAAGGCTGAGAGAGGTATAAAGCGGTGGACGGAGGAAGGCTGAGAGAGGTATAAAGTGGTGGACGGAGGAAGACTGAGAGAGGTATAAAGCAGTGGACGGAGGAAGACTGAGAGAGGTATAAAGCAGTGGAAGGAGGAAGACAGAGAGAGGTATAAAGTGGTGGACGGAGGAAGACTGAGAGAGGTATAAAGCAGTGGACGAAGGAAGACTGAGAGAGGTATAAAGTGGTGGACGAAGGAAGACTGAGAGGCATAAAGTGGTGGACGGAGGAAGACTGAGAGAGGTATAAAGCGATGGACGGAGGAAGGCTGAGAGAGGTATAAAGTGGTGGACGGAGGAAGGCTGAGAGAGGTATAAAGTGGTGGACGGAGGAAGGCTGAGAGAGGTATAAAGTGATGGACGGAGGAAGACTGAGAGAGGTATAAAGTGGTGGACGGAGAAAGACAGAGAGGTATAAAGTGGTGGACGGAGGAAGGCTGAGAGAGGTATAAAGTGGTGGACGGAGGAAGGCTGAAGAGGTAATAAAGTGATGGACGGAGGAAGACTGAGAGAGGTATAAAGTGGTGGAGGAGGAGAAAGACAGAGAGGTATAAAGTGGTGGACGGAGGAAGACTGAGAGAGGTATAAAGCGGTGGACGGAGGAAGGCTGAGAGAGGTATAAAGTGGTGGACGAAGGAAGGCTGAGAGAGGTATAAAGTGGTGGACAAAGGAAGACTGAGAGGCATAAAGTGGTGGACGGAGGAAGACTGAGAGAGGTATAAAGTGGTGGACGGAGGAAGACTGACAGAGGTATAAAGTGGTGGACGGAGGAAGGCTGAGAGAGGTATAAAGCAATGGATGGAGGAAGACTGAGAGAGGTATAAAGTGGTGGACGGAGGAAGACTGACAGAGGTATAAAGTGGTGGACGGAGGAAGACAGAGAGGTATAAAGTGGTGGACGGAGGAAGACAGAGAGAGGTATAAAGTGGTGGACGGAGGAAGGCTAGAGAGGTATAAAGCAGTGGACGGAGGAAGACAGAGAGAGGTATAAAGTGGTGGACGGAGGAAGACAGAGAGAGGTATAAAGCAGTGGACGGAGGAAGACAGAGAGGTATAAAGTGGTGGACGGAGGAAGACTGAGAGAGGTATAAAGCAATGGACGGAGGAAGGCGAAGAGAGGTATAAAAGTGGTGGACGGAGGAAGACTGAGAGGTATAAAGTGGTGGACGGAGGAAGACTGAGAGAGGTATAAAGCAGTGGACGGAGGAAGACTGAGAGGTATAAAGTGGTGGACGAAGGAAGACTGAGAGGCATAAAGTGGTGGACGGAGGAAGACTGAGAGAGTTATAAAGCAGTGGACGGAGGAAGACTGAGAGGTATAAAGTGGTGGACGGAGGAAGACTGAGAGGTATAAAGTGGTGGACGGAGGAAGGCTGAGAGAGGTATAAAGCGGTGGACAGAGGAAGGCTGAGAGAGGTATAAAGTGGTGGACGGAGGAAGACTTACAGAGGTATAAAGTGGTGGACGGAGGAAGACTGAGAGAGGTATAAAGTGGTGGACGGAGGAAGACTGAGAGAGGTATAAAGCAGTGGACGGAGGAAGACTTAGAGAGGTATAAAGTGGTGGACGGAGGAAAGCTGAGAGAGGTATAAAGTGGTGGACGGAGGAAGATTGAGAGGTATAAAGTGGTGGACGGAGGAAGACTGAGAGAGGTATAAAGTGGTGGACGGAGGAAGACAGAGAGAGGTATAAAGTGGTGGACGGAGGAAGGCTGAGAGAGGTATAAAGTGGTGGACGGAGGAAGACTGAGAGGCATAAAGTGGTGGACGGAGGAAGACTGAGAGAGGTATATAAAGTGTGGACGGAGGAAGACTGAGAGAGGTATAAAGTGGTGGACGAAGGAAGACTGAGAGAGGTATAAAGCAGTGGACGGAGGAAGACAGAGAGATATAAAGTGGTGGACGGAGGAAGACTGACAGAGGTATAAAGTGGTGGACGGAGGAAGACTGAGAGGTATAAAGTGGTGGACGGAGGAAGACTGAGAGAGGCATAAGTGGTGGACGGAGGAAGACTGAGAGGTTTTAAAGTGGTGGACGGAGGAAGACTGAGAGGTATAAAGTGGTGGACGGAGGAAGACTGACAAAGGTATAAAGTGGTGGACGGAGGAAGACTGAGAGAGGTATAAAGCAGTGACGGAGGAAGACTGAGAGGTATAAAGCAGTGGACGGAGGAAGGCAGAGAGAGGCATAAAGCGGTGGACGGAGGAAGACTGAGAGAGGTATAAAGCAGTGGACGGAGGAAGACTGAGAGGCATAAAGTGGTGGACGGAGGAAGTCTGAGAGGCATAAAGTGGTGGACGGAGGAAGACTGAGAGGCATAAAGTGGTGGACGGAGGAAGACTGAG
The DNA here is from genome assembly GCA_018398815.1 of Conus ventricosus. NCBI lineage: Eukaryota > Metazoa > Mollusca > Gastropoda > Neogastropoda > Conidae > Conus > Conus ventricosus. The sequence goes on from CM031600.1 coordinate 41,807,311, forward strand.
AGAGGTATAAAGTGGTGGACGGAGGAAGACTGAGAGGTATAAAGCAGTGGACGGAGGAAGACTGAGAGGTATAAAGCAGTGGACGGAGGAAGGCTGAGAGAGGTATGAAGTGGTGGACGGAGGAAGACTGAGAGGTATAAAGCAGTGGACGGGAGAAGTTCAGGAGCAGAGAAGTAGAAGATCGATAGACAATAAAGACAGAAGCAAACCGAAAAGCAGAGACAGGGACCTCGTGAGCAGTGTGTTGTGTGTGTGTGTGTGTGTGTGTGTGTGTGTGTGTGCGTGCGTGCGTGCGTGCGTGCGTGCGCGTGAGGGAGAGAGAGAGAGAGAGAGAGAGAG
>CM031600.1:41812649-41825149 GCA_018398815.1 Conus ventricosus
TGTGTCGGAGGGAATGAGATCCTGGTGATTGAGAGGGCCAGCGCTCTCAACACATCACTTTGGCTCGGACCTCCCCTAGACAGGGAGTACACTTTGGCCCGGGTGTACTAATCGGCTCCCTTCTTGGGGTTGGTCAAGACAGACAGTTCCCCTGCTGGCCAAGTAAACCCTGCAGTGCTCAGCTCTCTGTTCCCGGGAGTTGAGCATGATCAGGGGGGATAGGGTTGGTGGCTTCTGTTTGTCGTATGTCTCTCCCGAAGCCTGGAAGGGGTCAAGACATTGGTTTCTTGGCCCTGGCCCCTTAGTTGGACTCCAGGTGGGTGGGTAAGGGAGGGATGAAACACAATAAACAAAATATGGCTTTTTCAAAAAAACTACCCCCCAAAAGGAAGAGGAAGGCAGCATCCCTATTTCAGGGGAATTTGAAACAGACAGTGATTCCGATACGGAGGGTTAGACAGAGGACAGGCTTCTGGGCTTCCTGGCTCGTGATGGAAGGGACGGAGCAGGAAAGACCCCTTTCAGCTCTGAGCCCTTTTGCCATACAAAAGGGCTTTCAAGGTCTAGCAGGTGACCCTCAGTCGTCAAAAGGTTGAGGAATGGCTCGTTTCTCATTCAATGTCGATCCAAAAAGCAATCTGAACAGCTGTTGAGGGCAACAAAATAGTGGACAGGGAGATCAGGGGGGACTCCCCATAAACAGTTAAATTCGTCAAAAGGAGTGATTCGCTGCAGAGATCTACAAGGTGTCTCAGGGGCAGAGATCAAAACGGAACTGGCGTCCCAGGGTGTGACGGAGGTGCGCAGGGTGACAGTAAAGAAAGGTGCAGAAAGAGTGGCCACCAACACCCTCTTTCTGACCTTTTGAAACCCTGTGCTGCCTCCAGTCATCAAAGTTGGTTACCTGAACGTCAGAGTTCAGATGTATGTTCCGTCCCGTTGAGGTGTTTCAGATGTCAGAGTTTGGCTATGTCAGAGACCGTTGTTCTGGGCAGGAGGTGTGTGGTGTTTGCTGCAAGGCAACCCATGAGGGGCCCGTGTAAAGATCCGGCACATTGTGCTAACTGCGGTGGTGACCATCCCTCCTCTTCCCGAAACTGCCTCTTTGGATTCAGGAATCAACTATACAACGAGTTAAAACTGAAAAGAAAATCTCTTTTTTGAGGCCCGCAAACAGGTTGTTGGCAGTCAGACGCAACAGCATCTTCGTATGCTTCGGCCGTAAAGAAAGTTTCCACTCGGTCAGTCTGCTGCCAGACTGATGAATTTATCTTTTCCAAGACACTGCAAGGAAGAACTGTCAACTCTGGTGGAAGCAGGTCCACCCCCTCCCAACCCAAAGTGACTGCCCCTGGTGGAGGCAAAAAATCCGCCACCCCTCAGACTGCCCAGCAGTCTACACCATCTGCTGCTGGGCAGATTAAAAAACCAGCACCCACGCCTCGAACTCCTCTGTCCAGTGCCCGTGCGGGCAAGGGAGTTCAACCAGTGTGGAGATGGTGGAGATGAGGAAGAAACTCCACCGTCTCCCAAATCCAGATCTTCTTCACCTGTTGGCAAGTCTGCCAGCAGGTCTGAAGACCAACACAGTCAGTGAAACTACAAAATAAATTCACTCCATTGGAAGCAGACGTTGATGAGGAGATGACCTGATCTCTCTCCTTTTCACCCTCTGCACCATGGATAGTACAGTATTCCATTGGAATATCCGTGGACTAATTCAACTTTGAGGAGCTGCAGCTTCTGTGTCAATCTCTAAAACCTTCTGTCGTGGCTCTTCAGGAAACTCAAATTCAAAGCTAGAAGACCTTCACTCTTTCTGGCTTTAATATTCTTTCAAAACCTGCACAACCATCCACGTTGGGACTGTCGGGCGGTGTTGCCCTTCTCCTACACAAAACTTTGTTGTATAGTCCTGTTGATCTGTCTACCTCCCTTCAGGCTGTAGCTGCGAGAGTCACTCTCCACAAGACTGTGACAATCTGTTCCCTTTATCTTCCACCTTCTGTCCCGGTTTGTCGTCAGGACCTTGTCAGTCTGATAGGTAAAACTTCCTCGACCTTTTTGCTGTTGGGTGACTTTAACGGTCACAATCCTCTTTGGGGTAGTGTCAGAAACGTCATCCAGAGGTCTGCTAATTGAGGATGTCCTTTCGGATTTGGATTTGTGTTGTCTGAACGACGGATCTGCAACTTACCTCCACTCTTCCACAGGTTCACTTTCGTGTTTAGATTTGTCGGTTTGGTGACCCCTCGCTGGTCCTGGACTATGAGTGGTCTGTCCATGATGATCTGCACGGAAGTGACCATTTCCCTGTCCTTCTACAACCTGTCATAAACTGAACACGTCTCTGTCTCTCCACATCTAAATTATAAGAAGCAAACTGGGATCTATTTGCAGCCACTATTTAAAAAGAATTCCAGGACACTGATTTTCTTCAGAGTCCGGACCCAGCAGAATCACTGACTAACACTGTGATCAAATGTGCTAAAGTCTGTATTCCAGTGTCTTCCGATAAAAATTCAAATGCCAAAAACACCCTGGTTCGATTCGGACTGCCAACAAATTTCAAAAGTTCGAAAACGGGCTCCAGCGTCGGGTATACCAACGACCTTCGGGTCCCAACGCTCGAGCCCCTCAGAACTCCGAGCTAAATCAAGACACACTTTTAAAATCAGTAAACGTCGGTCCTGGAGAAGCTTCTGCTCCAGGCTGACATCGAAAACTTCCAAGAAAAAAGTGTGGAACATCATTAAGAAAATCAAAGGGAAGAACACCTGTCCCACTGTGAACCATCTCAAGTTTTCGGACTCTTTAATAACGGAGAAAAAAGCAGTTGCTAATTTGCTGGCTTCAACCATTGAAAAGTATTCCTCCTCTTCTAACAAATCGGCCACTTTTGTCAAAAACAAAGCCCTAAAAGAAAAATCACCCTGCAACTTTTCGTCAGACAACATGGAAGACTACAATCTTCCTTTCACGTTAAACGAGCTGAAATTGCTTTACTCTCTTGCAGCGATTCCTCTCCAGGTATAGATGAAATTCATTATCAAAATCTTGAAACATCTTCCGCAAGAATGTCTGAACATACTGCTACAGGTATACACATGTGTGGACTACTGGTTTCTTTCCACCTCTTGGCGGAAAGCCCTCATTATTCCCATCCCAAAACCCGGAAAAGATCTTTCTAATCCATCAAACTACCGTCCCATAGCTTTGACCAGCTGTGTCTGTAAACTGATGGAGAAAATGGTCAATGCTAGGCTCATGTGGAAACTCGAAACCGATGGTCTTTTGGCGAAAGAACAGTGTGGTTTCCGCAAACATCGGACTACTGTTGACCATTTGATTCGTCTGGAATCTACACTTCGGAACACCTTTCTGAACAAACAGCATGCAGTGGCAATTTTTTTTGACTTGGAGAAGGCCTACGTACCACCTGGAAGTCGGGGGTACTTCATGATCTCCATGATCTGGGTTTTCGAGGTCATCTTCCGCTTTTCCTTCAAAATTTTTTGGCAGAACGACAGTTTCAGGTCCGGGTTGGCACCACTCTCTCTGATGTCCACGAGCAGGAGTTGGGTGTTCCACAGGGGAGCATACTGTCTCCTGCCCTCTTAGTATTAAGATCAATAACATTGTGAATCAGTTCAGCAGGGTTCAGACTGCTCATTGTTTGTGGATGATTTCGCTGTCTACGCAACTGGAAGCCTGTACCCGAGTGTCCAGCGCAGGCTCCAGCTTTGCGTGGATAAAATCCATCAGTGGGCAGATGAAAACGGTTTCACCTTTTCTGCTTCAAAAACACAGTGTATTCACTTCCATAATTTCCGTCAGTTTTTTCCAGATCCTGAACTTCAAGTAGGGAAATCTCCCCTTCCAGCTGTTAAAGAGGCCAAATTTCTGGGAGTCATTTTTGACCAGAAACTTAACTTTCTCAGCCACATCAAAAAATCTCAAACTGCTTGTCAGAAAGCACTGAATATTCTGCGGGTCGTAGCGCACACCGACTGGGGCGCTGATAAGAAAACTTTGCTGCACCCCTACAGAGCCTTGGTCCGTTCCAAACTGGACTACGGTTGTGCTGTGTACGGCTCTACAAGATCATCTTACCTCAAACTCTTGGACCCTATCCACCATCAAGGGCTTCGTCTCTGTCTTGGAGCGTTCCACACCACCCCTGTGTACAGCCTGTACGCAGAGGCAGGTGAACCTTCACTGTCCAACCGCAGGCTGAAATGTCTTTGAATTATTATATCCCACTGTTCTCAGAACCAGAAAACCCTGCCTATGACTGTGTCTTTGACCCTCCGTTCCAAAGTAAGTTTTAAAACAACCCTAAATGTATTCCGCCGTTTGGTCTTCGTATGCAGCCTCACGTGCGGAATGCAGGTCTAGACCTGGGAGTAGTTTCCGATTTTTCCAAGTTTCCGGATCAACCTCCGTGGACCTTTTTCACACCAGAGATTTGGGTTCGATCTTGCAGCTTTTCGCAAAGAGTCTACCAGCTCTCTGGCGTACAAGGCATTGTATGTTGACCTCTGTTCCAAATTCCCATCCTATCAAAAGTTTTCACTGACGGTTCCAAATCTGAGGATGGAGTGGCCTGTGCAGCCTACTGCCCTGGGGCTCCTTCTCAGATACTGCTGGAACATATACATTCAGATGCTTCTGTCTATTCTGCTGAACTTACTGCTCTGTTTCTGGCTTTGAAGAAATCTCACATTCTTCAAAGGGGACTTTCTGGTTCTGTCGGATTCGCTGTCAGCTTTGGAAGCCATAGCTGGCCGCAACCTTCAGCATCCAGAACTTTTGCATTTCTTTTAACTTTTTAGCAAGTTGAAAGCGGTCGGTTACAACATTACTCTTGCTTGGGTTCCTGGTCATGTTGGCATCGGCGGGAACGAAATGGTTGATCGTTTAGCCAAGAACGCCACAAGAGAGAAACTGTCCAACACTTATATCCCCTGCTCAGATGTGAAACCCAAAATTAATGATTATGTGAGAGACCTCTGGCAGGAGGATTGGAACACACAGACGAATAACAAACTCTTTCAGATCCGTCCAAACCTTAAGGACTTCCTCCCATCCACGTCGGGAGGTCGTAAAGAGGAAACGGTTCTGTGCCGGCTGCACACCGGCCATTCGTATTTTACCCATGCCTACCTTTTAAAGAGTGAAGAAGCTCCGTGGTGCATTCCATGTCATGCGCCACTCACAATGAAACATGTTCTTTTAGAGTGTTGGGACTTGCACGATGTGAGACACAAACATTTTACGGCGGAGTCCATGAAGATCCTGTTCAGGGATGTCCCGCCTGATGTGATCCTTGAGTTTTTGAGAGAGATTAACATTTTTCATCTGATTTAAGATTTTACGGAAGAAAGATTTTTAACGAAGTTTCTGGTACGTTTCTAGACGATGTCATTTAAAGAGATGTGTGAAAGGTTGTTTTTTTTTTTTTTTTTTTTTTTTTTTTTTTTTTAATGACTGGTGAGTTGATTTTAACGTGGTGACAGCCCTGATGTGGCCCTTTGCGGTCGGCTGGGCTATAAGCAACATTATCTTATCTTATCTTATCTCGTTTCGTCCCGCCACTTCCTCCTCCTGTTCCCCATCCAACCCGAGGCCACGTCTGTATGGTAGATGGTGTGATTAACGTCCTCTCCGCGGGAACCCTGACAGATACGTTGTTCTCAGATGGAAATCTGTACGGAGTCGGGTACTTCTAGCTTTTCTTTCCTTTTTTTAATTTTTATTTTTTACCTCCTTCACAAACCGGTAGTCCATTCTATTGTCAGAGCGAGTTAGATTCAGATTGCTCTGAAATTCGCTGGCTGGCTGGTTGGTCGTGCAGTAGGTTGCTCCCAGACTGGTGTCTGTACTGTAATCAGTCCTTCCGCCCAGGAGGCGGAGAACCTTCTTACAAATCTTTCAAAAATTTCCGCGAGATTCCCCCGGAATCTCTACTCTACGGAAGTCTCCAATCCGCATGATGGTCGTAATTGGAAATCCTCTTTGCTTGGCTGTTTTTTCTTTTCTCTTTTCTTTTTAAAGCCCAACCGGCGGCCTGATCTCATGATGTTGTTGTGACGGCCAGACTCGTCCCATAGACACTGACCCCCCCCCCCCCCCAAAAAAAAAAAAAAAAAAGAAAAAAAAAGAAGAAAAAACATCAACAAACCAGAGAGGAGGCTTAGCGCCCAGGTCCCAACGATTATGATGAGATGGGGGGTATGCCCTGAAATGGCTGCACTTGGTGAGATACGTTGTATCTGGTCTTCTCCTGTGCTTGTGACTCTGCAGGAGGTCTGCCCGCTGGCCTCAGCCGACACATTCCGACTTCAGAGCAGCTCAAGGTTGTCTGGTTACCCTATTAGAATGGGGCTAACGTACACCAGACAGTGCGGGTTTGGACTCCAAGTTTTTTGTTCTCTTGGACTATGCTGGTTCGCGGCACCTTCTTCCGTATTATCCAGTGTACCCCCCAAGCACAAGGCTTGAGGGATCCCTAATCCACCAACTTTGTAGCCCCAGCGCGATGATGCCTTGAAATGAGTGCGAGCCTACCCTCCCGTCACCTCCGTTTTCCCCCCACCTACCACTCTCCCGCGTCCCCCCTGCCCCCATTCACCGTCCCCCGTTACTGCCTCTGAATAGAATTGCAACAGAGCCTTACTACCATTAACATGTTGCTAGCGAACCACAGAGGCACAGCGACCCCGTAGTAGCTAGGTAACCCCCAGGCTGCCACTCATTGCGCCGCCGCTCATGGTGAGGAAGGCAGACTGCACTGCCCTGTCGTCGGTCTGTCACCTCGACGACCTTCTGGAACAGTCTACCATCTCTGGTGTGGACACCGGTCTAGAAGCACTGTTTCCACAGCTCTCTCTCCCTCTGTATTCTGGGACTGAGCCTTGCTGCCCTTTGCTTCTTAGCTTCTTCAGCTGTTACCTTTTCAGAGAGAGAGAGAGAGAGAGAGAGAGAGAGAGAGAGAGAGAGAAATTTAAGTCATTTTAAACCTTCGTGAACCATGAAAAAACGGGGAGTAGGCCATTTTAAACCTTTATAAACCAGGAAAACAAAAGGATTTGCCTATAAATCTTAACTGGTTTTAGAAGAATTTACAATGGTTCTGTCTCTCTCTCTCTGTCTCTGTCTCACTTTCTCCCTCTATCTCCTCTGTCCCTCTGTCTCTCTGTCTCATTCTCTGTCTGTCTGTCTCTCTTACCCCAGGAAGACAAAAGGACATGGCTATAAATCTTAACTGGTTTTAGAAGTTTACAATGACTCTCTTTCTGTCTGTCTCTGTCTGTCTGTCTGTCTGTCTGTCTCTGTCTGTCTGTCTGTCTGTCTGTCTGTGTCTCTGTCTCTAACCCTTGTTTTTTTCTCTTCCTTCTCAATTCCTCTCTACATCATCGTTTCTCTCTGGGGCCCAGTGGTCGGACTTTTGACCCCATTACGCAACCTCGGTAGGCGTGTAGTAGCTAGCCAAGAAGAGCATCTAACAATCAGCTAAAGCTGGCCTGGGAGAAGCGTCAGGTTACGTGAGTCCCTAGCAACGTGCCTGTATGCAACCTGCTTGCTTGTCTGTCTGTCTGTCTGTGTGTAGTGTTGGCCCATGTGTCTGCAAGTTCGTGTGCGCGTGAATGTTCTGAATGCAGAGTATTTTATTTTATATCACAGGTAGAAAATAGAATGTGATATTGACATTGAAAAATAGAAAGAAAAAACAAACAAACTTGAAACAAGCACAACAACAATTCGTTCAGAACATACGTAAGAAATATGACATGTGTCTCTTATTTAGTGCAAACATGTAAGTGCGTATACTCTACTTCCTAACAAGCAGCATCATTGGCAAACGACACTTACAGTTACATGACACGATTTTACAAACATACGATGCGTGCACACACACACACACACACACACACACACACACTCACACTCACACACACACACACACACACACTTCCTCTTCCTCTCAATGGTTAAGAGCAACGTACTAATTGAATAAGAGAGAGAGAGAGAGGGTGGGGGGATAGTGTGTTTGCGCTGGACTTGCTAAAACACCCGTTACGTCAAAACCTTTGTAGCATTATTAAAGAGTACGTTCGCACGCGTGCGCATACAGACAAACAGACACACACGCGCGCGCGCGCGCGCGTGTAAACCACCGCGAAGGTTGAACATATATTGAATCTCGCCCTAATGAGCGAGAACATAATTCTTTTTTTTTTTTACCCCAGGGGAAGTAATAGTTGGTGCGAACTGAAGGAGTTCTTCCCATGTATGCGCGCGCACACACGCGTGCGTGCGTACGTGTGTGTGTGTGTGTGTGTGTGTGTGTGTGTGTGTGTGTGACATGAAAAGTATGCTATGTCAACTTATCACTACACAGTTGTAATATTCCACGAAAACACCGTTCTTCGTAGACCGTTAGAAATTCGGGAAAGAAACTTAACCAGTGTGTTCACGCTGACGGGAAACTTCACAGTAATTTAGCCGACAGAAACTGGATCTGTTCTTTGTTCTGGATCCGCTTCTCCGATCCACATCAAAATCCACCGGGTTCATCCTTTGGCCACGTTGCATCTTATCACGCACGTTTTGTGAAAACCGGTTCAGTTTGTGTGTGTGTGGTGTGTGTGTGTGTGTGTGTGTGGTGTGTGTGTGTGTGTTATTTTGTTTTGTTTTATTTTTGCGAAACAATCTTTGTAAATGTCTTGATGAACGATCCTGGATCTGCTGTTTGATCCGGATTTATGTAATGTAATGGGTTCGTCTTTAGGCCACATTGCGTCTTTTGACTAAGTTTGGTTAGAACGAGTTTAATATTTTTAGAATCTTGCTTTGTGTATTGCTTGTTTGATCTGTATGTGTCACTGGATTCTTTTCTCTCGCTTAGTTATGTGAACACGCCCCTTCAGGTAAGAGGCCTAGGCCTTTTCCTGAATAACATTGTTGAGTCTTGATTCATAGTTTTGGTGTACATTTGCGGTGGACAAATAAGCACACGAACAAACCTACAAAGGTGAAAGCACCCCCGCCCCCGCCCCCCCCCCCCCCCACATCCTACCCCCCCCCCCCCAACACACACACACGCATCCTAGATCATGGTAAGAGGTGTAAAAAAAGAGCCTGACGAACGGAGCATCGGGTTTCGAACCTACAACCTCTGAGACATGCAAAGAGCATGATGAACAAGACATCGGGTTTCGAACCTACAACCTCTGAGATGTTCAAAGAGCCTGATGAACAAGACATCGGGTTTCGAACCTGCAACCTCTTGATACTCGCGCACCGCAGTATCCTGAGGATCCTCCAGATCACAAGAAGGAGGGTGGTTGTGGATGGGAGGAGGGGGGGGGGGGGAAGGAGAGGGGGGAGGGGAGGTCTTATTCAAGGCCCACTTGCTGCCTTCACTCTGACGATCGCCGTAATCACACGGAACAAGCGCCATACCCAGTTATCTCTCCGGCCCTGTTAATTAGGCCCCAAACCCGCGGACACGCACTACGTACGCAACGGATCACCGCCGTGAAAAACTCCTGTAGCTGTTGAATTAATACGTGACATCAATCGCTCGCCTTCACCGCTCCTACAGCTGACCTGACGGCCGACCTCCGTGATTTTCGCCTGTAATGCCAGGGTCAGATGGAACTGGTTGTGTGTGTGTCTCACGGGGTGCTGTTTTGGTAGTGTTGAAAAGTGCACGGGGAGGGGGGGGGGGAGGGGGGAGGAGAGAGAGGGGGCAAGACACTCACACACACACGCGCGCGCGCGCGCGCACACACACACACACACACACACACACACACATTGATTGATTGAATGCACATTCTCTCTCTCTCTCTCTCTCTCTCTCTCTCTCTCTCTCTCTCTCTCTCTCTTGATTAACTGAAAGCACATTCTCATTCTCTCTCTCTCTCTCTCTCTCTCTCTCTCTCTCTCTCTCTCTCTCTCTCTCTCTCTCTCAAATTGTTCACTTTTCCAGTTAGATATAGCGAAAAGACAAAATGTTGCAGTCGTGTTATCATCAGATGATGAACTTGTAATTAAATCAGTTGCGAAATTCATCGCAGAAGCATTGAAAATTAGACAGATGGAGGATAGGGAAATTTAAAATAATGCATTATAAGAGATATCTGAATGAATATTATCATTCATCGCAAGTGGAAGAGATCAGTAAGATACATTGTCATCATTTGAACGAGTGCATGGTCGAGTTAGTCTTTTTTTTCTCTTTTTTTTTCTTCCTAATCGCATTACTCCTGTGCGTGAGGACATAAGTAAATGTTATGAATATATTTGTTTTTAACCTTTGATTTGGTGCACCTTAGGAATGAATGTGTACTATTTGTTTGCAGGAAAGGAAGAGGGAAATGTTATTGTTCTGTTACCTCTCCCCCCTTGTCAAAAGACCTGTTTGGTAATGACAATAAAATATCAAAGTGTCAAAGTGTCTCTCTCTGGAGGGGGGTTAGGAGAGGGTGGGGGTGGGGGTCGTGATTGTGTCGAAAGAAATGGAAGAGTCAAGGTAAGGGACGTTTGGGGACGGGGTGGGGGGGGGGGTGGGGGGTGGGGGTGAGAAAGGGTCGCCCGTTGTAAAGAGGAAGAGAAACGAGAGAAAAGGACATATCATGACTTTTTTCATTTGATGACGTTAGCGTATAGCGCGGAGCATGACATGGTGCACGACGACGACATAATAAAAGCTTTACAAACCCAGATAGGCTCTTATGCGACTAGCAAAAAAAAGCGGGGAAAAATAATTTGGTGCTGTCGGTTGCTGCTGCCGTTGGTTAGGGTGTTGGTTGTAATGGTGCAGACAACCACAGACAAGAGAAAGAGATAAGGTGGACAAGAAATCGTTCAATGTGTACGAAAGGACATAAAAGGAACAACAGAACATCGAGGAGAGGAAAATAAATAAATAAATGAAAGAGAAAGAAAAAAAGATAAGAGGAAACATGAACAATGAGCTACTTGGAGAGAGAGAGAGAGAGAGAGAGAGAGGAGAGAGAGAGAGAGAGTGGGAGAGAGGAGAGAGAGAGAGAGAGAGAGAGAGAGAGAGAGAGGGTGGGGGGTGGGGGAGGGGTAGACAGGCAAATGGACATTCATACTAGAAATATATGGCCAACAACAAATAAGAAGAAACGGACGGCCGAGGCGCGGTGGTGATTGTCACGGTGTGTGTGGCTGGAAGGTCGGAGGTTTGAACCCCATCAGTAACATTATCGTTGGACTTTTTCTTTTCCGTTCCATGCGGGTTTCAACCCTGAATCGAGTAAAACCGCCATGGGCTTCAACCGGATGAATCGAATTTCTTCCACAGAGAATCTTGCTTGTAGTTTATGATATAAGCGGCAGGCCTCTGTAAATCTCGGGCCTGGTTGACACCGGGATTTTGGTGTTATAAAAAAAAGCGTACAGACTTAATATAGAGTCAGAGACAAAAGTGGAACTCTCTAGCGTCACCACCCCCAGCCTCGATCTCACTGATCGCTGTGAAACAAACGCGCCTGCAATGCACAGTAGTCAGGAACTTCGAACTCGCAGTCATTTAAAGGCGAACCCCCCAAAACAACAACAACAACAACAAAAAACAACAACAACAACAACAAAAACAAACAAACCAGGACAGTGCAGTTCGTCGTCCCCAGACTAATCAACAAGTCTGGATGTGAACCAGCCAAGGCCGAAAAAAAGCCCCCTAAACCATTGTCCCTGTCGGGATTCGAATCTACTCGGACCGTCTAGCTGGCCATCCGCGCTGACGCTACGTGACGTCACTGCCGCGGTTGGCAAAGGTCTCCCAGCTTTTGAGGTCATACGTCCCTTCCTGTCTCGATGACCTCAGCTTGGGGTTTCCCTTCACGTCCATGCCTGAGACGAGGTCGTGCCGAGGGTCCTTCCATGTCGGGGCAGATGCATGCGGATTGTCGGTTGAAAGAAACCCCCCCCCCCCCCCCCCCCCCCCCCCTCCAAGTCAATCTGGCTCCGGGATTAAGGTCCGAGTCAACGGTTAACAGTTCAGGCCTCAAAACGTTAGACATTCTCTGCTACTCTCAAAACTGCACCTGGCTTTCGTCAGACGATCAGCCAGTGCCAAAACATATTCATCGCACAGTCCAGCCTGTACCCGTGGTGTGTGTGACTCGGACACGGATCAACTGTCCGCTTCTCTTTATATTATGACAGCATGATCCACACGACCCAGCATTTTTTTTGCTGTCGTCAGCAAGACTTTTCACTCGCCAAATCCTTGTGCCCTACCAATGGCGTAGAAACAAAAGAAGTCTACAAGCCATGCATAAATTCTGCTATCCTTGGTGACATATGGTGCTGAACTATTTTTACTGACCCTAAATTTCAGGATCATATCGTCTTTTTTTCATATTAAAAATAAACAAACAAACAAAAACAGAGCCAGGGCGATTTCATCTATTCACACAGTGTTGTTTCCACTTGACCTTTGCCGGAACTCCGAACTC
>CM031600.1:41832649-41845149 GCA_018398815.1 Conus ventricosus
CTCCTCCTTTGTCTTGTTGTTGTTGTTGTTGTTGTTGTTGTTGTTCTTCTTCTTCTTCTTCTTCTTCTTCTTCTCCTCCTCCTTGTTGTTGTTGTTCTTCTTCTTGTTCTCTCCTTCGTCTTGTTGTTGTTGTTGTTGTTCTTCTTCTTCATCTTTTTCTTCTTCTTCTCCTCCACCTCCTCCTCCTCCTTTTAAAACCAACAAGGTGACTGGTTGACTTGTTTTTGATCACGCGTGTGTTGTAAAGTGATTTGTGTTTCGACAAGCAGGACATCCAGATCACCTGATACTCCCCCTGCCCCTCCCGCGCCCCGCTCAGGTGAGTGCTCTTCACCGCTCATCCTCCCCCCACACCTGTCTTCTCAACATGGACGACGGTCTGTTACACGCACACGTGAACCCGGGAGCACAAGTGTGTTTCCAGGTGGAAGCATATGCTGGTTTATCGGCTATGTTTTAATGCAAGCGCACGTGTGAATCGCGCGCACATGCACGTGCGTGCTAACACCACACACACACACACACACACACACACACGCACGCACATATGCGTGCGTGCGTTCGTGCTCGCGTGCGTGCGTGAGCGTACTGGCGCAAGCGTGAGTCTGGGCGGTCTGGACGTGTATGAGGAAATCCTAGCTGTCCAAATCAGCTTCATAAAATGTGACGATCATCTCCGTTTACCTGTTATCTGGGTCAATGACGACAGGCGTTCCGCTTCATGGACTGCTGTCTCTACACACCTGGATCCCACAGATGGCCGTGTTGTGTGTGTGTGTGTGTGTGTGTGTGTGTGTGTGTGTGCGTGCGTGCGTGCGTGCGTGCGTGCGTGGTGTGTGTGTGTGTGTGTGTGTGTGTGTGGTGTGAGAGAGAGAGAGAGAGAGAGAGAGAGAGAGAGAGAGACTCAGACACAGACTCGGTCTCGGACTCTCAGACTCGGACCTTCACAGTCACAATAACCCAACCTGGCGACAGCATTAAGGCAGACCAAGTAGTAGGTCTATGCTAGGACCATGATTTACACTATAAGCCTACAGACAGTGCCAGTCACTGTCATTTCATAGTGTGCCGTCACTGATATATTCTGCGAAACGGTTTCGTAGATTTCCCAGCAAAGCGTTTCACTTAGGCATTGTTTACATTAGTTTTGGTCAAATATATCACGACACAGTTGTTCTGTTGATTTTTTTTTTTGTCTGAATAGCTTGTATTTGGAGCAGTTGTCCGGAGAACGAGTATCATCTTCGATCACACCACTTTCTGAACATCTTACGTCTTCTCAATCATTAGTGTACTTTCTGCATGTAGGTCGTAAACGCTGCAGCTAGCGCTGACAGTGAAATCGGCTCAGTTCGCGTATTTATTCCAAATGTGGAACGTTTGTCGGTTCTAGCCGAGACTTTTAAGTAGTTTTGTGGTAAGCATTTAGCCTCGAAGTGCATCCTTTTTTTTTTTTTTTTCTCTTTTATTATTCCTTCAGGACATTATCGGCAATATTTTTTCCCCCAGAAACAATACCTAGTCTATTGTTCTTGATTTTTTTTTCCTGTCCGAATCAGTCCCGGTTTTTTTCTCCTCAGATGGTCAGATATTATTTTGTGTGTATAGGGAGAGGGGGAGGGGTGGAAGATGGGGGAGGGAGGATTTGTAAGTGTGTATAACACACACACACACACACACACAACACACACACACACACACCACATGGAGGGGCATAGAGAGAGACAGAAGAGAAACCAGAAAAGGTAGAGCGGTAAGAAGAGAATGTGGAAGAAGATAAGAAGGGGAGGAGAGAGAGAAAGGAGGAGGAGGAGGACGACGAGCAGGGATAGGAGGGGGGAAGGAGAGGGGTTAGGAAAGGGCGGGCGAGCTCAAATGAAAAATGCCATGTTTTAATTGCACCATGCGTTCTCAGCTGTCGTCCATACATCTCCTTGGAGACATTGTGCCTGCTGTACTATCTCTGTCGAATGCCACGCTCCGATAACAGCCATGTTGAGTTTACCCCACATCCAGGGCACGCTCTTGGACGCGCACCGTCGGCGCGTGCGCGCGTGCGCACGTGCACCTGCTCGAAAAGATCGGGGTTGGGGATACAGAGTCAAACGAGCGTGCATAAATAGTGGATAGTCACGGAAGAGTAACACGGTAAGGATCAAATTCCGGGATTAAATGTATAATGTGTGTATCTCTCTCTCTCTCTCTCTCTCTCTCTCTCTCTCTCGGCCTTTCTCTGCTGTCGTTTTCATCACGACGGAAGAGTTCTATGCCTGCACATGTTTTTGCTCACTAGCGATTTGTTGTACCTGTATTATTTAGGCGGACCAACAAAGGGAGTGCATCTCTTAAGAGATACGCGTACAAAGTTAAAGAAGACTTGCACCTGCTCCCTCCTTCCCTAAGCCCCACCCCCTCTCCCTTCGATTTTTTAAGGTGAAAGTCATTTTTATGACAGCAGAGTAGCCTACCTTGAATTGCCATTTCTCCCTCAATCCCGACCCCCCCACCCCCCTGCCAACCCATTGTCTCCCCAAACACAAGCACACACACACATACACACGCACACACAAAAGTACGGACGTACGCACGCACTGCGTGCGCGCACGTGTGTGTGTGTGTGTGGTGTGTGTGTGTGTGTGTGTGTGTGTGTGTGTGTGTGTGTGTGTGGAGAGAGAGAGAGAGAGAGAGAGAGAGAGAGAGAGAGAGAGTGAGAGAAAGAAAGAAAGAGAGAGAGAGAGAGAGAGAGAGAGGAGAGAGAGAGAGAGAGAGTGCAAAAACTGGGCGCTTCATCGTTCCCAGGTGTGTTACCTGAGCCACACCATCAATTCTGCTGTGCGTGGTGTTTACACCTGCTCAAATGTATTCAATATTTGAAAATACCACATCTAAATTTAACACCATGATACCGCTTTACAAAATCTTCAGCTTTATTCTACAACACGGGTCAATCCCCAGTGCAGTTTGGAATGTTCTACACAGACTGAGAATCCGTCGGCACTGTGAATTGTACTGTTCCGTTGATGTCAACACAATTAATTAGTCGCTAATGGAAAACATTGCAGAAACTGGACCACACTCTCCATGTCATGGTTTTCCCAAAAACATCTCCAAATCCACAAACATACGAATGTTTGAAAGCTAGGGAACTTTCCCTGTCTGCACTTTGAGTCATTATCTTGTGACACTTTAATCCAGCTTCGTGACACGTAACCCGTTCGTTTATTGTAATTGGTATAAACCAACAGTTAACAAACAAAAACAAAAAAAAAACAAAAAAAAAAAATATATATATGGATTCATTACATTGAGCACTGCCTAATTCTTCATTCTTCGGGAAAAGATAGACCTTTTAATGCTCCAAATTTATGCGTCGTAATGTACGATAAGTTGGATGTGCAGATCGTTTCTTAAGTGTATCTCAGAATACTTTACCAGTTTAAAAAATGTTCAAAAAACACTTTTAAGTCCCTTTTTTCTAAAAATTCTTTTGATCAGAAGTCATCGCATTGAATATGAAACAGAGGTTTTTTTGAAAAAAAATGCCAGCTTGAGTTGCCCCTCCCCCGTCTCCACTTCCACTCCAACCCCTTCTCCTTCCTGCTTTGCAGGGTCAAACCCGCTCAGTTCCTGTGCTTGTTGAATCCGCTGTTTTGATCGACTGTTTGTCATTATTTGTTTCCCAAGAATCAGTGTCGTTTTCTTTCAAATGTGTTGGATTTATACAGTTATTCCTTTCGTCATTTGAATTTGCAGCGGGCTACAAGGTTAGTGTTGATTTTGTATCGTTTGTTTGTTTGTTTGTTTTTTTCTTGGCCTCCCCCTCCGCCCCCCTCCCCTTCTCCCCCCCCTCCTTACCTTGATCTCTCTTCCTTCCCCTCTGTCTTCTCTGTCTCTCTCTCGGGGGGGGGGGGGGGGGGGGGGGGGGGGCACTTCCGGCACGCAGCGAGGGAAACATTAATAGTTTGGGAGCTCCGGGAATCTAGTGGAAATTGTGAGGTTACAGTTGTTTTTTGCGAGGTGTCAGTGTGCAATCAACATTATGCCAGCGGTTTTGGGGCCCCTTTTTTTTCGTGTCGTATGTGGTGGATTTGTGGCCGTATTTTTGCTTTCATGCATCGACGCGATTTGAAAAAGGCCGCCTTATTCTGTCGGACATTAAGGATTCGTACGTGGCAAAAGCGGTGTCGCAGTCGGGTTGATCCTCTCTCTGTTGTACTACGGGCTTTTATACAGCGTTGTGGTGACGTTGAGTAAACCCCGGACCCGTCATGGCAGCAAAGCCCCAGACTGAGGCAGACCAGACTGAAGAGCGCCAGGGGAGGTTCACGGCATCCCACACCTCTCCGTCTTGGACAGCTGCAGAGCCCACTCTCCGTGTTATCATGTCTTCATGCAGGACCTGAACTGTAAGTTTGATGGCATGAAAGCTGACATGAGGGACATGAAAAGAGATGTATGCTGGACTGCATGACGAGGTCTTATCCTGAAGAAGGAGGTCATCGATCTAAGGCGTGATAATGAAAACTTGAGGCGGAGAATGACAGACTGCATGAACAGATGAAAAAACTTGAGCGAAAGACGATGATTAGAATGTCGCTCTAAGAGAAGCAATGTATTTTTTTTTTATGGCATGTTCCAGGAGAGACCAGAAACCAGGCAGGACTGGAGGGCCTTGTACCGATTTATTGGACTGACCATTAGAACTGGTCAAGGGATGTAGAATCGACAGGCTCCACAGGTTGTAACGTTAAACCGACTACACCATCATTGGATGCCGATGTAACTTTTTTTTAAGGAAAAGGAAGCCATTCTGGTGCTGCACAAGTTTGAAAGGTCCTAAAGTGTTTTGTTTGGAGAAGATTTCTCCCACGCGTGAAGAGAAGTGCGCAAAACGACTTGTTTCCACATCTGAAAGTTGGCCAAAAAAGAAAATAAAAAAGTGTCAGATCTTTGTGATCACTTGGTCATCGTAGGGTAAAAAGAATTACTTAACCAGTACAGTAATTTAAAATGTCATCTAGGGGGTAGGCCGCTGTTAAAATATCCCCAAACAATGTAATTCCACCAAAACTGTAACCTGATTCAAAATGTAGAGGGAAGAAAAATATGCATCACCGATTAGAGGGGGAAGGTGAGGATGGCACAACACTGCAGCTCGGTAGGGACGGGAGACACAGCTGTGTAAACTATCCCTGTAAACTGGTCACGTTCACGACAGAAATTGGTGCTGCAATGTGTCGTTAGGAACCGTACACATTTCAGAAGTTTTTTACTGCGGTCGGCAAACAGTACGTGATGACATATTAATGTTATCTTCGCACATAATGAAAGAATGAATGAAAGTGTGTTTCCTTTTGTGATTGATGAATAACCGTCTTACTAACATTTGTTGCATAATGCACGTGTGGTAGAAAAAACAGTCTTTCTTCTTCTTTGAACACATGTTTTTCCTGTAAAGCTCCCGTATACAATGACGTACTGGAGGAAAAGTAGCTATATCTCTTATAACGAACAACGCCAACTTCAGATGTCAGCATAAACAATGAAAGAATGAATTGAGGTAGCTCTTTTTGGTTCATCTACGAGTGCCTTTTCTTCTAAAACTTAGAACCACATATTGCAAGAGTGAATGAAAGTGTGAATGAAGAGATTTGATCTCATCACGTATGGGTGTTTCTCAAGCAAAGTTTTGAACAAAACAAGATTTTGTCATCTCAAACATGAATCAAAGCGTCCCTTCCCGAACTTGTGGTACATGAATTAGAGACATGAAGATGAATCATCATTCCACGTGGATCGATTGTTTTTTCTTCTTGTACAATATTCAGACAACCAAGATTGGCGAATGAAAAGGTAAGTAATGCAGAAAAAAGACGATAATATAGCAACTGTGAATGAAAAATGATATTACAGAAAGCCGATTGACATGACTTTGACTGATGTAACGGAAAACATGTATCATTTTTACAATTGGAATGTGAAATGGCCTGCTTACTACTTAAGTTGTTCTGATAAAGCATTTGTTTCATTCATAACTTCTTTATGATTTAGTTATTGTTTAGTAGAAACGTTCGTTGATAATCTACATTCAAATGTTTTATAGCAAACATAAAGTTTTCTCTAAAACCTGCTGTTCATTTAACCAAACATGAAGAACCGATCGGGAGGAGTTCTATATCTTGTCAGAAAGGAATTTTTGCCCTCGACAAAGAGTGTACCGACAGACCCCCCCACCTAAATAAATACCATTATGTTCAATATATCTAAAGGTGAAATTGGTTTTTACTAAGAATGATCTCTTTTGAAAAGTACATATGTATCTCCGGAAAATTCACCATCCTATCTTTCATGAATACTGATGAATGGCACAACTGATTTGGAAAATTGCCTTTACTGAGATATGCACATAGTACCAGCTAATTTGTATGTACTTCTGGCTGGAGATCTAAAATAGTAGAATTCTAACATTTGTCAAGAAATTTCCAACAGAAAAATTGTACTTTCATTTATACAAAATTGAGACCGCTTGTTAACAGATGATCAGAAGAACAATACATTGAACCGGTATGGCAAAGCGTTATTAAACATTGTAACCACCCGCGTTAGATCTATGCAAAATTTAATGCGTGTGTGACGGTGACCGTCAAGGTGTTTCCACAATCTAATTTCATAGACAGGAGAACATGTGTGAATGATTATTATTCAAACTTCCAATGACATGTTTTACTGTTTATCAATCTATCATTGCAACCTCTTGAGAAAGAACGATTGAGTCTGAACCATCTACCTCTAGTGCTCAATATTAGCATTACTCCCTGAAGTAAAGAAATGAGAAAGCGGTTAAGTGCAACATACAGCTTCTTGATATGTATAAATGCAAGATGAATATGCTTAATAATTATTCCATAATCTAAATAAAATAGTCGGCATATATTTATTAATGCTCGAGGAACTGTCACCTTGATCGGATGATGTGAGCGCTGCTTTAAATATATATTAACGCTTGTGTAAAAACGAACAGGCAGAAATGCATGAAGACACAAAATAAGATTACATATATTCATAAGGATGATTGGTTTGATCATGAAGTCATGAAGCCAAAAAAGACGTGAAGCAACTCCTTAGAATATCTAGAAAGGAGTTAGAACGATAAAGACAGAGACGTTTAAGGTAAAGCTCGAAGATAGTATGAAAACCTTTTAAATAAAAAGCCCTAAAGAGAATGATATAATTCTACTTTAATTAAAGCAGTTTAGTTTGACACAATCAAAATTCACCAAGAGTTTCTGGAAGCATTTGGCGCAAAATATCATTAGAAAAGTAATCACTTTGTACAAAATTTCCTGTAAACGATTGGTATCAACGATTCAAAGAACTTCTCGAAGACGATACCTGAGAAGAGCTAAATAAGAATCGATGAAGAAGGTACTTTCTCGATAACCAATAGCGATCAAGTTTTGATCCTCGATTTTTCCGATCCTAGAAAAGAAGTAATTTTCTTCCTGCAATTAAAAAACTCAAGAACAGAAAAGCAGCACAGGCCCTGATGGCATAATTGGAGAATTATATAAAAAATGCCGGAAAACGCCGAAATTGGGATTTCTGTATTCTTCGTCAGATTTTTTAATGCAAACTTTCTGACAAAGGGGTATTTCCCTGAAAACTGGACAGTATCAATATACTGCCTATTATTTTAAAGAAAGTGAAGTCAATGAATTCCAAACAATTGTAGGGGCATATCACTGTGTGATATAGTATAAGCATTATAAAGTTCTCAATAATTAACTGTAGAATGCAAGAAGAATGGGTTGAATCATAATAATGGTACAGTTAGAGGCAACGGGTATTTATAAAAAACGGGATATACAACTATCGATCACATGATTACGACTTTTGGCAATTGTACAGAAACAGTTTCATGGAACCCGCAAATTGTACGTATCCGTTATATTGTCCTTCGAAAAAGAAATGCATATCATTCAGTGTCTCAAAACTGCTCTGGCCAATACAATCGAGAAGAATGGTATATAAGGTAAGATGCATCGTGTAGACAGAGCATGTAAGAAATGTTGAGGATAATGCAAAAGTCAGGTGTGGTTAAATTTTAACAAATTACATATTGTGTCCAAAAGGTGTTAAGCCACGGAGATAGCTGTAGCCCTGTAATGATTTCCTTATTTAATAAGCGAATTGGCACAAAAAAAATAGAGAAGGAAAGGCAAGGCGCAACCCTACTCCAGATGTAGCTGAATTTATTTATTTTTGCTAATTGTGCAGATGATATAGCTTTGATTGACAGAAACGCCCATGGGGGGCCTTCAGTACCCAGTTGAACAATTTGTGTAATGCAGCATCAAGACTTCAACCTAAAGGGTAAATATATGCAAAAGATCAAATCGTTGTATTTTGAATAAGGGGAATTCCCTTGCAGCAAGAGAGAGATGGTCTTTTAATGGGGACCAAATGGTCTTGTTGTTAATTGTTAATAAATATCTTGGTAGTTATTTTCAAACACGGCTTAGTTTTTGTGGCTGCTTGTAACAGATCTTGCAAGCAGGGCAAGAAATGCTCATCCATGCGTTCTGCAAAGATGTACGTACTTAAGGACTAAAATTCACTTTAATAATTGATGAAGATTTAATTATGATTAAATACTCTGTGCAAACCCATTTTCACTAGGGTGCTTGAATTGTGGGGATTGGATGCTGGCCGCAGTCCATATTTTTTTTGAAAAAGTTTCAAATGTATGCTCTAAAAAAAATTTTTTAGGGACCACGTTAAAACAACCTAAAGATTTAGTTAATGAGAAACTGACTCGATCCTATTAATATAAATTCGCGTGTGCAGTGTATCAGATACTGGCTGAAGATAATCACGGATGAATGATCGATAGGTTAATCCATTGAAGGCTTAACTAAAATGTTAATCTGGTTAGATACACGTGGTACAAAAAATCCAACGTGTCGGACAAATAGTTTCTGCTAAGATAATACTATTTTGTTCAAAATAGTGGGTTTTTGTGATTTGTATGGCATGGAAACCAGGGTGTGGGAAAATATGTGAAAATGTTTTTATTTTGCAATATATTTAGTTCAAAGACTTATTGATAACAGATGGCAAAACTGGCATGAACATATTCAGGAAAGTGTAGGTTTTCGATTACAAACATTTACAGTCGTTTTACTACTTGAGAAACGTAATCTTTCACTCGATATTGACAGACATATAAGAATTACAATGACAATTTTCAGATTTGGGGTTTCAGATAATAGCAGTACAATCGTAAAAGGTAAAATGTGTACAGAATGACAGTTTCCCATATGCCCCCTATGTCAAGAGGAAAACCGATGACGAACTACAAAACATTTTTGTTCCTCTGCCCTGCTCTCGTGAACTACGCAGGAAATTTATTCCATCTAAATATTGTGCAAAGAAACCCATGTCAGTTTTCCGTATGAGTCTATTAATGATCGAACAGAAAACTAAAGTATTTGAGGAATTTGGTGCAAATATTTGAATAATGCCTTTAATGAGATCGATCTTTTGTGCTCAGTTCAAATTAAATGTATTGTAATGTCGATGTTATATGAATTTGCCAGTTCGACGTTAGTGATCTTAGTCAGTAGATTTACTTTCGTGCACTTGTACAACAGAATGTACGCCACGCATTTAGTGTTTTTTGTATCAACTTATATATGCAGATATTTTTGGTTGCTGTTGTTGTTAAACCACCCATGTAAGGGATTGTAAGTAATTTCCCCCTCTTCAGAAGTGGGCTGTGGTGGCCTAAAAATACAACAAAATCTGAATAAAATTCATTTAATTCATTTCTGTCTCTCTCTGTCTGTCTGTCTGCCTCTCTCTCTCTCACGCCTCCTCTCCCTCTCTCCCATCAGTCTCTCCCCGCCATCGCCTCTCTCCTCCTCTTCTGATTCTCCCACACCGTTAAATCCTCCCTCTATTCCTCACACCCCCATCTCTCACTCTCTCATCTTGCACCCACTTCCTCGTCTCCTACTTCTTCATCATCTTCTCTCTCGTCTCTCCATCCGAGTCTCGACCCTCTCTCCACTCACTCCCTCCCTCCCATCCCCTTCCTCTTCACCGCGACCCTTGCCCCCCTCTCTAGCCCTCCGACTCCCAACTCTCTCTCCTCCACCCTCTGCCTCGCTCTCTCCTCTCTCACCTCCCTCTCTCCTCATCTCTCCCGTCTCTCTTCTCTCCACCGCCTCCCTTCTCCTCTCTCTCCTCTCATCTCTCTCTCTCTCTCTCTCTCTCTTTTCTTTCCGTATTTCTTAGGCTCCATTCTTTTTCTCGATTTGAATCTTTTCCTTGCTTCATTTCGTGTGCCTATCGCCTTTTCCGACTGTCTTTTTTCCCTAGACTGGTACCGTCCGCCTTGGCCGGCCCTTTAGTATAAATTATTTTAATTACCAAAGCTGGAATGTTTTAACATAAACAAGATTGTTTTAAACTTCTATATTTATTTCTTTTCACCCCCCCCGCCCCCCCCCCGACGTTCCCGTCCTCTGTCCTCTGTTTTCGCACTGATGAGAGATGAGGCTCTCTGCCATCTGTTTCTCTTTGTCTCGCTTTATCTCTTGTTCCTCCTCCTCCCGTCCTCTCTTCCTTTATTCTTTTCCCATCAACGTGCTTTAACCCCTTTCACCTCACTTTTCTCTCAATCCCTAATCATAAATTACCAAAATTATGTAAAAAAAAAAAAAAAAGGAAAAGAAAAATGGGAAAAAAAAAAAAAAAAAAAAAAAAAAGAAAAGAGATAGAGATAGATAAATAATAAATATAGATATCGAAATTTAACTAGATCATATCTCCCTCACTTACCTTCCTATCGATTCTCTCTCCTCTCCCCCCTCTCCCTTTCTCTCTCTGTCCTTTACCCCCTTTCCTTTTCAATCCCTTGTTTTCCCCTCCCTCTACTTTCTCTCTCTCCTTTCCCCTCTCTCTCCCTAATTCCTATTTTTCTCACTCCCTTCCTCTTCTCTTGTCTGGTCTTTTTTACCCACTCTCCTTTTATATTTGCGGCGCGCCGTTGCTTGCCTTGTTGTGTGTGTGTGTTGTGTGTGTGTTGTGTTGTGTTTGGTGTGGTGTGTACAAATAGCCATTGTGTTGTTTCTCTCTCCTCTCTCCATCTCCCTCCCTCTCTCTCTCCTCCTCCACTCTTCTACTAATAAATATATAATATAATATATGATATATATGTACATATTTTTCCCTACGAGCTGTCTAATTCCATATACTGCATTTTCTTGCGTAAGATTGATGAGATAGAAGAAAGAGAGAGTGGAGAGAGAGATAGGGAGAGAGAGAGAGGAGAGAAGAAATAAATGAATGATGTAAAAACCTGCAACCAGTAACAGTCAATTTCCCATTTCGTTTATATGTTTGCACACACACTATTATAACCCGTCGTCACCCCTCATATTCTGCATGTCTGAAGACGCGTTCAGTTGCCACAGTGGAAATCTTAACGACTGCATAATACGCATCCCATACAGTGCCTGTGACGTCAGTACTTTCCTTCGTCATTGTGGCTGACTGACTGCTTTCCATGCTTGCAAAGTGTGTGTGTGTGGTGTGTGTGTGTGTGTTGTGTGTGTGTGTGTTTGGTGGCTGCGTGCATGCGCACGTGCGTGCGTGCGCGGCGCGTGTTTGTTAGTGTGTGTGCTTGCGTGCGGTGCGTGCGTGTTTTGCGTGCGTGCGTGTGTGTTGCGTGCAATGCGTGCGATGTGTGTGTGGAGTGTGTGTGTGTGTGTGTGTGTGTGTGTGCAGGAACAAGTAAGTAGGGGGGAGGGGGATATCCTTGACCTTACGTCTACCACTATATATCTCTATCTGCCTCTTTCCTGTGCCCTCCAACTCCGACCCCCTCCCCCCCCCCCTCTCCCCCGCCACCGGCGAAATCCGCCCGGCCTCCCCACTTCTCTCTAAGCCATGGTTCCCCCCCCCCCCCCCACACACACACACAGACCACACACCTCACGCCTTCTCCATTGCTTGCCTACCTTTCATTTTGTACTGTATTCGTCTGTACACGTCCGCCATTTGTTCTTTCCAATCTCCTCCATGAAGACTGTAACGTCTGTCTCGTAAGTTCAAGGCTCTCTCTGTCTCTCTCTGTCTCTGTCTGTCTGTCTGTCTGTCGTCTGTCTGTCTGTCTCTCTCTCTCTCTCATCTCTCCCTCTCTCTCTCTCTCTACTCTCTCTCTCTCCATGCCCCCACCTCTTTCTCTTACTGTATTTTTCTCTCTGCATCCCCCCCCCCTCCCTCTCCACCTTCTCACTTTCTTTCCATCCCTCACTTTGCATCCCTCTCTCTGCATCCCTCTCTCCCCTCCCTTTCTCTCTCTCTCTCTCTCTCTTCTCTCTCTCTCTCTCTCACTCCCCCTCCCCCTCTCTCTCCATCTCCGTCTTTCTGTCTCTCTCCCTCCCCCTCTCCCTCTCTTTCTCTCTATTTCTCCCTCTCTCTCTTTCCCCACT